>VDFB02075321.1:162184455-162714795 GCA_007258455.2 Sequoia sempervirens | reverse complement strand
TCGGTTGCATGTGCAACCTTTAACCCTAAACCCCAAAATAAAATTTTAATCTTGGACCGGAATTGACTGATTTGCAACTAGCCATTATCCATTGACTCAGTTTAAAAAATTCAAATTTTGCATGCTACAATGATTATATAAAAGGACAAAGCCCCAATCCATTTAGACGTCAAAATATAATTTACTATCACTCACTCTAGAGCACATAAAAATCTTTATCTAATCATAGAAAACATAATATCAACATTTGCATTCATAGAAACCAACCTAAGCATTTGCATTGCTTAGCATATATATAAACTCAAGTATAAAATGTTGAATATATAAAGGGGCTTGACTAAAGTGCAAGGCAGGAAACTAATTTCTATTG
This sequence comes from Sequoia sempervirens, assembly GCA_007258455.2. Lineage (NCBI taxonomy): Eukaryota > Viridiplantae > Streptophyta > Pinopsida > Cupressales > Cupressaceae > Sequoia > Sequoia sempervirens. Next base: position 162,714,425 of record VDFB02075321.1, on the reverse strand, counting down.
GTGCTTTTTAACAACATTCTACCCATATTTTTGCATTTTAATACATTTTTAAAAAAACTAAACATGTTCAAAGCTGCATTTCGTTGACTTCCATTCTTAACACAATAATTTCTACTAGCGTTTTTTAACATCCTATCCATATTTTTGTATTTTAATACATTTTAAAAAAGCTAAACATGTTTAAAGCTGCATTTCCATGCTCAAAATTGCAAATAAGATTCATGACTATAGATGTAAGGATCGAGGTTGTAGGTGTGTGATTCAACCAAAACATATAATAGTCATTTTTATAATCATTCGAGACTTCACTAATGTAAATTTAGTTGATCACTAAAAAATCACCAAACACATTCCAAATCAAATATTATCATTCTTAAAACCAAATGCACCAATACTTCCAATTTCTTTACATATTTTAATACTATTTTTAAACTCAACTCTAATTTCTAGATTAATCACTTTATTAATTATTTAAATATTTGACTGACTTAAATAATTTGCAGGGTATATTTTATTTCTTTTCAATGTAAAAAATAATTAAATAATTAAAATAACAACAATAAACTATTATTATTATTATTAAATTTTAGAAAGAGATAAGATTGCTGTATGCCTAAAGATATCTACCATAATGACAAGAAGCTAAAAAGATGCCAAAATATCAGAGCAATCTCTAAGTAAAATATTCCAGAGATGGGACAGAAAGAAATCCATTAATGACCAGTCTGAAATGTCAGTTTATTACATCTTACAAAAAAGTCTAAGTTACACCATAGAAAATGCTGCCGACAGCCTGTCAATGAATGGCAAAAAAACCATGAAAACTATTCTCTCTTAAGCAGATGATCTATACAATGTTATGCTCAGCTTAAAGCAAGGGTAAGAGAAGGTTGGTTAGTAAGAGAAGGATCTTTGCACCCATTTTTACTACTCCAATGCCTGTGAGACTGTTTGAAATCTTGCAGAATCTGCATTGCTTCATGGGACGCTGGAGATCCAAGTCTAAGTTCTAATTCTACATCGTTCTCATCAATCTCTTTACAGTGGCTATCATCACTCATATTCTCCATGTCATTACCACTGTAAAACATTTCTTCAGCCGCTTCTTTACCCACTTCTCCTTGAGTTTGTGCAGGTTCAACATTGGCCTCTGCCTTCACTATATCCTGGACTGAATAAGTTGTAATCTTCTTGTTATTGCAGGCCTTCATTTGATTCTCCTCCTGGACTACCTGAAACCTGCATTCAAGAGAGTATTAATCAACCATTAATGGAGGCAGTCAAATAGTAAAGAAGGATGCATGCGACACTCTATTTAAATATTACACTTTTTAAAAATCAAACAATCAATAACAAAGATATAAATAATTAGAATTAAGAATGCTTCATGCTTACATTGATTCAAATTCTTTTGGCCAAGAATTGTCCCATTTTAAGTTGCAGACTTGAGAATCAGTGGTAATATCGGGCTTTTCTAAAGGGGTGGTTGATTTTCTGATCAGAGAACGCTTGAATCGACTCCGATTCCTGAGTTTGAGAGGTCTTTCTGTTAAAATTGAATCAATTAATCTTGATGGAGATGGTTTTGTATCTGAGCAATCTGAAGTTAGAGGGTCAAGAGCTCCCTCCATCTGTAATGGATGTCCCTTGAGAACATTTTCCACTGCAGCTTGACAGCTATGCCAATTGCCAGTCCACTGCAGCCCAACAGATCCGTAGATGGGATTTATAATTCTTCCACAAGCTTCATAAAGAAGGGACCTGAATATTACTGATACAAACAAAAGAGAAAAGGACATTAGATAGCCGCAGCAATTGTCATATTGTATTACTATGTTTATTTATTTTTACATCAACTTATCTATTGTGAAGTTGAATGGTTTACTTGGGTATTATTATTATATATAAGTAATGTTGAAAAAGCAGGTTGGTTATAATAAAAGGGTTGTCTTGAAATGCTAAGATTATAGGATTTTATGAAAGCAGATTCGAGTTTAAGCCTTTCAAATGATAACTTAATATTAAAGTGTGTTGCAGTGGTTTTCTTGTAAAGTTGTAAGCCGTATCTTTATAAATGAGTTGTATGTAGTGGCATTCTTACAAAATTATAAGTGGTTGAATTATATGCCGTGGTATTTCTACAAAGTTATAAGTGGTATATTGTACAAATGGTTTAAAGGTCAAACAATCAATAGTCAGTTTAAGTGAAAGTTTAAGTAAAAGAAAGTGGTAAATAATTATCCTATCAGAATGGTAAATAATTCTTTATCGATAAAAATTAAATATTTTCTTATTTTAATTAAAAAAAAAACTTTTAACTGTTAGCTATTTGATCTTAGGAATAACTAAATTCAATGTATCACTCTACTTAAATATTAAACAATTCAAATCACCAAACACCACCAATTTCACACCTGATCTATTCACAAAAATAATAAATCATATGCTTACCGGGCCTCAAATGGTTTGGACCAGAGTTCAAAAGCTTCATAAGGCCAGAACGTCCATAGAACTTTGCGAGGAAAACTGTTGCATTTGCTTGAGCTTCGGCACTTCGTATCCATTCTAGGCATGGCCTTAGTATACATGAATCACTACAGCCCTTTCGCAGGACTCGGCATCCATTGCAGCTCATCCTCATCCTCACAAACTGCACAAACAGATTAAATTCAGTTCTAATCCAAAGACTACATATAATCTAACCTTCTATTCAATCTCTCCTTTAATACTTTCTCATAAATGAAGTTACAATTCTTCAACATATATAAACATGAAATCAAAGCTGACGAGAGCTAAAGACTTCTGAACTTGTGAGCACTAATAAAGTCTCTTTTATAATCTCTAAAGATTTTTAATTTGATTCTGCACGAACCCTTATAAGAGCTCCGCAATATCTTAATAAACCCAGCACAAAAACTGATCTTTAGCTTTCAGTTTATTGATTGTAAAAGAAATACAAGGCTGTAGCATATGAATGGCAAGAATCTACTGAAAAGTTAGATATTTAACGTCCATAATACCTTTCAGTCCGTAGACAGTGATTTTATCAGAGCCCTTAGAGTTGGGTCTCTCCAAATATAAATCCAGAATATGATATGTAAACACTAAACCAAAACGCGTCGACAATGAGAGAGAGTTTCCTTGAGCAAGTAGCAAGAAGAACACCTCCTTTTTCAAAACAAGCAACAGATATAAGGAAACCACAAGTTCCTTTCTTGCCGCCTCTTGCCATGCAACATCATCTAACCGCAGTTAACTAACCCCGGTTGAAAGAGAGCCCCTGTTTCCTCATTCAGTGGGTGCACTGTCAAAGCGTACCATCTCTCACTTCCCGGAGGAATGCCAAATCTTTCAATTTTCCAAATTTTTGCAAATGGTATGAAAGGCGAAGCAGAAAACGGCGCATAATGGATGTTTGCAGGCGCTACACGACAGAATTTGTGGGACCCACTTGCAGGAGGTGGGCAAGATCGGATAGAATTGCCAAGAAAGGGCAAGATGAGATGACCGAAGCGAGAAAGCGGCGGCGCCACGTGGCTGCTTCTGGCGCCGAGACAAGTGATGTTATACCAATCTCATATCCGTTCCACGTACTCACAACGAAGGAGAGAGGAGAGAGGAGAGAGGAGGGCAGCTCCTTGTTTAGAGGAGACGGACTTATTCCTTCGCGTATGGGAAACGACAATTGGAAATCGAAACGAAAACTGAAGGCTGAAAAATGGGAAAATGGGAGGAAATATGACTGTGGGCAGCCACTAGTTTCCCTCCCGTATTAGTGGATTTCACTGTCTTTCACTGTCCCTGTGTTGGAGGAGTAAAATACTGTGAAACGCCGTGCCGATGTGAAATTCTCCGACCTTACCGCGGAATTTCTTTTCTTCCTTTCTCGTAAGTCGAAGTTTCATAGTAATCCACTTATCTGTCTTTTGACGCGCCATTGCAGTCGATGGAGACACTTGTAATAATGATGACACGTGTATTCCGATAGTGTAGGACAATTTGTAGGTGGGATTTGATGCCCCTTCCGCGATTCAATGACCACGCCGACGAAGGTAATGAGTATCAAAAAGATATGATCACAAAGAGGGGTGCTGGACGGAAAGTAGTCCCACTTTTTAATGCAATTGGATTACATAGATGCTAATGTTAATTATAATATATATAAAGGGTAAGTATATATATATTTTGATTAGAAGTTATCCTTTGGTCAAGTTGTTATGAGTATAGGAAAGAGTCCATCAAAGTCGGTTTGAACTTTGTCCAATCATATAATTTTTAGAGTTTTGAACTCTAATGGATGGTGTAATCAAAGAATACACTATCATCCTCACCAACTAAACTACTATATCACTTTAATAAAGAAATTATAAGAGACGTATTGTGTCTAGTTGTTGTCAATCATTTAGTGAATATGGATAGATAGTGTTGATAAGAGACATATTGCGTCTAGTTGCTGTCAATAATTTAGTGAAATAGTGTTGATTTGTTACGCAAATTGTAGTTGGCTATATTTTTAGGATATTATTATTACAATTGATTTTCATTTTGAAACACATCATAAAATGTAAAGGAGAATACACAATTATGGATATTAGAGGGGGCAATACAATTCCAATTAACAACATGGATGGTAGATTTTATCACGATTCTAATAGTATTATATCAAAACTTAGTGGCTAACCAAAGGGCTATAGCTCAATTGGTTGAACACAATTGCTAAGGGTGATGGTATGTTCCTTGAGTACACTATTCACCAAGGTTCAAACCCCTAAATGTATGATATAAGGGATGAGGTCGAGATCGTGACTTAGGTGGCTTTGGCAAAATGGATACCCTTCAGTCATTAGCTCTCAATCAAAGAGGTGTCGACATAGGCTCATGCTGTCATATCAGGTAGCTAAATGAACTTATGGATGATATAAATTCTCCATTAAAAACAAATGTGTAGCTTTGGAAGAGTTGTTGTGTAAGGATACAATTGTATTTCTTTGCAAGAGTTGTCACATTTATTAATTGAGTATATTGCAATTAATTCTTCAGTTATAATTAATAGTTTTATATAATTTATCAATGACTATATTTATTATAATAGATAATATAATATTAATAATAATATAGAATAATTAAACATTATTTATGCCCAAAGAAAACAACCAGAGAAAAAGCCACAAAACCAACGACTTCATTTAACATATAACAATATAACTTTTTTAGAATGAAAGAACACACAACAAAAAGTGATTTGACCATGTATAGATTCCTAGTTCAAAAACTCACTAAAACCATGGAAAATGACTTACCTCAAGATTCTACACAAATTGTATCATGTTGCCATTGATATCAATAAGAAAAATGGGTAGAGCTTGCATGAAAAATGTTACAAAACCCTACTAAAGATTTCTTTTTTTTATAAAAAAAATGAGATAAACCAAAACTAATATCCCTATAGCAACCACTTCAATCTATCCATAGTAAACAAAAATAAGATCTAAAAACATTTGGATTTTAGAACTACTAGATTATTGAGCTTAAGACAGGATTTTAAAGCTTTTTAAATGAAAATATTGGTTGCAAGTCAAAAATACTTTTAGGTGTGAGGCAAGGAATGTTTCAACTATTTGAACGTTGTTTTTCAATGTGAGACAAATTTTCGGGAAAAATCTATTACAAAATATAGCTATAAGCTAAAAATGAATATTAAATTTTATTTGTTCATATCTTAATGTATAGATAAATAGTGACATTAGAAATCTCATTCAAGAAGATAATAATTTTAAATTCAAGTCAAATTTATTTTCATATTAATTTACCTTATCAACTCACAATAGAAAATGACACTTATGATATAAATAATAGTGCTCATGTCATTTGAGCCATTAGCAGAGTTGAAATTTGATTCAATGAATTAAATGCATTCAACATGTAATTTAAAAAAGATTTTTTTTTTTTTTTGCGTTGATTGTTTCAATATGAACTAATAGAAAGAAAGAAAAAATGATATTTTATTTAAATAAAAAAATAATTGTAGACTATAGGATTGTTGCTCATTGGCTAAACTAATAAAATAAATTGAATGCAATTGATGAATTAATATTCTTGCTTCAATAAAAACTAATAATATATGTGATACCATTTGAGTATATACATAGAGGGGTATTTTCCAAATGTATTTCTATGAATTGATCCACTACTACATGTCTCTTGATTGCGTTTTGATTAAAATACTCAATATCTTTGAACTCACTAAGCATAATAACCCAATTAACCATTCTTCTTGTTAGAGATGGTTTTGACAAAAGATATTTAAGAGAGACAAGCTAAGTTGTATGATTGAGCATGTAGAGCCTTAATTTCTATGAAGTAAAGGCCATAGCCAAACATGCTTTTTTCATAGACGTATAATTAGCTTCATATCCAACTAAGGTTCTGTTGATATAACAAATAGTCTTTCTCTCCCTTGATCATCATGTTGTATTAGAAAGGTTCATAAAGAAAATTATCTAGCTCTAAGATGTAAAGTGTCAATAGCTTATTTGTGATTGGTGCCATGAGAATTAATGGGTCTGGTACAAGATATTATTTTAGTTGATCAAAAGATTGTTGAAATGGCTCATATAGTGGTAATCCACATTCTTCTTTAGGAGATGTGAGTATGGTCAGAATTTATTTGCAATATGAGTAATGAATCTATGCATAGCTTGAAGCTTTCCTTAGAGATTATAGAGCTATTTAATATTCTATGGTGAAGGCATTTTTCAATTGATTTAAATTTGGTGGGATCCACTTTTATACCTCTTTTAGAAATGATGAAGCCTAATCATTTGCTTAGCATGATGCAAAATACACACTTCTTATGATTGAGGTAGAATTTATGTTCCCTTAGTCTTTGAAAGATGTTTTGTAGGATTTAAGATGCTCAACTCTGGTTGTTTACTTACCTTATAAATCATCCACCTATTCTTCCACAATATCATGAAACATGCCATGAAGTATTATTATCATGACTTGTTAATAGGTTGTTTCAACATTCTTTAAACTAAAAGGGATGACTAGATAGTAGAATGTATCCCAAGGAGCGATAAAATCTATTTTGTGTTGATCTTCAAGAGTAATTTAAATTTGATTATAACTGAAAAATTAAATTGTGAGTGGAATTTTTTTATATCTTGTGGTAGATTAACTATCATGTGAATATTAGGCAAGAAAAATCATCCTTTTAGAAATATATTCTAGCTAAGAGAGAGGCCCAAATATAATCCCACTTAAGTGGGCCCTTGCTCGGGTTAAACCACACCTTTCCCTCTTCCTCTAAATAAACTATTGATTAGATTAGAATGCTTGTAATTAAAATGACATAGTGATAATAATGAAATAATTCATATAACAAAAAACTCAAATCTTTTATTAACTTGGCAAAATCTATTACATATTATCAAATCCATCACTACTATATACTCTAGATTGCATAGCTATATCTTTGTTTCTATTGTTGGTGTGTTGATATACTCCATACATCTATCTCTTTACTCTATTAAATATAAATTTTATTAAATTCATCCAATCACCACAATCATATAGGAGGACATCTTATTTTTAGAAATAACAATAAAACTAGAAAACTAAATATGAAGCAGAACTTAGGAAGAATGTTCATATGAGGATAGTTTATCATGTTCATGGGAAGGAGTTCATTGAGGAAAATAAGGATGAGTGGGATGAGTCATTCAATTCTATACAAAATCCATATGTCATGTTGAAGAGTTAATGTTCTACCGCTTGTTTAGGGACTCTTCTTTCCTGCAAATGCACTACACCCCTAGTTGCATGAGTATTGCAATTGCAATTGTATGAAGGATACCATCATGGATATAGGTAGGGGTGAACCCAAAAAAGTGGTTTACAATTAGAGTGAGGAAGGAAAAGTTGAAAAAAATGACCCCATGCCAAAAATTTTCATTTTTGGGGTCCGAGCAAACTAATAGGTTCGAATGAACCAAAAGAGGGTTCGCTAGAACTTGGGTTCGAGTGAACGCATTCAATGCATGTTCCCACCATCTTGCCAAAAAATACAATGAAAACCCCTTTTTGAAAGGGGGTTCGAGCGAACCCCCCTTTTCCCACCTTTTTGCTCTTTGGCACCAAAAAAATCAGAATTTTTTCCCTTCGAAGCTCGGGTTGAGGATGAAAATGGAGGAGACTTCACAAACTCAACTGGAATTAGGTAGTCCTCAGAACGAGCTATCCAATGACTATAATTTTAATATGTATTTGTTTTTTTAGTTTTGTTAAACATAGGATTTTCAACGAAAATTAAGCTCTTTGTTTTGTACATGTGGAAAAATAGCAGATTATCAATTTTTTTTTGAAAAATATGAGTGCACCAAATATTGAAGTCCTTGATCCAACAATTTTTTTTTTGAATTTTGATACATACAAAAAAAATTACACGTTATACGGTCCGCCTATGTCTGAATTGTAATTGGTTTGACTTCAAAACTTGATTAAAGATAAAATATTTAGTAAAAAACTATCTAACCAATTGGAAAAACTAGATATCAGAGTTACAAATCTAAATTTGAAAGAATTATAATTTCATTCTTCATAAAAAAAAAATTATGCGTTATACAATGAGTGTCACTCCTTAAAAATGTTGTTTTCTGAAAAGAACTAGTTTTCGAAGGAGATGGAAAAAGAAGTGCAATTTGATTCCAATTTTTTTTTTAAAAAATATATTTAGAATCTATAGACAAAATGTCACAAATCACTAGTTCGCATCATCTTCAAATTCCTCACGGTTTAGCTGCTATAGGTGCCCAAAAGTGAAGATTTAGTTAGAAAAAAATATTTCAGTGTCCAGTTTGGCCAAAAATTGTAAACCAGTATTGTGGGATCACCCGTAGGTTCTTAGCAAAACTACAGTGACACTACAATCATGTCTACAAGAATGATACAACAATGGTTGAAGGTTGTAGAACTCAGTTCCTGGATGTAGTGGTTACCTCCATTGTAATTTAATTTGTTGCACTTCAAATACTCATGAGCATGCTAACCACCATGCAATTAAGATAAAAATTGCTATACTATTCTAAAATAAATACTTTAATATGTAACAATATAATTAAACAATATATATTTATTAAACTTAGTGCTTATGCCAAATTGTTCATTAAAAAAAGTTTAAAAGATAGAAATGTCTTTGGAAATTCATATGAAAAATAGAGAAAATGATCATTAGATGAAGGAAATGTTGGGGATCATCAATATCCAAGTACCAAAAATAACCATAGAACCTATTAGATACTCATAGTTATCATCATCTACTTTAGGCTCTAATGATGCATTTATTGTTTCAACACATTAAGCCAACCAACACTATATTTCCTCTTCAATACCTTCAAGTGCAACACCAACATATAAATGTTTTGCAAAATGGTTACCAATTTAATGAAGTAGGAGGCACTAATATAATTAAAATAAATACAAGTGTACAAAATAGATCTCCAAACAATTTGATGAAACTTTATCTTATTGATGTACATTACTGTACATGATCTAAAACATAATCATAATCGTTTGATGCCAAAAAATAACTATCTTTCTCAAACATCATCTCATGTTTATGTGTTTACACAAGTGTTAGGGGTCTATATTTCCATTCTTCAACCCAATTTGTATTTTTACAAGCTTCCGACTCACCCCCGATACAAAACTAACAAAAATAGGCAAGCTACATACTCCACATAGTCCATATGCTCACATTTGAATTATTAAATGAATACCATTTTGTTGATCCACTAATTGTCTCACAATCATGTTATGGTAGAATATTTTATTTTTTGACTAACCAAGAGAACTATTGAAATTTTGAGTATTTATAAGATCCCATAGAAAATTCTACATGTGCATCTCTAGATCTTGTTCCATCTAAGTTTTTAGCTTCCCCATAACAAAATCTCTTTTAACACATGCTCCAACTCCACAATTCTCTCCTTTACCATGCCCCACTTCAAAGGAATACCATATGTATTGGGCATGGGTTTCTTTATGGGTCCTACATAGCCAATAAAAAAATCAATTTTTTTGAATTATCCTCTACAATTATCTGACCATATGAAATGTACATCATATGCATTTCTCTTTCCTATAAACTATCATAAAATACACTAAAACAATACTACACAAAATTTTACAAACATAATTGGTTATCGCTCAAATAGAAATGATGCAACCTCGTTTTCTTATCTTCTATACTATTACATGTCTATATAAAATATGAAAAAAATGGCTTTTGTATTGAATTATAATACAAAAATTGAACATCCTCTCATGGTGAAAGAATGTAGTCTTTTACAAAGTCAGCCATGGAAAGTATAGTTTCCATTAGAAATGTATCTCTATATATGTGAAATTATTGTCGTATGGTTAGCATGAATGGTCAAATAACAACATAATTGAAGCAATTAGATACTAAAAACATTAAGATCCTACAAGATTAAGATCAAACAAATCCATACTCAATGAAATTAAGCTAACATTGCCCTAAACATTTAATTAAAATCAATGAAACATAATTCAACACAACTGAATCAAAAGGAAAAGAAAACCTCCAATCCCATTGCGGATTGATGCAAACTTGTGATGTGGATTGCTCAAATTTTCCTAATCTATAGTTGCAAAAGCTTGGTTGAAGAGGGGCAATTCACAAAATAGGATTCAAGAATGCTCAAGAAATGGCTAAATAATTCTAGAGAGTAAGGATGCTATGAAAATTGTGAATGAAATTCATGTTTGGTAGGGCTTGTTTTATAGATTTTAGGAATTCTGATCAATGGTTAGAATTGAAAATGGTAATCAAGGGATGAGAGAAGATCAAGTAGGTGAGTGAGGATCAAGAAGGATTAGTGGTTGATAATTCATGAGAGCCCAACATATCCCTCCTTTCATGGAAAAGAGGTTGAAGATATTTTGAATTAGAGGGAAGAATTTGAATTTGAATCGAGAATATTCCCTTTTTGAAAAAGGGATATTCTTTGTGCAAGTTGGAGGGTTGGAGAAAAATTATTCAATTAAACAATTATGAAAATTATTTAATTGTGAGGATGAGAGGAATTAAGATTTTAATTAAATATTTGGAACTATTTAATCAAAGGGGGAAATTAATATGAAGATGATGAATTATGATGAATTAATCAAATAATGTTAACTATTCGATTAATAGAGGAATAAAATGAATTTAACTAAATAATTGGGCATTACTTAATTAAATGGAAGAATTAGGTGAATTATGAGGAAAATGATGTTAATTAGTGAAACCAAGATGTGTGATTTATTTTGGACAATTTTAGGTGTCTACATTTTGCCCCTCTTTGAAGCAATGTACCTGTGGTGTTGTTTCAAAGACCTAATGTTGCTTGGATTTTTTTAAAAATTCCCTTGAGTTTACTTGATGCCCAACTGTGCCCCAGTGGATGAAAGAATGATGATAGGATACCCCCTCGAGAGATCAACTGGAAAAACTATTTTTCAAGTCAAAAGCACGACATGATGATAAGACTAGGCTTGCTAAAAAGCGGATGAAAAATGAAGTCCTGGGAAGCCTCAAAACTGATTAGGATGCATAGCCAATGTTGAAATTCAAGTTGTAGGGAAAACCCCTAGGATTTGTTAGGAATATATGTGCATTTGGGAGAATTTTAACCTCATTTTCACACTTTGCTTTGAGAGATTTGAGAGCCCATTGAGATTCCAACCTTCGAGACCTTGTAGAGACCCTGTTACTATAACACATGCTATTCGAGCCCTACATCACATGGATTGAGTCTGTTAGTTCTATAGGCCAGCTAGTGCAGGCGCCCCGATATGCACTTCATTAACTTTTGCTTGAACACATTTCTAGATAGCTAAAGGTAGGCTAGAACTTAGGTCAACAAAGATGTCACAATTTTTATGATGCTTCTGTAACCCGATGGCACACCTTTGTAACTTGATGCAACACCTTTGTAAAAAGTGTTAGGGTTCTACAATTGTGTTGGGTTTTAAAAAGAATGTGATGCCTTTGTAAAAATTAGGTGACACCTTTGACTGTTACGATGCAACACCTTTGAAAAAGAGTGACACATATGTTTTGGTTGCGTGCGACACCTTTGTACAAGTGTGACTCTTTTGACTGGTTTGACAGTGCAATGCTTTTGCAAAAGCGTGATACCTTTAACTAGCACTGCATGATGCCAATTGTCAAAAAGGCTCACTTTTGTTCTTTAGGAATTTAGATAGTTTTTTTTTGCAAATTTCAAGAAAATTGACGTCATAAGCATTATTCTTGCAATCTTTCTTAGTCCCTCTCCTTTCCTGAGAGCAACGACCATTGGTTCTAGAGCATATTATCGGCTTTATTGTCATGGAGGTCGAGTTTCTACATGTGGTTGGTTTACACTATGTTGTGTACATGCCAGAGATATGAGCTTACTTAGCGTTGATGACAATGGTGGTTTAGCAATGGCATTCAGAGACTTCTTCCTTTTACTTCCCGAACGAAGAGGCCACCATCACACTTGAGGATGTGTGGCACATCTTGAGGGTGCCGATTCATGGTGAGCACATCGTATATGATGTATACTAAAAGGGTGAGGAGATGGAGTGAGTCTTGATGGATGAGGAGATTGAGCTCAAGATGGATAGATTGACCTAAAGGCTATGTCGACATAATTAGTGAAATTATCATTGTGATTATCAAATTGATTTGCGGACCTATCATGTCAAAAATATGATCTCAAAGATTTAGACTTGGATGGGGGACAACCTAGAGAGGATTATTGAGGACAAAGTTGTGTTTGCATGGGGACCCTACATCCTTGCACACCTATCATGAAATGCATCAGGTGGTGTATAGGGGTGTGAACAACATATATGTGGGTGCCACATTGTTACACATCTGGGTCTGTGAGCACATTGTAGTGCTATGCTTGATTGGGGAGCTACATCGAGAGGATGAAGAGCCTTTTGTTTACAGATATGAGGGCATGCTGTAACATCATCACATGGGGAAGTTATCTCATTGGTGATGTGTAATTGATGATGAAACGATGAAAATAGGTGTTCCACCTTTTGGGAGGTGGAACGCAAACTAGGTGTTTAGGGACCTAGACCTATTTCCTTCAAGTTTCATTCAAGGAAACCCTAGAGATCTCAATCCAGGGATGTAAAGGGGAAAGAGATCTGCAATAGGATGTCCTAGGGTATGTTTAGAGATATAAAAGGGGTTCACCACCAAACTAGGGCTTGGAAAGACAATAAATGTAAATGACATGCAAAGTACCATGCAAAACCTAATTAAATGACCTAGGAAATGAAACTAAAAATCAAGATAACAAACTGAGAATGAATAGAAAGGTACTTGGAGGAAAGATGATGTCAAAAAAAGTTCCAAAACCTTGAAATCTTGTTATTTGATGTCCACTAGGACTCATATGCCATTCTGGGCGATTTAGTCCTAGACTAGGGTTTCTATACCAAAACTGGAATCTATCAATAACTGCTCTGAATCTCCTGAAACTTGGAAAATGATAGTATTGGGACTCATATGCCACAAGTGGTGATTTAGTCCTAGTATTAGGGTTTGTCTAAATTTTTGAAATTCTTGGGTGATCTCCTGTAGCTTCCTTCCTTCCAAATCTCTGAGTTGGAAACCCCGATTTGCAACCTGTAGGTGACTTTTCGTGATCTTGCAATGTAGGTGACAATGTCGGTAACTTCCTTCAATTTTGTAACTTAGTCTTCAAGGAATATTCAAGCTCCAAGACACCTAGATCTTCAATCATAGATGTAGAGAGAGAAAAACTTATTGATTGTTAGAGGATAGGGGTTTGCCTAGGTCAAACCCCATTTAGGTAATTAAACCTTATGATGAAACAATGAAACACGAACATGAAACATTAGACATGAATAATGATACCTTGAATGATGTCTTGATATGTAAGTCAACAATCTAACATGAAGTGGCCATGTAGAATGTAGATCTTGATCTTGAATTAGATGTAGAATAATGCTTAATCTTGAATCTTGAATGCCACATCACGACACTAGCTCAACAACATGCTTGATGCATTATGTCTTTAAAATGATAATGGATCTTGAATTGCTACAACAAATGATGAAGAAATTTTCCCTGAATGCCTTGAATTCTCTTGAATACTCTATAATGCTCTTATGAAGTCTTAGGATGTTTGAATCTTTATTTCTTGTGAAATTCTAAGATTGCTTAGGTGTTGAAATGATGAAATAACCTTGTATTTATACTTATTTATGCCAAATTTCTAGAAATTACAACACTACAAGCCGACATCAGATCTAGGAAGATAAAATCCTGCCAAGAATTGAATTTAAATTAGATCTTGATTACAGTGGGACTCATATGCCCAAGGTGGCATATGGTCCCAGTGGCTCAAAATTGGGGTACACACTCCAAGACAGGTCTCGTTTAAGATGAAATTCAAAATCAAGTCCTAAGACCTAAGTGGGACTCATACGCCCAAGGTGGTGTATGAGTCCTAGACCACTAAATCTAGAACACATGACCCAAACCACTGAATTATGATTGGTTATTTGATATGTGTTGGGATTATCCTCAAAAAAATGCATTCAATAAGGCTTGTGGATGCAAAATAGGGCCAATTAAGGCATAGATAAGCCCAATTAATTAATAAAACCCTAGATTAGTGTGAAAGTGTTAGGATACACTTTACAACACCCTAAATAACACACCATTAGGTCCATTTAGTTTGAAAGGGCTCTAAAATTAATGTGAAGGTGTAAATAAATACACTTTACAACACTAAATTAAGGCAACATTAGGTTCATTTTAACATTAATTATTCCCAAATTAGGTGTGAAAATGTGAAGGGAAAATTTTTCTGTCACTACAGATGATGTTACAGAGTTCATATTGAGGCCATGGATTGATGTAGAGGCATGGGAGGAGGACCATGTGCAACTCCCATATTGTAGATAGACTCAGTGGCTCATAGGCTGCACACCTCATATATTGGAGAGGTACCTACCCGATAGGGTTCGACGATATTTTGGGGAGCAGCGAGATGTTCCTAGAGATGATTATCATGCCATTTTTGCTCATACAGTATGGGAGATTCTATAACAAGGCCTAGTATCCCTAGCACATACAACCATTACCATTTTTGATCATTTAGCTCCAATTCCATGGGTATATTTGGATGGTCAGGATGATCCGAAGACTATAGTAGATTGTGATGCTTGGTTTGCTACACATAGACCTCTCTAATTCATAGATCCAAATGGAGGTGATATATGTGGCTATAGGTGTAGAGATGAGTCTGAAAAATAGTGCCAACAAAGAAAAAGGGCAGAGGCCGAGGTTCCCTTGGCCGAGGATAGGGGACAAAGTCCAGGATAGGGACTGCAAGGTCTATCGCCAACTCAGTGGCCACAAGGTGATTAGGGAAATGAATAGCAACAATAAGTGGTAGCCATAAGAGGTGGTCTTGATGATCAGAGGCTAAGGATCATCCTTAAGGAGAGGAATCAAGCATGCTATGAGAGTGATGGTTTTTGGAAGGATAGAGATGGTCTCTCAGGACAACTCACATAGACCCAAAAAAAGAGGGATCAACTCAGGACTGAGCATGATCAAGTCTTGACTAAGTTAGATGTCGAGACTATTCACATACAACAACTAGATATTCATCTATATCCCAGATTACTACAAAGCGTGAGCAGGAGAGGGAATGCAGACAAAAGTTGGAGGAAACTATATAGGCTTACGGACAAACCATTCCCTTAGCTCATCATATTGAGGGTATCTGATCATTACAAGCCAAGGCTACTTACCACCAAACTATATATGACATGATAGTGCTCGTGCATAGGTGACAACTTAGATATTCTTAGAGGAGTGTGTAGGTCCAAGTAAATTGTATGGATCAGTGGGTAAACCTTCACATAATTCATTAGATGGAAAGGGGCATCAACTACAGCCCATGGGTCCACCACCAACTTAGCCTCCTCTTGATCGAGAGGATTTTAGGGAGTTTGGGATAGAATTTTCTAATTTTGATGTAGGTAGGCTTTTATACAAACTCATCAACTACAGATAGCCTCATGTATATTTTTATGTATATCACACATTTGATATATGTATCATGACATTCATTTGTTTGATGATATATGAAAGGAGATCATTTTGATGTGGCCATTATATATGATGTTGTTTTGTGCATTGATCTCTTATGGTGTATGCTATTGATTATGGATGCATGTATTATGATGATGTGGATGTATGATTATGCTTATGTTGATGATTGGTGGATGCATGATGATATGGATGATTTTATTTTTGTATTTTCATATGATATATGATGATTATGCAGGGTGGATGCTATGAAAGATGCTTACTGACGGTTTGTGGATGTAGGATGAAATGCATATATATTTTTTGTATGTCATGATATTTGGATGGAAATGTTAGTATGATAGAAGAATGCATTGATTAGAATATAATAGAATTATGAGATTGAATAGGATGATGATATTGATTAGGATACCGATAAATCTATGATTATTCTAAGATTTTATTGGATATGTGATGAGATAGGATAGATGATTTTGCTTTTGATTTTTAGATTATGCAACATAAGGTAGAGTAATCCTTATTTTGATATAGTAAGTAGAAATGATGCACCAAGGTATGAGGAAGCAGGGTGATATTGTATCTATTGCATGGAATTTGAGTATGCAAATAGATAGGAGTATCCTTGTTCATACCTGACATACAAACACCTTGTTTGATCATGTGAGAGAATGAAGTCATTGAAGTAAGGAAACCAATACACAAAAGGTATGAAGAACCTAATATGAATTAGTCGTTGTATACTTGAGACTATCCCTACACACACAAGGAAAGTATTCACCAAGGTTGTATTACAAGAACATAAAAAAAAAAACAACAAATGAAAGAAATGACTATGCCCCATTATGTACCCCTATAGACATACCCAAATATTGAAGATCAAGGCAGTTTCGAGTGAGCAATGTAAATGAGACAAAAAGATAAAACCAAAAGAAAGGATCAAAATGACAAAAAATCAATGCTGCCATATCTCTTACTAGAGAGAGTTGTTTTAGTTGATATCCAAAATGGTGTCTATTTTCAGAAAGATATATCCATTAATACATTCATTGGATGTGGATTTAGATTCGAAAAAAGGTTTAGACCATTGATATGAAATCTTGTTGATATGTTTTGATAATGATAAAGACTCATGATTTTACATGAAATTTTTATGTTTTGACAAGTGTTGTACTTGTTTCTATTTTTTTTACCAAAGACGAAGTTGATAAATTTATTAGGGTGATAGTTTATTGTGAATGAGTGATGAGTGAGATGAGATAGATGGGATATATGTTTTGTTTTGGAAATTTTCAAATGTTTTGAGCTTTTGAAATGTTTTGAGGTTGTTTTCTGATTTTTGGACATGTTTGAATGTTTTGGATTTCCTAAATATTTGAGGTTGTTTCTGGATTTTAAAGTTTTCCAATGTTTTGGTACTTTGAATATTTGGATTGGGAGAATAGGACCTAAGGGCCAAACCTATTCCTTGAGGGCTCATCTCTAACGGCCTTGCCTACATGATGCATAGAGGCTTCATAGTTTGATTCTTTGGACTTAAATTAGCACATACTTGGATGGCTAATGTTTTTGAGATTTTGATGTTTATGGATTTTTTTGGATTTTGACATATTTGGATGTTTTTGGACTTTGACATATATGGATGTTTTTATATTTTGACATATTTGGATGTTTTTGGATTTTGACATATATGGATGTTTCTGAATTTTGACATATATAGATTTTTTTGGTTTCTTGACAACTTTAGGCGAATATGGAAGAATCCAATTTGACAATTAGGTATAGGAATATGTCCCCAGTCTGATGTTAGACCACTTTGCTATGGGTTAGATGAGATGACATTAGGATAGTGCTAAGTAGTATTGATAGATACTCGTCGAATACCAAGCCATGATAAGGATGCAAATGGAGGGATGAAAGATGAATGGATGGAAGAAGGATGTATCGATGGATGAAGGTTTTTAATATGGATGAATGATAAGTAAGAGAATTTGATAAATGGTAGATGGTTCTTATTTACACAAGGCACCTGTTTGCTAGGATTTCACCAAGGTACTTTCCTAAAGCACCATCGAAGTGGTTTTCACTTGAGGATTTTTTTTCTCTTTACTATTTTGTCTTTTTAGATTTTTACACTTTTTAGATTTTTTTGGATCTTTGGAATAAGATACCCCTCATGGGATAGGTATAGAACAAATTTAGATGATTGTTTTTGATAGGATCCTGCAAGGGCTTCCCTTTAGGTGTTGCTAACTGATATGCTCAAGATCCATAGCTTGTAGTAATGACAAATGGTCCTAACTAGTTAGGTTCAAATTTCCCTTTGCTATCTTGATCCAACTAATTATTTCAATTCTCTTTAAGAACTAGCTCTCCAACTTGAAAGTGTCTACCCTTGATTTTCTTATTATAGCTTCTACGAAGATGATTCAAATAAGCCTGCAAGTGATTTAGTGCTTCTAGACGTCGCTCATCCAACAACTCTAGCTTGTTCAACCTGGACATTCGATACTCTTGATCATCAATCAAGTGCTATAGTGAAATCCTTAGCGATGGGAGCTCGATCTCAATGGGTAAGATGGATTTAGCTCCATAGACCAAGGAATACAAAGTGGCACCAGTGGGTGCTCTAATACTGGTTCGGTAGGCCCATAAGGCAGGATTCAATTCTAAGTGCTAATCCCATCCAACATCATTAATAGTCTTTTTCAAGATCTTTAGGATAGTCTTGTTAGATGCTTCAACTTGACCATTTCCTTGAGGGTAGTGGGATGTGGAGAAATGATGCTGGATATGGAATTGATTGCAAAGTTCTCATACATCCTAATTTTTGAAGGGTGTTCCATTATCTATGATAATAGCCTAAGGAACACCATAGAAGAAAATTAGGTAGTTTAGGATGGATTTGGATATTTCCTTGCTTGTGATATAGGTCATGTGAGTAGCTTCTATCCACTTCATAAAATACTTAGTGGTGGTGATGTTAAACTTGTGTCCATTTGATGAGGTAGGTGTTATCTTTTTAATGAGATCAAGTCCCCATTCTGAGAAAGGCCAAGGTGTTGTTATAGGTTGTAGTTCTTGTATTGGAGCAGGAATGAGATCACCATGTTGTTGACATTGTAAACACTTTTTCACAAATTGATTAGCCTCTTGTTCCATGGTAGGCCAATAATAACCTATTCTAAGCAACTTCTTTGCTAAGGTAACACCACTAGAATGTGACCCACAAATGCCTTCATGTATCTCTTTTAAGGTAGTTGAAGCTTCTTCTTGGTTAAGGTATCTGAGTAGCATTCCATTGAGACTTCTTCAATAAAGGGTATCACTAATGACGATGAAGCGAGATGATCTTCAGATAAATATTTTGTTGAGGTTATTAGTAAGGTTAGATGGAAGGGTACCATTGTGATCATGGTACCAAGGGGAACCGAGACCGACAATTTTGCACATGAATTCTGATTTATGGTTGTCAAAAGATGGTGTGAGAAGCTACTCCATGAGAAATTTGCATTTCAAGATGTTATACGAAATGTCTAGTAAAGATTAAATGATTTCCATTGCATCTGCTGATTTGTTGTTAACTCTTGGGATTTGCTCAAAGGTGATGACTATGAAGTAGTTTTTAAAGCTATCAACCATTTTCTTGTATGGCATAAACTTATCATCCTTAGTTTGGTAGTCATTGTTGACTTGTCTTACCACTAGTTGGGAATCACCATATACCTGAAGTTCCTAGATTTTCTATTGAATAACCATTCTTAACCTTGTGATGATAGTCTCATACTTTGCTATGTTGTTGGTGCATGAAAAAGCTAGCCTACATGACTTCAAAATACAATCACCTTGAGGGGTGATGAATAAGATACCTGCTCCTTATCCATGTTGTGCATGAGAACCATCAAAGTATAGCTTCCATATGTTTGTTGATATGATGGTGAATATTGCTTCATCTGGAAATTCTGATACCAAAGGGTTTTCAACATATATTGGTGCTTCAGCTAATTGATCTATTAAAACCTGTCCTTTAATTGCTTTGTGGTCCACATAATGTCAAACTCACTCAGGGTCATTACCCACTTAGTGATGTATGACCTGTAAGAGTTGTCTTTGATAACTTTTATTTTAATGGATCAACCTTAAAGATAAGCTTAACTTGATGACTAAGCATGTAGTGCCATAGGTTTTGTGAAGCAAAAACTACTGCTAGACAATCTCTTTCAATTAGGATGTAACTTTAAGATTGTATCTGAATAAGGTCCTAATGATATAATAGATAAATTTTTCTTTCCCTGAGTCATCATGTTATGCTAAGAGATCTCCTAATGCTACTGATGTTGTTGAGATATAAAATATCAATGGTTTATCTGTAACTAGTGGCATTAATACTGGTGGTGATGCAAGGTAATCCTTCAACTGTTGAAAGGTTTGCTGGCAGTTATGATCCCATTTGAATGCTACACCCTTATGAAGAAGGTTTGTGAATGGATGAAATTTATCAACCAATTGTGCAATGAATCTCTTGATAGACTAAAGCTTTCCCTGTAGACTATGGAGTTGCTTGAGTGTTTTAGGTGGCTGCATCTCAATGATGGCTTTGACTTTGGAAAGGTACACTTCGATTCCCCTTCGTGATACAATGTACCCCAAAAGATTACCTGAAGTGGCTCCAAAGACACATTTCTTTGGATTTAGTCTCACCTGATACTTCTCCAATATGTCGAAGATTTGAGCCAATGCCTCTAGATGTCCTTTCCTTGTGATAGATTTTTCTAATATGTCATCTACATAATCTTCCAAAAACTTATGAAACATATCGTGGAAGATAAAGGTCATCACTCTTTGATATGTAGCTCCAACATTTTTGAAACCAAAGGGCATGATGTTCCAGCAATAGGTTCCCCATGGACATGTGAATGCAATTTTATGTTGGTCTTCCTTTGCTATCATTATCTGGTTATACCCTGAAAATCCATCCATGAGAGATAACATCTCATGTGCAACTGTAAGATCCATAATGATGTCAATGTTTGGCAATGGAAAATCATCTTTAGGACATGCTTATGTTCAAGTCTCTGAAGTCTATGCATATCCAGATGCTCCCGAAGGGTTTTGATACTGGTACAAGGTTTGAAACCCACTCAAGATAATCAATAGGTCTAATGAAACCCATGTCAAGCAACTTCTGTTGTTCTACTTTGACCAATAGTGCTATTTAGGGATGCATTTTCCTTAGCTTCCGTTTCATAGGTTTCACATCCGAATTCATTGTCAAATGATGTACTACCAATGATGTATCCAATCCTGAAATGTTTGCATACGACCAATCAAAGTTGATTTTTCTTTCTTTCAGGAAGGCTGCTAGATTATGTTGTTCCTCATCACCTAGGGATGTAGCATAGTATGTCACCTGTGGTTGTTCGACTGATCTGACATTGACTGGTTGCATTACTTCCACAAAAAATGTTGACATTTATCGATCCATAGAAACATTAGGGAGATTGAATCCTTCATCCTTAGGCCCCTCAAAGAGGTTTTCACCTTCAAATACGTCCTTTGTTTTCACTTTTTCAAGATCCAAAAGTGCCACTTTGTGGTTTTCACTTGGGGATCTTGTTTTGATTTTTAGATTTATCATTTTGCAACTGAAGGATTCAATTGTGTCCCCTTAGTATGCTTGTGTATTAAGTTCAATTTCAAACCTTTCTTTGTGATCACCAAAAGGTATGCCTTCTCGGAGCCCCATAAATTTGGTGATAGGTTCATCATTTTCAAATAAATCAAGAACCGGTGCTTGTTGCTAGTCCTAATCTATGAGTTGGGGATATATGAGTTTGATTTCATTGTTTTGGATAGGTGAGGTAAATGACATGATAGTGATAGTGTATATGGAGGAATTTTCAAATAGGTCTATTTTACACATGGGTAAGTCTTTGATATTCTTGTTATCAAATGAATTATACCAAGAAGAAGCTTCAACTTCCTCAATAAAGATATCCTCAATAGAAGGTCCTATTTCCATGCGAACCATAGCCAAGACCTTTGTATCTTGGTAATTTTTTGAAAATGATGGGTTCACAGATACCTTGTTGCTTCAAACCAAGTGCACCATTACCTATGTAGTCCATGCTCTTAATCAATTGATATCATTTTGTATTCTGATCAACAAGAAGAGGAGGTTCCTGTTGTTTTTCTTGATATATCCATTTGGAGAAGTCACCTTCACCTATAACCTCTATGTTTAGTTCTCCCCATTTTGCAAAGGTAGTTGGTTCAAACTTGATATATTCTTTATACACTTTTTCAATGTGATATGGTTTTCCATATGTTTTAGGAGAAAGTGGTAGCCATCCCACATAGAAATATTCCTTGAGGTTATAGTCACCACAACCATTGTCTTGTATTTGTACCTTGACTTTAGAAAGTGTGTTGGGATTTTGATGTAGAGGAAAGTGTTGTTGGATCAACATAAGAAGATGAGGGTGGAACTTCATCATTCATAGGTACTTGGAGCAATCTATAGTACTTCTCTTCCATATACTTTTGCAGTAGTAGAAAGGTTCACGATCACCCTGTATTGCAATCTCTTGGTTGTTGTATAGAAATTTCAAACATTGATGATATGTAGATGCAAAAACTTGCATGACATGGATCCATGGGCAGCCCAGAAGGATGTTATAAAGCAAGTCAAAGTCTAAAAATTGACATGTGGTTTCTGCTATTGTTGGTCCAACTTGTATAGGTGACTTTATGGTTCATTTTGAGTCTCGTTCAGTATCATCATATGCTCAGAGAGTAATTCCTTTTGTTCTTTCAATTACCTCCTCAACGTATCCTAAGTGTTTTCCCAACTGAAGAGTAGAGATTTTTAAGCTTGCACCTCCATCTATCAAAATTCTCTTCACTTTATTTTTGTGAACGTAGACCTCAAGATGTAATGTGCGATTATGAAATGTTTGATATGGGAGGTCATTTTCTATGAATACAAGGTGATGGGTGGATGTAATATGTCCTACCATGGCTTGGAACTATTTTGTATCTATGTCACTAGGTATATATGAGGATGAAAGAGATTTTTACAAGACTTATTTGTGTGTGAGGGAAATTCTCAAGAGTTCTAGGATTGAGATCTGTGTTGTTTTTTTCTTGAGTTGGTCTATAAGACTAATCCATAGGATTTGATTTCAAAGGAAATTTTGGTTGCAAAGGGGCTCCTTGGATGGTAAATTTCCCTCTTCTTGTGGTGACTCAACACTCAGGGATTTAGTCCCTGTATATGATGATCATCACATTGTGTATTTCCTACGACATTACCATAGGTGTTATTGACTTGATTGTGGACCTTTGATTTCTAGCATCATTCCCTTTACCATGATTAGGCATTGGATTCTTGTATATACCCAAGTCATTATTTATAGAATTTCTAGGGCGTTGATCAATGTTTACCTCACCATGATCTATGAGGTCTTGAATGACATTTTTAAGTTTCATGCAGTTTGATGTTTTGTGCCCTTTTGTCTGATGATATTCACATTAGTCATCATCCTTGTACCATGTGGGTTTTATTGGTGGTTCTTCATACTATTCAAAATCGAGAATTTTTATTAATTTTGTTTGGATCAAATTATGCAAGATTGTTTCAATTGGTTCCCCAAAGGAGTGTACTTGCATCTTGGTGGATAGTTATTTTTCCTTGGTGGTGGTGCTCTTGGAGGATTTATGTTGTGACCATGTTGCTAATTATTATGTTGTGTTTTTGAGTGAGATGGTGTGTTTATCACAACTTTTGCTTCTACCACACCACCATTAGTTACATTCTTGTTTTTGGCCCATATACGAGGTTTGTCACTTGAACTAGACAATTGGTGATTTTCCTTAAAGATTTGCACTAATCCTTTAGAAATGAGTGCTCTTTCAATGTTAATCCCTTTTGATATGATTTCTTTGAAAGTTGTAGCACATTGCATGCATAATTGGAAGGCAAGTTCGGTGTTTGAATTACTTGCAATGATTTCTACTTGTTGTTTTTTGGGCATCAATCATTTACACTTGCTTGCCTTATGTCTCCATATTTGTAGGAAAGAGGCAAAGGCTTCTCCTTTGTTTTATTTGAGAAGGTATAGCTCCTCTAAGGTGATTTCTGTAGAGTCTAAGCTAATGTATTATAAACTTGGTAGAATCTACTCAATTTAGAGGTTTAACTGGCTGAATAGTCCACTTCACATTGCTTAAGACCACATTAAATTATCAACCTAGGGATTGTAAGCTTGTGATGGTGCAACATTATATATACCTTCATGAAATTTAAACTAATTAAACTAATCTACTTAAGTTATTCTACTTGCTAGAAATTCATAGAACTATAAAACAATGAAAGCATAAACTAGAACTAGTTGCTACGGGTGCCTATAATAAAGATTGTAATTGAATTGCTGCTAATAAAATGATACTGTATTAATCAAAAAATTAATAAAAGCTAATGACTCAACTGAACTATCCTCCGAAGTGCTACTAAGAATCATTACATGAATATTCACAAACATTCATTCATAATAAGCAAAAAATGAAATTTCAATTAACTTGCATATGATTCATGAACAATGATAAACTAATAATAGCTATTAAAAAAAAAAGTAACTGAAAGATGAAGTGAAGAACAATAACTTGAGTGGCCTGCTCAAGTAACTATTCCCACATGAACTGAACTCAATTGAACTAATAGATTCTATGCATCCCATAAGATTAACTCCATTCATTGCATATTGTAAAAGATTATAAAAGATCTTTCCATAGATTGGACTCAATCATTTGGAATAATTTTCATGTCTTGAAAACTAAAAGTAACTAGTAACATAAATTGATAAAAATCAACTATCCTATGAATTCAACAAACAACTATATACAACTTGAGGGAATCATTATGGAAAGCAACAACTAACTGAAATCGTTAACTCCACTCCCAAATAATAGAGTGTGGAATTAAGATTTGAATTATTCAACCTATAACTGAAAAGGAAAGGGAATCCTATTAGAACTATACCTCTTTCAAAACAAAACTATATGTAAACATACAACCACTTGTCAAAATTCCATCAGTGAAGGAGACCACCTCTTCAACATTTATTAAATTATCCATAATAACACATGCCCAATCTTCATTAAGAGCCTTTGATCAATGATCACCACATTCAGCTTAACTTGGAGCTTCCCCTATTTCGGTGTCCAGTCATCCCCTTTTGCGATGGGTTCATCTTGCAACTGCTGCGCTATGGTTCCTTCTCAGCTGCAAAAAAATTAATTCCACAAAACATGTACACAAGGATAACTATCACAATTAACTCATAGCATTCCATCAATATTCCATACATTCATTTATATAAACCATATAATACTAATATATTACAACCATAATTCCATCATCATAATTAAGGTTTAAGTCTGCATAATGGATATGAAAAGATAGTATAATGTAGGAATATTGTCTGGAGAATATGTTTGAAAGTATCTTAAGACATGTATAAAAAATAGAAAATAAGCCATTATCTAGACCTATCACTCCCCCCAACTAGTTTTTTGCTTGTCCCCAAGCAAAACATTAGGGATCTTGATTATACTGTTGAACAATTTGTATTAGGTCCATAACTGTGCTAAAACCCTAAATATGCCTCAGATAAAAACCTTGATGTTCTGAAAGCTGCCTCATCTGGATAGCTCCTGCTCTCTCACATTCATCACTTTTCTCCCTTGTCCAATGTGGGATCAGATAAAGGAGAATTGATAGACGAAAAGTGAGTGTCATCCAATGAACTTCCTTGCTGATATTGGTTGCCATGTAAGTAGGTTCCCTCTGAAGCATAGTAGTAAAATTATGCATGGAATGTGGCTCTTTCTTTTGCAAATTAGGTGTCAAACTGTTCCATCTATCTTGCACATATTTAAAACACTGTTGTCCTATTCCCACAGCTAACATTTTCATTCTATCATAGTATGCCTCCCTGAGCTTCATGATATTCTTACCTACTCCCTTATGTGTAAGGAGTCTCATCTATTCATCAATTATTGTATCTGGATCCTTAGCCTCTCTTTTGATTGGAAGTGCAATAGATTTATCTTTCGCTTCATATTCCTCCATAATCTCACCCCTAAGTTGTTCATTTTTGTAGTAAGAGGTAAGTTCCCTAATCTGAAGATCCCCCAAAAATATTAAAGGGTTCCATTATGTTTCATTAGGTATCACATAGTTGTGCAAATAAAATTCACACAACTGATCTTGGTCCTCGGGTGTGGAAGCAACAATAAATTCAAGAAACTCAGAAGTTTGACTCATGCCAATTGAATGCTTGCTAACTAATCTACTGAACTGAAAACACAAAAACCTTTCTTATAGAAATAGTGCATAAGTTCTCAGTGGAGGGATACACCTGACTATTTGTGTAGCCTTATCTGCCATCTCCTCCAAACAAAATACTATTTTATTTAGTTCCATATCTCTTTTCTCCAATTTTTGTTCATATTTTTCCTTTTCCTTTCTCCACTTTTCCTTTTCCTTTGCAAACTTATTAGTTACTTTCCACAATTGGTATCCAAGTGAGCAAGTTGTATGATAATTAGGAGTTTTAAGAGGAGGGGGTTTCTCATCTAGCACTGCCATTTCTTTACCCCTTGTCTTAGTAACAACCAATTGTGCCAATACATCTAGTTTAGTGCCATGACCATATAGCTGCAGTTTCTCCTCCATCTCCTTCATTTTTGCCTCTCTTTCTCTATTTTTCTGCTCATAATTCTGTACCAATTCCTCCAGGTGTTTAATTCTATCTAGTTCCTCCTGGAGTTCCTTTCTTACATCCCCATCTTCAATGTAAGCTTCCTCTACATTCTCAAATGACTCATTACTTCTTCATAATCTCCAGGAGTGGGGAAGGTTTCAATTCAGAATTTCTTGGCATCAAATATGTCTTCTGATTTAGAATTAGAAGTGGTCTCTACATACCATATCTTTTTCACTGGTATATTCTCATTACCAGGAAAATTCCTCTCCAATTTAGAGTCAGTTTCTAAAACCATGAAATTTTCTTGAGGTTGTTCTTTTTGATGCTGTTCTTCCTGAGGTTGTTCTATACCCATCTCCCCTTCAGGTTCCCTTGTATTTTATTTTGTAGTACTTTGTTTCCTGAGCCTATCAGAGTGTCTAGGTGTTAATACTTCCTCAATTTTCCTCTTTTCCTTTTTAACACTCTTTTTATTCTTAGGAACATCCTCCCTTTTCTGTTTTTGAGTATCCCTTTGTTTCTTTGAAATATCTTCCTTTGGTTTTGAGGGTATAGTGGAGGTAGATACACTACCTCTCCGACTCTTGGATTTCTGTGACTTCGAAGAAGAAGGCAATTCCTCATTTATGGGTGTCCTAGACTCTGGCTCTACAGGTTCTTCATGCTTGCCTTGGCTACGGGTAGGTGAGGCCATAGGCAAAACATGGGGGTTTTCCTCTTCAAGTTCATTCTAGGGCTCATTTTGGTTTTCTACATCCTCAGGCACTACGGGTGCATCCAACAAACTATTAGTCAATGCATTCCTCAACCTTGAAATCCTCCCACCTCACTTGTGGGTATTTGATTCTTAAACTCCTTTTCATTAATAAGGTAACTAAGCTATGATGAGAGAGGGAGGTATCACATTTCCTTTTCTAATATTCTGAAGCCATTCTTTTCAACAAGTTATAGAGAAAATTTGGTACATTTACTACCCTATTATGCCTAAGATGACTTAACAATTTGAAATAGGCCGTATACAAAATATTCTGTCTAGCATCACAAGTAATGTATCTAATAATATAAGAGACACATCTTTCCCACAACCAATGGAGATAAAGTCTTTTCGTACCTTGTGATGAGGAATCCAATTCCTCTCCTCTTATGCAAAATTCTTCCCGAGCTATAACTACATCAGACTGAGCTAGTAATTTTGTTCCTATCCTTGGTAGTCCTGTAACCTGTGTAATGGCAGTTTTAGATGCATCTATAGAAAGTTCCTTTACCATGGCTTCATCGTATTGAAGAGTTTATGTAAATCTTCTTGTTAAGTCACCACTAAATTCTGTTAACTTTAGAAGGTAGTCGAGCCATCCAACCCTTGTGAAGATAGGTAGGACTACTATGTCCTCCAAAATTTGTTGGTGAGCCATTGTCTCTCTTCTTATAACATCTCCTCCCATCCTTGTTTTCTTCTCTGCTCAATATACCAAATTCAACTCTAGAAATTCAATTCAATCTTCCCACCACCTTCAAATTGCTCTACCACTTCAAAACCTCTATTTACTCACATATCCTTACTACTATACCATACTGTAATTGCAAATTCCCTTTTAAGTTCAGTTCTAGTCTAACTAAGCTAAAATTATCATAAACTGTCAAGGTTTCAAGTTTTAGCAATTTTGAAAATGGCAGCAGAAATAGCAACAAAAATAAAGCATAACTAAGGGTTTTGCATGTCATAATATTCATTAAATTTGGTTTTGGGTGGCAGATTCAAAAGGACTAGTGAAAAGACCGAGTAAGGCATACCCTTCCCCCAAATTAATTGGTGAAGTGACCTCACTTCATGTTGATGATTTGGAGGTGGCCTAAATTCATAATGATTGAAATTAAAGATATAATATTTCACATGCATGGAATTAAATGAAAAAGTGTATGAAAGTTTAAAGAAAACTAGATTAATCATAACAACAAACCTTAAGTACTACCTCGTGGAAATAACCATCTTTTGCGCATAAAAACTAAAAGAATATATTTATTCGCTGATTCAATGTGACACATATTAACTGCAGGATAATGAATAGTGGGTGGCAAGTGGATTTGATGGGACAAAAATGATGAGTAGGAGTTGGAAATTTGATAGCTAAAGTAATTGAAATGAGCGCTGGCAATAAAAGAATTATGTCGCTTTATTTTGCATGAAATGATGGATATGATACATGAATATATTTGAAATGAATGTGAATGAAATTGCAATAAATATGGCACCAAGTGAGGTGAATATTCTTCGGCTGCCAGATATTTCTATAAGCACTTATAGTGTCAGGTCCCATTCTGAACACTGATAATGTGAAGCTACAGGTCTCTTCGGCATCAAGACCCTTATGAATATTGATAATAGGTCCCTCTGAAGATATTTTGAACATTATTATAACGTGCAATGTGTTCTTGTGAGAAAAAGAACATGAAAAGTTAGTGCCAAGGAACCATAGGGACTGTGTTGTGTAACTCAATCTTTGGGCCAGCAGAAGTGCTGGGTATATCTTGTATTACTGAAGTAGGACTTTGTGTATTAGATTCTGTATCATGTTCACTAGAAGCACCGTATTGTTGGATTAGTGAAAATATAAATTCATCCTTCTATAATGGATATTTATACAACTTCAGTCTATGACCATTAACAAGATGGGAAAACTGGATTGCATCAATGGTGTGTAATTGTATTGCCCCATTAGGGTAAACCTTGGTAATCTCATAGGGGCCCAACCATCTGGACAAGAATTTTCCCTTGAAAGTTTGTACCATGAATCATATAATAGGTACCAATCTCCCATAGTGAACTCTTTTTTTTAATGTACTGATCATGCCACTTCATCCACTTTTGATGTACTACCTCTGTATGCTATACTGCTTCCATTCTTATCTCATCCAACCCATTCAAAGAACACAACCTTTCCTTCTGTGCTTCTATTAAATCCATTCCCAAATCTACTACTATCCTCAATGTTTTATATTCAAATTCAAAAGGAAGGACTATTGTATTTCCATAGACTAACTCATAGGGTGTAAATCCAGTGGTTGTTTTTCATGTAGTTCTATATGCCCAGATTGCCTCAGGTAACCTTGAAACCCAATCTTTCCTATGTAGCTGCACTGTCTTGGTGAGAATACTTTCTATCTCCCTATTAGTGACTTCCACCTAACCATTAGCTTGTGGATGATAGGGTGTTGATTACTTATGTCTAATTTGGTATTCCTCAACCAAATTTATAATTAGATTAGAAGTAAATTGGGGCCCTTGGTCAGTGACTATTTCTCTAGGTACTCCATACCTAGTAAAAATATCTTGATATAAGAACTTAGCCACATTACCATCTCTTGCAAACTATAGAGCCTTAACTTCCACCGATTTTGTCAAGTAGTCAGTGCACACAAGGATATATTCCTTGTAATTAGATGTAGGAGAGATTGGCCTAATGAAGTCTAAACCCCATTTTTCAAAAGGTTCCAATGTCAACTGAGGTTGTAAGGGCATCTCATCACTCTTTGTTGGCCTTCCCATCCTTTGACACCTATCACAAATCTTGGTGTGTTTAACATCTTTATACAAAGTAGGCCAATAATAGCCAGTTGTGAGTATCTTAAAGGTTGTTCTCTTTGCTACAAAATGACCTCCACATGGCTCATCATGACATGCTTTCATGATAACAAAGATCTCATCTTCCTTGATGCATCTTCTCATGATGTTATCAAGCCCTGTATAAAATAGATAACTAGATATCTAGGAGCAGGGGAAACATTTATGAACCAACTGTCTTTTCTCTCTTGGTGAGAAATGTGATGGAATCTACCTTGTGACCAAATAATTAGCAATATCTGCATACCATGGTATTTGTACTTGTAAAGAAAACAAGTTTTCATCAGGGAATGAATCATCCACCACACCTTCAGTTGATTGAGTTGGAAATCTTGACATGAAGTCGACCTCCACATTTGCTTTACTAGGTTTGTCTACTATGGTAATGCCAAATTCCTATAAGAGAAGTAGCCATCTTACCAATCTCCCTCCAACTACTGGATATTTCATCAAATACTTGACTACTATGTGATTTGTATGGACAAAGACTGGATAGCCAGTAATATAGTGTTTGAATTTATTAATAGCATAGACTACAACAAGTATCTCTTTTTCTGTTACAATGTAGTTTAATTTTTCCCCTTAAAGATTCTTGTTGATATAATAAATTGAATACTCCTTGTTGCCATCCTTTTGACCCAAGACTACTCCAATGGAAAAATCTAAAGCATCTACATGTATGTGAAATGGGAGAGTCCAATTAGGCCCTCTCAACACTGGTGCTTGAGTCAGAGCTTTCTTTAATTCTTCAAAGGGGTGTTGACACTCAGAGGTCCATTCAAACTCAATGTCCTTACTCAACAAAAAAAATAAAGGTGCAAAAATCTTACTAAAATATTTGATAAACCACCTGTAGTAGCCTGCATGACCAAGGAAGCTTATGATATCTCTTTGTTTTTGAGGAATAGGTAAGGAAGATATTATCTCTATTTTGTGTGGATCAACCTGAATTCTTATGCTAGATATAAAGTGTCCCAATACAATTCCCTGTGTCATTATCATGAACCACTTCTCATTGTTGAGTGATAGGTTGTGTTCTTTACACCCTTTCAACACTTTTTCTAGATTATTGAGAGCTTCCTCATAACTCTCACCATAAGTAGTGAAGTCATCAATGTATATCTCCATGCAGTCATGTGCATAATCAGAAAAAATGTTGAGTACTACTCTTTGAAAGGTAGCTGAAGCATTGCATAAGCCAAAGGGTAGAATAAAGTAAGCATAAGTCCCCCAAGGACATGCAAATGTAGTCTTGTCCTGGTCCTCTAGAGAAATTTTAATCTGGTTATAACTACTACAACCATCAAGAAATGAGAAGTACTTCTTTCCAGCTAGAGAATCAATTACCTAATCTATGAAGGGTAGAGGAAAGTGATCTTTCCTAGTGGTTGTATTCAATTCCCTATAGTCTACACAAACTCTCCATTTCCCACCTTTCTTGGGAATAATTACCAAAGGTGAGACCCATTCACTATCTAAGATTGGATAGATAAAACTTGCATCAAGGAGATTTTGTAGATCGACTTTCACTATCTCCCCAAGAGAAGGATTCATACATATTTGTGGTTTCCGAATGGGTCTATAGCCATCATTAATATAAATCCTATGCATACATAAATAAGGATCTATGCCATTCATATCATGGTAATCCCATGCATATGCGGCTAAGTTTTCCTACAACTTTGATTGCAGAGAATTCTGTTGTTCCTCTATTAAGGAATTATTAATATTCAACTTCCTTCTTGGCATGATTTCCAATTCCTTTGATGAATCTTCAACTAATTGGAGATCAAGGCTTGCTATGATGGGTAAACATTGTTGAGGTAGTAATGAATGAAATAGATGTGACATCTCTTCTATAGAATTGGTGGGTATAATACTTCATAAGGGGTCTTGTAGACATATGAGGCAGTCCTGTTGCCGTGGGCTCTTGCCACAATCATTTTGGATTATGTGAGCAATGAGATCATCTTCATCCTGGTCATCCAATAAGGGGTTGCACTCTATAGTCATTAGTGTCTGTAAAGAATAGTTATTCTCCTCCTCCTCACCCAAATTAGGCCAATGGTGTGTTCAAGGTCTGCATATGGTTGGGCTGGTGGATAAAGAACCAAGTTCTTTGCAATTGTCCCATTGGATATTATCATTTTTCCAAACCTACAACCTATAAATGCATCGAGTGTTACCAACAAAGGCCTTCCTAGGATGAGTTGGTAACCCGCAAGATTGACTTTGGGTTGTAATACTATGAAGTCTGCAGGGTATTCCCAAGAATCCAATGCAATGACTAGGCCTTCAATAATTCTCTCAGGCTTGACTGTGGACCTATTAGCTAGCCGCAAAATAGTTTGTGTGGGCATGAGGTTGACTAATTGAAGTAGTTGCATTGTTTCTTTTGTCATGACAATGATGGCTATCCCCAAGTCTATCAAATTATTCTTAATGAGGGTTCCATTAATCTTAACATCCACAACTAGACTACCAAGATATGTCTACTTAGGGACTGTAATGTTCCCTAACATGATATCTGCAAGATTTCCCAAGACATGAACTGTCTAAGGATCTTTTCTTTTCTTGCCCGGTTTCTTGAGACATAGATCCCTTATAGTTTTGGTATAGATAGGAATGTCTTTGATAGCTTGGATAAGTGGGATCTTGATGCTCACATATTTCAATTATCCTAAAAGATATGTCTCAGCCTATGTGTGCTGCTTTTGTATAGCTAGGCATTCAAGAAAAGGTGGCTTGGGATTTGAGGTAGTTTGGTGTACCTAATTTGGTTTAGGTTCCAAATATGGTTTATTAGAAGCCTCAACTGTAGGTTCCTCATCCTCCATTTCTGTAATTTGGGGAGATGAAGGTCTAGAAAGTTGTTTTCTCGATTTGAGGTGGACATCACTCACCTCTACCCCATAAGTGAGGTATTGCATAACTTTGTTAGTATAAGCCCGTTGAACATGCTTAGTGTTAGGGTTAGGTGTAGGTTGGATATGTATTTTCTATTGCTTGGGTGGATGGGATGCAGGATTTGATGGAGGCATTAGAGCTTGTTGTTATTGTGGAGGAGGGAGCATAAGCTATTGATAGTTATTTGCTGCTGCCATTGCTAGCCTTTTTTCCACTGAGGCTACCATTGATTCTGTTGGGTTGACCATTGTGGATTGTAGTTGGAACCCAATTTTTTTTGCTATGGCCAAGGATTTGGCTGTTGGTTCCAATTTGGCTAAACCTGTGGCCATTGTTGAGGGTTTTGCCACTGGTTTTGGTTTACTTGCCAGGGTTGAGAGCTCCAAGCAATTTTTTTTGATTCCCAATAGGAAAGGATGAATTAAAGCTAAGGGGGTCTTGTGGCATACCTTTTCTCTACTACCATGGCCTCTTTTGTGCTATATAAAATAGTTTTTCATGATCTCCTTTAATTTTTTTGAAAATCAAGCTTTCAACTTTATCCTATTGGATGTTGGCCACTCTTTTGCATTTACAATTTTCCTTTCTTTGTCTGTAGCTTGGACAATATTTAGTAAGCATAGCCTTAGCTTCCTCCTGCTTCTTCTTAATGTGGAGTGTATCCAATTGAGTGGCTAAATGGCCAATTCTATCTTCTTTCATATTGGATAACAGGTTGCTCAACTCTATTTTGAAACCACTGTAGATGATTTACCAATTGTAGATGTCCTATCTCCTCTTAGGAATTTAGTAAAGGTCCTAGAGTAATTATTGTAGGCCTTACCAATATCTTCAAATGGTAACTGTGAATTATCCCCTCATCCAATGAGGCTCAAGGCATCCATACAGTCATCATTAACTCCCCTCAAAACTAATAACTTGAGAGACTTTTCTCACAACTTGTTCTAAGGATTTTTCTTTAGAGCAAACTGAAATCTTTCCACATAATCTTCTAAAGGCTCATCGTCTTTTTGTGTCATTTTGAATATGTCATCTTTCGTCCTATTAGGTCCTCTACAGTAGTCCTGATACTTCTCCAAAAATAGTGTCTTCGTGGTGTCCCAATCAAGAACAAGATCTTTACCTAATCCCATGAACCATCTCAAAGCTGCATCTTTGAGAGTTGTAGGGAAAAGCTTTAACCTATGTGCATCATAAGTGTAGTCAAAACTTCTACATAAGACATCAAATTCAAAGAGGAATGTATCTAGGTCCTTAGTCATTAACCCATAGAAAATTGGCAAGGCCGAAGGAGGAATGTTCTTCAGCACTGTAGCCCTTTGCTGGTCAGTAATGGGAAACCCAAATGTTGGTCGGGCATCATCATCATGTGCTGCATCACCCATGGTGCGGTATGTTCCTTCTGTATGTGTGCTAGAGGTTGGTGAGAAGGAAATTTCTTCTTTAGTGGTACCTTCACTCTAAGTACTATGGTCACCAATTTCTGTAATAACTTCTTGGCATGTGGAGGGAAGGAACCTACCCAAGGAATCTCTCTGCCTCTGCATACATGCAATATGGCTTTAGATTTAGCGGTCCTGCACAATGTTAGTATATCTTGGTTGAATCTACTCAATTTAGAGGTTTAACTAGCTAAACAGTCCACTTCACATTGCTTAAGACCACATTAAATTATCAACCTAGGTTTGTATTCTTATGATGGTGCAACATTATATATGCCTTCATGGACTTTAAACTACTTAAACTACTCTACTTAAGTTATTCTACTTGCTAGAAATTCACAAAACTATAAAACATTAAAAGCATAAACCAAAACTAGTTGCTATAGGTACGTACAGTAAAGACTGTAATTGAAATGCTGCTAATAAAATGATACTGTATTAATTGAAAACTTAATAAAAACTAATGACTCAACTAAATTATCCTTCAGAGTGCTACTAAGAATCGTTACATGCATATTCACAAACATTCATTCATAATAAGCAAGAAATGAAATTTCAATTAACTTGCATATGATTCATGAACAATGACAAACTAATAACAACTATTAACAAAATAAATAACTGAAAGATGAAGTGAAGAACAATACCTTGAGTGACCTACTCAAGTAACTGTTCCCACTTTAACCAAACTCAATCTAACTAATAGATTTTATGCATCCCATAAGATTAAATCCATTCATTACATATTGTAAAAGATTATAGAAGATCTTTCCACATAATAGACTCAATCATTTGGAATAATTTTCATGTCTTAAAAACTAAAAGTAACTGGTAACTTAAATTGATAAAAACCAACTAACTATCCTACATATTCAACCAACAACTATATACAAGCTAAGGGAATCATTATGGAAAGCAACAACTAACTGAAATCGTTAACTCCACTCCCAGATAATAGAGTGTGGAATTAAGATTTGAATTATTTAACCTATAACTGAAAAGGAAAGATAATCCTATT
This sequence comes from Sequoia sempervirens, assembly GCA_007258455.2. Lineage (NCBI taxonomy): Eukaryota > Viridiplantae > Streptophyta > Pinopsida > Cupressales > Cupressaceae > Sequoia > Sequoia sempervirens. The sequence continues at coordinate 162,678,511 of VDFB02075321.1, read as the reverse complement.
AGAATTAGAACTCTGTCAAAACAAAATTGTATGTAAAAATACAACCACTTGTCAAAATTCCATTGGTGAAGGAGACCTCCTCTTCAACATTTATTAAACTAGTCATAATAATACACGTCCAATCTTCATTAAGAGCCTTTGATCAACAATCACCATGTTCAGCTTAACCTGGAGCTTCCCCTGCTTTGGTGTCTAGTCATCCCCTTTTGCTATGGGTTCATCCCGCAACTGCTGCGCTATGGTTCTTTCTCAGCTGCAAACAAGTTAATTCTACAAAACATGTACACAAGGATAACTATCACAATTAACTCATAGAATTCCATCAACATTCCATACATTCATTCATATAAACCATATAATACTAATATATTATAACCGTAATTCCATCATCATAATTAAGGTTTAAGTTTGCATAATGGATATGAAAAGATAGTATAATGTAGGAACATTGTTTGGAGAATATGTTTGAAAGTATCTTAAGACAATTATAAAAAACAACAAAAATAAGCCATTATCTAGACCTATCAATTTTGGTATCAATGTTGTAGAAGTGAGTGACAAATTGATTTATGATCTCTTGAAATGTTTTGATTCCGGTTAGTAGATGTGAGAACCATTCAATAGCTTGTCCACACAAATTGCGTGGAAAGAGGCGCATAAATATGAATCATTATAGGATAACTCCATGCAAGCTACATAAAATTCTTGTATATGTTAGATTTGGGGTTACCACATCCTTTATATTTGTCAAACTTTTGAATTTCAAAGCTTGGGGGAAATGCTAACATTGTTATACTTATGTCGAATGGATAAGGGCATAAGTCTTGGACAACATATGATTTCTTAGTATTTCCAATTTGTATAACCTGGATTTTTTGTGTCAAACTTTGAATTTGCGAGGATATGTTTGTAGGAGGGATGTTTGGTGGTAGATTATAAGTGTTGTATTGTGCGATGGTAGATGAGCTGAATGCCAAATTTTGATATAGAGGGGTGTTTGTGTTGTATAGATTATATGAAGTGTATTGCGGGTTCATCTGAAATTGTGGAATGTTTTACATTTGAGGAGGTGCATTGTATGGTCCAATTGGGGGATGATGTTTGGTTGGGGGTTTTATGGTTGGTATTGGGTATATTGCTAGTGTTGGGGATTTTGTTGCAATTTTTGTAATTGTTGTTGTGCATATAACTTTTGTTGTGCTTGTGATTGTTGTTGTGCTTGTAATTGTTATTGGTAAGTGATATATTGTTGTTGTTGTGGGGATGAAATTTGTTGTTGTGAGGCAATGTATTGATGATGTTGAGGACGTTGTGAAATGTATTGATGTTATGAAATAGTATTTTGAGAAGATTGTTGATGACGGATGTTGTGGGATGATGTTTGTTGTGGTTGTTGTTGATGGTGTTGTGGGATGATGTTTTTTGGGGTTTGTTGTTAATGTTGTCATGGTATGATGTTTTGTTGGGTTTTTTGTTGATGCTGTTGTGGGATGATGTTTTGTTGGGTTTTTTGTCGATGTTATTGTTGTTGAGGTTGTTCTTGATGATGATGTTGAAGTTGTTGTTGATGATGGTGTTCTTGAGGATATCGTTGATGGGTGACATTTTTTTGGATTTGTTGTTGATGAATGGAATTTTGTTGGGGTTGTTGTATGCTAGGGATAGTCAAGTGTATGTTTTGTGAAGGTGGATTTGTGAATGGATTCATCCCATAGTTCATCATGTTTGGATTTGGAATGTTAGGATTAGGTTGACTTATGTATGTTGGTGGGATGTCGGTGTTTGGAAAGCCTAGATTTTTTTGATTCCCTAGACCTTGATTGTTGTTTAATGGATTTACATATTGATGTGTAAGGTTTGTTGAATCCATTCCTAGCATAGTGACCATAGGTTGACTTGGTACATTTGATGATGAAGGTTTAGGTATTTTTTGTATAACATTATGTACCAAGGGTTCTTTTTCAAGTTTAGATGATTCATTGATGTTGTGTGTGTAAATTTGTTCTTTTAGTGTGTTAACATCAAATTTTGTGGGAATTTTAGCACCCTCTTATGTAGCTTTTAATATGTATTGGTTTGGATCAACTCGTAATTGATAAACTGTAGTTAGGTCTTATCACTTTAGTTGAAAATGCATCAATTATATCGACCAAGTAGTGTTCAAAGGATGTATGCAATAGGGGACATCTTGGCTAACTCTCTTAGATTTTTTGGATCTTCGAAATAGTTGTAAACAAAATTTATACTAGAAATCATTCAAGCTAGAAAGTGTAAATTTGTTTAAGCTAGAAAGCATAAGATGATTAAACTAGAAAGCATATAAATTACCTAAGAAGGAACACTTGCAGTAAAATTGTAAAATTAAAATGAAAACAACTAACAACTAACAACTATCTATTAACAAAAAGTAAACTTAACAACCTATGATTGACAACCAGAGTGGGTGCTCTAGAATTTCAAATAAACATAACTAAAAAGAATTCCAAACTTAAACTATGACCTACAAGAATAATTGACAGAGCTTGACACATACAAATAACATTCATCCACATTTATCATGTACAAAATAAAAGTAACATAATTGAAAATGAAAATACTTATCTATCTACTCTACGAGATTACCTCGAGTGGCTAGCTCTTGGGTATGCCTACGATTAATTCAGATCACATGAAATTTTATATCTTCAAAATGAATCCATCCATGATAATTCCATTGCATAGAACTAACAACTCAGAATAAGACTGACAAAGTTGATTTTAGTCATATCAGAAAAAGTGTAACACAGAGACAGAGTTCAAAACATATTATAACAACATAACGTGTCACACATGCATTGTTTCTGGCGGTTATATATATATACTAAACTACTAACAAAATCCTAGATTTCAAATGGTGGAAGATCACCATTGGAAAAGTCTTCTAACATAATTTTAACTAACCAATTGACTGAGGTCCATAACATAAAAACATATTAAAGGCTCAGAGAGGATCCATAAAGTTTTTAAACATAAATTAAACAAAAAACATGAAATGACTTGTTCCATTATGCACTCTAGAATTTTCGGCACCTAGACTTTTGGTGCTTTATCTTCAACTGGTTGAAGTCCACTTTAAAGTCTACTTAGTTGTGCATAATGACTTGTACAATGAATAAAAGCTACACCATTATATCAATGTTAGTCAACTAATTTCAATCAATTTAGGAAATAAAGATTATACATCTTTTTACAAAAAGTAAGCATTTATTAATCCTAAAAATAAACAATTAGTAGGGTAAAAGTGATTGGGAGAAATAAGGAAGGGTATTTTTCTTATTATATTCATGAGGTTATTTATACCTTATCAGTAACATAACATCAAGTGCTCTAATGGAGATGGGTCTTGTGACATCTCTAATAAATCTTCGGGAGTGAATTCTTGAGGTTTGCTGGTGATGTCTTCTATGTAAACCATTTCAACTTGAGATGTTTGAATTTTTGTTTAATTTTGCTTTGGAGTACTAAACCCTTTAGGATCATAACTGGGCATCCATAGAGTTTATTCAATAACACTTGTGGTGGTTGGTACATTAGAACCACAAGGATTTGACTCCATGTTTTTCTTGTATTGAGATCTTGTTGTGACCATAAAACTTGCAGTAACCCTAGGAGATATGGATTGTGATGTTGGATGCAAATGATTTTGTTTTTAAATATTTTTGTTGCTTCAAATTGGGTTAGTAGTGACACCTTAATTATTTTTGGACCAATGTTGGATGATGTTTGGATGCATGGAGGATGTGGAACCTTCAATTTAGACAAAGTTTGACTAGATATCTTGTTAATGTGTGTTTGAGGATAATCCTTGGTTGTGGTAAAGAAATGAGTCTAAGCTAAGGAAAATGATAATGAGATCACAAACTTTGGGAGTAGACTAATAACTCCAAAGCAGGTTAGCTCACAATGATTCAACACTAATTCAACTAAATACTTGAAAAGAGATTGTTTTCCAAGCAAAAAGCCAAAGTATGGGATGAAATGGAGATCTAAATCAAAATGATCGATGTCAAATTTTAGGTTGTTGTTTTGAATGGATTATTTTGCTAGTGAGGTTGATGTGGTCCAATGATAACCTAGAGGTGTTTAGACAGGTCCAAAATGAAGATGACCAAAGGTTTGTTTGCTAGTATTTTGATTGATAGGAATGACTATAGGTCTATTTTACATGAATATCAGGTGTTCTAGTGTCTACTATTTTAAATTCTGAATTTGGAAAATTCTAGAGTTCTCTATTTTTTAGTTGATAGTCAAAGGCGTCACATTGTTTTGGAAAAAGCATCACAATTTTTGTAAAAGTGTTGAGATACAACAAAAGCATCGCACTATCGAGATCAGAGGCATCAATTTATAAAAATATTGATTTTCTTTGAAACGAAAGTGTCGAGATGCACAAATGCGTCAGGATGTAAACAAAAGCATCATTTTGATAAAAATAGAAGCATCGATTTGCAAAAAAGGGCGATGCAAGATGACAGTAAAAAGTGTCGCTCTTGTTCAAAGGTTAAATTTTTGAAGTTTTACCTAGGATTTTGAATTTTGAAGTCTGATTTATGTTTGTTTTGATTTGGAAAGTGATATAAAATAACAAAAACAACATGTACGGCTGAATCAATGTATTGTTTGGTAGATTTTTGTGTGCCTTGTTCAACAAGACCACACTAATTGGTATCATGAGTAGATTTAACAATAAAAACATGCCATAGAGACATAACCTATTTTAGTGGTAGATCAAGATTATCATCTTAGAGTAGGCCCGTTCCAAAATACCATCCAATGAATGGGTGACTAGAGTATGCCAAGGTCATGTACCACCTTGACACTTCTCACCTTGAAAGGAAAAGATCCTAATAAGGAATTTTAGTCACCTCAACAAAGGTTAGCACATAGCAAGAAATTTCACACATTGATAGTTGTACATTGCACCACTTTAAGCTGACAATTTACAAATGTTTCTTAGCCGTCTAGATAAATACATTGGTAGTGGGGGCCTATCGTGAAAAAAGAGCTCATCTGTTATGCCCGAGTCAAGAGGGGTCTCCTCTCTACATATCACCTCCCTATCTCAGTAGATCGAGGGTCATGGAGCTTGGCTTCAAGGATGATAGCTACTCCTTGGGGTACAACTTTCATTCTCCCCCCTTTATATAGCCCACTAGGAAATGTGCTTGAGATAAAAATTTGGGGTGATGAGGCCCCAAGCAAGTATCCTACTTTGAAATAAATGGTTGTGGTGTTGCTTTTGATCCCCAAGATCATTCTTAGGAGTCACGAGGGGAGAGCATACACAACACCACACCTCCAGGTGTACAAAAAAATTGCAAGTTAGTGGTATTTATGATTTCCAATATCACACTAGGTGCAAGGAAAGAGAATATGTACACACCAACCTACCAAAAACGCCATATAGTTCTTTGTAGGTGCACTAAAAGCAAATGTGTGATTTAATTTTTAAAACACCAAATCAAATATGCAAGTTCTTGGTAAATTTTTAAACCCAAATTGAAGTGTGCAAGTTGTTGGTTTTTTTAGTTACACCAAAAGAAAATGATAGTTGTAGGGTTATTTTTAAGTACACCAAGGGAAAATGAAATTTGTAGGTTCATTTTAGGTACACTAATTGAAATGTGAAGTTAATTTTAAGTGCACCAAAGATAAATATGAAAATTGTGGGTTAATTTTATTTGCACCAAATTAAAATGTGAGAAAAAAACTTACAAAACCACATGTTAGTATTGCTTGCATTTCAATCCTTTTCCATCAACTACCACATGCTGCAAACTATTAGGTAAAATCAGGAAACAAAGAAATGTCAAGGTTAGTTGAAAGATCTTAAACTAAAATTTAAACCTTGACAAAACAAAAGCGTTGTTTACTTGACAAAGGCATCATAATTTGAACAAAGATGTCACACTGTCACTCAACAAAGGTGTTGACCTTTTGTAGAAGTGTCAAACTTTGAGAAAAAGGTGTTGCATTATTCCCGCAAATAGAACTAGAGAATTAGAACAAAAGCATGAATTTAGGAAAAAGGCATCACATCGCTGATGGACAGATGCATCAGGATTTCACAAATGCAATACCCTTCTGCAAAGGCATCTAGGTTTCTTGCAAACAGTCAAAACAAAAACTAGTCAAAGGTGTCAAACTTTAACATGTGTCAAACTTTGAGCTGCAAAGGCATTGAAATTTTGTAAAGGCGTCACACTATCTCTGCAAAAGTGTCACACTATCTTTGTAACCTAAAACCTAATAGAAACTCAACAAAAATGGTTAGAATAGGAACATGGGTCCCACTAGATGTGCCAAAATATCGTATGGTTAGCATGAATGCTCAAATAACAACATAATTGAAGCAATTAGATCTTAAAAAAATTAAGATCCTACAAGATTAAGATCAAACAAAGTATTCCTCAATGAAATTAAGCTAACATTACCCTAATGATTCAATTAAAATCAATGAAACATAATTCAACACAACTGAATCAAAAGGACAAGCAAACCTCCAGTCCCATTGTGGATTGATGCAAGATTGTCATGTGGATTGCTCAAATTTCCTAATCCATAGTTGCAAAAGCTTGGTTGAAGAGGGGTCATTCACAAAATAGGATTCAAGAATGCTCAATAAATGGCTCAAGAATTCTAGAGTAAGGATGCTATGAAAATTGTGAATGAAATTCATGTTTGGTAGGGCTTGTTTTATAGATTAAATTAGGAATCTTGATCAATGGTTAGGATTGAAAATGGTAATCAAGGGGGTGAGTGAGGATCAAGAAGGATCAATGGTTAATAATTAATGAGAGCCCAAAATATCCCTCTTTCATGGAAAAGAGGTTGAAGATATTTTGAATTGGAGGGAAGAATTTGAATTTGAATTGAGAATATTCCCTTCTTGAAAAAGGAATATTCTTAATGTAAGTTGGAGGGTTAGAGGAAAATTAGTCAATTAAAAAATTATGAAAATTACTTAATTGTGAGGATGAGAGGAATTAAGATTTTAATTAAATAATTAGAATTATTTAATCAAAGGGGGAAATTAGTATGAAGATGATGAATTAATCAAATAATGTTAATTATTCAATTAATAGAGGAATAAAATGAATTTAACTAAATAATTGGGAATTATTTAATTAAATGGAATAATTAAGTAAATTATGAGGAAAATGGTGTTAATTAGTGAAACCAAGATGTGTGATATACTTAGGACAATTTTAGGTGTCTACATTTTGCCCCTCTTTAAAGTAATGTACCCATTGCATTGTTTCAAACACCTGATGTTGCTCAATTTTTTTTCTAAATTCCCCTAATTTTACCTGATGTCACATCGTGCCCTAATAGGTGAAGGAATGATGGTAGGTTGCCTCCCTGAGAGATCAACTGAAAAAACTATTTTTCAGGTCGAGAGTGCGACATGATGATAGGACTAGGCCTATTGAAAATTGGATGAAAAATGAAGTCCTGGGAAGCCCCAAAACTGATCATGATGCATAGCCAATGTTGAAATTCGAGTTGCAGGGTAAACCCCTAGGATTATCTAGGCATATATGTGCATTTGGGAGAATTTTAACCTCATTTGTACACTTTGATTTGAGAGATTTGAGAGCCCATTGAAATTCTAGCTTTCGAGACCTTGTTACTATTGCACACGTTGTTTGAGCTCTACATCGTGTGGATCTCTGTCAGTTGTAGAGGATAGCCGATGCAGGTGCCCTGGTATCTAATTCGTTATCTTTTGCTTAAACGTATTTCTAGATAGCTAAAGGTAGAGTATAACTTAGGTCAATAAAGGAATCACAGTTTGTGTGATGCTTCTGTAACTTGATGATGTGCCTTTGTAACCCAACGCGAAACCTTTGTCAAAAGTGTCGAGGTTCTGCAATTATTTTGGGTTTTAAAAAAGTTGTGACGCCTTTGGAAAAAAGCGATGCATATGTTCTGGTTGGGTGCAACGTCTTTGTACAAGTGTGATGCTTTTGACTGGTTTGACAATGCAATGCTTTTTCAAAAGCGTGATGCCTTTGCAAAAAGGTGATGCCTTTGATCAACACTGTGTGATGCCTTTGTTAAGAAAGACTTGCTTTTGTTATTTAAGAATTTAGACTTGGATTTTTTTTGAAAATTTCAAGAAAATTGATGTCATGAGCATTATGCTTGCAGACTATCTTAGTCCCTCTCATTTCCCCGTAGTAGCAGCCATTGGTTCTAGAGAAGATTACTAGCTTTACTGCCATGGAGGTTAAGTGTCTACATGCAGCCAATTTATACTATGTTGCATACATGCCAAAGATCTGGGCTCACTTTATGTTGATGAGAACAGTGGTTGAGCGATGGAATTCAAAGACATCTTCCTTCCACTTCTCGACCAATGAGGCCACCATCAAACTTGAGGATGTGTGGCAAATCTTGAGGGTGTCAATTCATGGTGAGCACATCGTATATGATGTATACTGAGGGTTTGATGTAATGGAGCAAGTCCTGATGGACGAGGAGATCAAGCTCAAGGATGAACAAATTGACCTCAAAGGCTACATATGCAGAGTCAATGACGTTACCATTGTGATTGTTTGATTCATTTGCGTACCTATTATGTTAGACAAACAATCTCAAATATTTAGCCCTAGATGGGGGACGATCCTAGAGAGGATTCTTGAGGACAGAGTTGTTTTTTCATGGGGACCTTGCATCCTTGCACACCTATACCGCGACATGCATCGGGTGGTGTATAGGGGTGCAACCAACATATCTATGGGTGCCACATTGTTACAAATCTAGGCTTGGGAGCACATGACAGTGCTTCAATCGATTGGGGAGCTACACCGAGAGGATGAAGAGCCTTTCGTTTACAAATACGAGGAAATGCTGACTCATCATCATATGGGGGAGTTAGCTCATTGGTGAAACGCCATTGATGATGTTATAGAGTTCATATGGAGGCCATGGATTGATGTAGAGGCTTGGGAGGAGGACCATGTGCAGGTCATCGGCCGCACACCTCATATATTGCAGAGGTACCTACCCGATAAGGTCCGATGACAGTTTGGGGAGTAGCAGGATGTTACTAGAGATGATTATTATGTCATTTTTTCTTGTACAATATGAGATATTATAGAGTGGGGGACAGTAGCCCTAGAACATACATTAATTTTTGATTTTGATCATTTAGCCCCAATTCCTTGGGTATATTCCGATGGTTAGGATGATCCAAAGACTACAACAGCTTATGATGCATAGTTTTCTACACATAGACCTCTCTAATTCATAGATCTAGATGGAGGCGATGTAGGTGAATGAAGGTGTAGAGGTGAGTCATGCAGACAAATGTTGACATAGAAAAAGGGCATAGGCTGAGGTTCCCTTGGCCGAGGATAGGGGAAAAGGTCCATGATAGGGACTATAGGGTCCACCACTAGCTTAGGGGCCACAAGGTGATCACAAACATTAACAACAACAAGTGGAAACCATAGGAGGTGGTCCTCATGATTAGAGGTTGAGGGTTGTCCTATAGGGGAGGGATCAAGTGTGTCGTGAGTGATTATTTCCAGCAAGAGAAAGATGGTCTCTTAGGATAGCTTGCACATACCTAGATAGAGAGGGATCAACTCAGGACTAAGAGTGATTAGGTATGGAATCAGTTAGATGTCAATATTTATGCTTGTTATTATTATGTGCACTAAAACTTGTAGGATCCCCAAGGACCCTCCTATTTCTCCTTGTATGTGATGAACAAAGTGACTTCAACCCAATGAGGATTTTAGATTTGAGTGGTAAGTTCAAGTTTTGTTATGGAGGTGGAAACACCAAAATGGGGTTTGAACATGGAAAGCCCCTATATGACACAACCCTTCTCCCTTTGTCTATCTTGTAGGTTACAAGTATGAAGTTGATTGAAGTGGATTTCAGATCTCAAGGATTCAAAACCCTAGTTCATGCATTCATGCACTACTTATCAAAAAATTAAGGCAAGCTGATTATTCACACATTGTCGGACTTCAGAAACACTATTGCACTGATACTAGCTCCAAAACCCTAGAATTCAACACTTTTGGACAGGGAACTCAACACCCCTATCCTGCCAGTTTAGCTCTAGTTTTGAATGCCAAGTTCCTCTTCGTCTACAGTCTCCAACTCTGCTCCTTGTTTTTTTTCTGTGTTATGTATTTTCCAAATTTTGTAATAGTTGATCACTTTGTTGTTAATTCACCTAGTTCACTAGATCTTCCAATAAATCATCACATCCCACACAAATAAAAAGGGACCAAAACCTCAACCTGCTTGTTTGGCTCTCCATTGAGGACAACAACCAAATAGTGTCTCTTGGTTGATTTTGTGTCCCTCAATGTTTATGTTGGAATGTTTGATTTAGGTTAGGGTGTTTAGCCTAGATCCCATTTCACCATCTTACAACCCCAAGGTTTTATATTTTTTCAAGTTGTGGGGCATATTGTTAACCAACATGCCCCCTTTTTCAAGAGACCCTTAATCATTTAGTTGAGACCAATATTTACTTTTCTCATACAAAAATTACCATATCCATTCCCACCCTTAAATTCCACATCTATAATACCATAATTATTGCTACATTCATCATTCCTCCTCCTCACATGGGAACTTCTTCTCACCACACTCATGGATTTCCTACTAGCCCTATATATAATTATGTCCCACCTTCCCAACCCCTTATTTTCATGTACTTAACTAAACCATCTATTCCTAATCAACTTGTACCTTCACAACCCTTTATTTCTACTACCACTAATAACATTATTGCAATAACTCCCTATACAACTAACCCTATCATTAAATAAATTATAAAAATATTGGGACTAGATCTATAAACAATTAGCCATTCTTTCATGATCATCTCAACCCATGACTACTATTCAATTTTATCATAACACTTTCTTTATAGATAATTGCTAAAAGTTTTCCTCCATAGTTTTCGTCTCCTAATTTGAAAAATACATTGGTAAAAGGGACCCAAAAAATCATGCCTTATATTTCACAACCACCTATAGTGAATTCTTCTTTAATAATAAATTATTGGAAAAACTATTTCCCCACTCTCTTAAGGAGACCATGCTTGACTATTTTTGTTCCTTACTAGTTCATTCTATTTACTCATTTGATGAGCTAGTTCATCTCTACTTACAACACTTCCAAGTTGACATCAAGCTACAAGTGAGCTCCATTCATCTCATCCATTATCAACAAGGTCCCAATGAAAAGTTTATATATTTTATTCTTCAATACTAGTTGCTTCTCTCTTAAATTTATTATCTCCTTCCAATATTTTATCGCCATGTCTTCATTAGAAATATTACAACCAACATTTGTCATATGATTATTGTAATGAAATATTCTTCTTTTGGACATTTGTATATTACTCTTAGGGATTACAAGAAAATTGTTAGCCAATTTGAGGCACCTTCTTTGACTGCCTAATTGATTGATACCACCTCATTAACCCCCGTCCATCTCATATTCTTCTAAATAAAAATAAAATATGAATTTATTTTATAGAAAGAATAGTTCACTACCTATTGTGAACCAAGCCAATATTGTATTCAAATAATAATATATTTTTTGGTAAGAACACTTCTCTACCTATTATGAATGAAGTTGCTACTATAGTGTCACACTCTCATGTGACTTTGGAAGTATCAATAATTTCTCCATAGATGAGCCATGCAATGTTGTTTCTACTAGAGTTATTTGAATATTTGTAGTGCATTTAATATGATTTATCTTAATATTCTATAATTTTATTATATTATAATAAAATTTAATATTTAAATTATTACTACAACAATCAAAATTAATGAAATACAACATAGTTTAGATTTATAAATGCAAAATTTCAAATGTCTTTTAATAACAAAAGATTTCAAAACTTTTTTGAATCAAACTGCAAGAATGAATACCCTCCCCATGGGAATATCTTAGTGGTCTTGGCCCTCTTAGCTATGCCACACTCTAAGAGAAAATACTTCATTAAGAGCTCAACATTTCAAACATGCATGATAGATAAAATGCTCAACATAAGCCTTGGCCAAGGAAATCCTAGGTGTACCTTATACCTTGAGTTGGACGTATCTTGTATGCCCCTTCTCTAATACCTATAGTGCAACAAGCCACCTTCTTACTCAAACAATCTCCAAAATAAGCCATACCCTCTTACATTCATTTCATGGGTTTCTATAATAACTCAAAGGGTGAAAATTCATCGTCACACCCACTAATAATTATGCAATTGCATTTGTACACACCCTTTACAAAGGTTTTTACATTTTTTCCAAGTTTAGATGACTTTTCCCAAATTCTCCCTTATTAAAAGGGGTTTTTATAATGTTTAAAAGCTTATCTCACATTTTACCCCTTTGTAGGTTATTTTCTTTTTCATCTTCTTTAAATTTACATTTAATTCTTTTTTATTTTTTTCTATTTATCTAAAAGGGACATCCTATGAATAATCATATGAATGAGAAAAATTCTCATAATGATTCCTATAAATTAGCTATTATCCTTAGAAGAATTAGGTACTTCTACATCACAACACAAAAAAAATTAGTCAAGCAAGTGCTATGTAACAATATCAAAATCATAATGAATTTGTTCCACTTTAACCTCATTTATAATTCTATTTCCTATGTTTCTAGATATTTTCAGTAACTCATTAATTTTAAGCACAACTAGATATATGCACTAGTTAGTAAACTCACATAAAAAGTATTACGTATTTTTTATAATTATGGAGCTAATGCAAGTTTTACATGTTAAATATGTATTTTTTAACTTCTCATTTTGGTTATTCATGCATTCCCTTATCTATAATATAAATGTTTTAATATTCGCTAATGCAAGTTTTATATGTTAAATCTGCTATCTTTTAACTTTTCATTTTGGTTATTCATGCATTCCCTTATCTTTAATATAAATGTTTTAATATTCTTTAACATAAGTTTTACAAAAAACTATCATGTGATTACATAGTGCTTACTTAATGAATGCAATGCATATCCCATACTATGTGATCACCCACCATTATTTTCCATATAATCTACATACTCAAAATGCATTCTAAAATGATAATCATGCATTATGGACTACATGACTATCCTCTCTTCTTGTGCCAAGTATAATTTTTCTACACTCTAAAGATTAGAAATCATGTTTTGGAATCAAAAGGGAATAATGTTGATTAGTTACAATGCCATTTTATTTCGATAACAAAAATTCCTCTTCTAGAGTTGAAAAATAATTTAAAGAAATCATAATCTCTGAACCTAAAAAGATTTGTCCAAATATTGAGCCTTAACTATAACTTTTAAATAAGCTTATATAACAAGGATAATTTAAACCACACAACATAGTTGACTTAACTAGTTGATAATATTCTCTTATAATTTGAATAACAACAAATACACACAATTACTTGAATGTAAAGTTCTTGTCACTTCACAGTCACTCAAGCATCAATTTAATGTAATACAATAAGGTGTTTATAATATCTAAAATTGTTACATAAAGAGTTTCAACATACATCATCTTCCCATTAATTCATTGGTAATCAATGATATGATATAAAATTCCAAGGATATTAATCCTATACTTCATAAAACACATATACAAGGTCATTGTGTGGATTAAGTTCAATAAAAAAGTCACTTAAATAAAATATGGTATAAAGAATCTTGCAAGTCCTCTTAAGAAATAAAAGAACAATAAAAAACTATTGCCACCCACAAAGTACTTAATAGAAAAATATTAGGTTTAATCTTTCCTTCTTTGAAGTAACTAGGATAATTCAATTTTAATTTAATTCAGGTATGCAAATTTGTTCAAGTTATTTTTTTTGGATGATGGTTTGTATTTAAAAATGAGGATGTTGAGCACATTGATGACCATGTAGGAAACCTAAAAAATGAAGTGAAACATAATAATCATTGTTGGGGATCTCCTCATGAATTGAAATAATTAGAGGCACATAATCTGGAGAGGAAATATTTTGAGTTATTTTCATAAATATCCCCAAACATGTGGGAAGAGGAACCATTATGCTATAAATAATAAAATCTCTACCAATATGTATACGTGCCATAAAATTAGTAGGATGCTTGAGCACCTATTGATACTCAATATAGTTAGATTGTCTATGTAATGGAAAGTAATTAGTTTAAATTTTGTAATCTAGAAAATGATTTTTATTTTTTTAGAAGTTGTCTATCCCCTATAAAATTCAACATGTCCCCATGTTTGAGCCTAAGAGAAACTATTTAATTTCACATTCTATATAAATATTGTACTGTACTAGCCAACTCATCCCAAAAATAACATCATATTGTCCCAAGTTTAAAAGGTGAAAATGATCTTAGGACCGCAATGTAGCCTAGGTTAGGCTTCATTAACAAATCTAGATGTTGGTTTTATTAGCATCACCTCATTAGATCAATTAACTGACTTCACATAGTTAAAGGAAAACACATGCAACAATCATGCATCATTCTTTATTTAATAATATTCTTTGTTTGTAGATTTTATTAAGTTGCAATATTCCATCTATTCCAATTTATTTTATTGGTCACTTTCTTAGCCGCCTTTTAACTAGACAAAAACAAAGTTGGTTCCCTAATCGTAATGTTCCTTAAGTAAAATTTTTAATTCCTAAATTAATGATTTAGGCCAAAAGGCAATGACCATTATAAATTGTATTTTACAAGCCCTTATTGGCTATCATTTCTTTACAATCCATTTTTCAAATACATTGGAGCAAAAAACTAAAAAATGTTATCTATGAAAGCTTTGGAGTCACTATAAATTTAGTAATTTAACTCTCTTCCAAATTCCTCTCTAATATATAACTACATTCCAATAGAATTCTAAAAATGTGCATAATCAAGCATATCTAGAATGAAGTGCTAATGTTTAGATATCTAGTATGCATAAGGTGTAAAATCTAAGGCATCCACTACCATGAAACACCTTACAATTAATATGGTAGTTAGAGTGCTCAAGCAATTAATACTCTCAATTGTAGGAAACAAATAGAAATTTGATATTAAAGAATGGTTGTTAGATAAAAACATGGAGGATAGAACACCAATGATACTAAATCAATCGCAAGTTCAATTCTTCAATAGATTAAAACTTTACAATGATCTAATTGTAGGTAAGCACTCAACCAAACAATAATGTATGCTCTCATAAATATAAACACCACAATTAAAAAATATTGCTTACATCTAAAAATAAGTGAGTTTCACCCCAACTTTACTTCTTTGATTCAAAGAAACTATTGGCAACAAAACTAAGTCCTTGGAAGCCTCAAGTTTGAAACTGCCCTACCAAGTACTTCTTCAAAAGATGTAACTGTGAAAAAAATTATAGTATGATCTTGCTGGGAAGAAGATACAAAGAGTCAAACCATAAATAGGACATTCATTTGGAAGTTCACAAACATGTGCTTTGCATGTAGGACATGTATAACCTCCACCTAACTTCACCTCCTTATGACAATCACATAGGAAAAACTATCTTGAAAAGGTTGACATATGCAAACTCCACTATAGTTGGTGATGTAGGGGCATGCTCAGGGAAATGTGACTTGTCTAAAGTTGTTTTATTTTCTATGCTTTGCAGTGCTTCTTAAACGGGTACTTTACTGCCCCTATCATCGTTGAAGAGGTGGTGAATTTAATTGTTTGTTTTGAGCTGTAGACTAGATAATCAAGGTTGAATTGCTCTTACTATAGCGCCTCTTAAAAAAGCTTGAAAATTACAGGAAAAGCTGGTTTGTGATAATTTATCTTATGAAAGTGTGAAAACTTTGTTAAGGTCTATGTCTCCGATTTGTCTTTGCTTTTTTCTTAGTATATTTGCATGTGCCTGTGGACTTGTATGTTTGATGTAGTAGCTTTTCATAGTCTATAGCATAGCTTTTCCAACCTATTCTGTGGGTATAAAACATTGGTCTACACCTACTTTAAAACTTCAACATACCACCATAGACCAGTTCCTTGCACAGTCATCTATTGATATTGCACACCATTGTTGAATAATGCTATTGTAGCATTTGCCATATGTTGTAACTGCTGTTATAAATGTGGACAGTTTGGTATTTGTTGGTATTATTGTGTAAAAAAAGAATCTTTCTGTAATTTCAAATCAATATTTTCTTTTTCTGTTTTAATATGGGATATTCACAAAATTTGTCAAGACTATACTCAGTTTTGGGGAGAATACTATGGGTAAGGAGTTACAGTCTATTACATTTAGAGATTTCGCTTGTTTGAGGGTTATTGGCAACAATTCTTATCAATCATACTCCAAGGATTTTATAAAACACTTTAGGGAGTTGATTATTACTCACCATTAAAATCATAGAATCTATGTGAATGTTGTTAGATTTATTTTAATTGTTGATTAGGCTTCCAAAGATGTATTTAATAAAGTTAATAAAGTATTTACTATCATTTGAAAAAGTATCATTGAAGGATTTATATTTAGTAATAAATTTAAAATCTTATAAATATGTATTTTTTGGTTGATAAAGAGATATTGATTGTTTGCTATAGATATTTTCCTTTTGTCATAGTTATGAAATAATTGTTATTATAGCTATTAGTTTGATCATTTTCCTAACTAGGTTGTACGAAAGAAATATAGTTAGATGTATAATATCCATCATAAAATTTAATATTCATTATTTGTGAACATGTCTTGCTAAGAAAAAAATATAAGAATTTTATGTTTGACTTTGAGACCAAAATGTAATGCTAATTTCTTAGAGTTATCTAACTATTTGTAGTGGATTTAATATGATTAATCTCAACATTTTAAAATTTCATTATATTATGAGCAACAAATTATTATTATAATTTGATTAAATTAATGAAACAAATCATAGTTCAGATTCGTTTTTGTAAAATTTTAAATACCTTTTAATAACAATAGATTTCAATATTTATTTGAATCAAACAACTAGAATCATTACTCTCACCTTAGGAATATCTTAGTGGTCTTAGTCCTCTTAGTTATGTCACATTCTAGGAGGAAACAATGATTCCAAAAATCAACATGTAAAACATGCATAACAGAACAAACACTCAATACAAGCTTTGGCAAGGACAATCGTAGGTGTACCTTGAGCCCGAAGCTGGAAATATACTAAATGCCCATTCTCCAATTGCTTATAACCCACCAAACCACCTTCTACCTTGACTGATCTCCAAAAAAAGCCCATATCCTCTTACATTCATTTCATATATATAATAACCTAAAGGGTGGAAATCAACCATCATACCTATTGATAATTATATAATTACATCTATACACACCTTTTACAAAGGATATAAAATGTTTTCAAGTTTAAAGGACTTTCCTGAATTCTCCCTTAATAAAAGGGTTTTTGTAACGTTTAAAGGCTTATCTCACCTTTTACCCCTTTTAAGTGAAAGTGTTATTTTCTTTTTCATATCCTTTATTTACATTTTATTCCCTTTTTTCTATTTATTTATATGAAACTTCCTTTGAATAATCATATGAATAGAAAAAAAATACCATAACAAGCTACCTTATAATGTTACCATGGTCCTCTATACATAGAAGAGCTCATAAGCCATAATATTGTTCCATACATTTTGGTGGATTCCATGGTCCCTTTCAATGTTGTTACTAGGGAACACTTTTATATCACCGGTCTTCATTGAGATTCGTATTCTTCCTTTGATATTTCTTTTTGCATGCACAATGGAATGTCCATTACACTCTTGGTAGATTATTGTTTCCATAAAAGTCAAACCCAATAGCCTCAAGGTTTTGTCATTTTATTCCCACATTTGACAAGTACTACATTCTCTTGGGCCATCCTTTGTTTGGTGTGGTGCATGTTATCCCTTTTTTTATTCATTAGTGTCTAAAATTTCCTTACAAGGGTATTATTATCACTATCCCTATGGTCAATATCAACATGTTTCTACCTTTCTACCTTGAGAAACTTCTCCCTTGATTATTTTTCGCCCACCCTATCCACCCAAAATAGACATCATAACTATACTCTATTTTGCCAATGTTAGTCTCACTTTACTAGGTGGGCCAATCCTTGTTAGCAAGAAAAGTGAGACTCATAGACTAAAGTTTTGAGCCCAAGGAATTATTTAGGAGTTGTATTTATTCCCCAATGACAACAATTATAGTAGAATGATTAGAGATTAAGTGTAGTGTGACATTATACAATATTCATGACATAATCCATAGTTAAGAATTCATTTATATGATCCAAAAATATTGTCTTCATACATTATATTCACATAGTCTAATACAACATATTCTGGGCTTATATCTATTCTTCATTTTATATATCTTATCTCTCTTCTTCTTCTTCTTTTTCTATTTAGATCTTACATTTATCTAACATCTATACATATATGTGCTATTTGGGATGTGTCCCTTACAATATATGTTTATTCCTACTAAGCCTAGCCAGCGTTACGCTCTGCATCCTCATTGTGGTAAGTTCTAGTGGACTTTGTTGTTGTTTGCAACTCTATTATGAACTTTGTTCCATCCTTTCCAACACTCCTCTTGCTCCACAACTTCATCCTATTATTCATCCCCACTCATTCTTGATTCATCTTCCCCGCCAAAGTTTAGTCCTCTCCCCAATCTTCATAACTTAAAGATAAACAAAATAAAAAGGTCCAATACACATAGTCACATTATTCCCAAATCAAACCTAAGAACTAACCCCCTGAACCTCCTCTCCACCACAACTAAATTTCTTTGAAACCTTCACCTCAACCTATTTCTCAATCTCAACCTAAACAAAAAACTCATGAACAACTAACCTGCTTCCCAATATTTGTGAGGACTTCTACCATGTTTGTGTTGAAGCTATTGAAATGGGCTCATTAGGAGCAATTATTAATCAGGGATTGATTAAACCCATCCCCAAGGGAATATATGAATACATTGTTAATGACTAGAGGCCTATTACTCTTTTCAACACCTCCTATGAGATAATTGCCAAAGCCTTGGTGTGAAGAATAAAGTATATCACCCAATGGACTGTTAGGCCTAAGTAGACTGGCTTCCTTGGGGGCATATTTATTTACTTGATCCTTTCTTGGGAAACTGTAGAATGAGGTCAACAAACTATCCAAGATGTCTTAATCATTAAACTTGACTTTAATAAATCTTATGATGGTATTCAATGGCCTTTTATCCTTAATATGCTAAAATGGTTGGGATTTGGGCCCATGATTTTCAATCACATTAGGATGTTGTTCATGAATGTTAATGCTAGATTTGTTCTCAATGGGTTCCTCTCCCATCAATTTTATTTGCAAAAATCCATTCATCAAGGCTGCCCCCTTGCCCCTCTATTTTTTTAGCTATTGATGCTCTTGGCTATCTTTATCAACATGCTTTAGCCACTAAGCTCATTCATGGTAGTTTTCCTTCTGGGTAACTCCAAAACCCTTAAATCTCAATTTTTTGATGACATGTTGTATATTCAAAACACAACCTCTAAAGTGACTCACACTCTAGGTCTTTTAGTTCTCTTTTGAAACATTTCAAGTTCTAAATTGGTCGTGCACAAAATTGAGTTCTTAATGACTTGACCTAGCCCTCATCCCCCTTGGATTTTGAGTGAATGGTGTGAAGTGATACATGGGACCATCATTAGATATCTTGGCATTCCCTTTGACATAAGAGTGTCTCTTAAAGACATGTGGAGTTGGTTCAATAGTATAATTTAAAATAAATTTATGAACTAGATTAATAGGTTATTATCCATGGCTAGCTACATTCAAATGGCTAACAAAATCCTCCTTGCTAGCCTTATTTATATTTCATCATGTTGATTTCCTTCTAAATCCAACTACAATCAATTAACCCATTTGATTAGAAGTTATATATGGGAAAAGTGGGAAAAAAAGGTCTACAATCCACATCTTGGTTGCATTGTATCCAACCAAATAATAAAGGTGGTTTGGGAATTATGAATCCCTTTACACAAGGCATTTTCCTCACTAACCTTGGATGGCGACACTCCTTCGAAGCAACTTCACCAACATCACATCTCCTCCTCTTTTTCAAGACATCCTTGGACTCTAGTTAACTGGCAAGACAAAATCGTTGCTCCCTTATTTAAAACACATGTTTATGCTCCCTTTAGTTCACCATCTAGAAAGTATGACAAATCACCTCTAGGAGGTTTATCTAATTTGATCAATATTTCAACCATGGTCCAAGTTTCCCCTCTTCATCTATTTGGTGGAATAAGTTGACCCAACAAGATGACAAACCCCTTGGCCTCATCCATAAGGTCAAAGGTAAACACCTTTTTTAAAGGGGAATTTAGATTTTTAGAGACTTATGGGATCCAAATAGCTTCCGTTGGAAATCTTGGCAACACATTAAAGCTTAGTACACCT
Organism: Sequoia sempervirens; assembly: GCA_007258455.2. NCBI lineage: Eukaryota > Viridiplantae > Streptophyta > Pinopsida > Cupressales > Cupressaceae > Sequoia > Sequoia sempervirens. Next base: position 162,658,040 of record VDFB02075321.1, on the reverse strand, counting down.
TGTCTTTGTTTGAAAAACAACTAAATTTTATCATTTAGCAACTTGTTCCCCCTAAGCTCTAAAATTGTTGTCCATTCATAGTCATGCTAGCTTCTTCAAAGCTAGAGATGATCCCATACCCATAACTTCCATTTTTTCCTCTCAAAGAGATCTATAATCCACTCCTCTTGTCACTCACCATCTCTTCCCAAATCAACGTGCATTAAAACTACAAGGTTTAGTTGATCTAAATTGAACAAATTTAGCCTTCAAATCTTGAAATCCAAAGCTAACATGTAATCCCAACTTATAGCTTGGAAAGTCCATGTTAAAATTTTCATTGCCACTCACCTCAATTTCCTTCACTAGACCCCCTAATCGCCACCCCCAAGTGTGTCCTTTTTGTGGAAATACAAAAATCCATCAAATATGCTTTTTAGTCTTGCCCTCATGATAGAAAACTATGGCTTTCCATCTTCTTCACCCTCCTTGATCTTTTCAAAAATGTTTGGTCATGAAAGTTTTCTCTCTTGGGAACCTTCACCTCTCATGATCTCATCACCCACACTTGTAGGCAAGTGATTCTTAAATTTATTTGGAAATTTAGCTACTTGAAATCTTCTACAACACATTATTTTCTTATCAATTCAAGATTTAAATGGTCTACTCTAATTTAATTCTTCATATTATTAACATATCCTTTTCTATTCAAGACCATTTGGGAGCTAATACTATGTTGGAAAGCTCCACTCATAATCTCCTCATGCATCTACAACAAAATGAGGGAGTTTAAATTGTTCAAATGTGTGAAGTCCAACAATCAAACCTTTCATCTTTCCTTTTTTTGGACTCTTCATCTGTCGTGATGTGTTCTATATATGTTTTTTGGGATTGAAACATTTGTATGATTTGATAAAAAATTCTTTGTAATTGATGTGATAAATAAAGAGATGAATACCTTACTTTTTCCCATGGATGTAGCCAAACTGGTGAACCACATAACCTGTTGTGTCTATGTTCTAATATATCTATTTTTCTTTGTTTTTTGGTGATATCTATTTTTATTTTCTCTATTTTTACTTAACATTTGGTAGTAGATCCAAAGAGATTTTGGAAAACCATTTGCAAATAAGAAGAAATGGAGGAGATAGACAAATGGAGAATTGAGAAATTCTTTGGACATAATTTTGAGATGTGGAAGTTGTAGCTCGAGGCTCTATTAATTCAAAAAGATCATTCGATCATGCTAGAAGGAAATTTTAAAAATTCAACTAGAATGTGAAATGAAGACTGGGAAATCCTAGATAGAAAGGCGGTGGCTACATCATTCTCACTCTATTTAGCAATGTTTTATTTAATGCCACAACAAAAAAATAGTGAAAGGATTATGGGATTGTTTATCAATGTATGCATGCAAATGATATAAATGAAATATGCATAAAATCTAGCTTAAATCAAACCAAATACATGCAAACATCAAAAGATCAAGTGTCATATGTTGATAGATTGATAGATTGGATGTGGTTTCTCATTATTCCATTAGCATGATGGTGTGATTAAGATGATTCAATACAAATTTCAGCAGCATACCATTAGCATAAGAGTGGATTATCATATAAATGGGGTGGAAGGCCTCTCAGTTATAGAAATTTCATGAAAGAAATCAAGGGCCAAGATTCATTTAGTGATGGATGACTAGGATTGCAGGAAGATTAGGGTTTGGATCCAAGTTGTAGTCATGTGACAAGTGTCACATGAGGGATAAGGGATAGGTTTAGGATGTGTATTAGGGCAACATCCTTATGTGGATGAATAGGATTAAGAGATGTGATATTAAATGAAGGGATGAGATGTAAAGTTAGTTTAACTTTTGACATGTGTCTAGGTTCAATGAATCTAGAGACTGAGTTAGTTAGATATGTGAAGGGGACATTTGTCACATGAGGATGAATTTTTTTTTGTGATCCATGTGATTATAATAAATGGCTGAGATCAAATGGATAATGATACAAGATAAAGGTGAATTAAATAATGGAAGAAAAGGTAATGGGAATTAATTATCTTAAATTAATTAATTAATTGGGAATAATTAATTAATTTAGTTAGAGGATTTGGGGATAAGGCCAAACAATTAAAGGTGGTGGATAAGGGTAAATGGATAAATTAATTAAATAAATAGTAAACATTTATTTAATTAAATATTTGGATAGGTAAAGTCAAGTGTGGTTAGGTTAAGGTCACATTTCAAGTGTCTACATTTTTCCCCTCTTTGAGACGGTGTTGTGACTAGGATAAGTAACATCATTTCAAAGAAGAATAAAAAATAGTGGGTAGGAAAGAGATTAGGACTAGTGGCATGATGCCCCATTCACTAGTGAGGATGAGAAAAGATGATGAAGAGGTAGTGGTATGCCCCATAGAGAGAACATGCAGGTTCAAATAACATAGGTGTGCTCTCAAAATGGGTGATAGGACTAAAGGATAAATGATGAAAGGATAGAGGAAGAAAAGCCAAAGATGACGAAGATGTGGATGGAGAAGGAGGATAGATGATCATCATGCTACAATGGTATGAGCAACCTAGATTTGATATTGTACTTGATGTTATGCACCAAAGTATAAGGAACCAGGATGACAATATGCCAAGTATGTGATCAAAAAGGTCAAATGCAAACATATGCCTTATAACACCATGATATGGAAGACCGTGATACCCCTGTAGAAATAGAGTGCAAAGACCATGATAAATGATAATACACATATGCAACAAGAAAGCATGCACATCAAACCCAAAGCAAACAAGGACTATGATCCAAGTCAAGCTGACAATCGATTGATGGATTTATTGATCAATGATGATGATGAGGCTAGAAAAGTTAACGATAAGAACAATGCATACCCCAAGGATTGTGTTGTTAACAATAAGAACAACACACAAATTAGGAAGGATACATCCCTATGATGATAATTAGATTAAAGTGGATCAATATGTATTATCAACTAATTTGGATTAATATCATGGATTGCTTATGGATGATGGGCTAGATTGCAAGTTATATTACATGGATTAGGATTGATTGCTTTTGGATGGATTGGATTGAGATATTTACTTTGGATGAGAGATATAAGATAAATGTATTGGATAGGATGGGATTGGATGGATGGAAAGGGGATAAATGGATTAGATTGCATAGGATGATTAGAATGCTTAGAAGGATGTGATGGTTAGGATAGAGGAACCAATGAAAAGGGAAAACCAAGGCATTGGAAAGGATGGAAGGATGTCTTGAAATTGCTTGGATGGAGATAGATGGATTAAGTGGATGGATGAAAGATGATGGGAGATAAGAGGATGGGAGGAAGGATCTCCAAGGACTAGGTTGCAAAGGAATAAGATTCCCCACACTAAAGGTAGTGAAATCATATATTGATGGTGGGAAAAGATGCATGAGATGGAAGAATAGTGTATCAAGGATATGGATGGTAAAAGAAGAAAGGATTTCATTGTCCAAAGCATGCATGGATATTTTTCCCCTAGTTTTTTATCAAGATAAAAGGAGGGAAGGAAGGATGTATAGTTTGCATAGGATAGGAGGATGGAGGTAGGATGAGGAATATGGGATGAAGGATAATAAAGGATATAGATAAGGTATGGATGGAAGGATAACATGGAGACCCCTTATCAAGATAAAGTATGGGAATAAATGATGGAGTTGGATAGGATGATGTATATGGGATGAAGGGTAAGAATAGGGTGATCAAGATCAAGTGGATAAGATTAAGCAAATAGGATGTATATGAAGAACCTTAACCTTTTCCAGATCAAAGGTGGAAAATGGAGGATAGGCTTAGATAGGATAATGGATAGGGGATGAGGGATAGTGGAGGATGCGGATAAGTTGTGGTATAGATGAAGCTTTCCCCCAAGTGTAGAGTGCAAAAGGATGGAGGAGATTACATATGACACTTGTTTGCCAGGTTTTCATCATGGTACTTTCCCAAGATGCCACATCAAGTGGTTTTCACCATTAGATGAATAATTTCTCTTTACTTTTGTCATTTTTTATTTTTTTTGGATTTTTTTTTTAAATAGAAAGGATGGAGGAGGATGAGGATATGGATGTGGATAGGTTGATTTGGAAGATAGTGGATGGATGATAGGGAGATGGAGGAAGGACTCAAGAATCAGTTCCATGGATGGTATCCCTTGAAGATGTGCTCCAACCATGGCAAGTGGAAGTATGCTCATAGATGTTGGTAGGATGATGGTAAGGGGGATGAAATGGATAATGGTCTATGCAATGGATTGGATAAGAGGGATGAAATTATGGAAGGTAGATGTTCAATAATGGATAGTGGATTGGAATATTTGTGGATGAATGGATGAAAATTTTGGCAAGATCAACATTGGCACACACATTGAAGGGAGGTGGAGTTGTGGAAGAGAAGTGGATTTTGAATTTGGAGATTTAGATGGAGGAGTGGGTGTAGATTTTGGGACATAAGGGAACAAAATGGATTTTGAAAATAAAGGATTATTAAATGGAGGATTGGAGGACTTAGGAGTGGATGAATCTATTGGATTGACAAGTTTGGATGCCAATTCTAGTTGTGTTTTGAGATGCATGACTTCTATGAGTAGCTTTGGGATCCACTTGGCTTTTTATTTTTTCTTGATAGGCCTTTGTGGCCTTTTGGATTTAGATTTTTTCTTTTGGATCATATTTTTCTTTGTTTTGACATATCTTTTTTATGGGACATGTTGATCCTTGTATGTATGTGGATTTTTGGATTTATGCATTTTATGTTTGGTATCCAAATTGCTTCTGAGAGCAATGGGATTGGTGGATGGAGAGGAATGATATGGGCATATTATGGATGGTTTAAGGTATGTAGGATGTTGAAAGAGTTTCAAGGATGTGTTCCTTGGTTGATCTTGATTTGGGATTTGAGGTAATTGATAAAAAGGATAAAAGTATTTTGGAATAAGAGTGATAGGTGATGAAATGTAAGGAACCAAGATGGATGAAAGGGATGAAGGACTTTGTTTTGGGATACAAGGTCCCAAAATAGATGGAAGGGATGAAGGCTTAGGCTTTGGAACATAAGGGCCCAAAATAGTTTTGGAGGATGCAAAATGTGAATATTGGGATTTAGATGATAGGATTTTGGATTTGAGATGGATGGAAGGAGTACTGATGTATAGATCCTTATAGCCAAGGCCATGATAATTAGGATTTTATTGGATTTGGATAGGTTCCAAGATGCCTTGTTCATGGAGGCCTAACACTTTTCCTTGATATTGCATAGTTTGAAAAATCCTTTTTTCTAATAGGATACTTGTTGTTTTGGAAGCAAGACGCGAGTCTATTTTGAGGAGGATATGAAATGGAAGGAATAATAGGCTCATGGAGTAAACCATCTTGGTCGATGAAAGTGTATAGGAACCCATTTGATAGGTGTGGGGTTCATGGGTAGCTTGGATAGGGGTGAAGGGATTTTGTGGAGGAATAGGATCATGACATGGAGAGGGAAGGGAGATTTGATCTTCACTCGGGGTAGGATCATGTGATGGAGGGGAAGGGATACTTTTGTATTCACTTGGAATGGTATCATGGGATGAATTAGGAGGGAAATCATGAGATGGGGTTGATGGAACAATTTTATCTTGACATGGAAGGGGATCATGAGATGGAGTGGATGATATACTTTGATCTTTATTAGGAAGAGGATATTGGGATGGAGGAGGATCATAATATGGAGTGGAAGGGATGGGAGGGGATGAAGGGATACTTTGATTTTGACATGTAGGAAGGGGGTCATTGGATGGGATGGAAGGTCGCTCTTGGTTTAGAATGGGATCATCTGATGCAGTGTAAGGTATTTATTTCTCTTGAGATGGGAGAGGATCATGAGGTGGTGTGGAAGGGATGCTTTGATCTTGATATGGAGGAAGGGGGTCATTGGATGGGATGGAAGTGATATGTTTCTCTTCATTTGGAATGGGATCATTGGATGGGATGGAAGGAATAATTTGATCTTGACTTAGAGAGGGATCATGAGGGGGAGGAGGAGGGATATGAGATGGAAGGGGATCATTGGATGGGATGGAATGGATGCTTAAATCTTGACATAGAGGTAAATCCATGTTAACATGTTTTGGACTAAGGGATTGACATAGTTCATTTGATATGGATGGTGTGATGGGGGATGAAGGTTGGATATAATTTTCCAATTGGGTAGATGGTGGGATAGGAGATTTATGAGGTTCAGGGGATTGGGTTTTATCTTGATGTGGAGGGGATGAAGGTGGATGCATGACATGGGAAGATTGCACAACTTTGTTTTTTTATTGGGGATTTAGCCACCTTTGCTAATAGTTCTTCGGGGAAATCATGTGAGACATGGGATAAAATGGATTTGTAAGATTGGGGTGATGTGGATTATAAGGATGTGGGAGATGAAAAAGTGGAATAAGAAGTGGAAGCTTCCATGGGCTGATAAATTGAGGATGGGGTTGAGGATCTTGAAAAGAAGTTAGAGATGGGGATATGGGATGTGGATGGGGTTGGAGGAGATTTTTTGATAGAGGCTTGGTTTCCCTTGTCAAAGGAAGGGGAAGGATGAACAATAGGAGAAGGATTGAGATTGGATGGAGGTGGGGAGGACGGAAGTTTAGAATCAATGATAAGGAAGTATCTAAGCATGGAATATTTATCATTGCTAAAGTAGTGTGTGAGGATGAAATTGGTAGTGGTAGATGGGGATGATGTGGATGGTGAGGATGTGGAGAGATCATCTTGGTCCACAAGACTCTAATTATCATCATAGGGATCATATTCAAGTTGGTCTAGATCCTAATTATCATCAATATAATTGGGGTTGACCTTGAGTGTGATCTTTGGTCTTTTTGAATTGGAATATGGGTTCATGATGTTAGATTGGGTTGGAATGGATGAGAGTTGATTAGAATAGATTAGGTTGGATGGAGGATAGATTAGAAGGTTAGACATAGTGGAGGATTGATTGGAAGAAGAAAGTTAAGGATTGGTTTTGGATGAAGGTGGAAATTAGGATGATGGATTAAAACTAGATTGGGGATTAGAAGAATAGGATCTAAGGATGAAGATGGAGGATGATATTTGATTTGGGGATCAAATGTAAAGACCTTAAAATGATTTGATTTAATGAGGAGTGATTCTCTATACTTAAGATAGACTAACGTTCTTAAGTAAGAGTTGATTGGATTTTCTTTCTACTTAAGATAGGCAAAATTATGAGGTATGAATTGATGGGATTTGATTATTATACTTAAGATAGACTAATGTTCTTAAGCAAGTTTAGATTTTAAGGTCTTGATTTTTATTGGGAGATTGGATTTGAAATGGATGATAGTGGATTAGGGATATGATCCATAGGTGAAAGATTTTGATGATGATTAAAGGATATGGGGTATGAAGGAGATTAGGTCCTTAACCAAATTTGTATGTTTAAAGGATGATTTTTGATTAATGATCAGGGATTGGATCTATGGTTGAGATAGATAGATGGATAAAGGGTGATTGAATTTGGATGAGGGGTAGATGGATTAGATTAAGATTTGGTTGGAATGGGATGATTTAGATAAGGGGATTGGATTAAGATGATGATGAAGGATGTGGATTAAGGATGATAATAAAGGATGTGGATTAAGGATGATGATGGATAGAGGATATTTAGGACCAAGATTAATGATGAAATTGGATTAATAATAGTGGATTTTATGTGGATTATTGGAGGATGATTAGGGTATGGACTAGGACCTTGATTGCATTAAGAAAATTAATTAGGATTAGGGATGGTTGAGATGATTATGATAGTTGAGGTGGGGTGGATTAGATGATTGGGGATGATTGGGACACGATGGATGATTAGAAAGATTAGGGGGTAATTAAGATGAAATTATTGTGATAAAAAGGAATGATTAGTATGGAATGATTGGGATGAAAAGGGGTGATTCTAGATGATTAGAGATGATAATGATAGTGATTATGGATGAATAGGATGAGATGAGGGGGATAGTATAATGATTATGGGTGATTAGGATGAAGTGATTAAGATGATTAGGAATGATTACGATAAGAGGATTAGGTTGATTAAGGATGATTAGGATGTAAAGTTTGACTTAGAGATGGTGTTGATAGCTTGAATTGGAGGGCACCTAGATTTATTTGTTTTTTGGAGTATTTTGATTTTTTTTTTTGGGTTTTTTATTTTTTTGGATTTTTGAGTTTTCTATTTTTTTTGGATTTGATGATTAAGAATAAAAATACACAAGGAAATCATGCAAAAAGATAAAATCTTATGGCTCAATTTGGATAAGTGTCCCCTTTTGGCTTCGAGTGGGGAAAGTGATCTAAACATTCAAGCACATAAGACACATGAACAAGCCTAACCAAAGTGGAATTATCAATCCTTGTAGGCACAAGGCACCACAAGAAAATATGGACAAATAACCTCAACTAGGATTTACAAGCTCAACTAGGGGTATCCTCTATATAACACAAGGGTATGCGAGGCCTATTCCATAAATGAAAGAGAATACTACCAAATAGCCGAGAGGAGAGGGTAACCCACTCTCCACCTTCACTTCTCTAAAGTATAAAGTTCTTAGAGGCTTAGCCAAGATTGACAATATTCTACTTCCAAGAGGTCTATCTTTTGATTCACTCCCCACTCTTTATACTCCATCAGAACATGAGAGTTGAGGTCGTCCCCTAGGGCGATAAAATCCATAGGCAAACCCCCTAAAATTGAAAATAAGATCACTTATTTCTGATCCTCAAGATCACACTAGGGTGCAAAAGGAGAGAATACATGAGTCTTGGGGATTAAGAGACACTTGTTTATTTTAGATCCCAAATCCAAATGTGAAAGGTAAATTTTAAACCCAATTTTGAATATGAGAAAAATATGCCAAATAAAATTTTCTAAAGAAAAAATGGATTATACCAATGGATTCCTTACGATTTTCTAATTAAATTTTATTTATTTTTGCTAAAATACGATTTCATATTAACAAGTTATGAGCATTTGAAGATTGAAAATAAAGGTTGAATTTGACTGAGTGCACCTTATTTTTGGAGAAGAATCTAGAAAATCCATTTGCACCACAAAAAAGAGCTTCAAAACAAATTTCCAATGCCTTTTAAATTTTGAAAACCCGATATGTGAGGCAAAAGTTATGTCCATTTTCATGAGACTGGTTGTTTAAGGCTTGTATAGAAGGAGGGGGTCTAGATTAAAGCCCCTAGATGCCCCAATTCGCCCCTCACGTGACTAGGGGTTGGTTGGAAGTTGTTGGACAACTATTTAGCAATGCCCCTGGTCTTCTGTATGATTAGAGGCTAAAGGCCTGTAAAAAAATAAAAAAATAAAAAAATAAAAAAATAAGATAAAATTAAAATTTAATAAATAATAAAAAATAAAGTTAATTTAAATTCAAAATACATAGTTTTTAAAGCTTTAAAAAAAATCCATGGGTATTACAAACCCGTAGGTCTTATAAACCCATAGGCTTGTGTATACATTGTGGGTGTATACTCAATGTATACACAGAGCTATATGCCCAAAATAAAAAAAATGCCCTAAACGTATATACAAGGAAAAAGTGCACAATATTGAGGATGTATACACAAGATTTTAATGCACACAATTTTTTTAATCGCTTGAGTAAATCCATGTAGATGACATATATCATTTGTATATGTTTACAAATAAAATGAGTATACCTCTGCATATGATGGTACAACAGTATGACCATATGGATTTCCGTACGACAACTTCTAGGGGCCCTATTTTTTTTCAAAATATCAAAATTTGTCTCTCAACCCTCTTGACTGCAACCGTGAGGTTATTTTTGCGATTCAAGATTCCTATAAAAAATTGATTTGCAAGACCCAATTAGAAAACCCTTCACATGCAAGATCAAACTCACCAAAACTCCCAAGGACAAGCATTAGAAGTAAGGATTCATGTTAGGTTCACCAAAAAGTATAGCATGCAAATGATATAAATGAAAAATGCATAAAATCTAGCCTATTCAAACCAAACAAATGCAAACCTCATAAAGATCAAGTGTAGTATGCTGATAGATTGATAGCTTGGATGTGGTTGCTCATGATTCCAATAACATGATGGTGTGATTAAGATGATTAATAGAAATTTCAACAACATTTCATTAACATAAGATTGGATTATCATACAAATGGGGTGGAAGGCCTCTCATTTATACAAATTTCATGAGAAATCATGGACCAAGATGCATTGAGTGATGGATGGCTAGGATCGAAGGAAGATTAGAGTTTGGATCAAAGTTGTAGTCATGTGACAAGTGTCATCACATGAGGGATGAGAACTAAGTTTAGGATGTGCATTAGGGAAATATCCTTATGTGGATGGATAGGATTAAGAGGCGTGATATTAAATGAAAGGATGAGATGGAAAGTTAGTTTAAATTTTGGCTAGGTATCTAGGTTCAATGAATCTAGACAAGGAGTTAGTTAGACATGTGAAGGGGACATATGTCACATAAGAAAAAAATTAGATTGTGATTCATGTGAATGGAATCAATGGTTGAGATCAAATGGATAATGATAAAGGATAAAGGTGAATTAGATAATGGAGGAGAAGGTGATGGGAATTAGTTAGCCTAAATTAATTAATTAATTACTTTAGTTAGAGGATTTGGGAATAAGACTAGACCTAATTAAATAAATATAGGTGGTGGATAAGGGTTATGGATAAATTAATTAAATATTAGGATAGGTAAAGTCAAGTGTGGTTAGGTTAAGGTCACATCTCAGATGTCTACAATCAAATATGTATGAGATGACCTCTACATCAAACAAGGTATTTTTTATGAAGAAATTGTACAATTTGAAAATGAAGAAAGTCAATAATGTCTAAAATCATTTGAATGAGTTCAACACTTTGATCAGTCAATTAATTTCAGTAAGAATCAATTTGGATGGTGAGACCAAAGCTATTTGTTATTGTATTCTCTATTCGATAGGTGATGAGTTGTTATGGTTGTTAGCAACTAGATATCTAGTATGAAAATAAGCGTGTTGAGATTCAATGATGTTGGAATTCTTCTCAGTGAGGACATGAGAAGGAAAAGCCAAGGTACCTCATCAAGAGATTCTTTGGTAACTAACAACAAAGAGAGAACACAAGAAAAAAGAAAGGATAATCATAGGGGAAGATAAAATTCAAGCAAAAAATCAAAATTTAGATGTATAAAATGTTGCAAGAATGGAAGGAGAATGAAGTGTTGTCATTGATGTCAACCGGTCAGCTGGTTATCTACTAGTTGTTGTTGATTGTACATGTCGAGGATATTGATAAAATTGTATTAAAAGAAGGTTGTTGGTGAACTATGTTTTGTTGTGTGTTGGTTGAGGTCCGGGAGAATTATTGTTGGTCCAGATTTCTCTTTGTTGAAGTGTTATGGTGTATGGTTCAAGAGTTGTGTTGCCCTGGTTCTATTGAAGTTGGTTTTGGCATTTGGAAGTATCGAGCTTAATTGATCTATGTGTTTTACACTGGTATGGCCGACCGTGTGTCAAGCACTACTTTCAAAGTTGATGAAACGTGTTGGATCTTTTATGGGTTCTGGTGAAGCGTGTGTTTGGGTTGACCTCATTGTACTTCCACCCTAGGATGTTTTGGCGCCGATCTAATTTGAATTTGAAGTTGGATGGCTGACTTTGTATCTTTTCAAGGTTGGAGATAGTATAAAGAAAAAATGTGCTAGTGATGGAAATTGTACATAAGAAAAGAAGGAAGATAAGTGAAAGAGAAGATGCGACTTTGATGCTATTCTTAAAGTGTGTGAGTTAAGTGTGTGGTTGATCAGTGCAAAGCTTAAACACCGAGTTTCCACATGCAGTGAGCAAAAGGCTAACTCTATCATTCATGCGAGTTGATAAGTGATTGTGGTGGAATCTTTATTGCATTGGGATTGTTGTCTCTCTGTAACAAGTCTTCTTTGTATCTCTGTGGCAGTGAGATCTCCGGGTTGTAGCCCTATGGACAGTGAGTCCTTATTTTGGATAGTGAGTCCTTATCTCAGGTAGTGAGCCTTATCTCAAGCAGTGAGCCTTTTTGTAATTGGTTTTGATATTATCTATAGTGTGAGTTAATCCTCACCATGGTTTTTCCCTCATTGGGTTTTCCACGTAAATATGGTGTTATTGTGTTTGTGGATTTGCATTTGATGGTTAATCACTTAATCAGTTTATGTGTTAGTTCTGGTAATTGAATTTAATGTTATAATCTGTGACAACTGATTCACCCCCCGCCTCTCAATTATCCTATCCAACAATTGGTATAAGAGCTTGGTTCCTTGGTGAAGAGCTTAACCACTTGAGAAAGGTCTAGGATGGCTAACAAAATGGTCTTTGATTATCCAAGGTTTGATGGAACAAACTATGGTATCTGGAAAGTATTGATGGAAAAATATCTGGAGTATTGAAGATTTGATGTAGAGAAAGCTTATAAGAATCCCTACACTCCTCCTGCAAATGCTCTGAGTACACCTGAAGAAATTAGAGAACATGAAGCGAATAACAAGGCAAAGTTCATCTTGAAGAATAGTTTAGTACATTCCTAGTTGATTAAGGTTCAAAATTTGAAGACAGCTAAGGAAGTCTGGGATGCTTTAGAAAGAGCACACGATGGTGGTGAAAAGGTGAAAGAGACAAAATTACAAAATTTGGAAACATAGTTTGATCTTCTATATATGACCAAAGATGAGAATGTTAAAGCCTATGTACAAAGATTAGATGAGGTTGTGGCTGGAATACGATCTCTTGGCGCTACTGTAGATAAAACCAGAATTGTAAAGAAGATTCTCAAAACTCTTCCTGATGCTTACAGTGAAAAGGTGAGTGCTATTGAGCAGACTATAGATTACAAGACTTGTACTAAGGATCTATTGTTAATATTTTTGACATCTTATGAAATGAGGAAGCCGAATCTAAGAAGTGGAGGAAAAACAAAAAAATGCTTTTAAAACGAAAAAAACTGAAGATCCGGATGAAGAGAACTTTGAAGAAATCAAGGCCTTTGTAAGAAGATTGAGAAAAGGATCTGGTAAGTATGACGAAAAATTTCCCTTTAAATGCTGCAAAGTGTTCGGAAAGAGCTAAAAAGAATAAACAAAGATATGAGAAAGAAAGGAAAGGAAAGAAGATTAGCATAGCTTACTATGTTAATGAGAATGCTAGTAGTTTAGATGAAGATTCAAAATATGAAGATCCAGATGACAATGAATGCTTATTCTTGGCGATTAAAGATGAACCTACTTCTACTAATTTAGAAAGACAGTCAAAGGAAAGTCCTCCAGAGAAGGAGAGAGAAGGAGAAGGAGAGAAATGAAGGTGCAGTTATCTCTGCTCTACATGCTAAACAACAAAATAATTTTTGGGTAGTTGATAGTGGTTGTTCACATCACATGACTGGTGACAAGAGTAAGTTAGTAAAACTTGGAAAATATGATGGAGGTTTGGTTATGTTTGGAGATGATACTGGTGCTAAAATATATGGGATAGGTTCAGTAAGTTTTGATGGCACGCATCATACTAACGATGTCTACTATGTTAAGGGTTTAAGGCATGCAATCTATTGAGCATTGGTCAGATGTGCAAAAATGGATATGATCTTGTGTTTAAGGATGAGAAGTGTGAGATCTAGAAAGGATTTGAAACTTTGATTGCTACAGGAAATAAATCTGAAGGGAATATTTATCAGCTTAAAGGCGCTGATGGGCAATGTTTTATGAATCATATAAATGACAGTTGGTTATGGCACAGGAGAATGTGTCACATGAATTTTGATAAATTGGCAAGGATTAGTATTGTTCAAGCCGTGAGAGATCTACCGAAAATTACAAAGCCTGTAAATGCTATTTGTAGGAATTGCCAGTTCGGGAAGCAGACAAAAAATAATTATAGATTAAGAGAACAATCTACTACTGGATTGCTGGATTTGGTTCATACAGATCTTTGTGGTCCCATAAGAGTGCGAAATCTACTTGGTGAAAGGTACTTTATGCTTTTAATTGATGATTATTTTAGATATACTTGGGTTACATTTTTAAGAGAAAAATTAGAAGCATTAGATAGATTCAAAGCATTCAAGGCTATAGTTGAAAATGAAGTGGATTTGAAGATAAAATGCTTGAGATCTGGCAGAGGTGGTGAATTCACCTCCCATGAGTTCACTATGTTTTGTGAAGTGAATGGAATAAAGATTCAGTTATCTGCTCTGAGAACTCCCTAGTAGAATGAAGTTGTTGAAAGGAAAAATAGAACATTTCAAGAAGTTGCTAGGTCAATGATCCCTAAAGTTGGATTATCGAAAGTTTACTCAAAAGAAGCTATTCACACTGCTGTGTATGTATTCAATCAAGTCCATGCAAGAGCAAACAATACAAAGACTCCCTATGAGCTATGGCACAAAAGAATTCCAATAGTTAAATATTTCAAGGTATTTGGAAGCAAATGCTATATCAAAAGAGATGAGGAAACATTGAGAAAGTTTGATGCAAGAAGTGATGAAGGAATATTTATTGGTTACTCTACTAAAAGCAAGGCATACAAATGTTTCAACAAAAGATTGAGAAAGATTGCAGAGAACTCGAATGTGAAGGTTGACAAAACAGTGAATAATTCTATTGATATTGATGGATATGTGTCTGATGAGCATGACTGTGTGAGAATAGAAGAAGTTGTGGAAGAACAAGACAAAGATGAGTAGAAAGAGCAGAATGAAAGAGAAAATGATGCTTCGGTAATGTCCCCTAGAACACCAAAATATGTACAAAGGAATAATTCAGAAAGTTAGATTATTGGAGACAAGACAAAAGGTGTGTTGACTAGAAGCAAAGCTATTGCTAAAGTAATTTTGTGCTTATTATCTGAAATTGAGCCGAAGTCAGTAAGTGAAGCCTGTGAGGATGAACATTGGAAGGAAGCAATGAAAGAACTTTTGCAGATTGAAAAGAATCAAACTTGGGAATTGGTCCCAAGACCGACAAACAAAAATATCATTGGATCAAATGGGTATTTAGAAACAAGTTGAATGAGAACGACAAAGTTGTTAGAAACATATCAAGGCTTGTGTGTAAAGGCTACTCACAAGTGGAAGGTATAGATTTTTAGGAGACTTTTTCCCTGGTAGCAATAATGGAAGCTATAAGGATGTTCTTGGCATTAACTGCTTATAAAGATTTCAAAGTCTATCAGATGGATGTCAAGTTAGCATTTTTGAATGGTGAACTAGATGAAGAGGTCTACATGGAACAACCGAAAGGATTTTAGTTAACAGATCAACCGGAAATGGTGTGTAGATTGAAGAAAGCTTTATATGGACTGAAACAAGCTCCTAGACCTTGGTATGCAAGGTTAGATAAGTACTTGAATTAGCAAGGATTTAACAAAGATACTTTTGAGTATCTTTGGGATAAGCTAGGGGTTATTGGCCCTTCGTTTACAAACTAATATGTATTTGGAGATGCATTAGTCCGGTGAATTATGATTCTATCTTTTGGATTGATGTTTGTTGGTGGCTGCCCTCAAAGGGAGCAAACAAATTTTCTAAGTTTTGTGATTATGAGTATTCTGTTTTCATGTCAAAGGAAGTTTCAATGGACATATCTTTTTCCTTTGCCATTGATGTCAAAGGGGGAGAGAGAGCATGTGAAAAAGAAAAAAAAGGAGAGAGAGCATGTGAAAAGGAAAAGAAAGTTAATAAGAGAAAGCACGTAATGAGGAAGATGATCTTTTTAAAAGGGGAGAAGCAGAAAGGAAAAACCTTGAGAAGTATTTTTAGAACAAGTATGGTGTCTTTGATGGTTTTTCACATCATGTGTTGCCATCAATGACAAAGCAGAAGATCATTGCAAGAATGTAAGAAGAATGAAGTGTTGTCATTGATGTCAACCGGTCAATTGGTTATCTACTAGTTGTTGTTGATTGTACATGTCGAGGATATTGAGAAAATTTTATTAAAAGAAGGTTGTTGGTGAACTATGTTTTGCTATGTGTTGGTTGAGATCTGAGAGAATTATTGCTGGTCTAGATTTCTCTTTGTTGAAGTCTTATGGTGTATGGTTTAAGAGTTGTGTTGCCCTGGTTCTGTTGAAGTTGGTTTTGGCATTTGGAAGTATTGAGCTTAATTGATCTGTGTTTTACACTGGTATGGCTGCCCGTGTGTCAAGCACTACTTTCAAAGTTGATGAAGTGTGTTGGATCTTTCATGGATCCCGATGAAGCGTGTGTTTGGGTCACCCTCATTCTAATTCCACCCTAGGATGTTTTGGAACCAACCTACTTTGAATTTGAAGTTGGATGGCCGACTTTGTATCTTTTCAAGGTTGGAGATAGTATAAATATATAATGTGCTAGCGATGAAAATTGTACATAAGAAAAGAAGGAAGATAAGTGAAAGAGCATACGTGACTTTGATGCTATTCTTAAAGTGTGTGGTTGATCAGTGCGGAACTTAAATGCCGAGTTTCCGGATGCAGTGAACATAAGGATAACTCTATCATTCATGCGAGTTGATACGTAATTGTGGTGGAATCTTCGTTGCATTGGGATTGTTGTCTCTCTGTAACAAGTCTTCTTTGTCTTCTTTGTATCTCTGTGGTAGTGAGTCCTCCGAGTTCTAGCCCCATGGACAGTGAGTCATTATTTTGGACAGTGAGTCCTTATCATAGGCAGTGAGCCTTATCTGAGGAAGCGAGCCTTTTTGTAATCGGTTTTGATATTCTCTATAGTGTGAGTTAATCCTCAACGTGGTTTTTCCTTCATTGGATTTTCCACATAAATCTGGTGTTATTGTGTTTGTGGATTTGCATTTGATGGTTAATCACTTAATCAATTTATGTGTTAGTTTCGATAATTGAATAAATAAGGTTATAATCAGTGACAATTGATTCCCACCTCTCAGTTGTCCTATCCAACATAAAAGTCAACTGTTGGTATTGTGGTAAGGAAGGCCACATGAAGAAAAATTGATTGTCAGTGAAAACAAGAATGTTGAAGACCAATCAAAAGAGAGTGAGGCTAATACAACTTATGAGGAAGATGTTAGTGCTTTTCTTTTATTTACAAGAGAAGTTACTGTAGGTGTTTGGGTGCTTGACTCAAGAGCATCATTTCATGCTATATCATGTAGGGAGTATTTTAAAAATTATCAAGCTGACAACTTTTGCAAAGTTTATGAGCCTTGTGATATTGTTGGTAAGGGAGATGTTTTAGTAAAATTGAAAAATAGTAGTAGTTGGCTACTAAATGATATTAGACATATCTCTCAACTCAAAAGAAATCTTATTTCAACTGGGAAATTGGATGCTCAAGGATGTAGTATTACTTTTGAGTAAAGTATATGGAAGGTGACAAACTGAATTTTCGTGATTGCTAGAGAAAACAAATCTGGTACTTTGTATGTGCTAGAGGGTCAAACAAAAGTGAGAGTTGCAATGGTAGTTGTGGACAACAAAATAGAGCTTTGACATAAAAGAGTCGATTAGATGAGCAAAAAAGGTCTTGAGATCTTGCACAGAAGAATCAACTCCCAAGTTTGAAATTGGTAGATTTGGAATTATGCAAGCATTGCATATATGACAAGCAAAAAAGGACAATATTCTCTACCAAGGAACATGAGAAGAAGTCACGATCGTTGGAATTAGTGCACTTATATGTCTTTCGCTCCTTTGAGGTACCAACTATTGATGGGTCAAATGATTTTGTTACTTTTTTAGATGAGTGCACTAGAAAGGTTTGGGTTTATATGTTAAAACAAAAGTTTGAAGTTTTTGGTATATATAAATATTTCAAGGCACTTAGAAAACCAAACGAATTGTAAAATTAAGTGTTTAAAAATTGACAATGGGGTTGAGTATTGTTCAAAATAATTTGATAAAAATTGTGCAGAGAAGGACACTCAAAGAATTAAGATAGTTCCTCTTA
Organism: Sequoia sempervirens; assembly: GCA_007258455.2. Taxonomy (NCBI): domain Eukaryota; kingdom Viridiplantae; phylum Streptophyta; class Pinopsida; order Cupressales; family Cupressaceae; genus Sequoia; species Sequoia sempervirens. Next base: position 162,640,041 of record VDFB02075321.1, on the reverse strand, counting down.
CACCACAAGAAAATGGTGCATCAAAAAGGCTAAACAAAACCATTTTGGAAAGAGCATGTAGTATGCTTTGGAATGTTAGTTTAGAAAAACAATTTTAGGTTGAGGTTGTAAATACAACAACATACTTGATTAACAAAAGTCTGTCCTCTCGATTAAATTTTGAAGTTCTAGAGGAAGTGACTAAGAAAGAGGATTTTTTATAATCACCTATGAATGTTTGCGTGTGAAACCTTTATTCATATCCCACAAGATAAGAAAAAAAGCTTGTTGTGAAGTCTTAAAGGTGTATTTTCATGGGATATGCAAATGAAAAATGTGGTTATAGATTATGGGATCCAATTACCAAGCAAGTCACATGAAGTAGAGATGTGATCTTCAATGAAAAGGTAATGAAAAATTTACAATAACAAGGCATATTAGCTAAAAGAGTATGTTCCATTAGCAGACACCACAAATGAGAGTGATGTGTTTAAAAAAAATAAATTGTAAATCAACCACAAGTGCAAGTTCATCCTCAGATATAACCACAAGTCCAACCCCCAAATTTCCATGACAATGAAGAGCAAGATTATCCCATTTGTACTCATGAGGTGTGGTGGGTACACCACATGATTTTATTCCTCATGTTCAGAGGTCCACTAGGGTGCACAAGCCTCCAACAAAATATAATGATTTCATTCAACATTTGTTATTGTCCAATGAAGTTGAACCTACTATGTTTGAAGATGCGTGTGAAGATAAAAACAACAAATAATGGATGGAGGCTATGAGGGATGAGATAGAATCTTTGATGGAAAATCACACATGAAATTTAGTGTTCCACCTAACAAGAAATCTTTGAAAAATAGATAGGTATGTAAGTTGAAAGAAGAAGGTGAAAAGAAAAGATATAGAGCTAGATTGGTGGTCAAAGATTATGATCAATAAAATGGCATTGTTTTCAATTTTATTCTTTTACTAATTGTGAAAATGACTTCTAAGGGAGAGGACCTAGGAGTTGAGCACCCTAATTTCGTGCTTCTCAAAATCCTGCATGGAAATTTCAAATCACTCCCAATTTTTTACAGCAACTTGCTTAGCAAGTCCCTTGTTTATAACGAAGGTTTCAAGGCCACATCATCAAATATGATGCCACATCAGCATGCTTTATGTCAGGGTGTCCAAAAAGACCCCCAAAAAAAGTGAGACCAATAATTGTGCACTAAATCATGTTTTATTGGTGTGCTGATGTGGCATCACATGATTTGTTGCTTTTTAGATCTAAGGAATACATTTCATTTAGTCATGGGTAGTCAATCATCAACACTAACAACTTTAAAGTCGCAACTATTGGTCCAATGTTGTTAGAAATATTGAGCACTAAATCAACAAATGCTATAACAACTATTGGAACATGCTTAGGTACTGGGTCCTCTCCCCGATTAGAACAATGTTGGGTTTGGCTGTTGTGTATGACCTTGAATTGTAGCAACTTGATTTTAAGACAACCTTTCTACATGATTGTTAATGTTTAAGGATCAGATTTAACAGAAAGCAAAAATGCAACACAAACACATGAAGAAATGAACAATATAACACAGCATATATCTTGGGAAAACCCTCCTTCTCGAGGGAGAAAAACCCAACCACAAATATGTCTCTTATATATTGAATAAAATCAGCTTACAAGTCTCAACACCTCTCCTAGATGCCAATATACAGAAAACCTTTGATTTCTGCTTGATATCAATCTGCTCTTTGAAGGACAATAACCTGTTGTGAATAATCCAACATCTTCTTGAAGATGTGACTTGTTTTTATAGACAAAATCAGTCACCAAACAAGCCAACATCTCCTCCTAAATATAGGCAAATGACAGTTACACATTCACACACAGGAGGACACACTAGGTGGCGTTTCATTTGCTTATTTAAGGAGGAGTTACAAATACAGTTCATGCGACTATTTAAAGGAGACAAAGATTCTCTTGCATGTCAGTACGCAGAGTCTCTTGCATGTTAGTTACACAGATTCTCTTGCATGTCAGTTACACAGATTCTCTTGCATGTTGACCATTTTGAATAAGACAATTTATGTGGGTCAGCCAGCTTGTCATAACAGCTATTTAAAGAAGATGCCTCTGCTGCTAATACATCAACATTAAATATAAAATATAATTTGTAATATGTAGGCCACCAGCCTTAAATAAGGAGAAAATATTTCCCGAAGCTACCAAACACTAACACTCCCTCTTAGCTAGGGAGATATTTTCTAGAAATCTATGTCATGGAGTCTCTCAACATGACGCCCACAATGGCTACACCCATTTGTGGAAAGAGCTTATCATGGAGTCACTCAACGTGATGTCGTCATTTCAACATGACATCCACCATGGCTACTCCTACAAAATGAAACAAGGGCTTTCACCTCAAATCTCTCTCGCAGAGAGAAATGCATTAACAAGGGCTGACACCTCAAATTTCTCTCGCAGAGAGAAATGCATTAACAAGGGCTGACACCTCAAATCTCACTCGCAAAGAGAAATGCATTAACAAGGGTTGATACCTCAAATCTCTCTCGCAGAGAGAAATGCATTAACAAGGGCTGATACCTCAAATCTCTCCCGCAGAGAGAAATGCATTAACAAGGGCTGATACCTCAAATCTCTTTCGCAGAGAGAAATACATTAACAAGGGCTGACACCTCAAATTCCTCCGTCTTAGAGGAAAATGCATTAACAAGGGCTTTCACCTCAAATTCCTCCGTCTTAGAGGAAAATGCATTAACAACAGATCTCCATGATGATGAAACTCCCTCTGAAGCTCCAAGTACTTGCATCAACCTTTTGACCTCCTCGTCCAAGGTTGCTTCTAATGAATTGTCAAACTCCCTCTGAATGTAAATTCCTCCTCTTCGAAGAAACTGATCTCAAAGATAAACTAAATAGGTTCCTCCTCTTCGAGAGATGTCTTTAGCCACCAACTCAGTCCCATGGCTACAAGCTATGACTTCATGCTTGTTCATTTCTCCAATTGGCATGAGTTCCTTACAGGATGCCTCAAGCTCTTCTTCTCTAGGCAATCTCTCATCACCCTCTTGCTCTTCGATCCGTCCTGGAAGTATTTAGAGAGAGATTACTAATAGTTTAAACTATCCAGAAGAAATATCAAAGCTAGAATCATACATGTTTCACTATCTCAATGTTATAGCATGAATTAATAACTACATAAAAAAATTCATGAACATTACTTAAACAGGAAATACTTATCTCGTTGAAATCAAAATTTCCTTAAGTGTTGTACTTAAACACTTTTTCAGGTTTGCACTTATCTTTCCCTTAGGTCTGCTCATGTGAGCATTAATTATGCTCCTGAATGTTGACTCTGCTTAAAACAACAGTTCCTTCTCACATATCTCCTGGGGAGAAGTCCTGTGCCAGATATATTTATGATGATGCTCTATAATCAACAACTATACCAACTCATAGTGAATATGCAACTGCAAAGGCTCAGACATTTATCCTTCCTGAAGTGACTATAACCTACTTAACTCATATCAACCACAACAGCTAGTGGCCAAGATACAATAGACTTGATGTTTTGATTTACACAATCAGCAATAGGCTTAGTCAACCCAAATCTGATCAGGTCTTTTCAAAAAAACCCGCTCTGATACCATGTTAATGTTTTAGGATCAGATTTAATAGAAAGCAAAAATGCAATACAAACACATGAAAAAATGAACAATATAACACAACATATATCCTGGGAAAACCCTCCTTTTTGAGGGAGAAAAACCCAGCCACAAATATGTCTCTTATATATTGAATGAAATCAGCTTACAAGTATCAACACCTCTCCTAGATGCCAATATACAGAAAACCTTTGATTTCTGTTTGATATCAATCTGCTCTTTGAAGGACAATAACCTGTTGTGAATAATCCAACATCTTCTTGAAGATGTGACTTGTTTTTATAGACAAAATCAGTCACCAAACAAGCCAACATCTCCTCCTAAATATAGGCAAATGACAGTTACACATTCACACACAAGAGGACACACTAGGTGGCGTTTCATTTGCTTATTTAAGGAGTTACAAATACAGTTCATGCAACTATTTAAAGGAGACAAAGATTCTCTTGCATGTCAGTACGCAGATTCTCTTGCATGTTAGTTACACAGATTCTCTTGCATGTCAGTTACACAGATTCTCTTGCATGTTGACCATTTTGAATAAGACAATTTATGTGGGTCAGCCAGCTTGTCATAACAGCTATTTAAAGAAGATGCCTCTGCTGCTAATACATCAACATTAAATATAAAATATAATTTGTAATATGTAGGCCACCAGCCTTAAATAAGGAGAAAATATCTCCCGAAGCTACCAAACACTAACAATGATGACTTGGAAGAAAAATTGTACATGAAGCAACTTGAAGGCTTTGAAAAAGAAGGTAAAAAGGATTTGGTTTTCAAACTTAATTGAAATTTTTATGGTTTGAAACAAGCTCCAAGGCAATGGTATTTGAAATTTGATTCATTTATTGTTGAGCAAAATTTTACTAGATATGAATAAGACCATTGTGTGTATTATAAGACTTTGGAAAATGGTGAATTTGTGTTGTTATATGTTGATGATATACTAATGATAGGAACTAACATGACTAGAGTTAGCAATTTAAAACAGCAATTGGCTAAGAAAATTTCACTAAAGAATTTGAGTGTTGAAAAAAAAAATCCTTGGAATGAAAATTTTCCAAGATAGGAAGAAAATGGAATTTTAAATTGTCAAAAGAAAAGTATATTGAAAAGGTATTGAATATGTTTAGTATGAAGGATAATAAGGCAATGAGCATATCTCTTGGTGATCAATTCAAATTGTCTTATGAGATGTGTCCTAAAGTGCACGAAGAAAAATAATACATGGAAAGGGTACCTTACTCCTTTGTTGGTGGGAGTCCCATGTATGCAATGGTTTGCACAAGACTCAACATTGCTCATGCAGTGGGAGTAGTCAACATGTATGAGTAATCCAGGAAAAAATCATTGGTAGACTGTAAATGGGTTATGAGATATTTAGATAACACATCAAATTATGCATGAAGTTTTAGAGGAGAAGATGCAGTTGCAAGGATATGTTGACTCTGACACAACTGGTGACTTGAATAAAATACGATCTACCACTGGGTATGTGTTCACATTTGTAGGGGCAACAATCAGCTGGGTTTCTAGGTTGTATAAGGTGGTGGCTCTTTCCATTATGGAAGCAGAATACATTGCAATCATAGAAGGAGCTAAGGAGATGTGGTTTTGCTACGATTATAATCTGACTTGGGTAGTAGACAACATGACTTTGTGTCGTACAATGACAACAAAAGCGCAATACATCTAGCGAAAAATGCAATCTTTCATTCACAAATGAAGCACATGGAGTTTCAATATCATTTTATTCAAAGTGTCCTTGAACAGAGTAAGCTAAAGTTGAAAAGGATTTATACTAACCTAAATCTTGTAGATGTGTTTACTATGTTTTTTTCAAAAGGGAAGTTGGAGTTTTGCAAAGCTTCTTTTAGTCTGGTAAATATGTGACAATAAGCTTGGAAAAGCAAGTGACATATTTGTGCATAGCTACTTGCAACATGAATTGGACTTCAAGTGGGAGATTGTTCGGATATGTGAAGTACAACAATCAAACCTTTCATCTCCCTTTTTTGGACTCTTCATCTGCTTGATGAATTCTATATTTTTTTTTTAGGATTGAAACATTTGTATGATTTGTTAAAAACTTCTTCGTAATTGCTGTGATAATGAAAAGATGAATACCCTGCTTTGCCCCCTTTTTTTGGACTCTTCATTGAGGATTGAAAGATTTGTTAAAAAATTCTTTGTAATTGCTGTGATAAATAAAAATATGAATACCCTGCTTTTCCCGTGGATGCAGTCAAACCGGTGAACCATGTAATCTGCTGTCTATGTTTTAATATCTCTGTTTTTATTTGCTGTTTGGTGATATATATATTTTTTTGGTGATATATATATTTTTATGCACTCTGTTTATAAATTGCAGTAAGCTTTTGGATTAAACTGTGTATGAGTTTCATACACAGTTTAATCCAAAAGCTTACTGCAATTCAACTTTATAGACTGTGAAAAACTCATACCATCGCTCTGTGCTTACTTAAGACAAACCACTTCCAAGACTCTCCAGAGGCTTCTTCACGATTGCAATCCCTCATGAAGTTTTATTATTATTCCGGTAATTGATTCAGAGTGTGGGACAAATGCTGCTTCTTCTCAGCTGCAGGGGTTCTGAAGATTAGCTTGGTGGTGGTTATGTTACGGCACAGGCACGCTGCTGCTCCCGACCATTCCTACACCTTGCTACTCTTTGTTGTTTCAAAATTGATGGCTAGAAATTTGTTTTTGATCGGCGACTGTTGGCTGTTTTAGGTATAATTTTGTTCTTTCTTGCGGTTGTTGGATATTCTGTTGCCATGATTGCTCTGTTCCTGTAGTTTATGTAACTGTATTACTGATGTATTGGGCTTGTTCTATTGCTGGTCACGCAGCAGCTTGTATTTGAGTTAAATATATGTATATTGATTCTCTCTGAACTGAGCGATCTTGACTGCAAGATTGAACTGTAACTGTCTTATCTTATGCTGTTGCCGCTCTCACATCAGTTCTAACTTATTCCAATATAAAAAATAAATAAAAAATGTGGTTACTAATAAAGATACTTTTTGAAACTTTGCTAAATAAAAAACTAGAAACTCTCTGCAAACTACAACAAATCTCACACAAAATTATTGAGCTTCCAACAAATTCACATAACGACGCCTTTTGTCTGGTGCATGATATATCATATATGTTTTTGAGGGGAAGGGTTGCGAGTGATGCAGGGGATACTAGTTACGGACCCTTTTCACTTTTTCAAAACATTTCTATGATGTGCGCCATCTGTAGCCCGTTTGCTGTTGGGCGTGGCCTTTTAATAGCATAAACAATTTTTCTTGATCTGGCTCAATTTGTTATTATTTTATGCAGCCTTTGTGGCTGAAGCAACTCCGCCTTAGATATGTAACTAACTTTTCAGACACCTGCAAGAATATTCCACCACAAAATCTTCTTTCCAGCAAGAATCACACAGAATGATTTTTTTTATGTGTTGTGTTGGAAAATACAGAAGAACTTTGGACACGTACAATGGAGACTTCTTTCATCGCAATGAGACTAAATTGTCAATTCCAAAATATTCTGAATTTGAAACATTTATTTTAAAATTTTCCAACAAATTTTGATAAATTAGAAATTTTGAAATGGTGTATACTTTCCAAAGTATACTATTAAAGAATGATATCCTACTAAGTTCAACATTTCCTATGTTTCAACTACAAATTATCCAACATTTCCTAAGATTCAGCTACAATGGAAAGCAGAAGGCCAAGAAACAAACAAATCAAAGACTCTAAGGCATATATCTTCAAGAGTAGAGAAAAAGGTCTCCCTTCTCAACCATATAAAACTTTTCGGTTGAATCTACAACAGTTATTTTAGCAGCCACACAGCTAAGCAGATAATGCATACTCTACAATGTTTGAAAAGATTGACCATAGAAACTGGAGCATGCCATAACAAGGGCTTAAAATAGGCAAAAACCTAAAGACCAATGTTCTCTGCAAAATGGTCGAATCGTGCTCAGATGACAAATAATATTCAAGTGCCACTACAAAAAGGAGAAAAAGAAGCCTTAGAGGTCATATTATATATAAGCAAAGTACAAAGGAAAATTATACAGATGTTCATTACTGACCAAAAGTGGTCTAGCAACAAACATCAAGAACAAAATAACTACAACAGTTAAGGCATATTTTAGCAGCCATACAGCTAAGCAGATAATGCATACTCTACAAAGTTTGAAAAGCTTGACCATAGAAACTGGAGCATGCCATACGAAGGGCTTAGAACAGGCAAAAACTTAAAGACCAATGTTCTCTGCAAAATGGTTGAATAGTGCTCAAATGACTAAAATAATATTCAAGTGCCACTTCAAAAAGGAGAAAAAGAAGCCTTAGAGGTCATATTATATATAAGCAAAGTACAAGGAAAATTATACAGATGTCCATTATGGACCAAAAGTGGTCTAGCAATAAACATCAAGAACAAAATAACATTGTGGTATAAGTATGAGATGTTTGTGGATTTGACTGTGTGAACTTTTTTACTTGACATTTTGGATCAACTCCATGATTCATCATCAGACAGCAAGAGAAGAAAAATGAATGAACCTCCTACATTAGAAATATTTACCTATACAAACAGAGTAGTTACAGGACTATAGCTTCTAAGTATTTGACAACAAGAAACACAAACTATATTAGAAGTTCGAATGATGGGTTAAAATTAAAAGACCGAATAAACAGGCAAGTATAAAAGTGAAATATCTTTGTAAATTAGCAAAAGGTCTTCTCACTTGGAGCTGAACACCAGGCAGGTTTATGACATTTATAGACAAAGACTGTTACAGCTTATCTTGAAACTAATGATCTTATATTGCAAGACTACCAAAATACTCGTTATTTCAATCCACTAAAGTTTGGTCACAAGCCAATTCAAAATACTGTTAAAAACAATTCCTTTATCATTGCTAGGCTGCTAGTTGTCGAAAGAAAATGTACACTGCAATACCTCCTGTTGCAGTATCTCACTTGTGCATGTTCTTGATTTGTTCAAATTTTGGGTGTTAATATAAATTCTTTCTTGTTGGATAAAGGCCTTCTCTACCAAATTCCAGCAGTAAAGTTCTGCAGGAGAGGAGAACCTTAAAAATTCTCAGGACTGTCATCCAATTGAGCTTCATCTTCTATATCCACTTCCAAAATTTCCTGTTATCATCCATGTTAACATGTGAATATGATAACTTGAAACTACCTAAAACGCATAAAGAAGTAGAACAAAAGTCTTAAGAGCACCAACTATGAGAAGTTGGTGTAACAGAAACTATTTTAAAGCATGGTGCCCACCTATTCCATATCATGAAAGAAAGAAAGAAAGATGTGCATTAACTAGTTTAATGGGATTGTAAAAGTACGACTAATTTAGAATTAACAAGAGCGCTCAAAGAATCTACAATGAGCTCTTAAAAAGGGTAGATTTTTTTTTTTTAAATCATCCAAAACATGACAAAATGTGCCAAAATAGCTTGTTATAAGTGTATAACTGGTAGGGCTTGTCTCAGAAGAATATTTAAAGTTATAGAGCTGCCTGCAGAGATTATAAAACTGGTAAGGCTTGTCTCAGAAGAATATCTGCATTATGATGATGATTGCCCAGAATAGTGTTGGTCAAACCTCAAGCCCTGAAGTAAGGGGAATATCTAGAGACTATCCTAGTAGTAAGAGAAAGTGACAATTCACCAAAGTTACAGGGTGGGGAGCACAAATTCCTCTGGGAAGTTGAATCAGAAAAAATCAGGAAGAGCTTTCACAAATTGAATGATATACTAAAAAAATCTCGCTGAGAAATGTTCTAAATACACAAGCTGTAGATATATTTTAGAAATTTTCTAGGCCCAATTCCTACAGAATTTTGCAAATGAAGCATCATTATACATTCTATCCACATACAATTAAAATGTATTAAAAAGAGCTCATTCAATCCACGACCAATCACACGCGTTCACATAAAGAAGCATCTATAGCTGCTGTAAAGCCACTTACAGGGATTCTCTTCTGTAAGTAAGTGCCAAGCCTCGCCAGCACTGTGGATCTTTCGTGCCAAAATTTTCCCTTTAGACGCAGCTTCACAAATGGCCCATCTAAGTCTGCAAGCTCTACCACACCTGAAAAACCCATGAATGATTAGAACAATTGTATGAATCCAAAACCCACAACCTTAAGATTAAAAGGAAAAAACAGAAAAGCAAGCACCTGTTATACCCACTGTAGGATCAAAAAGCTGCATGAACTGGTACACCACAACATCTAATATATCATCAAACAAATGGTGTCCAAATCACTTTTGATTAGCTCAGTGACAATTTTCTTTAACTTTTTAAAAATTACTTAAGGAGATGAACCCACCTCGGATTTGGCCTCAACGAGTACTTGATTAACATTCTCTTCTGTTAAATCCAGTGGTTGTAGCTGCCCTGCTGTAGCTAAAATAACTCGGTGACGAACTCTAAGCTTTGTTGGCTTCTGCATTAGAGACAGCTTATAGCCATTGTATTTGCTGACATTGAATGGCTTCCATTTAAAACAGCACACAGGCTGAACCGGCCTTTGGGCAACAGGCATCATTTTCAACATGGAGACAGGGGCACTCTGCATCCAGGAGGAGGATCCCATTTGTGGGTAAGATTTCAGAAGTAGGAGAATTAATATGTGCCACGAAAGGAATTTTAGTTTGGAGATAAGCTTCTCTAAGTACTGTCGCAAACATTGTTTTAGAGCAAGAAATAGCTTTAAGATAAGCTACTTGTTCAAAGAAAAATGATATGGATTAAATGTAATGAAGAAAGTCTTCTTATTCCATTTATTATGTGTGCTTATTATCATATTTATAATGTTTTCCATTAATATTTATCCTTTCTCTAAATTCAAAATCTTTTTTCGATAAAGGAGCTTTTATAGGGTTTGTGCGTATAGGAATTAGTGAGGGTTTTTTTCTTTTTCCAAAGATAGTTTTTAAATGGCTTCAAACTCTAGTATTATAGGAGTTGGTGTTAATGTTATTGGTTTGCAAGTGTAGGAATAATGGCTCCTTCAAAGTGTCTTTGGAAGTTCATTTCAAAAGTGTTTTGTGAGGTATGTCATTGAAACTCTAGTTCATATAGTTTTGCCTATTTTTGAATTTGATAATGCTTGTAAATGACTCGAAAATTTTACTTTAATCAATTATTTTATTAAGAGGATTCCCTCTAAAAGCATGTTTAAAAAATGGGTCAATAAGGCCTAGGTCCTTCATAGGGTCTGCCTTGATGTTGTTCAAAGTCTGACTAAGGATTTTTTCTTTTTAGATTTGTTGAACGTAGTCACACAAAATCCATCTTCAAGTATAGTCTTTGGTACATGCATAGTTCCTTGTTATGGTTTACACCCTAGACCTAGGACTTTGGTGTCTTTGAAAAGTTATCCTTGCAAGTCCTTATATGGGTCAAGTTCCTTGAACTTCTTTTGCCTTGTTGGCCTTTCTTAGACTATATTGTAGCTTCTTTAGGCCATGCCTTTTACATCATGCTTGACAAGTTTTTTTTGTGCCTACAAGTAAAAATGTGTTTATGTTGAGGGTAACTTCTAAATATTTTAAAGGAGACTATAGGTATTCAAATTAAGTAAATGTGCTATACCCAAAGGGTGATTTACCTTAACTTGCATAATGCTTCTTACATGTTTCAATCCTTTGACCACAAGTTTAAGAGTTATCCCCTTATTACTTCCAAAGCCATACTTGAGCCTAACTTATTCAAGGTTTGCTCCTCTCCAAAAAGGGAGGGATGAGTGATGATTAGAAGTCTTAAGAATGGCTAGAATAATGGGAAAAAAACTCTATCCCACTAATAATGGAACACCTTCAAAATATCTAACCACTATAGTATCAAAACCTTTGGATAAAGGGAAGGAGATTATCTTGGCTTCTTGGGGAGAGCATTCTGAGGAGGCTAGCAGGTTGATGTTCATCCACACTCCTCTTCTAGCTATTGTTCTATCCTCTTAGGTTGAGAGTCTAGTTCAATCACCTCCTCCTCCTAGGGTTATCACTTGGCATTCACATAACCCAAGGTTCCATAAGTTTTGAGGATGGAGGATATGTGATAAGAAAAAAAATCAAATTAATTATTCAATTAAAAATTTGTAACCCTTCTTTGGATCAAGATTTCTGACAAAATAGTTATCCAACTCTAGATGAGCTTGATAATGATGTTATGCCTTTGAATGAATTTTCTCTTGAAATGTTCAAGCTCTATTTGGTCTCACAAGAAAATATATAATGTGGGTTGTTTGTCAAAGATTTGCAAACCTAGATATTCTTTTTTACAAGAAGTAAATGTTTATAATTTCTTTTTTATATTTGTCACTTTTTGTGTAAAAACCATTAAGCTAGTCACAATGGAGTTATTACCTTTCTCTCTCCTAAATTGTAGCCACATTTTATGGACTAGGGATGTGACCCCACTAATAGAGCATTATGGGTTGTCTTGAATGTTGATAATCATTTTTTGGGGATAGTTAATGTTATGCTTCCAATAATGTTGTTGAATAATTTTTTCTTTGGTGTTGTCTTGCTAAATAGTTACCTCTAGCTATATGGATTATGTGGAGAACTTAATATGGTTGAGGATGCTTCTAATAAGTGTGGTACCCTACCTATACAATGGATAGTTAGTGAGAGAATTTTGGTTTTTATGTATAATCAATTGGGCCTCTTTGAAACCAATATTGGTTGTGTGTGCATGAAATTTGTGCTTAAATCGAATGTAAATTGCAATAAAACCAAACAAACAATCAAGATTGGGCTAAGAAACCTCAAGCCAACATGGAATCTGATGTGAGCCTCTTGTGTAGATTTTCTCACGATTGTTGATAGGATGCGTGCAGGGAAAACTTTAAGAAACCCCCCCCTCAGCGAAGGTGTAAAATCCTGGCGAATCTTGTATACTTTCCGATAAAAATATTAATTTTAGTGGCAATTTTTTTTGTTTTTCGTGAATTTTTTTTTTCCATTGACGAATCTTTCTAATCGTTAGAAGTCTGTGGAAAATCCTAGCGAAATGCAAATTTTTTAAGACCACTAAATTTTTTCCATTGGCGATTAAAATCTATTTTCAAACCAATAAAATATTTCAATTGGCGAATTAAACCTGTTTTCAAACCAGAAAAAATAATTTTGTTGGCGATTAAAACTTTTTTTCAAACTAAAAAATAAATTTATTGGCGAATTAAACCTATTTTCAAATGATTAAGATTTTTTTTTTGGCGAATTAAACATTGTTTAGTAAGCGAAGGAGGCGCGAAGTTTCCGTAAAAAGTGAAGCATTTATGAAGGTTTTTCGTTGGCGTTGGATGTACATATGTTATATTGATAAATTTAAAGGGGAAGGCATTTAAATGAACAAACCATCACAAAATTTAAATGAATGGGCAATCATCCTTTGCATTCGCTGCTACCCCTTTGCACCTAATAAATTGGTCTCACACCTAACTGGGGGCAATCAAGTTTTGGTGCTATTCCTAACCTTAGTTGCAAGTCTTTCTTGGTCATCTATGTAGTTGGTGGGTCAGAAGTTTTGAAAACTTCAAAACTTCAAACTTTGGTTCTAAGGTTCCAAGTTTCAGCGACCACACAACATTATGGACCACTACCATTCGATGAATTTTCGATGGACAACTATAGTTGCATTCTGGAAGTATATCTCTCAAGCAGTAGATCTGCGAATTGAAACCTCCAAAATTACACTAGAACCATTCGATTCAAATGAACCCAATGGGTTGGATTTTGGCGATGAGCGATAGAATAACTTAAGTGGTAGAAATATGCACGTGCAGAAAGTTTGTTTTAAAAGAGGGACAACCTACGAAGAATGTAGGACCAAGGCTTAAAAACTTAAGAATGTTTTACACAAAGGATGTAAAGATAAATCAATATAACCATGAGGTCCACGACCATTCGATGAAGTTTTGATGGATGGTTGTAGTTGCATTCCGGAAGTAAATCTCTGAAGCAATAGACTTGCAAATTGAAACCTCCAGAATAACACTAGAATTGTTAGATGCGGACACGTGGCGAGATCAAGGCTCATTTCTCTCTTTTCAATGCCTTGACGTATTACATTGCATTTAATTAAAATTCTCAATCGTTTAGTTTTGAACATCCGAAGCCATTTATTGGACAACTCATGTAGCTTTAATGAAACAAGATTTGTAATGATTTCATATCATTTGAGTGGCACTGGTAGTGCTGATTGGAGTCTAGTGATTTTGACGGATTGTCAGGTTGAGGTACAATTTGCATGTAGTCATACATCAATCAAATTAAACATTTCAATTTTTAATTGTACATGTAAGGCTTAAGATACACGAATTGACTAAGTTGGTTTTTTGGTTTGTGCAAATCAGGCTAATAGCGGCACTAGTGGCCCATAATTATTAAATAGGGTTAGTAATAGTGATAGTAATAATGTGGCATTGTAATTCAGTTGTAATAAAAAAAATGGTTATAAATTTACAGTAAAGAGAAATTAAGTATTATCTATTTATGAAATAATTGCATGCAGATTTAAAAGTAAAACATAAAGCAATACAAATGAAAAAATAAAGTTGTCATCAAAGAGTTATTTTCTGAGTTCTGCGTCTATGAATCTATTCAAATCAGTTTTTTTTCCTTTGAGAAATTTAGTATTATCTATTTATAAAATAATTGCATAAAAAGGTGGAGTAAGTAGCCATTTATCACATTGCATTTGCAAAATTCGAAGTAGTGATTTGATTTGTAATGATTTTATATCATTTGAACTTTGAGGGGCACTGGCGATTTTGACAATTGTCAGCCTGTCAGAGTCTAGATGTCAATCAAATTAAACATTTAAATAATTGTAAGGCTTAAGTTACATGAATCGATTATAATTTAACTATGTTTTTTGGTTTGCGCGAATTGTGATTATGATTCATGAATCATGATTATACCTAACCTCACATGTGACACGTGTGAGGTGTACACAGGGACCAAGTTGGTAGTGGCACTATTGGCGACACTATTGCCCATAAATAAGGATAGTGAGCACAACTGAAAATGGAAATCATTCGTTGAAGGCTAAAGGCTTTACTATTGATAATTTGAGTGCAATGTTCAAATTGTCATAAGGGTTTTCATTTTGTAGGGTTAATAAGGAATAGGATTCAGGAAGAAGATGATGTGGCATTATTGGGGATACTCTAAATTCTACTGCCCACAGTTATGTAGTTACAGAGTAAAAGACCAATTTCCTTCAAGTTCAGAATGGATGGAATTGGAAAGAAGTTGATTTGGTTCACTTGACTTCTCAGATAGGTTTTGAGCCAGGATGAGGAGCTCTGATGGAGATAAGTGCTCTCCCAGTGCATGGAAGCTACAAGTAGAAGATGGGAGCAATTTTACAACCCCTCATCTTTTGCATGACTCTAATTTTCAAAGGGGAGAAGTACATTTTGTATCTTCAGAGCTCCCATTTCCTCGGTTTGATTAGCCCGACTTTCCCCATGCATTTATTTTCAGAGCCATGGTTGATCCTGGAAGTTGTCATTCTTGTTAGGGTTTACCAAAAAATGAAATTCACAGTGCATGGTTGACTCGACAAGTCCCATTTATTTTCGGACACACATGTATTACATTTACGTTTTCACCAGCGATCCAGCAGAAGCTTGGCGCTTGTGCTTACATTTGTATTTGTACTATGCAATAATGTGACAGTGTAATTTAGTTGTAATAAATTAAATGGTTGTGCTATTAATTTGACATTGTAATTCCTTTTATTAAGTCCTTTGCAACGTTAAGTGTTACTGTGCTATTAATCGTTGTGCTATTAATGTGACATTGTAATTCCTTTAATTAAGTCTTTTGCAATTGCAACGTTAAGTGTTACTGTGCTTAGTGATAGTAATGGTTGCGCTACTGCTATTAATGTGACATTGTAATTCATTTTATAAAAGGCCTTGATAATCCGAGCGCATTAATGGTTAAAAGTAAAAAAACTTTAAAACACATGTTTATTATTTATATCATAAAATACTCAATGGTTCGATAGAACATTTGATGTATCATTGTAGACTCAAGGAAGCAAAGCAAGCTTAGTCGCTAGGCCTCCGAGTTTTATAACCATTTGACATGTCACATTGTTGTGGAGTTCTAAATTTTCATAACTACCTGATTCCCCAACTTGGTTCACTTTGTTGAGTAACTTAAGTTCATGCATACATAACCTTTGAGTTATAGTGTGTGGATTTAGTCGATGGGTTAGAGGTTTCGAAAACATTGAAACTTTAGACTTTGGTTTTGAGGTTCCAAGTTTCAGCGACCACGCAACATGATGGACTTATCTTGCTTTACAAAGGCACCGTCGTTTGACATCTCATTGAACGCTATGTACATAATGAACTTGAGTTGTCTTTTCATGAATTTCCAAAAGCATGCAAGTTTAAAGGCTATCTTTTCGAGGTATGAAATTGAATGTTGCATTTAAAGCATGTCCTATCAAAAATAAAGGCATATGTGGGTGGCAAAGTTTTTCTCAAACATTTAGCCTGCATTCTTGTTTTACTCCACATTGATTACATGTCTTGTCATTTTAGATGGCTTGAAGGTGGTGAGAACATATTTGTTAAAGCCTTGGTTGTACTTCTACATGCTGCTATTATTTCTTTAGGAATTCAAGCATCTCATTAGGCATAGTGAGCTCATGTAGTCTAAAATTGAGAATCATTGGCTTGGTGTGAGGGATACAGAGCTAGGAATTTTTAAATTGGAAGAATTTTGGGCACATTTGGATAGTAAAGAAAAATCTATTTTAGATGTGAAGGTGTTTGAAAGTGGACTAGGTTAGGTCAGAGGTTTTCTAGAAGTAGTGCTGAGTGTTGACCTAATTGTTGGATGTGCGAGAAGCTACATTCCTGAAACATGGGAAATCAAGGCCATGGACAAAACCATTGTAGCTAAAATTTTTCCTGAGGTCATTTCTCAAGCATTGGGAATTCCAGAGAAGGCACTCGTAAAGGAGATGTCTGTTGTAATAGCTAACGAATATTTTAGGACTAATGAAACCTAGTGTAAAAATTCTATGGCCAAAGGGTGGTTAAAATCAGAGAAGAAAGGTAAGTCTCAATTGCCCAAAAAACTTAACAGGACACATTTTAAAGCATAATTTGTTGATGTTATTGCTTTACTTCATCGTATCATCGGGAATGCACAAGTTGAATTATTTGAAGACTGGATGTGTCAGTTCATTTTAGTTATCTGTGATGATAATGTGTTTATCGATTGGGCCGAGATAATTTGCTTTCACTTGCATGAGCAATTAGTTAACTTTCAGAAGACTGCTACCTTTCATCTGTGTTCTTGTTTGATATATATCATTGCTAGTCAAAGAGCTTATTGGCTTGGGTTGAAACCACAAGTACCACCAAGTCCTGACATGCCTATGTATAAGTGTTATCCACAATTTACCAGGTAGGTTGGGATGGGACAATATTGTCTTGTTAATGATGCCTTTTTAATGGAAGTTGCGAGAAAGTTGGATGGAAACCCTGAAATGCGTTTTTCCCCTGAATCAAAATATCTGGTGTTGAAGTTTGGAAGTTTTTATATCCAGTTTGATAGATTTTCTTATTTGAGAATTGGAGGTTACGAGAAGGATCCACTTAAATTGCTTAAGTACACTGAGGATTTACTGGTATTTTTGGAGGTCTGCAGACAAATGGTCATAGTAAATATAAAATACATGAATATGGGAAAGTGAGGGTATACCTTCCCGTTAGTTACTCGTTCTTTCTCTTGCAAAAGTAATCAGATGGCTAGGAATGTTGAAAGGATTCTCAAAGAATACAATCTCCAGTACTTGTTTGTAAGAACTAATTTTGACAGCAAGGGCTTTGTGAGAAAAAATATGTATGCCTCTGACTCGTATCAACACCAACCTTCAATCGAAGATTTCTGGGAAGATTGTGCTGATGAAAATGAAGTTTTCAGAAGGGACCATATGAGGTTAACCCTTGATAAGATACAAATTTCCGGTCTCTCTTTCCAAATTCCTAAAAATGTGTTTGAAGATTCGATGGTTCTTGATCCTGAATACGAGAAGTTGCTTGATAAATCACATCCCAGAGTTGACTGGGATAAAGATGAAGTTTTATATATGAGTAAATGAGATGAACCAGTATTCAAAAGGACTCAAGATTGGTTGGAGGGAAAATGGCGTAGGGTTGTTGGTTCTGTTCATGAACCAAAATCGTCCCAGAAAAATGAGCAAGGATCTAGCCAAGTAGTCCCTAGAGGTACATCATTGGCAAGGATAGTCATCAAGTCTTCTAGTGCCAATTCACAATTTGGGGGAGATGGTGAAAAGCCAGAGAAATCAATTAAATCAAAATCAATATGTGAACAAGACAACCCATCCACCCTTGCTCTTAAAAAGAAAAATGTCCAAACAAAACTTGTGTCAGAAGATTCAAAGAGCATCTTTAAGCATATTGTTGAAGATAGTACTTTCTTGCCCTTGTCTGAAGAATCTTCTCCTCCTATAGAAAACATATCAATTATTCATAGCGAGTCTAGAGAGGTTGTTCAAAGTGATAAATCCCCCAGTCTAATAGAAAACCTTCCAGTATGGTTGAGGAAAGTGGTAGAAAAGAAGAGGAAATACACTCCTACGACATTCGCTGGGGCTGGAGTAGATATAGTGACAAAATTACTCCAATCTTCCTCAGGGCCCAAGAAAGCCTAGAAAATGTCAAGAATTCTAAATGATGTTGTCTCTGGTAATCAGGTGTTAGAAATTACATAACCTTTAAAAGATGTAGATGATTATAAGATAACCACAGATGATTATAAAATCATACATGTTGACATGGGTTCCCAGACACTTGAAGGTGATGTATATCATGCTAGTTACTCAGTCAATGTTTTAGCCAAGTGGGTAAAAGAAGAAAGGAAAGAAAGGGTAAAATTGCAGTCTCAAATTTTGGATTTCAAAAAATTTATCTCTTCCATTGTTTCTCCCTTTTTGTATACCGAGGCTTCTAGTTCCTAAGAAAGAGTTATTGATGAGTCTGTGATGTAGTTGATTGAGAAAAATCTAAATTATTCCAAGGTTGCTAGTGAGTCGACTGAAGAATTGTCTCAGCAAGCTATATTTTTATTAGTAAATTTGTGATTTCGTACACTAACATTGTTAATAAAAGAAAAGGATTAATAGTAGAATTGCAACAGGTTAGAAAGGATCAAACCATTCTGTATGTAGTTTCAGAAGAAATGAAAGAGTTAGTTTCCATGGATCGATTGAAGTTGGTAAATGAACAAATTGTTAGTGATCCAAAGGAATTAGATCCTTCATGGCTTGATTCACTTAAATGGAAACTAAACATATATGATAACCTGGTAAAGGAAATCAAAGAAGTACTGGAGAAGTATTTGGATATGTTAGGAGAAATCAAGGGGAAATTTCATGATCTGTAGGTGAAGATAACATATGATTTTGATGAGAAAATTCTGGAGACAAAAGAAATCTGCTCAAATTTTACACAAGTCTTCAACAAAGAAGTAGCACAACCTACTATGATGACTAAAGAATCTTTCTCAAAGCTTGGGAGGCTGGAGATTTATCTCAAAATTTTTAAAGCTGATGTAGAAAGGAGGTCTGACACACTGAACGAGTCTGAAGTTTCTCTCAAAAAATGGAGAACTGGGCTTCAAATCACATTGACACTAAGCAATAGGGAGATTTTTGCAATCATTACCAGGTACAAGGACTATAAAGCCAGAATAAAGATGCAGGAGAATTTGTTGCGACAAGGAGAGAATGAGGAGCCGAAAGCTGATGAAGTTGAAGCGGTTGGGAATGATGCATAGTTTATTTTTAGCATTTTCATATACTTTCTTTAAAGTTGGCACTTTTAAGTTAATGACTTCTTTTAGTTTTCGGTACGGTTACTTTCAAGAAACCGTTACCAAAGATATTGGCTATGTTTAAATATTGGTTCAACTGATGTGATTAGGCTCTTTTGAGCAAATTTTGATTTACTCATTAGGGAAAACTCTGTTATTTTGGCTATTATCTATTATTTTGATATATAAGACATTGGGGGAGTTTATGCATGCATAATCTTTGTGTTATGGTGTATAGATTTATTTTGTTCGTACTGAATGTTTGCTAGTGTGATATCTATTATTGGGATGATAGATGATATAATTTTTCTATATTGTTGTGGTGTTATTATCTGTGAATAAATTTTTTGCAGAGTGTAGTGATATTGGTTTAGTTGTTATCTTTCTTTCAGAAGCTCTATTTCTATTTACATGAGATTGATAGATACCTTTGAAGATTTCTGGTTAAAATCCCCATCCTTTATTTGCTTTCTGGTTAAAAGCATCATTAGTTTAAAAAAATCATTCGTTGAACATTAGATAAAGGTAGCTGCCACCTTTAAAAATAAGCAAAGAATCGGTTTTGAAGTTTGTAATGTTGTAATGTTACCGATTCAATTGTGGTTACATTTATCACCTTTTATGGGCGTATGAATATAGATTTAGGTGATAAATCTATTAACCAACAGATATAAAACTCTTAGGGTATGTCTTCCCATTGGAGACCCATTCTTTTGTGTGCAAAACAAACCAGATGGCCATGGGAGTTGAAGGAATTCTCAAGGAATATAACCTCCAGAATATGTCTATGAGAGCTAATTTTGACAGTAAGGGTTTTGTGAAGCATAATCTCTATGGAGGGAGCTCATATCGGCATCAACCATTTATCAAAGATTTCTGGGAAGATTGTGTCGATGAGAAGAAAGTTTTGAGAAGATATTATATGAGGCTAATGCTAAAACAAATAC
Source organism: Sequoia sempervirens (assembly GCA_007258455.2). NCBI lineage: Eukaryota > Viridiplantae > Streptophyta > Pinopsida > Cupressales > Cupressaceae > Sequoia > Sequoia sempervirens. Next base: position 162,619,483 of record VDFB02075321.1, on the reverse strand, counting down.
AGGCTTTCTGTCTATCATTTGACATTCTTGAAAATGTAGTTGAGGATTCAACAATAATAGATCCTGCATATGAAAAATTGCTTGATAAATCCCACCTTAGGGTTGATTGGAGCCAAAGTGAAATTCTAGATATGAGGGTGCGTGTTGCCCTAGTGCTTAAAAGAAATCAGTACTAGTTGGATGGGAAATGACAACAAGTTGTTGGTTCTGTTCAAGAGCCTAAGTCATCACAAAAGAATAAAAAGGGGTCTACGCAAGCATGTAGTGCAAGTGTGTCATTGGACAAACCCTCTATGAGGTCTTCTAGTGCAAATTCTCAGTCAGGAGGTGATGGTGATAGGCCAGAAGAAATAGTCAAGTTGAAGAGCATCTGTGAACAAGATAGTGTGCTTTCTCCTACCCCTAAGAAGAAGACCAATCAAGAAAAACTTGTGGCTGCAGATTCTGAAGCTATCTTTCAACAAATCGTTGAAGATAATATCTTTCCCCCTCTATTTGAATTGCCTTCTTCTCCGCCTGATAGTGATAATCCACCTTTCACTCCTAACGCTCCTAAAGAAACTATTAGTGGAAATGAATATTCTGGTCTTGTAATAGCCTCCCTAGGATGGCTAAAAAAAGCAGTGGAGAAGAAGAGAAAGCATATTCCTACAATGACAGTTGGAGTGGATACAGTTTCAAAGTTACTTCAAAGCTCTTCAAAACCTAAGAAAGCCAGGAGGATGTCAAGGATGGTGACTGATGCTACTTCTAGAAATCAAATGTTAGAAATTGTTGAGCATGTGAAGGATTTAAATGAAGATGAAATAACAGAGGAAGACTACAAAGTCACACATGTTGATATGGGGCCTCCAACACTAGAAGGTGATGTGTACCATGCCAATTATTCAGTCAATACCTTGATTAAAAGAGTGAAAGAACAAAGGAAAGAAAATATAAAATTGGAATCTCAAGTCCTTGCATTGAGTAACTTTATTTCTTCCATGGCCACTCCTCCTACATTTGATGAAGCCTCAAGTTCTCAGGTAGAGGGCATCAATGTGCTCACCATAGAGAAAATTAAAAAGAATTTGAGCTATTCCAGAGTTGCTTGTGAGGGGATCGATAAAATATAGAGAGAGGCTATCTTCTTTCTGAATAAATCTATGCTCTTTTACACTAAAGTTGTTAATAAGGTGAAGGAGTTAGTAACAAAAGTTCAACAACTCAAAAAAGATCAAACTAGTCTCTATGTGCTTGCTTAGGAAATGAAAGAATTGAACTCTATGGATGCAAAGATATTAATTGGTGAGAAAATTGTGAATAATCCTAAGGAGCTAGACCCTTCTTGGTCCATTTCATTGGAATGGAAATTGAATATGTATGATAATTTGGTGAAGGAAATTAATAATGCACTTGATATATTATATGAAATTTTGGGGGAAGTTAAAGAAGATTGTCGTATTATGGGAGTGGAAATTACTAATGAGTTTGATGAAAACATTCTAGATATAAAAGAGATTTCTCTGAAGTTTAGAGAAATATTCAAGAAAGAAATAGCTAATCCTGCTACAGTGACATGGGAGTCCTTCTCGAAACTCAGTGGAATAGAGATCCACCTGAGGACTTATAAATGTGGAGAAGAGAGAAGATCTCAGAAGATGGTTGAGTGTGAAAATGCTTTGGTCACATGGAGAACCAGGTTATAGATTACTACAACCCCAGGAAACAAAAACATCACTGCAATTGTCACCAAGTATTGGGAATACAGACAAAGAGTAAAGGCACATGAGGCGTTATTGAAGGAGGAGGCATAAATAATTGACAGGGAATGAGTCAGTGTTGGGAGTGGGACCGCTGTTTAGTTTTTAGTTTTTATGTTATTTTCTTTAATTTGGCTCTCTTGATATTTCAAAGACTTTTTATTTTAATTTCTAAAATGGTTGTCTTCAAGAAACTGTTATGAAGACAAAATAAACTCTATGTTTTCCAGTGGATTGTCCATTATTGGAATGATATATTTTTGGATAGTTTCATTGTTGTGGAATGTTTATCTGTGAATAAATATTTTATGGTGATGGATGCATAAGGATTTCTCAGTATAATTTAGGTGATTTGGTAGTTTAAGCTTTTATTTTTTAAGTTGGGTGGACACTGGATGCCTTTATAAGTTATTTATGTTGAACTATTAGCTTTTGTTAGCTTATAACTTATAAGTTATGGATGTTGAACTGTTAGCTTCTATTCAAGGAATGGATTAATAATATTCCTTTCACTTATTTATCAAAGATTGTGTGAATGGAAATGCAATCGGAATTTATAAGTAGTGTGATAAGTGTTGTTCTTTAAAAATGATGCAAAATCACATATAAAATTCAATACCATGGAATACAATATAATTTTTTTGGCTTTTCCTAACCTTAGTCTCTAGTCCTCAGAGTTTTATAACCTTGTCGCAGAGTTCTAAATTTTCATAACTTATCGATTCTCTGACTTTTCTGATGGTTCACTTTGTTGAGTTGCAAGTCTTTCTTGGTCATCTTCTATTCAGTGGGTCAGAGGTTTCAAAACTTCAGAGTTTGGTTCTAAGATTCACTTTGTTGAAGCAAGAATGGAAAAGAGATAAAAAAAACTTATTATTATAACTAATAACACTATGAAGAAATGATCACTCACCTTTTCTACTCGGTGGGTCAGAGGTTTTGAAAACTTCAAAACTTCATAGTTTGGTTCTGAGGTTCGCTTTGTTGAAGCAAGAGTGGAAAAGAGATAAAGAAAACGTATTATTACAACTAATAACACTATGAAGAAATGATCACTCACCTTTTAATTCTATGTTTTTGGCTTCGCAATTCGCTGACTTCTAGTTCCGAATGGAGAAGTAGAACCTCAGAACCGGACAAAATGTGTAAGAATAAATGACACTTTCGATTGTATTTATATCAATCCATGATTCTGTATTTGGAGAATTCCGCGGGATTTTCAAATGGTATATTAAATATTTGGCGAATCCTGCTTGCTTATACAATGATACGTTGTAATTTTCAAGGCGAAATGTGTCCTCAAATATAATTATTTGTTAATGTTATTGGCAAAATAGGTCCTCATGAGAAACTATTTATAAATTTTAATTAGTGAAATGGGTCTTCACAAGTAACTATTTGTAAATTTTAATTGGTGAAATGGGTCCTGATACAATTTTGTTTTAATAGTATTGGAGAATATGTAGGTGTTTTATTAAAGGCTTTTGGGATTCCAGGTGAAAATATTAGTCGGTCCAATTGAAACACGTAGTTTGAAAATGGTGAATTTGTTGCTTAAATATGCCTCATAAAAAAACTCATTGGTGAATGGACATGCATTGGACCTATAGTTCGTAAAATCCGGGCGATTTGGACATTTTGTTGGGTGCGAGAAATTTGCCAATTTCGGCCGATTCCTAGAATTCGCCAATTGGAAAAGATTCGCCACTACAGTTTTCCCTGGATGTGTGCCCACAAAATTTCAGTAGCATAACAGTGCTCCCATGAAAAATGAGGTAGAGAGATGGATAAAATGGCTAAGGGTTGGATATATAGGATTTGGTTGAAGATGATGAAGGGTTGAGATTGCTTGATGGAGATCAAGGGTGGAGGATGAGAGGGATCTCTAAACTCATGAGATAGTGCGAAGTGGCACGATGAGAGGGCATGAGAGGGACAAGGTTACTATGATGGGACAAGGCCAATGTGACATGGTACCAAACACATGTGCTTGATGTGATGGGGGGCTGACCCACTTAATCAAGGATTAAGTGTGTGCAAATGTTTAGTGGGTAGGTTAGGCAGAGATTAAGGTTAAGATTAATGCAAGTGGGATAATATGGAGCATGTGACATGTGAGAGGATAAATTAAATAAATAGTTTATATATTTATTTTTTTGAGGAATGGGATAAGGAAAAATACATGTAGATAAATAATTAAATTAAATTATTTACCTTAGGCTAGGATTTAGAGATAATAGAAGAAATAGATTAGGATGAATGAATAAGGGATAATTGAATATTAATTAAATAATAGGGTATATTTAATTAATATAGAGGATATTAAATTAGTTGAATTAGGGGTAAATTGACCAAAGGAAAGTGGCCAATTTCAATGTCTACATTTTTCCCCTCTTTGAGATGGTGTTACAAAGTAGCATCATTTCAAAGAAGATTAAAACATAACACCAGGAAGAATATGGTAGATTAGGGAAGATGCCTCAATCACTCAAAGGAGTGACTAGGAAGATGATGATGGGAGTGAGGATGAGGATGCCCCCTTGAGAGGACAGGCGGGTTTTGGAGAACACAAGTGTTCTCTCGAAGTGGATGAGAGAATGTAAGATAAATGAGGAAGATGATGTAAGATAATGGATGGATAGAAAAGTGGGAAGAGGAAGAGATAATGGAAGGAGGAGATGATAAGTGAGAAAGCACAAAAGGATTCAAAGATAAACATGATGTTGCCTCAATAATGTTGAAAAGCCAAGATTGATTGATGGTGGATGGAGTGGTGTTGATGTGGGAACGATATATCCCGAAACAACACAAGGATTGAGAAGGATACATCCTGATGATTATGATGATGGGAGTGTTGTTGATCTGGGAACAATATTTCCAGAAACAACACAAGGATTGGGAATGATACATCCCGATGATGATGATGATTGGATTGCGATCAAGGCTTGTGATGCTAGGAACAAGATCAAGGATGTGATTGAATGATTTGTGCTAGATTGAATGGATGCGGATTTTCTTGTGATGGAGATGAGGGACGAAAAGATGCTTAGACTAAAAAATATATATTAGCCTAAGAAGATTGAAGGAATGATGAAATGATTAAGATGGATTAAAATATGCATATGATTATTGGAAGAAAATATGGGAGGATAGATGAAAAGATGGATGAGGATTCATGTGCACACAAAATCTATGATTAACTGGAGGGATGAAAATAGATAGAGTAGGTAGATGGGGGATAGAGATGAAGGATGAATGTATTAGAAAGATGTAGGATAAATGGATGGGGGATTTGGAGTTCTGAATTAGTACTGGGTAAGTGCGCAAAGATGAGGGGCCAAAAAGGGGTATTAAGTGGCCACTTTTTTTTTTTTCTTCTGAAATAAGGAAATACTAACCTTGGATGAGAAATTGTAGATAGTTACACTCAAAATTTTAAGATGCAACAAAAACAATGTTTGTAGTGCTCTGAGTCTACTTTCTAAAATACTATTTAAAAAAAAAAAATGGTAGAGATTAAGGGATTCAAAAAATGGAGCCACATAAATTGGTGTTGTTTTTGTCAAAAAATATAACATAGCATCTTTTGTGGCTCCCTCAAAAGGTTAACTTTTTTTGGTATTTTTAAAATCGCTTTAGCGAGAAATTATCTAATAGCATGTAGTTTATGCCCAATTTTTTTGATAAATTTTTAATGAATATTTGACTTTTTACTAATTTTCAAAGTGGACACAACTTGAAAAATAGAATTTTGGTCATGCTACCTCTATAATTTTCAAAACTAATTGAAAATCATTTTTTTAATATGCATAGAATGGAGTCTAGTTTATAAAAATGTAATTTATTTGAAATTTCAATGAATGGTTAAAAAATAAAGTAAAAAATACCAAACATTGGTTTTTGACAAAAAAATGGACACACAAACAAAAGAAATTAAAGATGAAAGCCTTAACATTGTCAAAATGTGAAAAAAATTACATCATTAAATAGCTAAAAGAGAGCCTAACATTACCCAGGTGTTCGATTTACTTGACCTTGGAACACGTGCAAACTTGACAGTTAGCACAAACAAGATTATGTGAAATCTTGTAAAATATGCAAAAACATGTCTTTGGACATTGGGAAGGTACTCCAAGCCTTTGGGTTGGAAATCCAAAGCAAATCCCAAGCCTAAGGCTTGGGGATTCCCAAAGCAATATATAACGTGAGCACTTTATAATGTGCTCGCATTAGGTCTTGTTTTGTATTTTGCTCTTTTTTGCAAAATTTTGTTGTATGTTTCTCAAGCTCGACATAACGCGAGTGTGTTATAACGAACTCACGCCATGTCTTGCTTGAAATTGTTTATGTGCAAGTTTGTTAAGTATGTTTGATGTATGCATGTTTGTATATATATTTGTATGTATGTATGTATGCCAAGTTATGTATGTATGTGTGTATGTATGCCTATATGTATGTATGCATGCTTGTATGTATGTATGTATGTATGTATGTATGTATGTATGTATGTATGTATGTATGCATGCCTATATGTATGCCTGTATGTATGTATGCATGCATGTATGTATGTATGTATGTATGTATGTATGTATGTATGTATGTATGCTTGTATGTATGTATGCTTGTATGTATGCATGTATGAATGTATGTATGTATGTATGTATGTATGTATGTATGTATGTATGTATTTGTGTATGCTTGTATGTATGTATGTATGGTTGTATGTATGTATGTATGTATGTAAGGGTTTTGGGTTGAGGGTATATAAGGGTGAGGATATAGGTTATAGTGATGATGGTTGAGGTTTCTAGGTATAGGGTTGAGGGTTGAGGGATTAGGGCTTAAGTAATAGGTTGAGGGTACAAGGTAGAGGGTAGAGGGTTGAGGGTTTGTAGTTGAGGGACAATATTCAACTTGTAGAGTGTATAATATTAAGTGTGTAAGGTATAGGGATTAGGGTTTAGGATATTGGGTTTAGAGTTTATGATATGGATTGAGGGTATAAGGCATAGGTTGAAGGGTTGAGAGTGTATGGTTTAGGTTTGAAGTATAGGTTTGAGGGACAATATTAAGGGTTTAGGGTATAAGGGTGAGGTTATAGGGTAAAGGGATGGGGGTTTGTGTAGGGTTTTGTTGTTCCTTCTTCACAAATGCCTCACTTGGATTGAGGACCCCCTCTTTGTTCGGCCTAGTGTCGGGTTGATTCATGTTTGCCTTGCTTTTTGTGCCCCTATTTGTGGACCCAAATTGATCAAATTGTCTTCAAAATATCTAACCCATCATATGCCTAAGTCATTTTCCAAAATTTCATGAGGTCCTAGGAGTTTGTGGAAGTTTTGATGTGGGTTTCCCTCATGCAGAAGCCACGCCTCCTTTCGTCGTCTGCAGAAATCCTGCTGTGGGTCTTCGTTTGCGGATTTCCATCTCCATTGTGTCATTCTCAACGACTCCCACCTATCATTTTTTTGCATGGAATTTTGACTCGCGAATTTTTCTCCTCGTGTTTTTGTGCTCCATACTCTCACGCACTTTTCAAAATACTTGCAATTAATGCTCGCATTAATGGCACCAATGTCTATAAATATGGGTGTCGACCTGTCATTTTCCACCCGAGCATTTGAAATTAGTGGAGCTGAGCGGACTGCTACGTGTTCAAAAGGATCTTGATGACTGAAGCATTGGATCTCCCCTTTCCTTCATGTGGTAACAGGTAAGGTCTTATGCCTTTTGCCTATGTGTTGTTGTGGATTTTATTGGGGATAGCTTGTTAGGGTTCTTTAGGGAATAAGAATGTGGATTGAAAGGGTTTTGAAACTTACAGTGGAGTTTAGTTAAACAAAAATTGAACATTGAACAACCATTGTGGTGATCAAAAGTAAAACCCAAGTTTGTTTACGAGATCTCGTTCCTCAGGCAATTTCCTTTAACACTCTGTTCAAGATGACATGAGCTTGAATGACTCCCGCTCACCTCGTTACTGCAACTAAATCATCAAAGTTTTTATAAAAACTTAGAAATCAAAACCCTCGTAGACTTCTCCATGCGAGTTTCGATTGGCGGAAGTACGAGGAACCCAAGTCGTTCCGCTATGGCGAAAATATAATGACCTCTCAATTGGCAGAGCTCGCTTGTGTGTTTGCCGAGAGCGTGTAAGTTAAAACCTTAAAAACCACTAAATCTTCAAGCCTATGTGGATTATCCCATGTGAGACGCCATTTGGTAGGGAGCTGAGGAACCAAAGCCTTTACTAACAACAAATTACATACGGCTTTCTCACCGGAAAATTTTATGGTATCCGTCTTTGCAAGAACCAAATAACTTCAAACCAAAACCTTGAAAACCACTAATTCCAAAGGCCTTTGCAAGTCCATCCCTGCAGGTTGCCATTGGTGGAAGGTCGTCCGACCTAAGCTGCTAATAACAGTGAAATCCTAATGACAATCCGCTCAGCGGCTTCTGCCCTTGCATTTTCCTCATTCACTTAATGACCGAACATGATGATGTAAGCATCAACTCTAACACTATGACATCAAAATTTTGAATGAAAATGAAAATTATAAGCCAAAATGTTGATGTAGGTTTCTCCATGCAGGTCGCTGCGTGTGGGACGTCTTCCTATCAAAGTTGTTCCCCAACTACCTAACACTTAATGACACCCACCTCAATGGATTCCACCTCGCCCAGCCCCGCATCACCCCAATGGTCACTTAAAGCTCAAGGTAAACTTCAACTTCATTTCTTCATGTGCCAAATGGGGTATTCCATGAATTGGTCTTAAAGCTGTAAATTTTGAAGCCTTTGCGTGTTTTGGCATGTGGGCGTCCATTTGTGAATTTTTGTGAGCCCAAAGTCATCTCCTAAGTGTCGAACACATGACGACATCCGCATGAGTGACACTCACATACCAATTTTTCACAATTCACAAAGCAATTAAATTTTCAAGTGGGGTGGTCAAACATGATTCTTTATCCTATTCTCCATATTATAAATCTACTTAACCAAAATTTTCCAAGAAGAAAATCGTTGTGGAGATTAAGAGGCAAAACTCTGTTTGCGAAAGGCTGTAGCCCCAAGGCCACTGTTAGTGGAAGAACTCAAATAACTTTATGAATGGCGGCTTCCACACCATAGTTTTCCGCATGAGCCTAAGAAACAAATTTAACCAAGGAGAGTGATCCCAAGAGCTTTAATCTACGTTTCACACATGACTTAATGAACTTGCATCAAAGTAACTTAGAGTTTGGTCAATGTGAAAATGTCCCCGTGAAACTTCGTTTGCAGGTTGTCGTGCTTCCTGAGCCATTTCCAACGTAATTAACACTGGCGGCTTCTGTGAAACAGAAACCCACACCATCAAACCCACAAAGTTATGAATCTTGCAAACAAGCACAAAATGATGAAATTTGATGAATGTAATGATCTCTTTAAGGTATATGGATGCATCTAACAACATTTTGGTATGATTTAACTTTGTTTCACTCTTTTTGTTTATCGAGGCATTTACTATGCGTTCTTTGTGTAGGATTTATGGAACTAGCTGAGAAAGCTGACAAGGCCAAGAAGAGCACAAAGGATACAAGAGGAGAAAAGGTAAATACCAAAATGAAGTACGCATTCTATGGAGTTGAATGCAACTCAAAGATTGTCTCATAGTGGGACAAGGTAATAGATACAAACTTAGGTCACGTCAACATGGATGATTTCAGACAACGAGTCTTGGCCAACCCAAAGACTGAAGAAGCTTGGAAAATAAAGAGAAGTGGGCTTGCAAAAGCGGCAAGTTTCCCTCCAACTCTAGTTAGCCCATAGTTGATTCTTGCATGCAGGGAATGCTACCACCCACAAACTAGGAGAATAGTCACCATGGACGGGCGAGTGTTGGATGATTTGACTCATGTGTCGATTAGGAGAACTTTTGGAATTCCTCTATTTGATGAAATGGAAGAGACTGAGAAAGAGTATGCTTTAAATGTGTAGAAAGTAGACCCCATAGGTTGCAAGAGAACCATAAATCAAACATGGCTGATCAAGAAAAGGGGTAGTGCCAATAAAGTGCCTCAAAAGCTATATTAAAGCAACTTGGTGGAGGAGGCCAATGACCTCGTGACACTACTGAGCAGGGTAATGGGACTCCCTACTTCCTCAATCTTTGAGGAATGGATGTTGTACTTTGTGGAAGAAGTCCTCTGAGGTGAAGCTAAGTTTCACTGGGCCGAACTAATAAGTGACACCTCCACAATTAGTTTGTTGCAATAAAGAAGACTAGAGAGTTCTATATGACCTATATTTTATATCTTTTGGTAGTTACTTTTCCCTACAAGGGTTTGAATTGTGTTGGTCAATTGGGGATAAAGAAAGGGAAAAACCCCATCTATGATTGTTACCCACAGTTGCAATAAATAAATTACAAGAGAAATTATAGGTGGGTCAACGATGCCTTCATAATGTACATTGTTTGAAATCTATCAAAGGATTACCATAAAAGGATATCTCACGGGCTGAAGGAATTGGTCAAGAACTTCAGGTACTAGTTTATTCAATTTCCCAAGTTTACCTACATAAGGGTTGAGGGATTCTCAAGGTTCCCATATTGTCTGCCCAGGTACCCTAGTGACCAGATGATTTTTTTGGAGTTAACTCGATAGTTGCAAATTTCCCATTCTTTACTGCATGAGAAACACCGTGCTGGGGTCTCGTACCCCATTATTTTTGGTCAAGCAATAAAATCGTGTTCGATTGCCCCTTGTGCAGAAAATTCAAAAAAAGAACTTGCAGATTACAACTTAGAATTGCATATAGAGAGAGGAGGCTTGGATCCATTGGGAAAATTGAAGAAGCAAGTTGGAAGAAAATACGCCCTCAGGCCCCATATTGAAGACTTCTAGGAAAATTGTGATGACGATCATGAGGTCAAGAGAAGACATTATATGAGAATGATAGCAAAATTTGTGAAATCTATTGATCTATTTCCAGTTCTTGACCAAGTGGTCGATGATGAGAACACTTTGGATGAAAGATACAATGCTCTTTCCAATGTGCCTTTTCCAGTGATTGACTGGATAGAGTCGAAGGTCACAGACTTAAACATAGTCACCCGCCTGGTCGAGCAAAGAACCAATAAATGGTTGGAAAATCAAGTAGCTCAATTACAACAAGGAATTGAGATGACATTCGAAGAGCTTGGGGATTCCATTGAAAGTGAGACCAATAGTGGCATCGACGCGGGTTCTATGAAGGAGGGTCCAAAGTCTCCACCGGTGACTAAGTCAAAAAAAAAGAAAAGAGGTGTCAGAGCGGCAACCTAAACAAATGGTATACACTAGAAAGGTAGTTGAGGGATAAAGACCACCTAAGAAAGCCAAGAGAATGGGAACCTTCATTCCCGATATGCCCACTATTCGAGAAGAAGAGTCCTCGCCTCTAGAAGAGGAAGCTGAGCAACCATAATATTCACCACTTTCCACTTCCTTGCTCCCAACTGCGATCGCTGCACCATCTCCTTCCACTCCCCTATCATTGCTTGTATCATCTCCGCCCCTTGTGGACATTTCTGTCCACCTCACCTCTGCCTCTCTGATCGCTCCCCTGGTCATGGTGGATTCATCATCATCAACCTCCTCTCCTCTATTATCTTCCTCACTTCCGCCCTCATTTCCTACTTTCTCCACCTTGCCACCCTCTATGCCCACCACCTCCATGGCACCTATTGCCTTGCCTAAAACTTTTGTTTCTTATTTGTAGAACATGCCACCCCAATTTTAAGAGGTTATTTTGACTCCATAGGCCAAAATACTTATGGCTCAGCTTGCTGCATCATTGCTCATCCCTCCACCTCCTATTGAGCCACCCAAAATTGAGACAACAATGTAGATATACGAAGAAATGGAGAAGAGGAATGAGGAACAACTTAAGGAAACTACTAAAATTATTGAAGAGCCTGAGGATTCAGATCATGATGACTATCACGAACATGTCGAGGAGGGCTTAAGGATTGATTTAGATGAAGTGGCTTTGGATGAAGAGGGGAAACAAATTCTTGAGGGTAGGGATATGAGTAAATTTGACACTTATTTTGATGCAGAGAGCTCAAATCAGGAGCCTGAAGATGAGAAACATGAAAAACAAGATGACATAGGGGCAAGTTTAGAGGAGCACCACTATGAAGAAGAAAGAGGCAACCCCAAGATTAATGTTAAGCCTCAAGAAGATGTGGAGAAAAAATGATGAACTCCCAGAAATCGGCTAAGATGAGGGCCCCCAAAATGAAGAAATGCATGAAGAGGAGAAGCAAGATAAAGAAAATAAAATTTGTGATGGGCCAACACAAGAGGAGAATGTAGAAGAGAGAACTGGAGAATTTTTCCGAGGATAGAGCCAAAATTTGACAAAGGAAAAGGAATAATGCAAGAGGAGTGGCTGGACAAAGAAGAATCAAAGACACTCCTAGGCATGAGGAGGAGGAGCTTTCAAAGGGTCAAGAAGATAGGGACAATGAATTCAACACTACATCCCTTGACCAACAAACATAGATCCCCTCTTGGCTGTAGCAACAAGTGAAGAACAAAGCTCTTGTGCTCCCTGATCCAAAGGCTTGCCTAGAAGCCATATTGGCTCGATCCTAGGTAAAGACATGAGAGAAGAAGAAATCGAAGGTCATATCCCACATTACAATAGATGCATTAGGATCTTGCATATTACAAGTGGCAACCCAAGCTGCATATAAGGATGTGGAGACCCTTTAAGCCAAGGATTATCAAGTAACAATCATCAATTTAGGCCCTGCCTCTAGAGCCCAGAAAATTGATGAATTCCAACTGTTACTACAATCTTGCAACAATTGGACAAAGATCAAGCCATGAAAGAAGAGTTGAAGGCACAAGTAACAGAGTTAACTGCCTTTATACAATAATGGACCACATTTAGGGAAGAAGCTTCGATAGAATCCCCAACGCTCACCCTATTATCAAAAGAAGAAATTAATAAAATGGAAAGAATGAGAGCTTGGACCAAGTCCACGTCAGATTGGTTCAAAAGGGTAACAGACATAGGCGGTAAGGGTATTTAGTATGGAGTCAAAATGCACAACCATTTTCTAATCTCGCAAAAGGAGATTAAGAAGGAGGTAAAAGCATGTAAAGGTTTTCGTAATCTTTACAACAGGACATGCCCCAAACTGTAGAGCATTTTGAAGTTATCTGTAGAAGTTTGGGAGAAAGAGTTGTCTCTACTGAAGGAAGATCACTAGCTACCCAAAGCCTGGTTATTTAATCTTGAATTCAGAAAAGGGATTATAGAGAAATTTGTGATTGAATTGGATGTTATTCATGCTTGTGTTGTTACCCACTTGGCTGAGAGTCATGATCTCTTATAATTTTTGACAGGATCCAAGATCCCAACCCAATAATTGGACCGTGAATCTATAAAACGTGAATTCCACAAGAAAATGGCACAAGGAACCGATGACACTTTATCGACGAGCTTCATGGATTTTGTTGCACGAGGTTTCTCAAAATCAAAACAAATGGTTTAGGTGGAAGATACGTGTGTAAGACATCATGATGAAATGATGGGGGAATTCAAAAGGATTTCCTTCTGCATCTTCAAATATCACTTCTCCGACCAGGAAAAACTCTTGGAAGTTCTAAAGAAGTTTGTTCAATATGTTGTTTTGCAACAAGATGCTAGAAATATTATAATAGAAGAGAAATACTTATAGTTTCTAGCTAAAAGACAAAATTAGCTACAAGACAAAATTGGCTAAAAGACAAAATAGGGAAAAGACAAATAGTAGCCAATTTTATATTGTAAAATTTTGTACTTATAATGGGTGATGTGAAAACCCTAAGTTAGAATGAATCTGAGCCATTCATTGAAAATCAATCTTGGCCACTCATTTAACTTTTGGAAAACTATAAATAGGGGCATCCTCTCATTTTCAAAGAGAGATGAGTTGTTGTAAAAGACATTCTGCAACAATATATAAGAAAAACATTGAAGATTTCTGTGTATTGCTCTTTATGTGTGGATGATTCAACCTCCATATGTTGTTTAGCTTAGTTCATTTACTGTTTGGTTTATTTCCAGCTTGTTAGTTAATGTTCATCTTTAATGGTGACTGTGTGTTACAGTATTTTATGCACTCCCAGCTCATGCTTTTGGTGATTTATTGATGATAAATTACTGTGTAAAGCTAGTCTGAGCTTGTTTACTTGCTACACTTAAGTTCAACTGTGCATTCATGCTTAATAGGTGAATGTTATAGTCTAAAAATCTACAAAGAACCTTAGAAGATTGCACTAGTTTTGTGACATTGTAGATCATTCTTGGTTAAGAAAAACTTAGTTTTGGGGAGTTTGTCTACTGTAATACTGGGTATTATTGTTGTTTTCCATAGATTTAGAATTAGAATAACTCTCTAAACCTTAAATATTTTGCACTTTTCTTTTAAAATCTGAATTAAACTTGAGTATCTAGCATCACAGTAATGTTAAATCTGATGCCCAAGATGAGTTTTAGGTTGTTGTCATAAATTTGTTGTTACTGTTCATCATTTCTAGAATTCTGAAACTTCATCACATACCTAAAAATTCCATGCTTTGTGAACCATAAAGGCCCCTTGTGATTACCAACAAATCACACATAACAATTGAGCTATTTATGGAGTCATGATCTGACATCTGAGAGACCTTGGGGTGATTTTTTGAAACTTAGTTGCAGATTATTACCTTTCAATAGAGACATTATACTTGTGTTTTTCTATGTTGAGAAGTACAAAAACACCCATCAACAGGTTTAGGGTTGAGGATTGAGGGATTAGGGCTTAAGCATATGGTTGAGGGTTGAGAGTTTACAGTTGAGTGGTTATTTTTTGAAGGTTGAGTGTCTAAGGTATAGGGTTTAGGGTGTAAGCTTGAGGATATAAGGCATATGGATGAGGGTTGAGGGTTTAGGGAATAAGTATAGGGTTGAGGGTATAGGGTATAGGGTAGAGGTTTGAGGGTTGAGGGATAATATTAAGGGTTGAGTGTCAAAGGTTAAGTGTATAGGGTATAGGTCCCTTAGGGTTTAAGATATTGGGTTGACAGACTAGGGCTTAATTATAGGGTTGAGGTTGTAGGGTGTAGGGTTTAGGGTTTAAGGGTTGAGGGTTGAGGGATTGGGGGTTGAGAGTTTAGGGTTTAAGGGTTGAGGGATTAGGGTTTAAGGGTTGAGGGTTAAGGGATTAGGGTTTAAGGTATAGTATTGAGAGTTGAGGGTTTAGGGGTAGGGTTTAGAGCTTAGGTTTAAGGGTTGAGGGTTGAGGCTTTAGGGATAGGGTTTAGGGTTGAGGGTTAAGGGATTAGTGTTTAAGGGTTGAGAGTTTAAGGATTTAAGGTTTAAGGGTCAAGGGTTTAGGGTTTAAGGGTTAACGGTTTAAGGGATTAGGGTTTAAAGGTTGAGGGTTAAGAGATTAGGGTTTGAGGTATAGGGTTGATGTATTAGGATTAAGGGTTTAATGTATAGGGTAGAGGGTTGAGGGTCAAGGGTTTAAGGGTTGAGTTTGAGGGTTGAGGGTTGAGGGTTGAGGATTTAAGGTATAGGGTTGAGGGATTAGGGTTGAGTGTTTAATGTATAGGGTAGAGGGTTTTGAGGGTTTAGGGTTCAAGGATTAGGGTTGAGTGTATAATGTATAGGGTAGATGGTTTATAGTTGAGGGTTGAGGGTTGATGGATTAAGGGTTTAAGGTATAGGGTTGAGGGATTAGGGTTGATGGTTTAATGTATAGGGTAGAGAATAAAGGGTTGAAGGTTTAAGGGATTATGGATTTAATGTATAGGGTCGAGGGATTAGGGTTGAGGGTTTAATGTATAGGGTAGAGGGTAGAGGGTAGATGGTTAAGGTTTAAGGGTTTAGGGGTAGAGGGTAGAGGGTTGAGGGATTAGGGTTGAGGATCTAGTGTATAGGGTAGAGGTTTGAAAATTGAGGGTTGAGGGTTTAATGTATAGGGTAGAGGGTCAAGAGGGATTAAGGGGTTGAGGATTGAGGGTATAGGGTTGAGGGTCCAATGTATAGGGTAGAGGTTTGAGAATTGAGGGTTGAGGAATTAAAGGTTTAAGGGTCGAGGGATTGAGGGTTTAAGGGTTTAGGGATTAGGTTTGAGGGTTTTAGGGTTGAGGGTTGATGGTTGAGGGATTAGGGTTTAAGGGTTGAGGTTTGAGGGATTAGGGTTTAAGGAACAATTTTGAGGGTTGAGGGTTTAGGGTTTAAGGTTTAAGGGTTGAGGGTTGAGGATTTAGGGATAGGGTTTAGGGTTGAGGGTTAGGAGATTATGGTTTTAGGGTCAAGGGTTTAGGGTTTAAGGGATTAGGGTTTAAGGGTTGAGGGTTTAAGAAATAGGGTTGAGGGTTAATGTATAGGCTTGAGCATATAGGGAATTGTGGTGAAACTTCATATCACACACAAAATGAGACATACATAAAACTTAGAAGATGCCATAATTGGTCAAATAAAGGTCTCATTGATGTACCTCAACCCAAGCCCATATTGACACATGATAAGAGTTAGAAAACTTCACAAAATCAACTTTTTCATAACATGAGCGCATTTTGGAGAAGTTGAAATATGGTCGCTTTAAGAGCAAGCTAAAACGTGCTCACATTATAACACAAGCACATCTTTTCTTGCTCTAAAAATGATAAAATAGCTAGGACACTCATGATCCAGGTCGACATGCTTTGTTATTCTCTTGCTTTTGCACATGATCTGACAAAAAAATGCTTTTTGATGTCGCTGGGAAGAGCACATGCAATTTTTACACATTCCACCACCTTTTTTTGATTATATGCATATTTATGGTAGGTCTATTTAAAATGGCACATAGTGGACTTTGTTGTGATAAAAATTACATTCACCATCTTTTGTTGTGTTTCACTATCAAGTCAAAATGACATGATGTGGTTCCCTTAGTGATGGTAAATGGACCATCTTCTTAGGTGTAACAATTTGATATGACATATTTAATATGACCATGCAATGTTTTTCAACTCAGTGTGGTAAGTATGATCTACACTTTAATACTAATGCAATAGCTTTGTACTCATGTGTGGGTGTGTAAGTGTTGTCAAGATCCATTTAGGTATAGTGATGAGTCTCTATATGAGTATAGGTGGGATTTTGTAATCTCAACATAAAATTGTTAGTGATAATACTTTATCCCTTCAATTGGTTGTATACAAAGTGTGAAAAAATTAGAGATGAAAAATAGTATATGAAAACTACATGAAATCTAAACTTGAAAGCATGCAAGAACATAGATCATGAAAAGTAATGCAAAAGCATCATTGATAGCATCATGTAACAACGAATATGATAGCACCATGTAACATAGAAGATTTCTCTCAATAAAGGTAAACAAATATGATATAATGTGTAGGTACATAGAAGATTAACATCAAGGTACATTCACATTTTTTGAAAAAGAATCATTTGCAATAACCGTATTATTTTCTCTCTTCATTTTATTCTTGATATTTTTAAGATTATGCTCTAAGATAGGGTAATCATGTGCTTCTATTTATTTAGTGTTAGTTGTAAAGTTCATATTTAGGTTTTGGCCAAGTTGATCAATAATAGTAAATCAAATCATAATGTTCAACAACTAAATCATTTAAGCTTTCATTTACAGAAACTAGTTAGAATTTGTAAACCCTAGGTTTGAACGTCTTATTGGTGTTCATAGAAGAAATTTCATTAACTACTCATTCTTCCAAAGCTTTCACCACTCTCCATACTCTCTGACTAGCTCAAAGATCATGTTTCGCACCCCTGCATGCCAAAGTGCAAAAGGGAAATGAACTTTGACGAGGTATTAATTGAAATATGTGGCACTTAGAAATATTTTGTATAAACTTACAAGATCATGTAGGGCCCCTCTACAATAACCTCTCTTAGTTTTTGATATCTTCGAGTCATTTTCCTGTGGTGTCCAATTTTTAGTTGATGCAAAAAGCATCAAATGTATGCAGTGTAAAGTTGAAAGGTGGTGTAATTTTTGTTTTGTTCACCGTACAAACAAACCGATAGTTCCAACGTGTATGAATGGGAAGGTTTATGCTAGGAAAGATCTTGTTTCACACCCTAACATGTCAGAACAGCCCGAGCTACATTGCACTGACGGTATCTCTTAAGAGACCAAAGTGCAAAAAGATAGAAAAATTTGGTGAGGTGTTACTTGGAAATTGTGGCACTTATAAATATTATGTCTAAATTTTTGAGATCATGTAGGGCCCCTCTACAATAACCTTTCTTTGTTTTCAATATCTCCGAGTTGTTTTCCTGTGGTGTCTAGTTTTTAGTTGATGGAAAAAGTGTCAAATGCATGTAGTGTAAAGTTGCAAGGTGGTGTAATTTTTGTTTTGTTCATCATGTGACCAAAAAGATAGTTCAAATGCATCTATATGTGTAGCTTTACACTAGGCAATTTCCTATTTCACACCCAAACATGCTGAAATAGTCCGAGCTAAATTGCACTAACAATATCTCTTAAGAGACCAAAGTGCAAAAAGGCAGTAAACTTTGACGAGGCGTTACTAAAAAACAGTGGCACTTAGAAAGATTATGTATGAAGGTATAGGATTATGTAGGGCCCCTCTATAATAACCTCACTCGGTTTTTGATATCTTTGAGTCATTTTACTGTGGTGTTTAGTTTTCAGTTGATGAAAAAATTATCAAATGCATGAAGTGTAAAGTTGCAAGGTGGTGTAATTTTTGTTATGTTCATCGTGTGACCAAACCAACAATTCCAATGCATCTAGATGGATAGGTTTACACTAGTCAAGGTCTTGTTTTGCACCTAAACATGCCGAAATAGTTCGAGCTACATTGCACCGACGATATCTCTTAAGAGACCAAAGTGCAAAAAGACAACAAACTTTGATGAGGTGTTACTCATAAACCGTGGCACTTAGAAACATTTAGTCTAAAGGTATAGGATCACATAGGGCCCCTCTACAATAACCTCTCTCCATTTTTAATATCTCTAAGCCGTTTTCCTGTGGTGTTGAGTTTTTAGTTGATGGAAAAAACATCAAATGCATGCAGTGCAAGGTTGCAAGGTGGTGCAATTTTCGTTCTGTTTGTCGTGGGACTAAACCGATAGTTCCAAAATGTCTGTATGGGTAGGTTTACATTAGGAAAGGTTCTGTTTCACACCCAAACATGTCAGAACAGTCCAAGCTACATGTGAACACATGAAGTATACATAGGAAGCATGAAGCATACATGTGAATACATGAAGTATACACAAGAAGCATGAAGCATACACATGAATAAACATAATACATGAAGTATACATAGGAAGCATAAATCATACATGTGAACACATGAAGTATATACAAGAAGCATGAAACATACATGTGAATACATGTAATATATGAAGTCTACACAGGAAGCATGAAGCATACACGTGAACACATGAAGTATACTTAGGAAGCATGAAGCATACACATGAACACATGAAGTATACAGAAGAAGCATGAAACATATACGTGAATACATGAAGTATACACAGGAAGCATGAAGTATACACATGAACACATGAAGTATACACAAGAAGCATGAAGCATACATGTGAAGATAATGGAGACATATTAGGGTTTAGGTGCTTAATTTGTAGTATGTTGACTACTCTTACATGAAAGAATGTTGCTTCTGTATGAGAGGCTTGTAGCTATTTTCCTACATGGATTATTCTTATGTGGGGAAACTTTTCCCAATATTTTCCTTAATCTCAATGTCGGGTGCATTGCATAATATTTTTTCAAGGTTTTTAATGTTAATAACTTTATTTTAGCAAAAATGGAATGTTCACTAGTGCTTTTGAGAACTTGGAATTGAAAGGAAGAAAGGTATGCAAAAACACGTCCTAAAATAATCTTAGAGGAGAATAATGTTTAAAATTTATATATATTTACAATTATATAAAGGAAGAGTGCATGTAATACACTTGGATTTTAAATATTTGAAGTAAACCATCTACAAATATCCATTGAAGCGTGGATTTATAATGAAAATATGGACACCATCAATAAAAAAGATGTGTATTAACCAAATATCCATATAGGCATACATCAATATATGTCAAAATAAGTATAATGTATATATACAAAATAGCCATATACGCTTACAAGAATGCCATATAGGTATACAATGCAAGTAAATGCAATACAAAATATATGTCCATAAATGTCATATAGGCATACAACAAAGGACCCCAATAAAAAGTCATTGCCCTATGGGTGAAGAAAATAGATCACGGGTAGCCTTTGATCGTTGGGGAGATGGAGATGCATATGAGAGTGGTCTGCTTTGAACTCGAGGGCTGCTCCTATTTAATTCTTCATGGAACTTTAGCTATTACAATAAAAAGTATAAACATTAATATATACAAATTATATTATATTATAGAAATATTTAACAAAATAATCACTTACCGCCTGCAAATGATCTCTCTCCTCATTTTCCACAGCAACATGCTCAGGTTGTGGTGTTCCAAAGTTCTATATAAACCACCTAGATAGAAATTAAACTACAAATCAATAATCATTTGATTTTTCAATAATAAACAATTATAACAATGAATGTAATTTGAAATTTACTAATCTGCCTCATACCGTCATCAAAGGCATCAAGCTGTCTATTGCAAAAGAGAAACCATGCTCCATTTCCCTATGAACATTAGTAGGTGTCTTTCCTTGCATCATCTAAAAATAAAACAACATTATTCAATTACGAAACCTAGAATAGTGATGCAGGTCATGGCTTATAATTTATGAGATAGTCAACAAAATTTTGAGTACTTATTGAACTATGTATTGCTTACTATTATGCTTTGATATATTTTTTCCAAGCATCCATAGCTTGTTTGAAAGAACCTGTTTTAGGCTTTTAGCCATAGCAGCAAGGTAGTGAATTGTTTGATAAAATGCTTTGGTAGAGATGTATGAAAAATGTGGGAGTAGAGACAAGGTAGTGAATTGTTTGAAGAAATGCCTCAAAGAAATGTGGTCTCATGGTGATGGAATGCCATTCTATCACCATGAGACCACATAATTTCTTTGAGGCATTTTTTCCAAATAGTTCATTTCCTTTTCTATGCTATTGCTTACTATTATGCTTTGATATATTTTTTCCAAGCATCCATAGTTTGTTTGAAAGCACCTATTTTAGGATTTTAGCCATAGCAACATGGCAATGAACTTTTTGATAAAATTCTTTGGTAGACATGTATGGAAAATGTGATAGCATAGATAAGGCAATGAACTATTTGAAAAAATTCCTCAAAGGAATGCGGTCTCATGGTGATGGAATGCCATAAAAAACTGCTTTAGTCTTTTAGCCATAGCAGCAAGGCAATGAATTGTTTGATAAAATGCTTTGGTAGACATGTATGGAAAATGTGGTAACATAGACAAGGCAGTGAATTGTTTGAAAAAATGCCTCAAAGAAATGCGGTCTCAAGTTGTCATGGCATTCCATCACCATGAGACTAACAGTTCACTACCTTGTCTATGCTATAACTTACTATTATGCTTTGATAGATTTTTTCCAAGCATCCATACCATAGACAAGGCAGTGAACTATTTGAAAAAATGCCTCAAAGAAATGTGGTCTCATGGAATGCCATGACTTGAGCAAATGCAATTGGTAGTTGCTCCTAGTTATTAGTTATGCAATGTGAAGTAATTGCATAACTACTTATGTTGAAGTTTTGTAAAAAACTATATTGTAATTAAAATTGTCATCTATCAACATCTAGTTATTAGTTATGCAATGTGAAGTAATGCTTTGAGTTTGAAATATGTGCAATGCAATGTAATCAACAATATGAATATAAACCGCTAGGAGTGGATTGGTGATGATTTGGTTCAACTTCTGTCTAAGAACTGGGAGAATGCCAGCTAGTTGGTTGCTGGTTTGCTGTTGGTCTGAGTGCTATTAGTTTGCGTCTGTTTTTGGTTTTGTGTTTTGTTTTGTTGTTTTCTTGATTATGGACTCTATTGGCCCTTGTGGCTCTCAGTGAAGGGTACAACACCCTAAAAATGCTGCTTACTATATCAAAAACAATATGAATATAAACTAGAAAAATCTATTTTCATCAATTTATTAGTTAAACTCTTTATTTTATTACCTGAGTGAAGCTTCGATGTCCACCTCCATTGGGAGGTGTTGTCAAATCTCCAAGATTACCCTATTCAACATCCAAAATTAGGTATAAGAATACCATTCATATAACAATGCTATTCACATGTAATATTTATAATTATTTACTAGTTACATACCTCCACAGTACAAGTTGTCACATAATAGGGAGGTGGAGGACCATTGAAAATAGAAAGAACACTATGACCCTGAAATTTCATTATAATTATTAAACTAATTTAGTTAATCTTACATTTCAAAAAATGAAATTTAATAAATTAAATTCAATGAACTTGCTAACATTTACCCGACTGAGAGATTTCTAGATTCGATTGTGTGTGAATTTTTTGCATCAACATTTCGGATCACACTCCGTGATCCATCATTAGGATGAGAGCAGAGAGCAAGGAGAAAAAATGTAAGTTGCAAACCAAGATCAACTTTAAAAAGACTATGGAGAGAGAGGGAGGGTTGCACAAAGGTCAAGGCAAGTAAGACCAAAGAAAAAAAGGGGAAAAAACCAAAAAAAAAATCAATCAAAATAACCTACTTGGAGTCATCAAAAGAAAATATAAAAATAATGAAAAAAGAGGAAGACCCAAACAAAACCAAAGAGGAATGAGCGAATTTTTTTTGATATTTATATATTTATAGTTTGAATTTTCTTTTGGGGTTACTCCTTTGATTGGTTTTTTATAGTTTTTGGTTTATCTTCAATTTATTTTGTTTCTTTTGGTTATTTATTGCTTCGTATCTTTGATTAGTGCTTAGATTTTTTGATTAGTTTTAAATTTTTTTAAAGCTTCTTGGTGGTTCTTTTGTTTAGTTTTTAGATTTATTTCCTATATATATATATTTGTGTGTTCTTTCTTTTAGTTTATTGCTTTTTTGTTTCTTTTATGTTATTTACATTTACATTTATTTTCTTAGATTTCTATAATTTTTGGATCTTTTTTCACCTTAATTTGTGTGGTCTTATAATTTTTTGTTTTGTTTATTTCATTCTCTTTTGTATTTTTTCTTCCTCTTAATTCCTTGTCCTTCTTTGGTTTTCTTTTCCATGGTTTTATGTTTTAGTTTTTTTCTTTCTTTTTAGTTGTCTATTCTTAGAATTTTTTAAGTTTTCTTTATCTTCTTAGTTTTTAAAAAAATTTAAGTCTTTATTTCCAATTTTTTTTCGCTCATTCCTCTTTGGTTTTGTTTGGGTCTTCCTCTTTTTTCATTATTTTTATATTTTCTTTTGATGACTCTAAGTAGGTTATTTTGATTGGTTTTTTTCCCCTTTTTTTCTTTGGTCTTACTTGCCTTGACCTTTGTGCAACCCTCCCTCTCTCTCCCTAGTCTTTTTAAAGTTGATCTTGGTCTGCAACTCACATTATTTCTCCTTGCTCTTTGCTCTCATCTTGATGATGGATCACCGAGTGTGATCTAAAACGTTGATGCAAAAAATTCACACACAATCGAATCCAGAAATCACTCAGCTAAATATTATGGATTGTGGAAACTTGATATCATTAATTTACCTAACTATCAAGGCCGAATGCCTCATGAAGGAGGGCATCTATCATCACCATCTGATTAGTTGTAGATGTACCCTACACACCTACGTCTTGACTATGCGTGGGGTCATAACCATAGGGTGTCACACAATCCTGACAAATATGAGGTGGAACTCTACTCCCCGAAGATTCACTCGACCCACCTTGTGCTATAGGACTGGCATGTTGTATGAGGCTTTGGGTTAGGGAACTAATCAACTGCAATGTCTCGACCTCAACACTCTCCTTCACAACATAAGAGATAGCCACATGCTCATGTGTTGGTCTAGCGAGTGCTTGTCTTGCTGGCAGTTGTGGGTCAAGATGTGCCCCCACTCTGTCCTATGCAGAGCCCCCACCTCTACCTTGGAAGTCCCACATATGAAAATAGTTTGGGATTTTATTGAGGACAAACTCACAATAGAGTTTCCTCAAAAAATATTGCAGCACCTCATTGTTGTTGCATGGGGGATGGTCAAAAACCATCCACCACCTCTGCCAAAAATGGTTTTTTATCCCTTGGTGGTTGCACCAATAGATGGGGAACCTCTTGTTTGAAGGGTGTAAAGGTTGTTTCGTTCTAGGGTTTGTGAATAGGGAACACAAGTCAAATTTTGTAATTTTTTCATCTCACTTGTTTATAAGATAATTTATCTGCATAAATTTGTCTATACTCTCGTCTCTTATTTGACCAACTAGTTATTTGCTTGCTAATTGAATCTACATTTGATAACATTGATTCAAGTGATTGAGCTTGCAGGATCTTTCAACCTTGCAATTATATCCTCAATTTTTTTTTTGTTTTCAATTTTCCCCCTTAAATTTTATTGAGTTCCTATCTAGCATATTGAGGAATTGTTGGAGGTGTTTGTTGGGCTTGTTCTTTGGTAGGGATTTTGGGTTGAGGAGAATAAGGATTTTGAAGAGGAATTTTAGGAGGGTTTGGAGGTGCATTATGATTTCTTGAAAATTAAATAAATTTACTTCAAAAAAATATTAAATCTACCTATTTAATTACAAATTCACACAAAAAAATAATAAAAACTTACTCCTTTGACCTCCCCGACGTTGTGGTGGCATTTTGGTGAAGATTAAATGAAGAAACGGTGAAGAATGAGCTCTCTTATAACGTGATCACACTCTTGAAAAAA
This sequence comes from Sequoia sempervirens, assembly GCA_007258455.2. NCBI lineage: Eukaryota > Viridiplantae > Streptophyta > Pinopsida > Cupressales > Cupressaceae > Sequoia > Sequoia sempervirens. The sequence continues at coordinate 162,594,872 of VDFB02075321.1, read as the reverse complement.
TGCAGGCCATGGATTAGCAGGAAAATGCAGAAATCAAAATGAATGAAAGTTGCTTTTATTTTGTTTATAGAGACTATAACGCGCTCACGTTATGACTTTTTAAAAAATTGAAAGATGGTTGGCCACTTTTTGGCCCCCCATATTTTTGCACCCACCCAACTACCATGTAGTGAGCACTTAATTTGATATAGCATGGGATACTATGCACCAGGGTATGAGGAACCAAGGTGACTTCGTATCACTTGCATAGGATTGACTCAACAAACAAAGAGGTTAGTCCAACATCTCACAAAGTCACAAAGTGCTTTGGTAGATACAATGTTGGAAAACCACAAACACACATGTTGCCCCAACGTAACACAAGACCCCAGAGGATCTTGGTGGATACTACACGACACAACCAAGAAGACACAACAAACAAAAAATCCAAGAATTTCCCCTATTTTCACCAATCAAAGCACACCATGATATGATGGATTGTGGTGATCTCAAGTAGGTGAAGTAGGAATCTCAAAAGAAAGATAAACAAAGATCCAAAAGCACCAAAGAAATAACAAAATGTCTCAAGTACCTTTTGCCATAAGGATGATGGATGGGGTTGATGCTTTGATGTGAGGAGCGATATATCCTGAAAAGACCAAGGATGGATGGAGAGGACCTAGGATTCTCATGACATGAGATAATTGAGATATCTAAAATACAAAGGGGGCTAATGGATGTTTGTTGAAGTAACAACTTGAGAGGGGATATTGGCAACATAAGAGACACAAGGATGGGACCTAGCGATAAGTATGTACAAGGATGGACCTAGATGATGACACGAGACTAACCTTATGTACAAGATGATATTTACAAGAGGATGCGAATTATGTGAAGCTCAGGGATGGGATAGAATGTAAAGAAGAAGAGTAGGATGACAATTGAAATAGTAAGAGACCTTAAATAGGAATGTGCCAACGATCATTCAAATGAGGTGAGTAAAGAGAAAACTATTGAATTCACATTTACTATTGATTCAAAGGTAGGTTGTGGTGGTATTGTAGAGTTAATGAAATCCTAAGTAGAAGAACTTCGTATGAAAAATCGATTTAAAAACTAGCTTCCATAATTGTTGACCACGTGGAGTTGTAGGGTGAGTAAATGAGTAATTTGGCTAAGAAGATTTAAATGGTGTGCACACACTTTAGCATTATGAAAGGGTACATGAAATCAGACTATGTGATCATTACGAAAATGATATCTTTAAATCTCGATATTTTGTGTTTGATGATGATTCATAGACCATGTAGTTTTTTCAATTTGGTCAATTCTCATATTGGCTAGAATATCTGTAGGTTGATTTGCTTCTCTATAAAAATCGTTGAATTCATATGAGGAAAAGTCATCCTTATGTTGTGTATGAGACATAAATTAGTAATTTTATTTGAGAAAGAAATTAGGCTTTGGTTTGGGCAATAATTTGACCTACTTGTAGAGAAGAAAAAAGAAAAACATTAACATTAATTAAAATCATAAAAAAATATATTAGCAATTATGCTTTTAGATCTACAAAAGCCTATTGTTTTAGATGTGAATAGAAGTGGAGGTAATGTTGTATTTTTCAAATAATTTCAAAAAGTTTGTAATTTGGCATTAAACACTACTTCACATTTTTGTTAGTAATTACCTATTTCCAAAAATATTCTAGCTAGATCTATTTTAGATAGAGACTTGTTGGTTGAATCTATTTTGAACATAGAAATTATTGTCAAATCTATTTTATAAAAAAATGAATTTAACTAGATTGCATCATTGATGATTTTCCAAATTGTACTTAGAATGTGTCCTAATAGTTTTTAGTTTCCTACTAATAAAATTTCAATGTGATTTTTTTGAGTTGGAACTAGTTAGATCACATAAATGATGTATTCTAATGATGGGTAATTTTCTATGATTTTTTTTTAAACCTATCGTAAAGTGTGACAAAACTTTGAAATTTCACCCGATCATAAATCCTTATTAGTTTCTTGATATAGTGATGGGTTTGAGGATAAGGACCTCCTACTTAGAATGTCTATCCAAGATCCCAAACTTGGTTTAGTCATTGTTTAATGTCATTAATATATCCTATATTGCATGATAGAATATTATGTCTTAATTCTCCCTAATTGGTCATTTATCTCAAATTTTGTAATAATAAATAGGGGTTAGGATTGATTTTCTTTCTTTAGTGTTATCTTTCTCTAGATTAATTACTTGAGGGTTCTATTAGGTCCCTTTCCCAAGAAAGGAATAATATAAAGATTACATCCATAAGAGAATAAATTACCATAATAGTCAGCTATAAAGCACCTATACAAAAAAATGAAGGAACATTAAATTACCATTAAACAAACACATAATCCAAAAAATACTGAAAATAGATATAAAATTATAAATGCCACTCCCTACAAACAACACAACCATAACCAAAAACATCATAAATAGCAAGAAAATCAACAACTCCTTAATGCAAAAATCTTGAATTATCTACCACATTACAATCCACTAGGCATCCAACCTCTATATTGCATTAGTGTTCTACTTTACATCCCTCAAGACACTAACTACCATGGGATCAAGTGATGAGAAACGACTTCATGAAATAAATCCTTCCTATGTTAATTTATATGGATTTTATTTGCACAAAAGATTAGAATTATGAAATTGATAGAAACCTCTATGTGACACTATAAATTACCATGAAAGTTGTCAACACCTTCCCTACATCTACACAAGAATCATGAAGAAATAACAACTTACAATGAATAACTTCAATTCTTCATTGTCTATAAATATAAATCCTAAAAAAAATTGAATGAATGTTCTTAACACCATCCCTAATAACTTTCTTTCACAGTTACCACCACCTCTTCCTTAAACTTCGAACACCTCCATATCCATGAAAGGTGTAGGAAATATAAAGCATATAATCTATACACTCTAAACCACATTGGGGTTTGCTACTACCAATGTCTATCAGAGCAGTTGCAACTACCTCGAGAAAATTCCTATCCTTTATGCTTTGATGGATGTCCATACCCTGTTCCAAAGCTCCCATTTTGGCACAGGTTGGGATTCTAAAGCCTTTTCAAATAATCCATTTTGTTAATATCCTGCAATCAGGTGTTCCATGAGAACAGATTTTTTTTAGGCATTCTGTCAAACAGTTCACGTGCCTTGTCTATGCTTTCACATTTTGCATATCCTGCAATCATGGCCTTCTGTCAAACAGTTCGGTTCATGTGCCTTGTCCATTCTTACAATTTTTGAAGGGAAGTTGCAGCTACAAGATCTGACAAAATCCCCCTATCGCTTATACTGTGATGGATGTCCATAACCTGTTCCAAAGCTCCCATTTTTGCACAGGCTGGGAGGATGCTGGCAAAGGTTGCGGAGTTTGGCGTTACACCTGCCTATCGCATTTGGTTGAACATTTCAAAATCATTTTTAACAAACGCATTTTGTGAATATCCTACTATCATAGTATTCCATGAGACCACATTTCTTTGAGGCATTCAGTCAAACAGTTCACGTACCTTGTCTATGCTTCCACATTTTGCATACATGTATACCTGAGCATTTCCATCTGTAATATCTGACCATAATCGGGCTGGGCTGGTCCGTAAAAATACTTCAGCAACGAGGTATTCATGACAGGGGCGAGGCAGACGGAATGGTTTTTGCCATCCGCTTTGTTTTATGCCATCACATCCACCGAACTATGCATGACCAACATTGCATTAGTAGTGGAACTTGGCTTTACACCTGCGAATTGAATCTGCTCAAAAGTTTTTGACGCCTCTTCAACAAGTCTCTTGTGCGCTTTCAATTATTGTATTCCACAGGATGTCATTTATTTATGGCATTCTGTTAAACAATTTACATAACTGGTCTAAGCTTCTCCTACCACAATTAGTTCGCACGCCCATTATCTATGCGTCCACATTTTGTATGCATCTACCAGAACAGTTGCAACTATGTCTTCTTTTCTGGTATGTTTTGATGGATGCCAACATTCGGTTCCAAAGCTCCCAATTTTTGCACAAGCTGAAATGATAATAGGGAAGGGTTGTAGGTAGGTTCATCTTAACACCTGCCAACAACACTTTCTTGAGAATTTCTACAGCCCTTCCATCAAATCTATTCAGTGTATATCCTGCAAACTTTGCAATTCGTGAGACCACATTTTTGTTAGGCATTTGCCGAGCAGTTCAGCTGCCTTACATATGTTTCCATATTATGCATGAATGTCTACAATGGAATTTACAATTGTTTGGCCTGAAATTCACAGGGGTAGTTATAGGGACCAACTCTCTTATTTATGCTTAAAAAATATAGAGGATAGAAAGAAAGGAATTTTGAGCATTTGAGCATAGGAAGTTAGAAAGTTCAAAAATTTGAGCATTTGTTCTTTGATTCTCACAAACAAGCTAAGTTAAAGAGGTTACAGAAATACAGCACATGAGAATAGGTTAGAAAGTTGATAAAAAGTGCATTATCAAAGCTCAAATTCTAATTTATTTAGTTTTTGCCAATTTCACAACTTTTTCACTAATCTTCTATTTTTTAAAACCAAACTTGTTTTTAGTTCCTTAGCCTACTAAGTGGCCTAGGAAACCACATCTTGTGAAAGTATTTAATCTTGCGAGTACATTGATAAATTCTTGAGAGGTTCGAAGGTTGTGAGTGAAAAATAAACACAACTTTTGAATGAATTAACACTTTTTTGTGAAATCTTTCCAAATTTATAAAAGTACCATTACAACCAAAATCCAAAAATATAATTTCATTTCGGCTAAATAAAACTTTTAATTTAATAGTTTGTGTAGTTCAGTTGTAAAACATTGAAACTTTAATATATCGAAAGCTGGAAGGTTGGTTGATGTGAAAACTAGCCACATTCATCATGACCTCATTAGGATCATAACCATAAAACAGATTTGCATGAAATTTCATATTTTTTAAATTTAATTGTTTCTGTGATTTTCACCAATGCCTATAGTTAATTTCAGGCACAAATGAAACAATGCATAACAATTCTTTGATATGGTACTTGATATGGAGTTTGACATCACTAAGCTTTTTCGATCAAGTGGGATGCATCTCGACTATTTATGAATAATTTTTCAGATGACAACTTGACAATGTACATATCAACCTAATAATAAGTTTGATGCAAAAGCTTAAAAATTGAGCTAGTTGAAAATAAGGGTAACAAGATCTAACCATTTCTATGATGGTTTAATGTTTTCTTTTCATCATACTATTTTGTTGAAGGGAGAAGGGATTTATAAACTCCCTTTACATATTTCTTTAAATTCTTTGTTTATTCTATCTCATTATTTATCTTTATATTTTTTAATTTTAGATTGATTTGATTTTTTACCAAGTTCATAAATTTACTAAATCTAGACAACCATTCCATTGTGATTTTATGTTTTTCATTTTGATAAGAGAACCTATTATTTTCTCATTTTCTTTAATAAAAATAATGAAAATATAAAAAATCAGTTTGATCATTTAGAAAATTTAATACTTTATACATGAATTCTAATAGTTTCCTTGAATTTTTATACTTCACTATATGATTTCTAATTTTAAGATAAATTATTTGAAACACTTCTCACAATAATTGACATTAACTCTCATTTTATATGATAAAAAATGTTAAAAAACTAAATTAAACAAACAGATTTGGTAGATAAAAAAATTCATTATTTTGAAGTCAGCAATACACAAATCTCCATTTTTAACTCATCATCCATAACTTCTTGTTTTCTTAGCTATAATTTTATGCTATGTGGGTTCCCTAAACTCATATTTTGAGACCATACTTACTTTTCAATTATCTTTACTACCTAGTGGAAATAGATGCCGTGCTTTTGGACAAAAAAATGGTTGGAAGCAACTGAAGGAAATAATCATATTAAAAAATGCCTCTAATGAATAATATTCGTAATAGCTTTTTGACATTAACCAGTCCATAGTTTTAATTATTCTTGATTCCCATGATTTCAATTTAAAAATATGCTTAGATAGTTTTTTTTAATAAAAGTAAAATGAAACCACCATTTTATTTCTTCATGAGTAAGAAATAAATTATATTTATATTTATGAATGATATAAAGGGAATGGAGATTACCATTATATTAGTAGAAGTAATTGGATGCATAGATTCAATAGGTATGCCAATATTTTTGTTAGGGATAGATAATTTGTTCATAATCAAATTTTTAATTACATAGAAGATGATACAAAATGTATGTAATTAGTCGATAGGCTATTTTGTTTGAAGTTTCCGCCGGAAATTTCGTCAGTTCAGTCGTGAATTGGATTTGTCGGCGTCAGAGATGTCTCGACTAGCAGTGACTAGACTAGGTTTTTTGTGGCGATGTGGAGCTTGATTTTTATGTGGGTTGGCGGTGGTGGAGTTGGTGTCCTCGATACACAGAAATTGAACCGTAAGTGTTTGTTTGCAAGAATGTTTAATCATTTTGTTGTTGTACGATGGGGGCGGACGAAGTAAATGCGAGCAGACGAAGTAAATGCAATATTGAGTGTTGTAGTGTGGGAAAGTATACTTTGTTTAAGTTGTATTGTCGAAATAGTCATTGCGGTGTTGGTTTCATAGCAGACTATTTTCGTGGTCAGTTTCATAGCAGATTGGAGGGTTTTGAAACTGTTGTTCTCCCCAATCTGTAAGTTGTTTTACATGGGTATTTTGCATAGATGATTTATTGATTGTTTAAGTTAAAAGTGTTGTTCTCCAGAATCTGTAAGTCATTTTACATGGGTATTGCAATGTGGGAAAGTAAAGTTTGAAATGTGCGAGAAAATATATTGATTAAGTTGCATTGTCAAAAGAGCCATTGTGGTGTTGGTTTGATAGCAGACTATTCTAAAAATTGTCGGCTTTAGTTCTGTGGTTCGCTTGATATGAGACGATTGTGAAAATCGACGACTTCAACTTCGTTTTATAGGAGATTGGAGGGTTTTAAAACTGTTGTTTTGGGCAATCTGTAAGTCGTTTTACATGGGTGTTTTGCATGAATGATTTATTTATTGTTTATGTTAAAACTCTTGTTGTCCAGAATCTGTAAGTCATTTTACATGGGTGTTTGGCGTTATGGTTTTGCACACTTAAACCTTCTTTCTTTTGTCAAAAAATATGGTTAGGGTTAGTAGATTTTTTCGTCCCTCGTTTATTGTTTGTTGTTATCTCTGTGCATCTTTGGCCTTTCTTTGGTCAAAAAATATGGTTAGGGTTAGTAATTTTATCGCCTTGCATTTGTTGTTTGGTTATCTTGTGCATCTTTGTCGTTACAACCATTAAGATAGGACCAATTGCAGATTAATATAGGAGTGATTGCATAAATATATGGCCTTATACCTATTACCATAGGAACAATTGTAGTTAAAACTTGTTTCTTTGGTAAAAAAATATGGTTAGGGTTAGTGATTTTATCGCCCTCCATTTATTGTTTTAGTTATCTCTGTGCATCTTTGCCATTACACCCATTAAGATAGGAGTGATTGCATATGTATATATATGTAGAGGGTTAGTATGAAAGCAAAAACATGTTGGAGATAAAATTGGTTTGGTGGGTGTTAAGTGTTATTCTTTGTAATATCTCTTTTATCTATTCATTTTATTTGTTTGAAGTTTTCGATGGGATTTTCTGTCAATCAAGCCATGAATATGATTTGTCCTGTAATATCTCTTTTACAATTTCTCTATTTGTCTAGAATATTTAGTGCTAGACAATGTAGCTCGAATTTTTTATTAGGTGTGTGGCGTTATAGGCTTTTTGTAGAGCTTATTGCTACTCGTTGAACTACAATTGCTCCTATGGTAATGGTTGCAATGCCAAAGACACACACAGATAACCACAAACAATAAACGAAAGATTCACAAAGATAACTGAAACAATAAACAAAGGGCGAAAAAACAATTCTCCTATGTTAATCTGCAATTGCTCTTGTATGAATATGTTTGGTGTGGGTTTTCAATCATCTGTGATTTATGTATGATTCTTAAGTGTTTTTCTAATAGTTGTTTTACAATTAAATTCCTATTTTCTCTATAATATTTAGTGGCAAATTATGTAGCTTGAATTTTGAATTGAGAAGCCAACTGTTACATAGAATTTGTTGTTACACCTTGTCTAGATAGTGATAGAATTTAAGCTAAGTAGGAATATGCTACAAACTCAAAACTATACATGCATTTGACTTGAAATGGGTTCTTTACTTTGAATATTCTTTGTAAGTAATTTCACATACATAGATGTCCATATCTAAACTTTTTGGGTGAAGGGAAATTGCAAAAGACCTATTAGGAAAATAGTTAACAATCACAGGAAAATGATAGATCTTGGAAAACCCACATTAAATAGAACTACATTATTCTGCACTAAATATTATAGACGAACTAGGGAAATTGTAAAACAACTATGGGGAATTGGAAAAAAAAGAATATCATGAAGATTAGTTTGTTGTGGGGAAGTTGAAAAAGATGAGGAAGAAGGAATACAATGGAACATATTGATATTGGACACTGCCATCCCACGTAATTAGCAAGCTTGACCCCTTACATAAATAGACCTGGGCAGTTTGTTCTAGGGAGCTTCAAGCAGATCAAGAAAAAAAGAATATCATGAAACATATTGATACAAGATTTGAGCTATGTTCTTTGTTAATAAATATTGAAGACAAATAGAGAAATTGTATAGGAGGTGTTAGAATAACAATTATTTTCTACAAGTTGTTTTACATGGGTATTTTGCGTAAATGATTTGTGTATAGTATTTAATGCTGAACAATGTAGCTTGAATTTACAATTAAGCCTATGACGCTATATGCATTTTGCATAGATTGTTGCATTATATAATTGTTGTCATAGCCTAAAGAAAATAGGTGTCGTGATAAAGAACTGGTTTTAAATAATTGTTTTTCCAGGCTGAAAAGATGTGTATAAGTGTGGAGGGAAAAATAGTTTGGTGGCTTTTAAGTGTTATTCTAATAGCTCTTTTATCTGTTCAACTATATATTTTTAATTTGAGAAAAAAAGAATATCATGAAACATATTGGTGTAAGAGAACAAGCGAAATTGGAAAAGAGCTATTAGGAAAACACTTAAGAATCATAGGAAAATGACAGATGTTCTACAACCCACATTAAATAGAAGTTTAAAATTTGGAGAATAGAATAGGCAAACTATGATAATGAACAATTTGCTATGGGGAACTGGAAAAAAGAATACGATGAAGAAGAGTTTGTTGTGGGGAAGTTGAAATAGATGAGGAACAAAGAATATAATGAAACACATTGATATAAGACATTGCCAACCCACGTAATTACCAAGCTCTACCCTTTACATAAACAAACTTGGGTAGTTTGTTTCAGGTAGCTTCAAGCGGATTAGGAAGAAAATAATATTATGAAACGTATTGATACAAGATTCGAGCTATGTTCTTTGTTAATAAATATTGAAGAGAAATAGAGAAATTGTATAAGAGGTATTAGAATGACAATTATTTGCTACAAGTCATTTTACATGGGTATGTTGCATAAATGATTTCTCTATAATATTTAATGGCAAGCAATGTAGCTCAAATTTACAATTAAGCCTGTGCTGTTATACACATTTTTTAGAGATTTTTGCATCATATAATTGTTGTCATGGCCTGGAAAAAATAGGTATGGTGATAAATAACTGGGTTTAAATAATTGATGTGGCAAGTTGAAAAGATATCTGTATAAGCGTGGAGAAAAAAATAGTTTTGTGGCTTTTAAGTGTTATTCTAATAGCTCTTTTATTTGTTCGACTTTATATTTTTAGCTGATCTAGGCTATTTGTTTGAAGTTTCCACTGGGATTTTCATCAACTCAGTCATGAATAGGATTAGTCATTTCATAGCTCTTTTACAATTTCTCTGTTTGTTTATAATATTTACTGGAAGACAATGTAGCTTGAATTTATGTCTATATATATGTATTGAATTCCTCATTTGATATTTTAAAAAACACATATAGGTAGAAATATATATCGATATATACAGACCAAGACTACTGTGTCTCGTTTGAGAATCCAACAACAATTTATATATGCACATGTATATCTAAACAACCGTGTATGCTATCTTTATTTGTATTTAGGTAGACTTTGATTTGAAAAGAGTTAAAAATAACATATGTAAGTATTATTTGGCTTATGAGAAAACTCCTACAATACAACCATAGCATTAAATGATATAGCATTGAGATGTTGTTAATAATAGAGAATTTAATGGTGTAGTATGTGTAAGATGTTCATAATAAATCTATAAAATTGATTCTGCCTTGGCAGTGAATGTGCCTGTTGAAACTGAATACATTCAAAAAGTACCAAAAATAGTGTAGCTTGCATTGGCTTGTTGTTGCCATCTTGATTTCCATTGTCCAGTGGCACAAGCAATCATTTCCCATTCCACTTTAGTGTTCGAAGGTGGCCAGGAGCCCCCCTGTGGCATATATATTTTAATAAGCTTTGAAGTTAAAAACATGTTGTTGGTTTGCATAACTTTTTCCCTTTGCTTGCCCTTCGCTTTGCACGTAGTGCAAATCCCAAATGGAATCGATACTGTGCATCTTTTGCATTGTAACCATTAACATAGGAGCAATTGTAGATTGATAACTCCCCTTCAAATTTATGAAGGAAACAAACATCAAGACTAGATTTTCCCTCAATTGACTGGCTGAGAAGGCTATGAATTCAAACCTTTTGTTACCTATAGTAATGCCTTACTTTGGAGTGGACAATATCCTATAGGAAACAAAAGGTTTGAATTCGTACCCTTCTTAACTAGACAATTGATGGAAAATTCAATCTCGATGTTTTCTCTCTTCATAAATTTCAAGGGGACGAGTTACATAGTGAGGAAAAAGTATGGTATACACATCTATTTAGATATAGCAGTGTGTATATAAATAGGTGTATATACGTGTGTACATATGGATATATATATTTGGCTATATGTGTGTGTTTTTAAATGCAGAGGAAAAGGGGAGATTCAATGCATATATGTACTTAATCATTTCCAATCTTATTGTTATATAGCCTATTGTTTTGTTAAGAAAGGGTGAAAGGACCAGCTAGCAACATATACAAATATTTGCGTATAGCTATATGTAGAAATATAGTAAAATAATAATAAATTGCATGGATACATATATAAGCAACCTCAAAGATAAACAAATACATATAGGGGTATATCAATATCATTTATCATTTTTATTCTTGTTGATGTATCCCCTGGTGTTTTGGTAGTATTAAAAGTACATTTCTATTCTTGTTCTTGTATCCCATGTTGTTTGTTAAGTTTTAAAACTGGAATGGTTATAGATTGATATTTCTAAGTTATCTACCAATTTCCATTGGGATGTTGTAATACATTAATATTTTATTTTTATTGTGAAATAGAGTTGTCAATTACTCAACTCAAATTGTGACATTTTTTTCTCTGAAAAAAGTTCCCAGAACTATGTCTATGGAATCGGGTTTAGTGGATGGGTCTCTAGAGCCCCCAATATTGATTTGTTCAAATCTGCCATGATTCTTGTTGCAGAGTCCGGTTCTGAGGGCGTGAACCACCAGCCTTCAGTTCTTGATTCTGTAAGTATAAATTCCCTTTTTGTTAAACTTGTTGCAAATTGGGTGTAATTGTTTCCAATTTTCTTCGCTTTAAGGTGTATACACACATGGGTGGACTTGACAAAGCATACAAATGTGCAGGGAGATACGGATTGATATTTTCCAACATATAAAAACATCTCCTTCATGTATATGTATATGTATATGTATATATATATATATACACACACATATGCATATGTATATGTATATATATATACACACATATGCATATGTATATGTATATATATATATATATATACACACACATATGCATATGTATATGTATATGTATATATATATATACACACATATGCATATGTATATGTATATGTATATATATATATACACACACATATGCATATGTATATGTATATGTATATATATATATACACACACATATGCATATGTATATGTATATGTGTATGTATATGTATGTGTATATGTATATGTATATGTATGTGTATATGTATATGTATGTATATGTATGTGTGTATGTATGTGTATGTATATATGTATATGTATGTATATGTATATGTGTATGTGTATGTATATGTATATGTATGTGTATGTGTATCCATATGGATATGCATATGCATATGCATGTGTATGTGTATGTGTATGTGTATGTGTATGTGTATGTGTATGTATATGTTTATGTTTATGTGTATGTGTATGTGTATGTGTATGCATATGTATATGTATATGTATATGTGCATGTTCCAGTTGGCGGCAACTTGACTTGGCTTTTTTATGGTGACATGGAGTTTCGTGATTATGTGGGTTGGCAGTGGTGGAGTTGGTGGCCTTAATATGCGGAAGGTTAATGGTGAGTGTTTTCCCACACGAGGGTTAATGAATCCTATCGTTGTTGTATGTGTATATGTATATGTATGTATATGTATATGTATATGTATGTGTATGCATATGCATTTTCATATGTAAATGTATATGTATATGTATGTGTACGTATATGCATATGTATATGCAAAAGCTAAATGGTAAGTGTTTTCTCACGCGAGTGTTAATGCATCCTGTCATTGTTGTGCATTGCTAGCGGTTGAAGTGAATGCAATATTGAATGTTCTAGTGTGGGAAAGTATTCTTTGATTAAGTTGTATTGTCGAAAGAGTAGAATATGATAGATCACATATGAAGACAACAGATTACCCCGTACTTTGTTATTGTGTGATGTGTGATGGAATTCCATGAAATTCTGCGTGGGCGTTCCATAATGTCCTTCGTCATTGTATTCTTTTAAACATAGAATATAACAATAGTGAAATAGTGGAAATGATTTACACAAAAAACTATAAAATCCTTTTGTATATATTTTTATATATTGCAATGTTCAAACTATGTTATTCGTTTTGTGATCATGCATACATATACATTTATATACACATGGATACACATATATATTTTGTTACATATTTATGTGTAATTACTAATTTAAATATATCTATGGTTATACATGTATATTCATAAATGCTAATATGGTTGAGCTTGCATGTATACTCCTAGGTTGTGCAAGTACATTCAAGTTCCACAACCCAATCACTTGCTGAATTTAGAAAGGGTAAAAAATAGCAACAAAACCACTTGTACTATAGCCAACATAGAGAGGAAATTTGTGTGAAGTGTTATACAAAATACATGGAGCAAAGGTTAGCTACACCGTGCACAATTGCGGCTCTTCCTGCTACCAATATTCCCTCACAATACCCATTGGCAATGGTAGATGCCACCCCTTATAGACAATTTCAAAGCAATCCCCCTACTGCACTAGGCTAGTAGCAACACTTGAAAGAAATATTCAATGATTGCTACCTTTCTACGGTAAAACGATTTCGGTGCCACATAGATGCACTATCAAAACTTTCTGTTTGTCAGATATGTAGAGAAAGCTACATAGGGATGCACAATCGTATATTGGGGCCAACAACAACATGTGTAAGATGCTATTCTGAAAAAGACACCCACCGCTTTAGCTCTACAAATGGCATGGACCCAAGCCCACAACCATTATTGCTAAAAAAGCTAACACAGATTGAAGAAATGCTTATTACTAGGGTGGCTCTGGTTTTGCAAGTGTCCCATGCTAGAGGAGGTCAATTTAAATATAGTGGTCACATGATAAGCTTTCCTCAAGATATCTCAAGCATAGCAAAACTTTTACCGCATCGCTTGCAAGACCTTGAGGTTGTCATAGTACGTAGAACCACTATTGAAGGTGGTAATTATGATTGCTATGTTAATAAACATCATGTCATGGATGCATTGAAATACAAAATTCAATATGAAAAATATTACAATGATGTTGATGCTCTTAATATGTTGCCTGATGTTGTTGTTGATGTGTCCAATTTCTTGCATACAATAGAGCAAGTTTCCGATGAAGACCTAATGCCATCAACTAGCTCAACAAATGTTGCTCAGGATGAAAATGGCTCTTCAAACTTTTCATCGTTTATCCCTTCCTTGCCAAATGCTAAATGAGAGCTCCAAGCAATCAAACAGGTATTGCAAATTGAAAAAAAGACCAGAATATTTTGTGTTGGCCTGAAATTAGCTCATCTCCTGTTAATGAATACAACATTGAAGGTTTTTTTACAATGGCCTTTCCAACATTGTTTCCCACTAGAGCAGCACTTCCCCTCCAATCGAGGAATGTTCGAATCCAATTGCATGAATATGCCCTCCACTTAATGAGATATTTTGACAAAAATTTTGGCAAACATGTTAGGTTTAGGTATTTCCTCTACAATTTGATAATGAGGCATCATAGCCAACAAATTGATTTTGTCTTTGTTAGAGCGGACTTGGAATACAAAATCCCCAGGTCATTGTCTGCATTGTGTGAACACCTTCAAGTTGACACTGATGGCCAAATAGTTGAGAAACTAATGAGTTTTGGTGCACAGTTGCGCGATACTCGCTCTTTTTGGAACTCTTGTCGGGCCCAACTCTCTACAATGATTGAACAACTTGGCACACCTACCCTTTTTTTCACTTTAAGCTGTGTAGACACAAAATGGCCTGACCTACAATTTTTTTTCTCTTTAGTGGCTCAATTGGCAATGGATCCCTCAACAAAGACACTAATAGATAATGTTGTTCAAAATCCACATATCACGTCTTTATATCTCCATCATAGATTCTCAATTTTCCGCGAAGAGGTGATTGAAAAGCTTTTGCATGCAAACGATTATTGGTATAGATATGAATGGTAGCATCGTGGCTCTGCACATGTACATGGATTTTTATGGCTTCCAGAAGCCCCCAACATGGACACTCTTGATTGGTCCAATAACCATGATGTTACCATTTTGATATATATGTTTTAGCTTGGAATCCACATTGTGCTACACAGAGATTGCTCAGAATGTATCATTGTTCTAAATAAAATCCATGCTTGCTTTCCACAAGCTAGATTCTTTCTAGTGATCCAATCATAGATTATGAAGAGCTGATAAATACAGTTCAAAGGCACACAAAATGCTCTAAATATACTTGTTTAAGGAAAAAAGGAGAGTAATTAAAATATCAGTATAAAGCACCTTGGCAACAACAACTTACCTCTACATTGACATATGATGCTGAGACTAACATATCCTACAAGCCAACAAGAAATGATGATCACCTAAATATTCATAGCCCACCCATGCTTGCAATCTGGTGTGCCAATGTTGACTGCCAACCAGTTGTTTCTAGACAAATCATTTTAAATTATATTTCTAAATATGCAGCTAAATCTAAGAAGAAATTATAAAATTATCTTGATATGTTGAAAAGACTTGCAAATAAAAATATAGTTGAGGATAGAGCACTACTTTCATATCAAAAATTCATGATGAATATTCTTGTGGAGTGTGAAATCTCCGTACAGGAGATGTGCCATATGTTGCAGAAATTGCCTCTTCTCACTTCAAGCCAACAATATATTTGTTTGAATGTTGGTAAAAAAGTATGGTTTCATATAAATAAAGATGATGCTGATGAAGACTTGCCAACAAATTATATTCATTTCTATACGCAAAGGCATTTAGAGATAGCTGGTGTATCCCTAATTGGCTTAGTCCGCTTATATACACATTCAGAGTAGCGCAAAAAGGCTAAATGGAAACTGAGACACCAGCCTGCAATTGTCCTTGTGTACCCATTGTTCAAGATTGTTCCCATGGAAGATGCATAAATATTTGAGACATTTTGTTGGACTGAACTTATGTTATACAAACCTTTCTGAAACATATAAACAGATATAGGTCTTGCCAAACAAGAGATCATACAAAATTGGAAAGTTTTAAAAACAACTGGTTATCATCCTTGGCATGTTAATAGACTTCCAGTTGCATCCATGATTGAAGAAGAACATGGAAGTGATACTAATGATTTGAACCATCGATGTTCTATGGATGGATATGAATGGAAAGTTTTCTCTTAGCTCGGTGCAACTACTAACTTCAATATAAATCAGCTCCAACTATTGGGTAGGCGGGACTTTGATATGAACCATTCATGGAATACAAACCATGTGCCTGAACAACTTCATAATATTTCTTTGCAGTTCATCCCATTAGCAAGGGCACAATGTGAGCAAAATACAATACAAATTTTTCCTGTAAATACATCATCCCATCAGCTTTCACCAAAACAACAATTGGCTCTTGAAATCATCTAGTCCCATTGCATGCAACCTTTCCCCAAAGACCCTCTTTGGATGATCATTCAAGGGATAGTTGGCACTAGCAAATCCTTTTTGATTAATTATATTAGACAACAAATAAACATGTCTACTACTGGATCCAATGCCTTGTTGCTCACATTGACCCCCACAGGTGTTGCTGTATACAACATATGCGCCTTCACAATCCATACAGACCTCTGAATCCCCATAAAGGATATGGATCCTTTGCAAGGTTAGGCATTGAAAATATTCCAAGAACAATTTAAATATATTCAATACATTTTGATAGATGAAATGAGTTTTCTAGGCCTGAAGTTGCTATTGAAAATAGATAGCCAGTTGCACCAAGCATTCCCTGATAACTAGAGGGATCCATTCGGTGGTGTTTCCATCATCCTTGTTGGTGATGTTGCCTAGTTGCCACCTGTCATGGATACCCCTATTTATGCTTCATGGTCATCGGCGGTAGCCTTATGGCATACTTTCATAGTCTTTGTTTACACTTTTTTTCTTCCAAAAAGGAGATAGCCCTTCCCAGCAAAAGTTTCGAGCAATTTTTATCCATATAAGAAGTGGTGAGGCTCTCCATGATGATTGGGAAGAGCTTATGAAAAAAAAAAATGCTCTTAGCCACAAAAAGAAAACAGTTTGATGTTGCCACACATTTGTTCGCCACAAATGACTTAGTTGTGTTCCACAACAAAAAAATGATCAAACAGTTAAACTTGCCCATAGCCATTAGTATTGCTCAAGTGGCACATCAATAGACATCTAAGCATGGAGATGATGACCAAATTATCCCTGAATTGCTACTTTGTGTTGGTGAACAAGTGATGCTAACAAAAAAACTATGGATTCAAGCTAGCCTCATCAATGGATCCCTTGGTCTTGTTATAGCTATTGTGTACAATGCACATTGTAAACTGCCAGATCCACCTGATTATGTTGTTGTTCGCTTCCAAAATTACATTGGCCCACCATGGGACCCAGAAAACCCAAGAGACATCCCCATCCCAACTATAACTTAGGGTAGTCGAACACAAATCCCACTCACCATGGCATGGGGAATCACAATACATAAAGCACAAGGCTTAACATTAGTTAGAGCAACGATAAATATAGGTAGCAAAGAGAGGCAAGGGTTGAATTTTACAACTATCTCTCATGTTAAATCAATTGAAAGACTCTGCATTGATCCAACATTCTCATTTGAAAGATACTTCAGGGTTAGCAACAACAAATATGCTGCTAGATGTCGCAGTGAAGAGGTGGGGTTGGAACAACTCCAAACCCTGCCAAATGCTTCTACCACTAGCTCATGCATCGGATTATAGAAAAGGCTCTGGAAAAATTAATATTGCATTTGGTCCAAACTATATATCATCCTCTTTTTAAGGATTTGTAAGCTAAATTTTGCAGAACCATACTATGTAATAATCTATGCAAAATGGGTATAATGCCAAACATGGACAAAGATAGTAGGCAAGAATAAGCAGATCATAAGACTTTATTCAATGCTTTGCATCTTGTTTAGCTTTACACATTGAAGATAATTTTGTTCCTGTTTACTATCTTCTCTACCTTCAACAATACAGTTTTTGTGAAATTCAATATGCAAATATGCACCCATAAATATTAATCTACCGATTTCTGGTTTCAATAGTTTGTTGAGTCATAATTTTTGTAAATGGAATTCAAAAGAATACACTCTTCTGTATATTCCATCTATCCATGTTCATCCAAATGTTTTAAAATTGCATGATGTCAATTCTTTATCAGCATACCTACAATTCTCTTTCAACCGATTTTGACATGCAGTACTCTACACATACAATTGCATCTCTTACAAATTAATACATATGCAGATACAAACAAATTCAAGTGTCAACGATGCATAGAGATTCTAACCAACAATAAGTAGAGCCAAATTTTTTTATAATTCAATAACGTGTTTTGAAAATTCTAGTATATTAAACTATATATACACATACTCTACAGAACATTCTAAAAAAAAATTCTATTCTATTTGACTAATAAGTTTAAAATTCTGCAACCATGTTGTCTTTTCTATTTTCTCTGCCCATATACCCTAAGTTTTGACATTTGTGCTTAATGTTTTTCTTCCACAGTTTCTTATCTCTTCTTGTTAGCTTTTCTATTAGCTTTATTTCATTCAACTAGCTACAAATGTTTATGTACAAAATTCTCATTTTTCATCATTTCACTTTTTCACTCTTCCTGTTTATTGCATTCATAAATATATAGTTTTGTCTAGATTTCTTTTTGTTTTCCTCAATTATGATAAAACTCCATGCTATTTGCAATGCGTTTCTCGACCCTATTTACAACGATGGCCAAGGTTGTTGGCTATGTGGTTTGCCGGTCGTGAAATTGGCCGCCTTGTTTAGCAGAATCGCAATGGTAGGTTTTCGACGCCACCATGGTTGGTCCACCCCGGGAATGTTGCTCGATGCCACACAAGGGAGTACATGTAATATTTTTTTTCCTAGTATAAGCATGTCTATTATTTTGCTTGCATACTGAAATGACGCACTGTGTTGTTGGTTTCATACCAAGGTACTTGTCAAAGCTGCCATACACCTTGATTGGATACCAGAATGGAGAGCTTCCTAGCTATTCCAACCCGTAGCCACATTGTGGAAAACACCTCCTACTTATCAACTCAAAATAAGTCATCTCACACAAATATAACTTTTTCAAGACCAAAAACATCTAAGTAATCAACTAGAATGTCAAAACATGACAAACTAAATAAAAGGTACCTGGAGAAAAATCTATAAAAAGTGCATGGAAAGATGTGAATAATTCTGAAAGACCTTTCCAATGTCATTGAAATCATATAAATTGAAGGAACTAGTCAAAATATATGAGCTCGAAAGATGAAAAATTAGATTTGACTTCAACAAGAAATAAAATACACCACCAATAAAATTTCAATTTAATACCTACACCACTAGAAAGTTCTCGTAACCAATTTTTTTAATGATTTGGAAAAATAGAAAATAACTGCTTTAGGAAAAAACTTAAGTTTTGGGGCAAGTTGGGTGGCCATCCATACTGTTGATGTCATGCTAAAGGAATATTTTACAAGTAACTAGAATATTCTCTACATGATTAGAAAAATTCCCATTTTCCAGAAAACCCATGACTACGCTTAGAAATTTTTGTTCGTACCCATAAACCACTTACAAAATCTCAATAAAAATGTGAAAAAACTCTCACCACTTCTCTAAAAAATGTCATCGCACAAGTTTGGGAAGTGTCATTGAGTGGAGAAAAGATTGTTGCTAGTGAGTGATGACAACCACTAATGAAATGTCGGTGGTGATTTTAAAAACATAGTTGTAAATAAAAATGGATGCAATGGTATGGGGGTCACCACCCTTAGAAACAAATAATTGATGTTTGAGGAAGAAAACACCTCTGCAATTAAAACGTGTGTCACCAATGAGTTTAAACATGTTGGGAAACAAATATGCTTGGTAAAGAATTGGTAGATCACTGTTGCAATTAACAAATTGCTAGAAAATGCAAAGCACATTGTTACAATTATTTTGTGCTATCTTGAGATCTATGCAACTTCTTAAAAAAATTTGCAAAAAATTCAACTGCTTCAATTTGATGTTTGGATAGGCAATCTAAGGGTTTTTTGACCTTTTGGATGTAATAGTGAGGTATGTTTGGATCCATGATGCATCATTTGATCACTCAAGGATGGATCTCACAAAAAGAGGATAGTCAATTATAGATTTGGAGCTCTGATACCATGTGTAATACTTTATGGAGAAAACCTTCAAAATTTGAGAAGAGGTTTGCTAAATCCACACTTTGATACAATCTAGAGTTGATTCCTCAACCAAATAGCTCTCAAGGATCACCTACAATAAAAAACCTATCACATAAAGAGAGAAAACATAAAGCTATGGAGGCCAAGAGATAATTGATCCAAAAAAAGCAATGCATAATCATTAATATGTATTGAATAATAATTGCAATAATGAATAATCCTTATAAAAGAAAAAGAAAAAAAAACAACACTAGAGAAACCCTAGGTGAGGATAAAAAGAGATCATGATGTGTGTCTTCATCTTATGGCATGAGACACAAAAAATCACATGACTTAAGCAATATTAAGACGCTAGAGTGAAAAGGGACCTAAGTAATTAAACAATTAATTAGAAAAATACCCTTTTACTCTAACATTTATCACTTGATAAAACTCTAAGTTTCCTAAATATGTCATCTCTTGAATAGAGAACCTTTATTTTCAGTAGATTCTAAAGCTTGTATCCTTACAAATCCTCACCATAGTTAATGAAAAATATTTTGTTATCCTTTAAGCATAATTTAGGACATTTCCCCTTTGGCATACGAATAAATTTCTCAATCAAATACTCTCAAGTGTCTTACAACATGCTTCTTACTTGTCCAAATCTCATATAATGTATTTTCTTCATTTGTAGGAGACTTTTTTTCCATATAATAATTAATATTAACCACCTTAGCCCAAAATTCTATCCTAGATTAGCACTACTTAATAGGCTTTTGGCTTGATCTAACAAGGTTTTGTTTAACCCTTTTAGTCACTCCATTCTATAGGGTGTTGTCCTTGCCTAACAATAATATTGTACTTGAAAAATGCCTCAAAATACTTTGAGAAAAAATTCCCACCATTATCGACCTTAACACTTTGATCTTCTTATTTTTTTAATCTTTTACAAGTTCCTTAAAATTATGAAACATTTCAAAAAAATTCCTAAGAAAATATACCCTAGAATATATAGAATAATCATTAGTGAAAGAGACATAACACTAGAAATTACCAATTGAGTATAAATGCACAAGACCAAAGAAATAATTGTAAATCAATTCCAATATCTCTCTTTCTCTAGTACTTACTAAAGAAAACCATGCCCTAATTTTCTTTCTAAACACACATTGTTAATAAAATTCAAACCCAATAGAACAATCTAAAATATTTCCACCATATTTTAATTTATCAAGGTCTTATAGTTTTTTTATCCTATGTGACCTAATCGATGGTGCCACAAAAAAACCTTCATTAGGGTCAATAATATAAACTAATTTATACAATGTTGATGCCACTACCCTAAATAGTGTTTCATGTTGCAATCCCTTAGCCAACACCAAATTGCATCTAGCCAACTTGCAACCATTTTCATTAAAGATATAAAATGCACTCTATAATCAATCGTCTTAGAAATAGAAATATGATTTCTCATTAGATGTGAAATATACAAAATAATAGACATTTTCTTAACTCTTTTATTCATGAAGACCATTTTCATCTTTCCATTGGCCAACTATTCGAAGAGAGTTGTATCACCAAGAAAAACTGATGTTCCATCACACTTGTACTTAGAGTACCACCCCCTATGAGTGCTCATGTGATATGATTTACTGAAGTCAATCAACTAAGAATTATCACAAACAATGTTAGTAGATACAAAAGCATCAATACCATACTCATCTACACCAAAGGATCTATTGAAGGAAATCATTCTTTTTGGACTTGCACTCCTTTATTGGACCTCTATTTCCACATATCTAGTGCTTTACTTTAGGTTTCCTAGTATAATTAGACATGTCCTTGTAATTCTTATTTCAACCTTTTTTTTATCCCCTCTATCCTTTGACTTACCTCTTATGACTAGGGATTCACTAGAGAAATTGTCCATGAAATTTCTCTCAGTCTCTTCACTTCAAAAAAAACCCTTATGAGATCTTCTAGTTAGGGTGAAGAATATTTATCATTGATTACCAAAATTAGATTTTCAAATGAATTTGGTAAGGAAAATCACAAGAAAGTACTTATCTTCCATTCCTATATTGACTCCTATTAACATTAGCTAACTCAAAATTATATTGGAGATGTTGAGATGATCATTTATAGAATAATTTTCTTTCATATTTAGAAAATATAATTTCATTTTCAAAATAAAAATTACTTTCAAGACTCTTGGATGCTCAAAATCAACATATTTTTAGCATTTTTTGATTTGTGTCAATTATAGGGAATTCATAGTTAAGAATTTTAGGATGATGTAAACTAATGAGTTGCAGAATTTTACATGTAGATTCAAGATATAATTTTAGTTCTTAAAAAAATCAATTTTTTATTTTCTTATTATTTTTCATTGAGTGGCATTATTCCATATCATATAACTTTCATTACAATTTTTTTTTTACAATTTCTTGGAATTAGACCACTAACTCCAATGTCTAGTGCATAGATAATTTTTGATAATTTTTTAAATAAATATTTTATTTATTATTAATTTTTAAATTAGTTCTAACAAAAATTTCAAACCTATATTATTTTGTAGTATATTTCACTTAGCATATTTATTGAAATTATTTTTTCTATTCTTATTTCAAAACAAAGACACCTATTTGAAATGTAGTACATTTTACAAGATTTTTGTACAATGTTATTTTTCCTAGTGTCTTAAATAGAGATCATCATTTTTAAAGGACCTAAATTAATTATTAATTTTTAAAAAAATATAATATAAAAGAAAACATAACACCTATTATATTTTTTGGAAATCTAATACTAAGGGTTGTATACATAGAAGGGTTTATATATTTACAAAATGAAATTTCAAATTGACTTCATTTGAACGCCCAAAAGGTGAAGCAAAATTATTATTTTTGTTACTATTTTGATAGGTGTGGATGGTACTTTGTTGAGGGTTTGATTTTAGCTCGAGTGGTTCTATCCAAGGGGGTTTGATCTAATCCCCTTTGATCAAATCTACTTAGATAAAAACTCTTTAGGTTTATATTTTTCATTAATTTAATATATACATTATTTTAGGTGAAATTTAGGATGTCCAATAAGAACACACTATTGTAGGATTATCCTACAAGGCTTCTATATTTTTTTGACAATAAATATGTGGGTAAGTGAAAGCTAATGGGTCCATTTTTAGTGGAAGTGTTGCAAGTAGATTTTTTTTCAACAAAAACATGTACCCATTTCATAAAGAATGAGTACCTATTTAGAATTAGACTCCCAAACCTAAAATCCTATTTGTACGGAATGGGTACCCATTTTAAACATAAATGGGTACCCATTTTAAACATAAATGGGTACACATTTAAATAGAAATGGGTACCCATTTTAAACAGAAATGGGTACTCATTTTAAAATGGGCACGTTTTTTAAAATGAAATAGGTACTCGTTTTAAATGAGTACCTGTTTCTATTTACATCATATACATGTTCATTTTTAGAACGTGTATGTATTTTGGAGTGGGTATGAATTTCACAAAATTTAAAATTTGAAACTCATGTTTTTGCTTTTATTTTAGACTTGGAAACCCAAACCTTAGCCTTGAAGCTACAAGTACAATACCATGAAAACAAGAGAAATATTGACTTTAGCAATATAGTTGGACTCTTTTTAGATTTTTTTTATAAAATTAAAACCCATTATAGATGATGATGTCTAGTTTTCAAATATGTAATTCTTTTAATGATTGGACATATTTTTCTATTTATTAATTATTTTTTGAGGAAAATGGTTCATAATGTGATTTTTGTACATCCTATTCGAAATCAACTTTTATCATTTGAGTATTAGAATTAATTATATATTTGTAAACTAGACACACAATACTAAATTTCATATTTCTAGATCTTGTTAGTATTCTATGTGTAAGTGCTTCAAATTTTTACTCGAACCATGACAAAATTTGATTTTCAAGAAAAACATTTCCACTTTTTGACCAAAAAGTGGACCCATTATCTTGCACTTACCCATGTAAAAGGATCTTCTAACACATTCATTTCTAATAAATATAAAATATAGATGAATAGTACTTCTATCTTCTTATCCAATCTATTTTGGTATTCATTAGACATACATATAGGTTTCATTGAAAAATATGGTTATTTGTTGATCTCTCTCTATTGGGAGATCTTCTACCTTAAACTTCTATAAATCAAAATTTTGAGCATTGTTTTTTCTAATTTCAAATTTGACATGCTCACCATGAATCCAACATGTGTTGTGTAATCTCAAAAGATCCTTTAGAGGCTCCCATTAAAACTAATTATACACATAGTAAAATGAATTTTACTCCAAGGTTTCCTTAATTGTTTCACCATTCACATGTATGGATTTGACACCAAATGTTGTGGCTTCACCCAAGTAGTCACACTCTTATTACAAATGTTAGGAACTTAATATTTATTATAGTTGATAGATAGATTGGGACATTAGAACGCCTTAAGATCATCTGATATAAATATAATTATGTTTGTTACATTAATTTATTTAGCAAAAAAAGGAAACAACATGAGATAATATGCAAACCAAAAATAAACATGAAACATAATATTTAAGTGGGAAACATTTATAGAAGAAAAAATTAACTAAAGGATAGTCACGATAGTATTATTCAAGAAGTAAAGTATAAATAATGATAAGTCTCTCTTATAGAATATCTCAATCTACAAACAACAACATACAACCTCCAACTAGGGATTCTACACCTTTATGCAACACCACACCATGCAACATCAAGCATCATTAGACATTATATTTGTACAATAAATTAGATTTAGTTGTTCTCATGAAATTCGATTGTCTAACTATCTCATAAAATACCAACAATCACACAACCAAAAATTGACCATATCATGATGTCACAATACCAAACATTATATAAAAAATGTCTCCCACAAATGGATAATAACAACATATAATTAGATGTGAGTGCAAATACTTGGTCAGAGGTTGTTGACCATCCATACCTAAACTATGTACTTGTACTCTTGTACTATAGACAAACACAAACTTTGTAGTAGAAGAGAAAAATATAAGTTATGTACAACAACATAGCATGTGCACCTGCAATATTATACACACTCTAGCATCTACTCATAATTTTTTTTTTTGAGTTCTTAACAAAAATTACTTTTTATTTCAACCATAAAAATATTAGAATCAAACAAGCCTCCATTTTAAATTGCAACATTTGAAACTCACAACAACTTATCATATAACTTCCTATAGTCATTTACTAGTCTACAATAAAATAATGGACATGAAATAGAACAATTTCACCATCTTCTATCACCGAAGAATTTTCTATAGGAGAATAGAAAACTGAATTTCTAACATATTTTATCAGTGGTGTTTCACATACCCTAGGTCATGAGTGGTTGTTACAAGGTTGGGTCACAATTGATTTGGTAGTTTCTAGATTGATAGAAGTTGTTTCTCTTGGTGGATGGTATTTTGTGTACCTAATTTATATGTTATTTTAGAGAGAGAAAGATATGAGGTCGGTATATTAATAGGGCCATACTACTAGTTAGAAAATTGTTGGATCCATGCAAAAGGCTTGTGAGCTTTTGCTAGAGCTGAAAGGTTGGTTGATAATGAGGGCCATTTGTGGATGTATTTTTCCCAACCTAATTGGTAAATTTTTAAAGCCATGGGGAAATATTGGGTAGAAATTTAAGCCTTATTATAGGTAGGAGGTAGAGAAAAAGTATGATTGGGGATATTCTATAAGTGGCAAAGGTTGCTAGAGCTATACAAAGTTAGTTGGTAAATAAAGAGCCGAATCCATGGAGTTGATTGATTAGTTGAGACTAGTTGGTAGAGAAGGTGCTAAAAAAATAGAACACGTTTCTAAAAGTGTGAAAGAGCATCCCTTTGAGCATATGATTTTAGTAGAGGTTACATGCAAATTCGTTGGGACCAATGCAACAAAATTTGGATTGCTACAAGTGGATGTTAGATCCTATATTGAAGCTATTCCGGTTAGAACACACAAATATACTAAGACAGGGGGGGTTGAATTATTATATCCCTCAAGTTAATCTAATTCAATTTTATCAATCAAGACTTATTACTACCTTAACTAGATAAATAATTCAGAGCACAAACACACATCCATAACACCAAATTTATGTGGAAAACCCTATAAGGGAAAAACCATGGTGAGAAAGCTTTTTGGAGCTACTGTCCAAATCCAACCTCACAAAAAGTAAATTTTTTTTTTACAACATAGTTTTATGGCTTCAACCAAAGGAATTTTACAACTCCCTGTCAATACAACACTTATAGAAAGAGGCTACAACCTCAACATACAATACTTGATGAATTTTAGTGATCAATTGCCATCGTAACACTTTTTCTGCCTCTGGATCACTACCTTCAACATTCACACACTTCACTTCTGACTTTGGCTCACTATCTTTAACATTACACCCATACACTTTTTCCTTTAGCTCATTTCCTTCAACAATTTATTCACACACCTCTACGTTAGGCTCACTACCTTCAACGCTTCATTCACATACTTCTGCCTTCATCTCATTGCCTTCATCACACTTCAAATACTCCTTCATACATTCAACCACAATTTTATACCTTTAGCTCACTACTTTTGACATATAGCACTTTTAGCACATTGAATACACACACACACACACACTACTATGTCACACTCGATCACACACTTGATCCTTCATTTATACCTTTTGCAAGCATCAAAATTTTCTCCTTGTCGGTCAAATTGAAATGTGTAAACATGAAATGTGCAATGACCATAATGAGTCGGCTCCAAATCATCCGCGGGAAAAGGAAATTGAATGTGGTCCAACCTAGGAGATAAGCAAGACAAATTTTTCATCTGCACACAATCCCATGTTGGTGCACACAACAAAAACATGGCACAAACACCTCAAACTACTAAGTTAGCCTTGCAAACACTTAACCCACCAAATATTAACTATAGACCATATGTGGTACTAGAAAGACCATATAACATCATGCATATTACATTACAAGCATTAAATTATATTCAAAAACATTTCCATGCCCTCCTTTTATAACTTCATGCAACATTATGTTGGCACAAGCAAACATACACAAAACTAGTATTTCTTACATACCCAGGCAACACAACCTTGAGATAGAACATTGAAAAATTGACATGCATTACACCTCAACATTTGGAACTTGAACGAAGAAAATATATAGAAATTTTAAACTCATCCTCCAAACCTCAAGACAACAACATCGATTGCAGAGAAAGATAGAGCATTTCTCTATACCTTCTTGACCACAACAACACAATCTTTACTCTTCTAGCTCTAAAAACATGTGCAGTAACTTGTATGATCTAAAATCAAGAACATATATATTGAACATCTGCATCTACCAAACTTCCAAACCACAAGGCAATATCTTCAAATGTAGAGGAATGCAAAGTATTCTCTGGAGTCTTTTAGTATAACTTCCTAAGCCACTATCTGTATGATAAAATTTCATGTTTTCTTTCATAGATTATGTAATACTTTACAATAAGATACAATGAATACAACATTCACAACATCATCCACCTATACATGAGCAGTAAGAGATATAGAATAATTGTGTATATAAAGGTCATGACATCCAACATCATAACCAACAATTCTGATCAACACACTGATTGCATCATATGCAACCTTTCACACACTACTACTTAGAAGTCATTAGAGATGACACCTACAACAATCTCCAATCTTTTGTTATCAATGACAACACCTGTAACATACTTGCAACAGTCTCCCCCTTTGGCATCGATGGAAACACTAACCAGAAATTGAATTTTCTCCCCCTTTGACATCAAGGACACAGGGCTAATGGTATTCAATTGTGAAACAACATACAAGCTCCTCCTGTATACACAAACCTCAACATTGAAGTCTACTTGCTCCCCTTGAGAGGTAGCTTTAATCAATCTAGGGATGAAAATGTGTCTTGAATTTCTCCAACTAGACAGATGCACCAAATATGCATATAGTTAGAAGGAGGGGCAACAACCCCTAACTTCTGCCTAAGATACTCAAATTTATCCCTTGAAAGTTCCTTTGTAAAGATGCCTGCAACTTGTTCCTTTTATGGGAACATAATCCAATCTTACTTCTTGATCCACAAATTTCTCTCTTAAGAAGTGATACTTGATAGATATATGCTTGGTTCTAGCACATATCACTAGATTCTTTGAAATATTGATGGAACTTGTATTATCATATAGAATCAGAATGGGCTCATCATACATCACCTTGATGTCCTTCAAAGTTTACTTCATCCATAACACTTGTGTGTAGCAGGATGTTGCAACAATATACCCTTCTTTTGCTATTGATAAGGGCACTGAGTTGTGCTTCTTACTAAACCAAGAGACCAATCTATCTCCCAAAAAGAAAGCTCCAATGTGGGTACTTATTATATCTTCAACACTACTAGCCCAATCAAAATTAGTAAATGAACTCAGAGAAAAGTCATCATTTTTTTGATACCACAGTCCCTATTCCAGAGTGCTCTTCAAATACATGAAAATTCTCTTGACAACCTTAACATGAGTTTCTCTTGGATCAACTTGAAACCTTGCAACCAAACAAAAAAATTGCATAATATTAGGCCTTGAAGCTATTAAGTACAATAGGCCCCCAATCATAAACCTATACAGTGTTTGATCAGCCTTAGGTGATTCATCATCTTTTCTCAAATGGTAACTTGTTACCATGGGAGTACTCACTGGTGTGAAATCTTCCATACCGAACTTCTTCAACATCTCCTTGACATACTTTTCTTGAGAGATAAAAATACCCTTATCTGACTGTGCAATTTGAAGTCTAAGAAATAAATATAGGTCACCTATCATAGACATTTCAAGTTATTTCTTCATCTCTTTAGCAAACTTCTTACACATTTCATTATTTCCACCAAATATTATATCATCAACATACACTACAACAATTAGGATTATTTCACCCTCAATTTTGATAAGCATGTTTCTATCTTTGGTACTTTTCTTGAAGCCCTTCTAGAGTAGGTACTTTTCCAACCTTGCATACCAAGCCCTATGGGCTTGTTTTAGACCATAAAAAGCCTTCTTGAGTTTGCACACCATTTTTGGATCCTTTGATAGCTAAAATCCATTAGGATTCTCTATATACACTTCTTCTTCCAAGTCACCATTCAAGAAAGTAGATTTCACATTGATTTGATGCTTTGAAGTTCTTGTGAACAACAAAGGAAAGAAACATTTTGCTAGCCTCGATTTTTTTCACTAGAGAAAATGTTTCCTTGAAGTCAATTCCTTCCACTTGTGAATAACTTATGCACACCAGCCTTGCTTTACTTCTCACAACCTCTCCATCTTCATTTAGTTTATTTTTGAACACCCATTTTGTTCCTATCACATTCTTGTCTACAAGTCTTGGCACTAATTCCCAAGTCTATTTTTTCTCTATCTAATTTAGATCTTCTTCCATTACTTGAATCCATCCTTCATCTTTTCTAGCATCAAAAAAGGTCTTAGTTTCTCTTTTTGATAAAAAGAGAAATTTACCTATTCATTTTTCCTTGCAAATATTCTTTTCGTCTACAAACCTTCATTTTTTTCTCCAATTATCTAATCTTGTGAATGATTCTTTTGGACATACTTGGCAAGATTCTTGGGGAATTTCTCTCGTGCTTCTTTTTTTTCTACAATTTCTTCTTCTTCTTCTTCCTTTGAGTAGGAATATTCATCCGACCAATAATCTTCTTTCTCATGTGTGTTTTGATGTGACTCTTCACCAACTCTGTACATTTGCACTTTCAACAATCTTCCTCAACCTTTTATTGTAACAATTGTAGGATTTTCTCCTATTTGAGTATCCAAGAAAGATTCCCTCATCAAATCTTGAGTCAAATTTTCCCAAACCTTCATCTCTTTTGATAAAACATCTGCTTCTAATTTTTTTTGAAATACTTGATAGTTGTCGTTCTTCCATACTAAAGCTCATAAGGATTTTTGGTGCTATCCACCCTTAGTTGACCTCTGTTAAGAATGTAAAAAATAGTACGGATTGCTTCTTTCTAGTAT
This sequence comes from Sequoia sempervirens, assembly GCA_007258455.2. Lineage (NCBI taxonomy): Eukaryota > Viridiplantae > Streptophyta > Pinopsida > Cupressales > Cupressaceae > Sequoia > Sequoia sempervirens. The sequence goes on along the minus strand of VDFB02075321.1, from coordinate 162,564,564 downwards.
ACATTAGGAAACTTGGCTTCATTCAACATTATCCTAGCCATTTCTTGAATAGTTCTATTTTTCCTTTCCACAACTCTATTTTGTTGAGGAGTTCTAGCAATAGAAAAATGCCTCTTTATTCCACGTTCTTCATAGAATTCCTCAAATTCATTTGAAGTGAACTCACCACCTCTATTAAACCTTAAACACTTGATTCTAGCATTCATTTCATTTTCAACCATTGACTTGAAAATCTTAAACCTAATGAAAGCTTTTGATTTTTCCTTTAAGAATGTAACCCATGTCATCCTAGAGAAATCATTAATGAGTAACATGAAATACCTTTCAACTTGAAGAATCTTGGTCTTGGTAGGTCCATGCACAAATCAGTATGAATTAGTTCCAAAGGTCTTGTAGTAGAATACTCCTTGGTCTTGAATCTTATTCTTGTTTGCTTCCTAATTTGACATTCTTTGCATATAGTTCTTGCAAGCTTGATAATTTTTGGCATATCTCTTATTGCTTGTATGGAACCGATCTTCACAAGATTATCAAAGTTGATATGTCCCATCCTTTTGTGCCACATCCAAAATTCACTTGACTGGCCTAGAAGACAAGTTCTTCCATTGACACCCTTTAGATTATATAGATTGCTTTCAGTCCTTGACCCTTCTACCACCAATCTACTAGATTTTTCTTTTTTGATTTCACATCCTTGATCATGAAATAAAATATTGTATCCTTTGCTACAAATTTTACTTACACTGAGAAGATTATTCATGAGACCTTCAACATAGAGAACATATTCTATCTTGGATTTTCTATCGATATTCATTTGAGGAGGAGTATTCTTCTTTAGAGAGAAGGTTCCTCTTGAAATTGTTTCTTTTAAACCCTTTACTACTATTTTCATTTTCTCCAAAAGGAAATTTGGATGCATAATGACCAATTATTCCACAATTAAAACATTTGAAAGGTAGTTTACCTTTGTACTTGCATGATCCCTTTTTCAACTTCCTCCCAAAGTTTGCTTCTTCTTCCTTAGAATCACTGTGTGAACCAGATGCTTCTTCATTCTTTACAAGTTTGAATGAAACTTCTCTTTTTTATGTACTTCAAACTTCATTCCTCATCTCATAGGTTATGAAGGATCCAAAAAAATATTCCATAGTAAGTTTTGTTAGATCTTTGGCTTCCTCAATAACATATTCTTTTGAATCAAATTGACAAGGGAGAGTCCTTAGAACTTTCTTCACAACAACTAAATCAGTTATATCTTCACGAAGTCCTTTGATCCCATTTATTGCTTCATCTATCTAGATCAAGTAGCTTGCTATGTTCTCTTCTTTCATCTTCATATTCTCAAATAATGTTCAGTAAGATTACAACTTTTCTTTCTTCACACTGTAATTCCCTTCATACATATTTTTGAGCTTTTCCTAAATCTCCTTAGTATTTTTGTATTGCACTACTTTTACAAATTGAGAATTGTTTAGATAACTCAAGATGGAATTATTTGATTTAGCATTGTTCTCACGATTCTTCTTTGCATCAACATCAATAATAGGATGAGAAGGTTCAATATAATCATCCTTTGTAGCTCTCCAGACATCATGCCCTAGTGAAGGAAGGTAGGCTTCCATTCTCACACTCTAGAAAGCATAGCCGCTTCCATCAAACAATGGTGCTTTAGAAGAGGGCTCCTTTTGATCCATTCATTCTAAACAAAGATCTTCCTTTAGTTGTTAGGCTACACCAAGGAACTTAGATTTTATACCAATTGTTAGAAAACATATATATACTAAGATGGGGGGGTGAATCTGTATATGGACCTCAAATTTAATTTTATCAATCAGAACTTATTACCGCCTTAACTAAATAAAGCATTCAAAGAAAAAACACACAACCATAACACCAAATTTACATGGAAAACCCTATAAGGGAAAAACCATGGTGATAAAGCTGTTTGGAGCTACTATCCAAATCCAATCTCACAAAAAGTGAACAAGATTTACAACAAAGTTTTATGGCTTCAACCAAAGGAAGTTTAAAAATACATGTCAATACAACACTTAAAGAAAGAGGCTACAACCTCAACATACAATACTTGATGAATTCTAGTGATCCATTGCCATTGTAACACTTTTGTTGCCTTTGGATCACTACCTTCAACATTCACACACTTCACTTCTGCCTTCGGCTCACCACCTTCAACATTCCACCCACACACTTTTGCCTTCAACTCACTATCTTCAACACTTTATTCACACACCTCTACCTTCATTTCATTGCCTTCAACACTTCAATCACATATTGTTGCCTTCAACACACTTCAAATACGCCTTCACACATTCACACACATTTTTATGCCTTCATCTCACTGCTTTCAACATATATCACTTTTAGGACATTGAACACACACACTTCTATGTCACACTTGATCACACACTTGATCCTTCATTTATACTTTCTACAAGCATCAAAAGTTTCTCGTTTTTGGCCAAACTGAAACATGTAAACATGAAACATGCAACAACCATAATGAGTCAGCTCCAAATCTTGTATGGGGAAGGGAAATTGAATGCAGTCTAATCCGGGAGATAAGCAGGGTCAATTTTACATATGTACAGGCACACACAACAAAAATGTGGCACAAACACTTCAAACTACTAATTCAGCCCAACAAACACTTAACCCACCAGATATTAACTCCAGACCACAAGTGGTATTGGAGAGACTAGATAAAATCATGTAGATGACATTACAAGCATTAAATTATATTAAAAAATATTTCCATGCCCTCCTTTTACAACCACGCAAAATTATGTTGATGCAAGCAAAAAAACACATAACCAGTATCTCTTGCATACCCAAACAACACATTCTTGAGATAAAACATTGAAAACTAAACTTGTGGTACACCTCAACATCTGGAAATTGAAGGGAGAAAATAGATAGACATTTTGAACTCATCCTCCAAACCAAAGGATAACAACACCAACTATAGAGAAATGTAGAGCATTTCTCTGAACCTTCTTGACTACAAGAACACAACCTTCACTCTGCTAGCTATGGAAACATTTGTGGTAACATGAATGCTTTGAAATTAGGAATATACATGTTGAACATCTGTATCTTCCAAACTTCCAAACTGCAAGGAAATATCTTCAAATGTGGAGGAATGTAGAGCATTCTCCAGAGCCTTTCAATACAATTTTCCGAGCCATTGTCTACATGAAAAAATTTCATGCTTTCTTTCACAACTTATTCAATGTTTTATAATAAGAGACAATTAATAAACTATTCACAATGTCATTCACCTATACATGAGCAACAGGAGATATAAAATAATTGTGTATAGCAAGCTCATGACATCCAACATCATAACCAACACTTTTGATCAACACATTGATTGCATCATATGCAACCTTTCACACACTACTACTCATAAGTCATCACAGATGATGCCTGCAACAATCTTCATTTTTTTGACATCAGTGACAACACTTGCAAAATATTTGTAGCATAGGGTTGTAGTTCATAAATAATTTCAAGATAGTATATGGATGTGTGTAAATCCCTTTGAGGCATTTTAAACATGCATGCTATGGATTAGTAAGATGAGGAGCATAACTCATTCTTCCTAGAGTTTTATACCTAGTTGAGGGTTTCTACAAAGTATAATCTTGTGTTACATATTATTGTATGTGCACGATGCACATTATTATCTATATTTGAGATGTTTCTATTTAACTCCTTTATTACATATCATTGACAACAATTAGAGGTGATAAATTGCATACAAAAGTAGTTAGGAGCATCCCTTTTTAAATAGATATATTTTATTTTTAGAGTGTGGTGTAGCTGACTTGAGTTTATGGGCTAAAAAATTAAATAATAATATATTCCTAATATTTAGAGTTGGAACTAGAATAATAAATGTAAAATTATATTTTATTAAGTTTCAATAAATTAAACATGATACTTAGATGGAATATGGATGCAGGAATATACAATTGAAGATATTGAGAGTAGATTCACTAATGTGTAGAAAAGTAAGGCCTTGTGAAGATGAACACCTTAGAATATATATGTTAGTCATACTTAGCTTTGGTTCATATTCATTCTTGAAAAATTGATCTTTTTTCTTGTGGAAGTGAACCTATTGTAAAAAGAATGATCCTAACCCACAAAATTGAATTCATAGAGAATTGACAACTATTATAGACGTGTCTCAAATTTTTGTACTTGTATTTGAAATGGGGTGGTATTGATCTAGTCAATATTTGAGAACGTTATAGTCAAGGATTTATTCTTATTTGGTCAAGCCCATAGGTAGACTATTTTAATGACAATATACAAAAATTGAAGATAATAGATAAGAATGAATTATTCCTAGGAGGATAATGTGTCATGCTCCTACCGTGAGTTAGCACACAATTTCCTTAAATGAATAGCCCATTTAAGAGAAAACACCCTATCTAAGAAAAAATCCAATAAAATAGAAAAATATAAAATAATTACTATTAATACAAGAGGTGACGATTTTCTAAAGCAATAATTAAATGATGCCAAGGGAGGATCAATGATCAACAAGAGATAATGTTAATAGGATTAATTATCCCTAAAAGCAATAATTAGTCAAAACCATGACAAGAGACATGCCTATTGGTAAAAGCATAACATGAAAGGATGTGACCCTCAACCCATCAAGGGTATAAAAGAAGCATTTCAAAGACATGAGAGGCATTGAACTAGAAAGAGAAATATCTTTTGAATATTAAGATCCACAGATATCTACAAAAATACACTCATCAATTAGGAATAAGATATCATAGGATATTAGAAGGAAAATTTGAGTAAGCTATCTTCCTTTCAAGGAAAAATAAGTAACTATTACAACTGTTGTTGTGTATATAGCCATTTCATGTGTTAATAACTATTGTTGTATTCTTTATTTTGATTATTATATGTAATGATATATTTTGTTATTGTCATAGTTTGTATTTATTTCTCTCATCAAGAAACCATGAGGAAGAAAGGGGGAAATTCCAGTAGGTTGAGTAGGTACAAGATTTCTTTCTAAGTATGTCACTCCATGGTTGATGAATGTGTGTCTACCACTGGAATCCAAGGGGGTTGATGTAGGAGCATCCAATGGTGTAGGGAAATCTTGCATCACCCAAAAAAAATTGTTTTATTTATTTTCTTCAGTTTTTTGAGTCCCATGATGGCACTTAAGGGGTGTAAGATAGTCAGGAGTCAAAAATAGCAAAAATCAGGGACTTACTATTTTTATTAATAGGTTGAAGCCAAGCATATAGGAAGAATTGGCGCTGGTAAGAATGACCACCATAGAGGATGCTTATCAGTTTTCTCTAAAGGTTGAAGAACGACTGAACAAGAGGTTTGAGAACAAACAATGAGGTGGAGGCCATGGAGGAAAGACCGGTGGATGGTTATATGGAGGTCGAAATGAAGATCAAAATAAGGGTGAAGGCTCTAGTAGTGGCCATAACTCGAAAGGAGATAACACCTACCATCCTTGTGATCAAAATAATGGAGACCAAAGAGGAAGGGGAAGATTTGGATGAGGACCGGGAAGAGGAGGATTCTGTGGAACCTGTTTCTAGTGTGGAGAAGGACATAGAGCCTATGAGTGTCCTCAACATCAAGGAAGAACAAATAGAAGACCTAAGGGTAATGCACGAGTTGCACATGTTGATGAAAATGTTAAGTCTTCACATTCTGAGGATGTAGAAAGAGGAGAGGTTCTTGTTGTAGACACCTAAATTTAGACACTTATATCCAAATTTATCCCTTTTCATCTAAACATCCCCTTATCTGCATTAATTAAGTAATATCACTATTATTTAATTAATACCTCTAAAGTTCTTCTAATCCCTAAGGTATCTAGTTAAATAATTAAATACCTTCCCCCTTTTCATCAAATGAATTAAATAAATATGACATTTATTTAAATCCTCACATGTCACATCCCTTTCTTAATCCTAATTATTCTCCTAATCTCATCATTAGGGATGTGCACATGCCTAATCCTTGATTAGGATGTGTCACATCCTCTAACTTTTGCAAGTTGGCCTCTAATCTCTCACATTCCCATGTGAATATTTAAAGAATTTTTAATTCCTCACATGTCCTCTCACCCACATGGGGACAAGAACCTCCTTTATGAGGAGATCTAGTAAAAATCCCAAGGTACTATGTAGTACCTCCATGTCATGTCCACATCATTTTTTTCAAGCCACTTCACATACCACATGTCAAGATGTGAGGGATTGTGAGTTATTAACTCACCATAGCCCTGCATCTTGACCTTGTTGGTTTAATCTCAATTGTGCATTTCTCTAGAGAATGCAAAATTCTCTATAAATACCCCCTCTTTTCTCTCATTTTAAAAGAGATCATTGTGCTAACCAAACTTTTGCAATTTTTTCTCTTGAGCCATACTTAGCCAAATACTTGCACTTGCATGCATTTTCACCTATTTTCCATCCATATTGCATCTCACTCATACATATTTTTCCATCAAGAGGAGCATATATCGCGTCAACAATCAAAGGGCCAACCAAAAGAACAGCTCAACAGGGTAAAATGTTCCATTTTTTTTTGTTAAGCTAATCATTTGCCCAATCTTGAAGTGTTAGGTGTTTAGGTGGTTTCTTGCATATTTTGTGTTGCTGCTCGTTTCTAGCACCACATTTTCACCTGATCACATTTCTGGCACACCCGGTGGGACCCACAAACGGGTTTGTATCTTTCACCTTTGCTATTTTTTTTCACTTTTTGCAGGTGTAGGTTGTAGAGAGGCAGACCCAACTTGCAGAGGGGTGGACCCGACCATCCAGGGGTGGACCTAACCTAACAGACAGGCGAACCTAACCTCCAGGGGTGGACCGACCTTGTCCAGGGTCAGACCTACCCTCCATAAACTCCAGAAACTGATATTTTGCATATTTTTCATAGAGGGGTGGACCTGACCTTCAGACAGGCAGACCTAACCTTCAGAAAGACGCACCTGACCTGAAAGATAGGTGGAACTGCCCTCCAGACAGGCAGACCTGACCTGGACAACTTTTTTCAAAAGGTGAAATTTTAGTTTTCAACATTTTTTTTGGCTGTTCTAAGTGTTCTAACCTCCTAACGTGTCCTGTTTGAGTCTGTGCAAGCATCTAATAAACATTTGGAAAGAAGCAAGGACAAGAATCACTAACAAGTTTCCTTGCAGGGTTAGTTATTTAATCAACTGCTACTTGTTGTTTTGCATAAGTTAGACACATAGTTTAACTAGGGGTGTCAATTAATTTTGTATGTCATGCTTGTTGGTAAGCTATTTGATGTATCCAATCCCCTTGCGCCACTTGGTGATCCTAGGTGATGATAAATCATAGTTTACCAAGTATTTGTGTCTCCATTTTTTCTTTTATTAGGGGACTTGCTTGGGGATTTCATCACCCCAAGGGACGATCCCAGCCATGCGTACCGATAGGGTATATAAAGGAGGGAGAGTGAAAGTTGTACCTCAATCCAACTACATTGTAATTGGCGAAGCATCGGGATGATGTGAAGAGTTGGTCCGAGCCTCTAGTATCTCGCTAAGGTTCCTGACTCACACTTGTAACGGGTTGGTGTTCACAGTTTGGGCCTCACGTATCGAGTGTATATTGAGGACTCCTTAGCAACCATGTTCATCCTAGAATAGAAGACTTTGTCAGCCATACCCCTTCTACTAGTCTTAGAATTGTGTTGTCTGAACTGTCTTCTTTGTGCAAAACTAGTAATTTTCTGTTCAGTTAACTCAGCCGTATCCTTTTGATTGATGCTTGTTGTGTTTTGGGTCCTTTGCCTTAGTCTTCTTTTGAAAACTCAAGTTTAGACCTATCTAGGGGTGGACCTATCCTCCACAGGTAGACCTACCCTCCACAGGCAGACCTGCCCTCTAGGGGCGGACCTAACCCATCCTAGGGGTGGAACCGACCCTTGATCAGTCAGTTTTATCATCCATTTCATCATTCTAAACCCTCGTTTCATCATTCCAAATTCTTGTTCAGTCATTTTGATCATTCGATTACTCATTCCGAGTAAACGTTTATCCATTTTCAACCTCCTTCAATCATTTCAAACTATCGTTCTGCCATTTTGATCATTGATTTACTCGTTCCAAGTGAACGTTCATCCATTTCACACGTTGTTTCATCATTCCAAACTCTCGTTTTGTCATTCTGATCATTCATTTACTCGTTCTGAGTAAACGTTCACCCATTTCAAACCTTCTTCTATCATCTTGAACTCTTGTTTTGTCATTTTGACCATTCTTTTACTCGTTCCAAGTGAACGTTCATCTATTTCACACCCTGTTTCATCATTCCAAACTCTCGTTCAGTTGTTTCGATCATTCGTTTACTCGTTCTGAGTAAACATTTATCCATTTCGAACCTACTTCTATCATTTCGAACTCCCGTTCTACTGTCCTGACCATTCGTTTACTCATTCTAAGTAAACATTCATCCATTATGAACCTCTATCTCCTCATTCCGAGAGTCCTTCGTCCATTCCGAGTCACCGTTTACTCATTGTGATTACTTATTCATCCATTCCGAGTACTCGTTCACTCGTTCTGAGTACTTGTTCGTCTATTTCAAATCTTCCTGCCCTTGTTCCGAGAGTCATTCATCTATTTTGAGCACTCGTCCATCCATTTCGAGCATCCATCTCCTCGTTTCGTGTGCCCGAACAACCTTTTTTTTACCATTTTCATCCAGGGGTAGACCTGTTCTCCCATGGGCGGACTTGCCCCCTTGGATAGGTGAACCTGCCCTCATAGGGGCATAGCTTCCCTCCAGGGGCAGACCTATCCCCTTTACAGGTGGACCTGCCCTCCAGGGGCTGACCTGCCCCCTATACAAGCGAACCTGCCCTACAGGCGAACTTTCCTCCTTGGATAGGAAATCCTGACCTCTGGACAGGTGGACCTAATATTTGGACAGGTGGACCCACCCTTCAAACAACATTTTCCACCCTTTGTTCAGTCATTTCGAGCACCTATTTGCCTGTCATCAACACTTTTCCATAAGTCATCGTTTCATCACCAAAAACACATAAGTGCCACTTAGAACATCATTAGAGTCCATATCCATCATCAAATCATCCATCCCAATCACCTAGACTTCGTTTCGAGAGTTTTGATTTTTATGCCGAAACTTCCAGAGGCCATAACTTTTGACTCGGGTGTCCGTTTGAGCTGGAATTTTACAGGTGGTTGCGTTATGTGGTGGAATGTGGATTCCCAACCATGTCACCACATTTTTTGGGCCTCAAACTTTCATCTTGAACCTCAAAATTACAATTTAGTGTTTTTTTTTTCAGTTTTTAAAAAATCATTTTCGTTAATAACTCAAAATGCATGTCTCGGGTTTGGGATGTTAGTTGGAAATTCATCCTATCTTAGTTTTGGGTATTTTTTGGGAAAAAAATGGACTCTCAAAAGTATGTCCGTGAAGTTTCCTAAAATGGCAAAATTTGACAATTTTTGAAAATTGCCAAATCTGGAAAAATCTGATTGTCAACGCCTTATTTCCTTTAAACCCCAGAAATTGGTGTAGAATCAATCCAATCACATCCTCCAATCATTCTAGTCTAGGCTTCAATCCAATCCTAATATGAGCTTTAATATAATCCCAATATGAGCTTAACCAAAATCCTAATCTGAGCTTTTATCCATCTGCAGTCAAGATCTTTCTATATCGAAACAAATCTTAAGATCCTTCCCTCTATCTTCTTCAATTTTTTCCTATTCATCCTTTCATCCATTCCGAGATTCATTCTCCCAATTTGAGCATTCGTTCATTCATTCCGATCAAGCGTTCATCCATTTCACACCTCCTTCTATCATTTCTAACTTTCATTCAATCATTCCAATCATCTGTTTACTCATTTTGAGTAAACTTTCATCCATTTCAAACCTCCTTCAATCATTCCAAGCATTCACTTATTCAATCTCGATCAATCGTTTACTCATTCTGAGTAATATTTCATCTATTCCAAACCTTCATCCTCTCGTTATGAGAATCATTCATTCGTTGTGAGCAGTCGTTTACTCATTTTGAGTAGTCATTCATCCCTCTCGATCATCTGTTTACTTGTTCTGAGTAATATTTCATCTATTCCGAACCTCCTCTCGTTCTGAGCAGTTGTTTGTCCATTTCTATCATCCATTTCTCCAATCAAATCATTGTTTTCCCCATCCAAATCCTCTGAACTTCATTTCAGGTTATTATCCAAATTGACCTAAGTGTCTGATCTGATCGTCATCATCAAAATTTGCTTAGGATTGTCATTTGTCCTGAGTCAGTCAATCATCGTCGTCGGCCCAATCAATCCATTTTGAATCTCAAAGGGGATTCGGTGCCACAATCATCCTTTTATCCTTTAATCCGATCAATTAGTATCCTACGTCACTTAGGGTAATCTTGAACGGGGTTTAAAGTCCCTTTCGTCATCCTATCCGATCCATTAGTCGATCTTATTAAACATCGATCAATCTTATCCAATCCAATCCAATCTCATCCTTATCCAATCACCTTCGACCCAATCAATCTACTTCCATCTCAAAGAATATTCGGTGTTGATGTCATCCTTTGGTAATCAAATCCAATCATCAGAATCAATCCCATCACATCATCTAATCATCCTAATCTGAGCTTTAATCCAATCCTGATATGAGCTTAACCTAAATCTCGATTTGAGCTTTTTTCCATTCCAATCCAAAATCTTTGATCCATCCTCTTTATCTTTTCATCCTCATGAATCCTTATCCTCCATCAATAGTAGTCAAGGGAAACCCTAATTACGTCAACAATGATAACGAAAGTATTGACATAGATCCCCTTGACACTATCATTGCTAGTAAGCTTTCTCCACCCATTTTCCCAAATCCAATCACCCATTCAAACTATGCCATTATTTCTTCATCCATGCCTAATCATTCTCCTTATGCTACCTTTGACAAGGGATATTTACTATCTCCCTCGACCACATATGCAACATATCCTTCATCTACACCTTCCTCTTATCCAACACCTGCATCCCCTTATCCTAATCCCCCATCCACATCCTCCTATCTCAATCCTTCATCTGCATATTCCCACTACCCTAATCCTCCATACCAATCTGCCCATCCTACTCATCCTAATCCAACATCCACATCAACTTATCCCAATCCAACATCCACATCAACTTATCCTAATCTAACATCCACATCAACCTATCCTAATCTGACATCCACATTTCCCTATCTCAATCCGCCACCTCAATCTTCCGATCCTAATCCACCATCCCAACACCCTTACTACAATCCACCACCTGCATCGTCGTGTCCTAATTCACCATTCCAATACCCCTATCTTAACCCTTCATCTAATCTTAATCCCCCATCTATTCCCAGTCCTGCATCAAATCCCATTCCCCCCTCTAATCCTAGTCCACCAATCCATAATCCTTCATCCACTCCTACCATGCCATCTCAACCCAGAGTATTCAAGTTTCTCACTCCAGAAGTTCTCTAAGGACTTATAACAAAGAAGACATCTCCCACTCCACACCTTTAAGTTGTGGAATCATGCCATCCCAACCCATCATCCACAGTCATTAGTGATGAGACCCTTCTCCACCCAACACCTATCATTGATGATGCCACCCCTAGCACCACTCAAACCATCGAAACCATCACATCCTCTGAATCCATTGAGCCCCCATCTCCTACCATCACATCTATCGAATCCATTGATCACCCACCTCCTACTCCAAGAGTTGTCGAACCCATCGACGCCACCCAAATTAAATCCACTAAAATCCATTCCCTTGAATGTTTTGAATCCTCCATCCCTCCATCTTCCCCACTTGAAGAGTCCCACCAAGACTCCATTATCATGCCTCCTGCACACGATGATTCATGCCAAGAGCCTAATGCAAAGCATTCCAACATGTCCCCTTCTCCAGATCAAGATCCTACCATCCCATCTAGTCCACCTCAAGATTACAGTCCCCCATCCATTCCATTCCATGATCACCTTGTCATTCAATATTCCACCGCTCCATCTCCACCTCCATCGCATGAGCCCTCTACCACAAATCCAGATCCTATCATATCCCCTAATCCCTCTCCTGATACCACCCGTCCAAATGCTGCTATCCCATAATCTCCCTCTCATGATCCCCCATCATCACCTAAAACTGTTATCCCCACACCGCTTGCATATCCCCTTGGTACTCTCACATTCTTCCATGGTGGCCTCCTTGTAGAAGAAAAACACAATATATATACCACCCATCATCCTCTACCTAATAATGGACTCGCATCATGTTTTCAGAATAACACAAATCCTATCATGGATTGCATGCTCAAGAAAATGAACTATCAAGAAAAAGGTCTAGGCCTTCATGAGCAAGGTATTTTAGAGCCCATCTAAGTCAAAGAAAAAATTTGCATGCAAGGTCTTGGACCTATTTCCCAAGACTCACAATCTAAAGATGTTGGTACAACCTCTAGACGTCCTCAACGATCCTTTTCCAAAAGAGATGTCGACTCTTCCCATGGCTCCACTAGATCATATACTGCCATCCCTCCTCTATTTTATTGCCTCAAAACAACCGTGCATATTCCTCCTTCATCTACTCCATCCATTTTGGGTCCTTACATCCCTCCATCCACCATCTCCCATCCTTCATTTGCTCCATCCATCTTGGGTTCTTATGTCGCGCTCCACCCACTCCATCTACTTTGGGCCCCCTATACCCTAAAATCACCTCCTCCATCTCATCCTTTCATCCATCTAACACTTATCCATGTCATCCATAATAAACATCCCTCTCGCATGTCCCCTAATTAGGATCAACAAAGGCACATACCTACACATTCTCCATCTACACATAATCCTCATCATCCATCTCCTCACACCCATCCCATTGCTAGTAAAAGCACGCTGGATGTCAAAGCAAAAATACATAAATCCAAACATCCACATGAATCTAAAGCTCCCCATGTCCACTCTAAAAGACATGGTGAAGAGAAGAAAAATATAAATCAAAATCAAAATTGTAGCCTACAAAGGTCCACCAAAGAAAAGATCAAAACCATGTGGTCCCAAAGAAAAAAGATGCAATGCCATCAAATAAAAAATATGTAAGAACATCCAAAGTTGCTAATCCAAAAGCTAATCATACACCCCTTTCATCTCCTAAGTCTGTTTTGGGTCCTTATGTTGCAAAATTCACTATCCCATCTCCTCCATTATCGCCACATTCCCCATCCATTTATACTCCTATCATTTCACATTCATCACCATATGTGCCAATGTTAGTCCTGAACTCACCACCCCATCACACATCCACCCCATCATTCTATCCATACCCTTTCCAGCATCCCATCCATTACCCCACATATCTCCCCCATCAAATCCCTCTAATTCATCCTCTTGCATAATCCATTTCTCCTAATAAGGTTGTACCAACTTCCAACAGTCGGTTCGAACATGGGCTCTTAATACCTCATATAGAACTTGATGCTTGAGTCCTTCATCCATATTCTTATCGCATGTCTTCTAAATCCACTTATTCGCCTCCCTATCCTTATCCATGATCTCCTTCCACATGCTATCCAAAAAGTCAAAAAATCCAAAAAAAGTCAAAAAAATCCAAAAAATAAAAATAAAAGATAGTAAAGAGAAATAATCCATCCAATGGTGAAAACTTGGCAAAAAAGCACCTTGGATAAGTACCATGATGAAAACCTGGCAAACAGGCATCATGCGTAAATCCCCATCAACACTTGGGGGTAGCTTCCTGATATGCATTCCCTCCATCCGCTACGCTTCCTACTATGGTTCCATGCACCCGTCTTCTTGCTATACGTCATTTTCATTCATCCCCTCCATCCTACTTATCTTACACATCTTGTTTGGAATATCTCATTTATCCCAATCCTTCCATCCTCCTTGTGATCTTGATAATGATAGGGGCAAACATATAAATATGCTTTAGACACCTCTTAGCATACATTCCCCTCACCCACACACTATTCTAACCCTCATTCACACTCATCTACCTTCCTTATCCACCCATCATGCTACCCTCAATCTCCCTTCCTTATCCATGCATCCTATCTTCATCCATCTCACTGCTTTATTTTCCTATCCTTCTCTATTGCATCCTTCATGTCTCCTCGCACATGACATATCTAGAGTGGGGGAACCTATCTTCCTTTGTGATATGGTCCTTGGAGACATCATTCATTCCATTAGAGCAATCCCTTCCATTTCCCTATCCTCATCTCCTTATTGTTATATCCATCTCCCCATCCTTATCTTTTATCCCTCCAAACAATCCTTATATCCATCTCCCCATCCTTATCTTCCTTTCCTTCTATCATAGCATCCCTTTTCATCTATCCATCTAGTCACCTTTTCCTCATCCAAATCCTTATCTTCCTATCCATCAATCCAACCAATCCTTTTCATCTCCCCATCCTCATCTCCTTCTCCTCATCCCATCTTATAATCCCTTGTCATTGGTCTCTAGCTATAGGCTACTCCCCATGCAACCCAATGCCATCTACCTCATCATCATCACTTCCACTTGTTTTACACATCTTTTCAATCTCCTATCCTTTCTCATCATTCATCTATCTGTATTGTCGTCCTCCCACTTCATCTTTGCTGATTTGGATAACTATCCCATCCCTGAGCTCTGTGTAGTCACCATCCTCTGATCCAATCTAACAGGTCTATCCTGTCCCATCATATCAATCCCATCATTTTATCTACTTGTCATGGTTATCTCATCATCTTTTATCCATCATTTTTCTTTTTCCTTTTGTTGAACTACGTTGCCCCTGCGCTTTCACGTAGGCAAGGTCGATCATTTGATCCGCCCCCGAGGATCCTTTATCATCTATCATTAGTATTTCTTCTTTTTCCATCCTGTCATCCATCGAAGTATCCATCATGGTCAATCATCATCCTTTTATTGAACTACGAGTGCTCTGCGCTTTAACGTAGGAAAGACTAATCTTTGATCGGCCCCCGAGCCCCTAGGTTGCTAGGATGTGTCAGTCTCCTATCTTGTGTCATGTCTCTTGTGTCGTGTCGTCAAGCTATGCACTTATCTAGCTGGTTCTTAACAAACAAGATCCACTTATATCATCAAATCCAATCGGTTCCAAACATCTTGCGTCACATCGGTCTTTTAGTTTAGTATCCATCATTTGTCTCAATAGGATGCATCCTTCCTAATAGACCTCATCAATCCCATCCATCCCCTTGATCCTATGGCAAAGGACGTTTGTAATTGATTTGTGATCTTTTGATGCTTTTGGATTTTGTTCATCATTTGAGCTCCCTATCATCACTTTTCATGGTCGCCTTGATCCATCATGTCATGGTGTCCTTTGACTAGTCAACATAGGAGCGTATCTTGATCTTTTCTTTGTTGTTGTCTTCTCGGTTGTTCCACGTAGTACCCACCAAGATCCTTGAGGTCTTGTGTTACGGTGGGGCATCCTTGTATGCTTGTGGTTATCCCAATACCTGGCCCGACCAAGGTCATCGTGACTTTGGGGTGTTGGGATAGCTTTCTTGTTTGATGTATTTGTTTCATGCATTAGACACTAATCTGCCTTGGTGTATGGTGTCTTTTGCTATAGAAAAATTCAGTTCTCCTAAAGATGGAAAATTGCATTTGGATTGCCTTTCATCTCCATCCTCTCATCTATCAAAATCCCCCCATCCATTCATCCTTCATCACTCTCCCCTCCCAATCTCCTGCCGCCTTTTCATCCTTTCTTACCCATCACTTTGCATCATCTTCCTCATATACCCTTTGCATCATCTTCCTCATATACCCCTTGCATCATCTCCTCCATTTCGAGAGCACACCCATGTTCTCTTGAACCCACATGTCCTCTCGAGGGGGCATCCTTCATCCATAATTTTCATCATTTTTTCCCTTCCTAGTCATTCCTTTGAATGGCTGGGGCATCTTTCCCAATCTAACCATCTTCTTCTAGGTTCTATGTTTTAATATTCTTTGAAATGATGCTACTTTGTAACACCATCTCAAAGAGGGGAAAAATGTAGACACCTAAATTTGGACACTTAATTTATCCAAATTTATGCCTTTTCATCTAAACATCCCCTTATCCGCATTAATTAAGTAATATCACTATTATTTAATTAATACCTCTAAAGTTCTTCTAATCCCTAAGGTATCTAGTTAAATAATTAAATACCTTCCCCCTTTTCATCAAATGAATTAAATAAATATGGCATTTATTTAATTCCTCACATGTCACATCCCTTTCTTAATCCTAATTATTCTCCTAATCTCATCATTAGGGATGTGCACATGCCTAATCCTTGATTAGGATGTGTCACATCCTCCAACTTTTGCAAGTTGGCCTCTAATCTCTCTTAACCATCTAACCCTTTTCTAATCATAATTAATTTATGGTTAGGATGTGCACACCCCTAATCATCATTAGGGTCACATCCTCTATAATCTCCCACTTGCCTCTAATATGTCATTAATTTGTCTAATCAGGCACTTGCACAACCTTAATCACTTAATTAGGTCAACCTAATCTCCATGTCATTTATGGAATGTGTCCTAAGTCAACCCTATTAAAGGCTTTCTCCTTTTGAAGAAGGCATCCCTTTCCCCATGTGAATTTTTAATTCACATCCCCAATGCATGTCAAAGAATTTTTAATTCTTTCTCTCATTCCCATGTGGATATTTGAGGAATTTTTAATTCCTCACATGTCCTCTCACCCACATGGAGACAAGGACCTCCTTTATGAGGAGATCTTGTCAAAATACCAAGGTACTATGTAGTACCTCCATGTCATGTCCACATCATATTTTTCAAGCCACTTCACATGCCACATGTCAAGATGTGAGAGCTTGTGAGTTCTTAACTCACCATAGCCCTACATTTTGACCTTCTTGGTTTAATCTCAACCGTCCATTTCTCTAGAGAATGCAAAATTCTCTATAAATACCCCCTCTTTTCTCTCATTTTAAAAGAGATCATTGTGCTAACCAAACTCTTGCAAATTTTTCTCTTGAGCTATACTTAGCCAAATACTTACACTTGCATCCATTTTCACCTATTTTCCATCCATATTGCATCTCAATCATACATATTTTTCCATCAAGAGGAGCATATATCACATCAACGATCGAAGGGCCAACCAAAAGAATAGCTCAACAAAGTAAAATGTTCTGTTTTGTTTTGTTAAGCTAATCATTTGTCCAATCTTGAAGTGTTAGGTGTTTAGGTGGTTTCTTGCATATTTTGTGTTGCTGCTCATTTTTGGGACCGTGTTCTCACTTGATCACACTTGTGACTAGAAGAGCCTTGTTGAATGAGGAGAAGGAGCCAACTCAAAGGAAGAATTTGTTTCGCACCAGATGTAAGTGTGAAGGTAAATTTTGCAATGTTATTATTGATGGAGGTAGTACTGATAACCTTGTTTTAGAAGAAATGGTTAGTAAGTTGCAATTAGAGAGAAGAAGGAATCCAAACCCATACTGGATTGCTTCATTGCAGAAGGACCATAAAGCCTTGGTAAATGAACAATTTCTGGTAAAGTTCAAGATTGGAAACTACCATGATGAGGTATTATGTGATATTATGCCTATGGATGTTGTCATATGTTACATTAGGCAGACCGTGGAAATTTGATCGACGAGCAGTACATGATGGACATGCCAACACCTATTCTTTGACAAAGGATGGAGTTCGTCATAAGTTGAAGCCATGGAAAGAGGTAGAGGAAAAGGTGTGTACTAATGCAAGAATTTGTTTGGTTGATGGAAGAAAGTTCCTAGAAGGTATGAAGCATGAGCATATGTGTTTTGCATTGATCCCTAGAGTTGATAAAGAAGATACTACTGAGGTACCTATAGAGGTTTTAGATTTGTTGAATGAGTTTCAAGCTATTATTTTCGATAATGTAATTGGAGTTTTTCCTTTAGTAAGAAAGATTAGTCAACAGATGGACCTAATTCTTGGAGCTAGTTTTCCGAATAAGGTAGCTCATTGTATGACTCCAACATAGAGTGAAGAGTTGAATAGACAAGTGCAAGAGTTGTTGCAGAAGGGATTGATTCAAGAGAGTTTGAGTCCATGTGCAGGTGGTCCTCCAAAAAGTGAATCAGAAGTTATGGCCTCGCAAAGTTGGTCCTCCAAAAAGTGAATTTCATTAAAAATTTCTTCCTAGGCTAGAAATCAAACGACAAGACTTTTGGTGCCAAAACAAAAGGGGAAATTTGAACTTTCTAGAACATTCTAGGGTGGTTATTGGGGAAAATAAAAAGGGTTAAGTGGGGGTTGTAGAAGGTGGTTCCAAATAATATATTTTCTTTTCAAAGTTGATTTTGTTGTAATGAATCAAGCCCATGAGGTTGTAGAATATAAGCTTTGAATTTGTAATTTCATTTTCTGAAAATAATTGAAAGTGAGTCATTTTTCTGTCTCGCATCATCTATGTTGGTATCTATTGTTGTGATTTTTATGGGTTTTTGGGCGGTGTGGCCCTCATCAGGGGTGATATCCGCTCTTGGGCTTAGGGAGAGGATGTCTACAGGTGTCCTACAGTAACCTTCTCCCCAACTTTTACATGGGTTGGTTGTTGGATAGACTTGAGGGGTTTCAATCATAAGTAGGATGGATACAGATGGATAGGGAAAGTAGGTACAAGTGTATCCCCTAACCATGCCACCCTTGGTTGAAGGATTGTGTGTCTACCTCTTGAGGCCAAGAGGGATAACATATCTACTCTTGGATTAGATGGATAGCTTTAGGCAAGCTTATCATATTCCCTATCCAATCGCTATTATGATTGAACTTCCATGAATATGATGTAGTTTTCCTTATGTAATTATATTGTTCAAATAGATAAGGACATTTATTATACATGTTTAATTATATGTTCAGATAGATAAGGATATTTATTATATGTGTTTGACTATATGAATTATATTCCAATATTATCTAACATGGTTGTAGGACATAAATCAAGATTCATCTTCTTAAAGCATCAAATTGGTAAGTTATAGCCCTAACTACACTGATTTAGTGATTCTAGGGTAAGATTTAGGACAATCCCAAAAGGGGGCATTACATAATGCAAGTAGATGATACAATTAGGTTTCTCTAAGATTTTATTATGTTCTCATATAAATCTTTCTCAATGATTATAGATGATTGCATATGATTTAGGGCATACATGACTTTAAATATAGTATAGCACACAAATTTGCACAACTATATGCTAAGTTAGCTCATAATGATTGGTAGGAAGAATTCAACAAGGTTAAATTTGAATTTTGAGATTTTAAAGTTTTAGGTCTAAAATTGCATTTTTGGAAGTGACCTAGGTTAATTTTACACCTACATATATGAAAAAAGGTGGGAAATGGGAGTTATTAGAATTGAAACTAGTTCTTTCTTAGATGAGTGATGATGGGGGTTGTTGACAATAAATAAAAACCCAAGGTCTAGATAAATTATGTTAAAAAAATAACCCTAGGGTGATACAATAAGAAGGAAACTAGAATAGTTGTAGTAGAGTAATATATACACAAAATAAATATTGTGCATGTTTACACACCATAAGATTTCACCATTCACATATTCACATCATATACTTCTAATATACAATGTACATTCATATTGCAAGCATAGATATATACATCACATATACTTGGATGATATATCTTGTATCTCTACAATACATTCACTCATCTATATATTATTTTTCTTCTCCTCTTATTTATCATCTCATCCACATGTATATATTTCATATATCTCTCACACTCACTCATATATGCTCCATGCTCTTATCTCCCACTTTCCCCTTTTTTATATAGCCTTTTAATGCCTTTTCATAAGGCCTTCTCCTCATATCCTTTGATAATAAATCTTAATTTTCTTCGTATGAATTCACCTTTTCCTTTATGATATTTATCATTATTATTATATATTTAGACATGTTAAGATGTGTTTTAAGATTATTTAAGTGGTACATAACCTATGTATGTGTCTAGAAATGACCCAAATGACATATGCAGTATTGCAAAACCTCATGCATCACTGTGTTGAGTTTGTAATATTTGTAAATGGTATTGGAAGGTTACTATTGTAGTTTGTAGTTTCAAACAACCTTCTTACATATTCTTCTAGATGTTGATCCTCCTTGAGCAGTACCACAAAACCCTTTGCGATGTAGGATAATATCATATATGATAGAATAGTACTATTTGCAATACCACTAGTATTCGTCAATTTGGACATGCAAATATAAGATTGTAATCTTATTTTTATGTAAGAATATACCCCCTTAAACTTGTTGTTGCATAAAGAACACTGTAATTAAAGTGAGCTCAACACAAAAGGAAAAGGCATAAATATGTCATTTTCACCATTACACATCTAATTTTTTTTTTATGATTTTATATACCTCTTTGTTATTAAATGCACTAAATTATATTCATGCTCTTTAATGACCACATTTTTTTGCATTTTGGGGTCATAGCATATGACAAAATTCCCTTTCTTTGTGATAATAACAATAACACTAATTTAAACAATGTACAACCTTGGTGACCATACTCGACACATCCTATGGTGTGCAAAGAATCTGACCACACCTCACATTCACTATCCTTCTTCACCACACTATCTAAATCTAGACTGACACAAGAGACCTCTTTCACAGCTCAATCAGCTAAACTATAGCTAAACGCTGGCCATCAATGACTGATTAGAAATTGTCCCACAAACGAGATTTAATGGTTTAGAACAGTCGTCCAAGGCACCATTAATGGAAGACACATCACCTTGATCATACATGGGGACAGAATTTTGAGCAGGGTCTGTATGTAGTGATAATTGTTGTGGTCCTCATTATGCTCAATCACCCACAATCTGCCAAAAACGAGCTGTGGCCAACCATTGCTGCTGAAAAGAATTCAAAGCCGGTGAACTTGGGAAATGTGAAACCAAACGAACGCTTTATCATTGTCTCTCTCCAACTACACATCCCATCTGGCAGCCATTACACTGAGAAGTTTGATTGTCTCTCTGGAATCATTATGTTACGTTACAAGCTCCAAATAGTCTTTGACTATAAATATTTGTGTTTAAGCTTTTGAATTTTTATTTTGATGGGATTTTAAGTGTAACAAAATTTTATGTTTTTAAAGTTATTTTTTATAAATAGTTATATATGTTAATTTTTTTTCCATGGTGTTGAATTATGAATGATAATGTTAAAATTGTATATTCATATCTATTTTTCTTATATTTATATTTATTTTGATTAAGGTGTTTTAAATGTAGTAATTAGTTTACAAGTAGTATATTCATGTGTGAATTTTGTTCATATCCCGATCCATGTCATCATTAATTTCTAGAGTTTTATTTCTGATCTCTAGATTTATTGACCTTCACCCTAGATCAAATCTACAAATGCAGCCTTATCTCAAGCAAGGTCCATAGCCATGGATCTAATACCTTCACTTTTAAAATTCAAATTTATTGCTTGGTTAACTATTTCGTTAGTCATTGTGAGACAACCTAACACAAGTTATGTTAATTTTTGTGCTTGTTTGTTCTATTTAAAGATATTCCCTCATTCATTTATAATCATCTAAGAATCAATTGAGTGCATGTAGACTTCAATTTACAATATGAATTAAAGGAATTTAGTGCATAATCAAAGTATTTAGAGCACATCATCCTATGTCCACTACATGCTTATTGTCTTTAAATCTCACTCAAAGTCATAAAGTCAACCCATTATGGGTTTGAGCCAAGAGAAATTAAGCCTTGTGATTTGATAAATTTCTAAAGGTGTTCATAAAAATTTCTAGTCCTTATAACATTTATAAATTATAGAAGTGAGGTCAAACTTGAGTTACATATTTGTAGGAATCAACAAGATAAAACCCATATGTTACAAGTCAATTTTCACATAGAATATCACTTTTGCATTCTGAGGAGCAATTTCTAGACATGGACTAGAATGAGGGTGGTAGATAGTGAATTTTCTGAATCATAGATATTCATCCAAGTCATCCAAAAATACAAAGCATTGACAATTCACTTTCTAACATTTGTTACTACATTTCTCCATCATCAAAATTTAGCTAAGTATTAATTTTAATTAAATTTAATTTCCACCTTTATTTATATTTGAAGTTAATTTAGAATCAAAATCTTGATCCTATGTTAAGTATTAATTTTAATTAAATTTAATTTCCACCTTTATTTATATTTGAAGTTAATTTAGAATCAAAATCTTGATCCTATGTTAATTGTTTGCTTATTGATTATATTTATTTAATCAACCTAGATTTATTTAAAAGGAATTTTCTTCCCTTATATTTTTGGTGAACTTGGCATTTTCATAAACCCTCTTAGGGTTTGATCAAGTAGGATTTATTTCTTCTACATCAATGTTTCATATATTGAGTTATTTTTTTCTTATTTTTAGATTTAATTAGGGTTAATTCCTCTTTCTTATGTCATATTTTATATCTTTATCTTTTTCTAGGCCTTTTGGTTCAAGGTGTGATATTCTTTTACTCAATATACATGCCTACACAATCACAAATTACTTTGCAAGTTCTACCTTATGTTTATATACTCATTTATTGTTCCCATTTATATAGAGATGCTTAAGACTTATTTTTCCAATTTCTTGGCCTAACCCCATCACTAATATGCTTTTCAATATCTCTAGACCAATCTTCACACCTAGAATCAACCCTAAAAGTATCAAGATAAAATTGTATTTTGGAACAAATTACACCCAGACACTATAAGGTACACATTTTTACACTAGATCAATGTTCCTATCCATGTTGTATTCTTCCACAAACATTCTTTCTAAATTGTGTATGAGTAACATTGGTTGTTTCTCCACTTCCATAGTTTGTCTTTACTTTAGGTCATACCCATAGTATTATCCCTCAAACCTTGTTTGCTCTATTTGCATGATTTCTAGGTTTAAATTTTATTAGTTTTTCATTTATGTCAAAAACTACCACTTTTTATCAAGCAACAATCACATAATTCTATAGTGACTTCAAAACCATCATCATAACTATATGACCACCCCAATGGTTTCACTTTTTATATGATGATCTTGTGATTATCATGATGATTTTGCATAATTTGAATGAAAAATAAAAAAAATGCATCCTTTCATTCCCCCATTAAATTCATAATGCTATGCTCACCTAAAGAAATCTTGTATAGCCTCTTTGTTGAGCCTCACATCTCATTTAACTATTTTTTTAAATCTCATTTTGATCTATAAGTTATCACATTAAATAAAATGAATAATTCTTAGGAGCTCTAACTCTCAATTTTTTTTCCTTTAAAGCATTGCCAAGCTACCTCCCTTTCTTTAAAGGTATGTTTAGGCCTTTGTTCAACCTACTTCATTGTTATAAGTACTATCCAAAGACTAAATAAGTGACTAGATGAAGGAATTGTGATACTATGGAATGATCTAAGCACTAATTCAGTATTTTTTCTCTTAAATTTTCTTATAATAATTTGATTCTAAATCAATAGAAATGTAATCTACAATTGGATATGGGAATGTGTGTATTTATTTTCTATGATTTCTTAGATAGATTGTTAAATATTTGTTTTTTGATTTAGTATTTAGTTGATATTTCATTATGTGTATTTAATTTAGTTTATATAGGTTTTATTTATGTGTTTTCTTTGTTATTTTTTCTTATTTCAAATTTGAGAGCATTCAAGTTCTCATTTGGCTATCATAGACCTAGGGGTCCAATTTGTCAATAAGGGATTCTATCCTCCTATTTTTAAGATAGGATTTCATTTTTATAGATCTTTTAGTACCATCCTTGGGACTCTACTCTTCCCTTTTTGGTTGGGGTTTCATACTCCAACTTTGTTTTCACTAAAGTATAGACCTTGTTAAGGTCTCTTAATCTATCCATCTCATTATCCATTATTCTAGATAGCCACAAGAATATTTGTGGAACCTTTTCATTATTTATTTATTAGTTTCTAAGCCCTCTATTTCACTATCTTTACCTTGGATAGCCTCACTAATAAATTTTGAGCATATTTTATAATCATATAACATATTATCCAGGTTATTAATAGTTTTCTAAGGCTCAATTTATATTTCCTTATACAAGTGAAGTAATCATATTTAAACTTGAGATTGATTTTTAAATTAGTACTATTGGATATTATCATGCATAGTGTTTTCTATCCTTCTTAGAAGGTCCATCTACCCATTGTTCTATGTTTACAACATGTTGATACACATATTTCATTGTCCAAAGTTTATACAAGATGTCAAACTATTGAATACATACATATATTAGTTTCTTACATTCCATTGGCAACATTCTTTAGTGTCTTAAATTATTTTTATTATATTATGCTAATGTATGCTTAAGATAACCATTGTTACATTGTTGTATTTTTTCTATTAGTTGCTTACATTAAGTGAACAATTGTATTTGTTTCCATTTTTAATTTCATTTGAAGTATTTAGTGTCATAAATATGTATTATTCATTACAAATTATAAATTGAGCTTATTGACATCTAGAATTGCATGTTTTACATCCTAGGTCACATTGCACACAATCAAATTTAAATAAATTTAAACATCATATTCTCTATTTCCTACATAAAAAATATTTGAAATAGTGAAATTCATTTAGGAAAAGATCATGTAGGGAATTTGCATCTAGAAACTATATTCATACATAGTTGCACACTATTTTAGGTAATTTTTTCTTTGTTGCATATTGGTTGGTAAAAATTATTGAATATAAAACCCCAAAATAATACAATATTTATAAAACCAAGTAATTTTCTAACCTCTTGTTGCATTCCCACACATCCATTTACCTTGGTATTTGGTTAGATGTTGCTAAGAACTACACAATGAAGATATTTTATCTCCTCTTGCGGGTATGCTCCTTGAATTACTTGAGGCCTTTGACTTATTGGCTATAGAGAACATTACACCATTGATAGCAAGGTTTGATTCTCTACCTTATCGTATTGATGAACAATTTTTCATCAAGATTTAGATACAGATACTTCTTAGAAGCACTTTAAATGATTAATTTTATCTTGCCTCATAAGAATTTTGAGCTTCATTGATCATTTTCTAGGTCCCCTAGCCACATGGTTGAATTTTTTGACCACATGGTTTGGTGTAGTTGTAAAAAATACTTGGTGAATCTTAATCGTATTTGAACAAAAAAATGACTTCTTTCATTATTTTTATCAAATTATCTTTTCTTGGCATAATAGAACTCATTAGTGAGGTTTCACTTTAAGGTCTCTTTTCTGGTGATCCCAGGGCCCTATTTTTAGTTCCTTAATTATATTTTTATATAGAAAACTATATATTTCTCTAGCATGACATATATAATTGTATAGTTTCAACATATGTATATTTGGTGAACTTGACATGAAGGCAATCACCTTCTAGTTTTCTCTTTTTTATCATTGTTTTTCTTTTCTTACTTTCACCTTCAATATTTCACTTTATTATGTGGTTCTTTACACCCCTTGAACACGTATGATTCCAAATTTGTCAACCCATTTGGAGTGTATTGCATTAGTTGTGAGGAACACCACCATAGTTATCCTTTCCACATGGAAGGGGAACATAGTACGTGATACAATAATTCTAGCCATCATGATTTGTGGATCCAAGTCCCTAAACACTTTAACCAAATTCTAATTTTTTAACAAATACTAAAAAATTGAACAAATACTAAAAAATTGAACAAATACTTGAGACCCCAAAAATGAAAATATAGCCTTGCTAGCCAAGAAGGGAAAATCCTTATGAGGAAAAAATTATTTCTCCCTCATAATCTAGAATAGGCTAGGGACCATGCAAATTTTTTATGACTCCTCCCATACCATTTAGCAACTCCAATATTCATTGATTGGACCCTCTAGATATAACACCCATACATGGCTTATGATAGATACCAAAGAACCTTCATAAGAGGTTGTGAGATGTGCTATACTAAATCATTTTCCTAAAATAAGGTAAATGGAGGTTGAGATTTGATATATTGAGGATAATATCCTTATAGCTTATTGAATTGATATTTATATAAAATGATAATAATGTACACAACAAGGCTCTAAAACCCCTCATGTTAGAAAGTCAACTACCACTTCTAATGAGATTGAAACCATCTTGGTGGGTCACATTAGGTAGTTGGATATGGGTCAACATTATCCTCCTCCTAGATACAAGACTCCTATTGACCAAGAGATGTGCAATAAATGAGTTTCCACACCCCATCGCTCTTCTAAGAATCCAAATGTTGTTAATCACTAAGCTAGTCAACTCTCACTTTATTATAGTTACCAACCATTCTATTCCACCTCTAGACTTCCCTTAGGGATTTCACTTTCTACAATACCTTATCCTTCACAAGAAAATCTATAATTTCTTGCTTATTCCATTCTTATAAGATATAGTATTCATCGTCCTCTTTTTGTTCATGATTCCATATCAAGTACTTACCTTGAGTACCTAAAGGAGCATTTGGATAATGTAATCAAGAGAATCATCCTTTCTAGGACACATCATAATCTTCCCAAATTGGGGGAGGGGGGGTCCTAATGCACATATCATAGCTTATGCCACAATCATTCAAGAGCTTGTACCATGAGATGTTGCACGGTTACAATTTTTTCCTGAGACCCTTGAGGAGATAACATTGGATTGGTAGCATATAGATACCTAAAGGTGTAGGATTTTATGGTGAACTCCTCAAATACCCTAGGATCACCTGCAAGACAAAATAACTTCCACAAGAGAAAAATGGCAAAAATATCATGCTATCATTTAGATGCAAGAATGCCAAATTGAATATAGCAAAGTACATATGATACCTTGCTTATATAGGCAAGGAGTGAGATAGGATTAGAAAAGATCATGAAAAGTTTCTTAATCCTATCACATGTGACAACTAACTAACTACCTAGGAAATGATGCAAATATAAGTTCTAGATAAGACAACTCATCCTTCTAGAAGAATCTTATATCCTAAGTAAAATCAACATGTGAATGTGTCCCCTAATTACCTAGTGGAATAAATTACTAGGTTTAAGACTTTATTATTCACACTAACAAAAGGATCAAGAATAATATCATATATTGTAGAATAGTACTATTTGCAATACCACTAGTATTTTTCAATTAGGACATACAAGTATAAGATTGTGAGCTAACTTTTATGTAAGAATATAATGTTGCAAGTATGGGTAGGTGGTGTTGTCATTGATGTCAACACGCCTATGTTGTCATTGATATCTATTTGTGAATAAGATTGTTACAAGAGTATGAGCAGTTGTTAGTTGTGTTATGGAAGTGTTAGTATTGTATATGCTTTGATTTGTTGCATTACATATGTTGTCATCAGTTAAGCTACTGGTGTTAACCTCTGGTGTTACTTTGATTAGATTCTATCTATGGTTGTGGTAGTGCTAAGATGATAAGGATGTGTTTCTAATGCTTGGTTTCCAAGTGATTTTGAGAAAATTTGATAAAAAGAGGAAATATTGTGTAGTACTATATTTTGGGTTATAAAGAGATGTTCTAGTTTTGCTTTGTATTTCTTCTAGGTTGAAGATTTTCTTGTGAAATTTAGATATGTTGGTGAGAGGTGTTCAAAGATTCTATATCCAAAATTTTGGCTTCTATATCAATGTGCAGAGAGATCTATATGTTCACTAGTATGTGAACTGAGTTTGTAGTGGTTTCTGGGAGAAATGTATTTGCTCCACATTTCTCTACAGTTGATAATTGGTTTTGCAGATCTGGGAAGTTATTCATATTGCTTATATATTTCATAATTCAAGAGTGTTCATGATTTGGTGTAGTAAAAAGTGAGTTTCATGTGTCAATGTGCATAGAAGATAAATTGGGTGCTCAAGATGAATGTGTTTTACTAATACAAGTTGGTTGGAAGAATTTGTTGGATTTCACGTGGTTTGTAGATTGTTCCAAATTGTCTTGAAGCGTGTTATGTGGTTCACAAGTCTTCTTTGGGTTTGAGGAAGTGTATACTTAATTGATTAATGGTGTTTGCATGGGTAACAACCGACTTGGTGTTTACACTACATGCGAAGGATAAATATTGTTTAAGGAAGTGTGTGGTTAAGTGGTGTTGTTGATTTGGGTCCCAATTAAGTTTTGATGTGGTCCACATTTACTTGTACCTGCCACGAAAGTGTTTCAACACCGAACTAATTTGAATTTGTACGTTTGAGATGCATTGTCGACCTTGGAAAGGGTTTCAAGGTTGAGGATAGTATAAGTATGAGTTGAATTGTTGAAGGAGGTCAAGATAGATGAAAGTGTGAAGTGTTTGATGCGAATGATGCAAAGTGCAGAGTTGTAGAGTACGAAATTGAGCAGAGCACTATGAACTTTCAAGTGTTGGATTACTAGATGTAGTGAGTAGAAGGTGTCTGCAATCATTCAAATTGCGAAGGTGTTGGAGCTATTGTGGTGGATTATTTGTTGCATTGAGATCATGTTCTTTGTGTAACACTTCTTCTCTATCTTCTTTTTTCTATTTTGATAGTGAGGCTTTGGTTGTGAGCCTTTCTAGACAACGTGTCCTATTTTGGTAGTGAGCCCTTGTAAGTGGTTTTGCAATTAATTATATTGTGAGCTAATCCTCACCGTGGTTTATCCCTTCTTAGGTTTTCCACGTAAATTTGGTGTTCTCTTGTGCATGGTGTTAAAGTTGTTTCAATTTTGTTTTATGCTTTTCATGCTAATTCATCATAACATATTAAGGGTTTAATGAATGCAAGTGGATTTGAATGTTAATGAGGATTTTGATGTTTTGATAAGATACAAAGTTGATTTACCCCCCTCCTCCCTCCCCTCTCAATTGTCTTGTTCAGTCAACATATACCTCATGTAAACTTGTTATTGAATAAAGAAAACTCTAATAATTAAAGTGAGCCAATTTAAACAAAGGGAAAATGGCATAAGTATGCCATTTTCACCATTACACTTCTAAAGAAGATTTGATGATTTGATGTACCTCTTTGTTATTGAACACACAAAATTATATTCATGCTCTTATAATGACCACATTTTTTGTATTTTGGGGTCATAGCATATGGCATCATTCCCTTTCTTTTTTTTTAGATTGCAGGAATCGGGTAGCACGACCCCCTATAAACTGCAGTGCCCCTAGTAAACTTTTTAACGTGACCGGCGGCACTAGCGCGACATGCCCTCCGGTACCACGGGGGTGGGGGAGACTAGACCTCGTGATCATTCCCTTTCTTTTCAATAATAATAATATTTTGGTTTTTTTTTATTGTATGCCAACCATTCCTCCATATATATAATATTAAGATTTATTTTTTAACATGTCTTAATATCACCACACAATCTTACCTTACTTCAACATCATGTAGTTGGACTCAGAACACATAATGAATGCCAACCAAGAGAACTCCTCTCCAAGTATGTGGTTGGAGCCATGGCAAAATCAAGTCACTTCCTCATAATGTCTAAGTTTGGAAAGACATATTTGACATTAATTTGTTTTTCCAACCAAGACTTAAATGTGATTGTCAACCTTATTTATTAAGCAATTTTTTTTTGTGGTAATTATCATTTCAAAATTGCACTTAAAAAATTAAATCACATTTTATTAAAAAACATATATTATAGATGATATTTATTTAATTATAATTCTATATATTTTTTTATGATTAATTCAAAATCCCTTTTAACATAATATAAAATTTCATGAAAATAACTAAATTTTATAATAAAAAGTCTCTAAATACAATCATACAACCATCAAATTCAACCATCATTCTTATTATATGTACAACTTTGGTGACCATACTCGACACATCCTATGGTGTGCAAAGAATCTGACCACACCTCACATTCACAATCCTTCTTCACCACATTATCTAAATCTAAACTGGTACGAGAGACCCCTTCCACAGCTCAATCAGCAAAACAATAGCCAAACGCTGGCCATCAATGGCTGATTAGAAATTGTCCCACAAACGAGATTTAATGGTTCAGAACAGTCGTACAAGGTACCATTAATGGAAGATACATCACCTTGATCATGCATGAGGACAGAATTTTGAGCAGGGTCTGTATGTACTGATAATTGTTGTGGTCCTCATTACGCTCAATCACCCACAATCTGCCAAAAAAGAGCTGTGGCCAACCATTGCCAACAACCATCGCTGCTGAAATGTATTCAAAGCTGGTGAGCTTGGGAAATGTGAAACCAAACGAATGGTATCATTGTCTCTCTCCAACTACACATCCCATCTGGCATCCATAACTGTGAGAAGCTTGATTGTCTCGCTGTAACCATTATGTTACATTTAGAAGTTCCAATTAGTCTTTGATTATAAATCTTTGTGTTTAAGCTTTTGAATTTTTTTGATGGGATTTTAAGTGTAACAAAATCTTAAGTTATATATATATATTCCATAATGTTAGAATATGAGTGATAATGTCAAAAGTGCATATTTATATCTATTTTTCTTATATTTATTTTTATTTTGATTAGGTGTCTTAAATATAATAATTAGTTTATAAGTAGTATATTCATCTATGAATTTTGTTCATATCTTAATTCATGTTATTATTAATTTCTAGAGTTTTATTTTTTATCTCTAGATTTATTGTTCTTGACCCCGGATCAAATCTATAAATGTAGACCTATCTCAAGTGAGTTCCATAGCCATGGATCTAATCCCTTCACTTTTAAAATTTAAATTTCTTGCTTGGTTGGCTATTTCAATATAACATACTTAAGTTGTGTCATGTAAATATCTTCCTCCAAGTCACCATGCAAGAGTGGTGTCTTCACATCCATATGTTTTATCTTTAAATCAAAAGCTACTACTATAAATAATAGAAATATAATAGATGTTAGCTTAGCAATTGGAGAAAAATCTCACCAAATTTTATCTCCTCAACCTAAGAATGACATTTTGGAACCAATATTTCCTTGTAATTTTAATACTACCATATAAAACAATCTTCTTTTTGAATATTCATTTACATCCAATATGCTTTCTTTGTTTTAGGAATAGTACCAAGCCTGACATGTCATTATTCTTCAATGCAATCATCTCCTCAACCATGGCTAGTATCCAAGCCTTAGAAACACCCATGCCATTGTCTTATTCATAGTTATAGTCTAATTGGTATTATTAATTACATAAAAAATACATCTCCAATAAGGAGTGTAATTATTTGTTTATTATCTCTATCAAGTGGACCTCCTCAATAGCTAAGGAGATTCTACCTCCTCTTCAAAACAATCTAAGTTATTTGAACTCTCATCCTCTTCAATTTCTTCATGAGATTTTGGATCAACCTTTTTCGATATTTAGGGTTAGTTGAACCACCTCTTTCTTCCCATCATCTTTTGGTTCTAATATTGATAAACAAGACTTTATATCTCTAAAGATAACACTTCTATTATATATAATAATTTTAGCCATAGGGTTGCAAAGATTGTACACTTGTTCTCTAAATTTGATTACTTATCCCTAAGCACATGTACATATGCCTCACAATAAAAAATGAAAATATTGAAATAAGGGTTTTTCCTATCCATGCCTCCATAGGGGTCTTGTCAACAAGAGTTGATGTAGGAGACGTATTAATTAGGTAACAATTCAAAGAAAATATTTTTGTCAAAGATATTTATTCTAGATCAACTCCTCTAAGCATGCATCCAGCCCTCTCTATCAACATCCTATTCATTGTCTATTTAATTCTATTATGCTAAGAGGTATACAATTTTTTTCTTATATGTCTCTCAATCTCATTCTCTTTATAGAACCTATCAAAATTTATGAAATAAAATTTATGTTTGTTCTTGTCCTTCTTTCCTTTCTCCTTTATCTTCCTTGAACATCTAGGGCCCTCTTAACATATTTAAAATATCTTCATTACATCTCCTCTAAGAGTATTGTAGCAATTACTTCATCCATTTTGAGTTTTTAGTCAAACATCCTAATTTACATCACCAAGTGATCTTGTGAGTTTAACAAAGAACATAGATGTGTCATGCAATGATTATCCTCCATTTTAACTCAAATAGAGTGTAGATCTAGGTCATAATCATGTATTGAATGCATTCAAATACTTGACAGTATAATCATCATCCATTCTCAAGGTGTATAGCTTCTTTCTCATGAAAAGTTTTTTATTGAAGAATTTTGACTTGTTAAAGTCTCTCGTCTTTTTCTAGATAGCTCGTATAATGGATTCTTCTTTAATAAGAAAAATCTACCAAGTATAACCTAATGAGAAAAATTACCTTTCTATCTAATAGATCCTAGTCAACTTGTGACATTGTAGTGGGCTTTAATTTGGATACAAAAACTTGTAAATCTTTTTCAATGAGCATATCCTCCATCTTGAGCTTAAATCTCCCCATCTCTGTTCTTGGCATGATTTCCATTTTAGTACAACAATATCTCCTTCTATGCATTCTCCCACTCAATCTGAGATTAGTATACCTACAACCCAAGGTGATTAATATTTGATACCAAATGAGAGGAAGTAGAGACATAAATATGCTTCCTACACAAATCTATAAGAGGAGATATATGCAAAAACTTAAACTAATCATATAATTATAAGGCAATAAACACAAAATAAATATACCATAACATATGTAGTGATCTCCAAGGGGGAAAAATTCTTAGGATGAAAACCCCATAATTTAAAGTAACTTAATGCATTTTTCAATGATCAAATTATTGCAATACACTCTTAAGGTCTAATAATTTAAAGGAACATCACCAACAAGAGATGTGGAACAATTATGGTATCATATCACTACATACAAAAATTACTACGGAACCTCTATCTCAAGAACCCAAATAAATAGAAGAATAAATAATTGAAACCATCAAATGGAAAGTATGAAACATGAGCTAAACCACCCAAAATGTGGTGTCGAATCCCTAGTTAAAATATGATTCCTAAATCTCAAGATGAGTCTATAGACTAAAAATACCATATTCCTTACACCTATCATAAGCTCATCATAATCTACTCACTAACTTGGGTTCTCTATTTTGGATCTATCATCTCTATTGAAAGATTCCTTATAACGTGTCAAACATGCATCAAAAGTTGGAGGCATGGATGCTTCATGGATTCTCTTATATTTTTAGTGTGAGGTACAAATTTTGGAGGCTATAACTTTTAATCCATGGAGTTGATTGAGACTCTTTAAAAAAAAAATTAAGATCTTGAGGAGGTTCGTGTTTTCATAACCAATTTTCCTTAGTTAAGACCGGTTTCAACATTTTTTAGGGCCATAATAGTTTTCTAGAGCCTTAAAAGTTATTTTTTGTGTTTTCTAGCCTAACTATTATATTTTCTTCATTATTAACATTAGAATACATGGTTCAAACACCTTTTCTAATAGTTTCACTACTTTTCTATACATTGTCTTTACTATTTGCTTGGTATTTTAGGGGATCTAACAATTCCATAGAATCACATTTGTTTATCTTTTATCAAGAGTAGTATTTTTCCATCAAGAATGGTTGTAAAATATTGCTATCTTAATGTGTGACATATCATGATAAATAATAATTTAGTATATAACTATTGATTAACAATGGGGCAGGGGCCCTAGCTCAGTTGGCTAAATTTTTCCTGTTGCAGGAGGTTGGTCACGAGGTCTAGTCTCCCCCACCCCAGTGGTATTGGAGGGTGTGCCGTACCAGCGCCGCTAGTCACGTTAAAATTTTTACGAAGCACACTACAGTTTATAGGGGGTCATGCTACCCGATTCCTGCAGTCTATATATATATATATTGATCAACAATATCTTTGAGATTTAAAATTATACAAGATATAATAATTATTAAATCCATCCAGTACTAAGGTCTTCTATACTTTGTTATCGTTATAATCCACTTTATTAACTTTCTTCTCAAGAATTAGGAATCAATCTTAAAATAGTTGTGATCATAGGATTTAAACAAAATGACAAGTCTCTTTTTTTTAAAGTATGTGATTCACATATTGCTATGAGTTTAAGGGTGTAAAGAGCCACTAGATACATTGATATTTTATAAGTTATATACTCATATTTTAATAGATATTTGATTTTATATAGATAATAGATATATACATATAATTTACAAAGCTAACATAGATTGAGTTAAGGAAAAGTTAAAATAGGACTCAAACATATTCCATAAAGTTTATCTTTTCTTGCATCAAGTTCATCACATTTTTATTTTATTGATTATTGAGATCTCCAAAGAACTACCCTCCTAAAATTTAAATAGCTCAAAGTTTAGAAGTGTTATACTTTCTAATGTTAAGTAGCCCAATCTACTTGTATTTTAAGCTCAATGTGTCACTTGATGCTCTTGCACTACTTGATACCCTAAGTCTAAATGATCTCATAAATGCATCTTTTAGAAATATAGTGAATTGGTTAGAACACTAATATGCTTGAAAAATAATATTAAGCAAGAACAAGAAAAATCCTAAAAGAAGCAAGGAAAATAATTATCACACAAGAAATATCAACCTCTTGGAAAATATGAAATGCAAGTTAAACAATTAGAGAAATTAAATTTTGAAACCCTAGGGGATTTACCAAATAAATGTAAGGGGAAAAGTACCACCTGTATAAATTGTATAGGCTAATTAAATAAATACAATCAACTAGAAAATAAATTAATCTAGGTAATATAGTTAGGATAGATAATTAAAATTTATTCATGTGAAAGTAAGTTGAATAGGTGTATTTAGCTTTGGGATTGATAATGGATATATTTTGTTGATGTTGTCATATGAATCGATTTGCCACTATCAAAAAATTAATTGCATTAGTATAATGAATGCCTCATAATTTATGTCATTTAAAATAATGCAAATTGATCCCAAGTCTTGCAAGTTTGATATTGATTGTCACAAAACTAATTTGATGTGTAGAATTGATCTAAGTTGCATGTAGTTGATTTGAGTCATTAATAATTGATCTAATGTAAAATGGTCTAAAGATCTATTTTCTTTCACCTCCTAGAAATTTGAATCTATTAAGAA
This sequence comes from Sequoia sempervirens, assembly GCA_007258455.2. Lineage (NCBI taxonomy): Eukaryota > Viridiplantae > Streptophyta > Pinopsida > Cupressales > Cupressaceae > Sequoia > Sequoia sempervirens. Next base: position 162,529,362 of record VDFB02075321.1, on the reverse strand, counting down.
GAGACATTGTTGAGGAGCTTGCCAACTTGATAGGTGAACAAGTTCTCCTAGGTAAAACCCCTTGGTAGACTAAATTAAAAATGATGAGATAGATTGAAGACAATATGCACAAACATGTAGATGAACTATAAGATGATGATGCAAATTTGGTTCCTTTAATATTCTTTAAAATTGAAGGATGATATAATAATCCAACAAATGAAATTAAGTGCACGTTGAATTTATTTAAATACCATGACACAACATGTTGCGTGAAGCATGTGCTAGATCGATTCATGATGACTAGTAAAAATGTGTGATAAATTTGAATATGAGACTTTGGGATTCAACGATAATTCTTATTGTCCTCAAGATTGATTTGGATCAATCCCAAGTCACATAGAAATGATCTACATGAATAAGGTGGTGATCTCAAGATAAAAAATGAATAATTGAAACTAATACTAATACAAATAAAATAAGAATAAAACATAACAAATACATAATATTTAATACAAACAAAAATGAAATAAAGATAAATAAGAATCAACCTAATGCTCATAGATTATATGAACAAGTTATTAGAAGATACTAGAATGATAGGAAAGGTAACAGTAAATATGAAATAAACATCAATGTATGTAAAAAAAAAAAGAACTCTCTACATAAAGTTGGGAAGCCTATCTGATATATAATGCATCGTGAAACTTTATAATTGTTTTTTGCTTTACATTTAACAATTTTTTAAAAAAAATCAACCTACACAAGAATAATCTAAGTATCTTTAAATCATTACGTAAAGACATTTCTATAAGATTAACACAACATTCATTAAAATGACAAATGAGAAATATACAATTTTATCAAGTCATTATTAAACTACATTAGTATGTCGGTCACACAAACAAACTAGCCCATTGTGATCGGATGAAGTTGACGCCAACCTCCCAAATAATAGGATAAAATCCAACTCTTTGTGCTGTGGACAAAATCCAGGTTGGATTCCTTACGTGACATACAAACGTCCGCATGCAAGCTGGAACACGCTGTGAAGATAAAGAGCTGATGTCACCACAGTTGCTAATCAACCAAAACCGGTACAATTATATGATACAAACAAATTTCTGTGGCCACAATATTGCTGGCGCGTCAGCATTTGAATTATGCCACGAAGATCCATTAAAACCCACTGGATTTTTGGGCTACAGAAAACCAGAGCTGATTTCACGACAAACAATAGCTTTTGTGGTATCTCACCCTCACCTCCTTGTAATAAAGAGCGGGGATTTCTTGGAAGAAACTCTCTTTCTTGTTAAATCCTCTGGGTGTTGAGGAAAAGGGTTTTTTAAGCTGACGAAATCTTTATACTGCAAGATGGGTGCTTGCATTTCTTCACAGTCCAATGAATCCCAACCCACTGCAAATCTAATACTGATGGATGGAAGCATCAGGGAATTTGCTGAGCCTCTGAAATGTAGGGAGATTCTGCAAGAATACCCAGGCCATTTTATCTGCAGTTCAGATGGGCTTTATATAGGAAGAAAGATATGTGAGGTTCTTCAAGAGAATGACCAGCTGGAACTTGGGCAGCTATATTTTCTTCTTCCAAGCCAGAAACTGGAATATGTGGTCACAGAATCTGACATGGCTGCTCTGCTTTTTAAGGCCAGTTCTGCACTTAGACAGAAGAGAAGCAGGAGCCAAAAAGTGCAGCCTTTGTTTGACGTTCATTTGGATGTTAAAGAGGAAATCCAGGAATTGTTATGGGCAGAGGAGTCGTGCAGGGTGAATTTCCTTTTGTCGTCCAAGATCTCTGTTTCAGCTGCCTCAGGGGTGGGTAAAAACCAGTGGCATTCCAAATTGGAGACGATAATGGAGGGTGTGTGAAATTACAGTTCCAAAAGTTGTGTCATCCATGTATAGAAAAGATGTAATATTATATTTGGTGGTCTAGATTTACGTTACATTCAAGGCACTGGCTATTTTCATGGAATTCCATTTCGATGTAACATATTTTTGGATTTGGATGTAACGAAAAGTGCTTCGTATCGTTTATCCAGAATAGATTTGGATTTTTCAGTAGTACATTTTATGTAACATAGGCCCTCCAGATCAAATGCAATAATGTGTTGGATTTAAACCCACATTTCATAGGTGTTGATGGCTCAGGCACTGTTTAGAATCTGTAGGTGATTTTTGGATGAAGTTCAGACGCTATAGGAAGGTTTTCCATTGTAGAACTAATGTAGCCTAAGTGGTAAAAACATTTGTCGGGGCTGTTCTGCTGCCATTTTGTTGTTACATCATGGCCAAGTAATAACGGTAGTTTATACTGACTTATAATATCATTTGTTTTTGATATAGGTAAAAATAGGTTTTGAAGGGACCCCAAACCCTTTACAAAAAAAAAAAAGGTTGCAGAAAAGACAGCCTACAGCCAGCCAAAAATCAGCTCCAAAACAAGACCCATCAAGATTTACATTTAACACTATTCTTGTAGGAGTGGAGATTCATGTCAAAAGAAGGCCTAGAGATTTTAACTTTCTTACCCTTAACAGTGATCCAACCTTCTTCCACATGCGCTGCCTTATCCAACTAGGCCAGCTCACTATTATCCTGAAGATTACTGCCTGCCGCCATAGTCTTAGAGATTATATCATTATTCCTTTGTGCAAGCAAAGACTTTTCTGAAGAGCCACTAGGCAAAGAAGCCGTAGCACTATCACCAGGACTGGTCGCCTGGGACCTAGTCACCTGCTCATTAGGGGAAGCCATAGCAGCCCCGCCATTTGAGACATCTGGAGGGGATGCCCCAAGATCCTGTGAATTAGAAGCAACCACCTCAGAAAAACTCCTATGTTGATCAAATTTCTTCACAATCATTTAATGTTGTTGTGAAGCACTATTCCACCAAGTAGCCTTCTTAACTATTTTCTCAAATCCGCATTGTGCCGCAACATGTCCCGTTTTAAACACCTTCATAACTGGAAGGGAATCCCTTCATAATCCAAAGATTGGATCCAAGAACCCTTTGAACTTATAATGTCATTTGGTGTTCATGACCAGTTATTTTATTTAAAAGCTAAGGTACAAGAATTTATTAAAGCATTTTGCTAGGAAATATAGACATTTTCATAAGGTCCTAGGCATCCATTTAGATTTTAAAAAACATTATAAGACAAGCAATATGCCAAAGCAAAGATGTGAGAGTTTGTATTTTTGAGAATTTATTTTAAAATTGATATTTTTAAAGTAAAATTCTATATATATATATATACACACACACACACACACACACACACACACACATATGATGCATTGTTTATTTAGTTTTGTGTTTAGCTTTAAATTATGTTTCAATATATTTATATAATTATAAATTATATATTTTTCTATTTAGTTGGATCTATGTATTTAAGTTGGATTGCATCCAGTCTTTTATTTATATATGTAATCTCAATTCATTTGACTTATCTATCTGATTATGATCATTAATCTTATTCTAATCCAATCCAATCCAATCCAATTCAATCCATTGAGAGTAATGATTTAATTTGGTGTCTAATCCAAGCTATATGTATGAGGTCATCCTTGCAACAATCCACTAAAACACTTATCAAAATTAAACATTTAGCCAACTATCCCTAGGATTGACTTTGCATAAATCTTAGCAATGTGGTGCTTTGTCTATGTCGAAAAGCATTTAAATTGCTTTCATTCTAATCATGAGCTATTAGTGGTATCTCCATTGAAAGTTTGAAGTCAAGAAAGGAATCAAGCATATTTTATCATATCCATCTTAGCACAAGTGAAACAACTAGCAATATGTTTTAGAGTTCATGTTCATGCTTGAAGCTTTCTATCTATTAAGGTATTTTTAAATATTTTGATTTGACAAAAATAACCTAAATATGCAACTAATAATGTTATTGTTTGAAAGTTATTGATAAAGTAAAGGTTGCAATCCTTGTACCTATCTTCGTATTCCTTTTTTTATGGGGGTAGACAAAGTGAAATATTGGCAGAAAGTTATTGATAAAGTAAAGGCTGCAATCCTTTCTTAGAAGGCAAGCTGGTTGTCCTTAGCTGGAAGATTTATGATGATTAAGTTAGTCTTAGTATCCATTCCTAATTACTTTCTGGCTATTCTGAAGGCTCCAAAATGTGTTATCAGTACTATTGAGAAAATTATTAAGAATTTTTTATGGAGAGGAAACATAGATAATAAAAGGAAAGTGCCTTTGGTTTCTTTGGATAGTATGTGCATGAGCAAATGTAAAGGAGGAGTGAGTATTCATAATCTTTCAGCAAGAAATATGGCTCTAGGAGTAAAGCCGACCTAGCAGTTATACAAGAAGCCACAATCAAAATGGTGTACTCTAATGCAAAACAAATATTTGGATAATGACAATCCAGCTAGAATTCTTACAATAGCAAATCCCCCATCAGGTTTAGCCATGTGGAACTTTATTGTGGCTTGCAAAGAGGTCATTTCTCCTTATTTGTCTTGGGAGGTGAACAATGGAGAAAGTATTTTCTTTTGGAGGGATTCTTGGAATGGATATCCCCCATTAAATTTTGTCCAAGAACTACAAATAGTAGAACAAGTGTTTACAATAGCATGGGGTTCAAAGCTGGAGGACTACATACATACAATTGAGCCTTTAACCGGGAAAGTAACTTGGAAGGTCTTTCCTCTTGCTCTTATTTCCGTGAACCAAAAGAGTATCATAGAAAGTGAGTTAGATAAGAGATTTGTTACATTTTCTGATTGCCCGGATAGGATAATTTGGGCTCCATCCAAGGATGGGAATTATACTGTGAAGCAGGGTTATCAATTGATCATGGCACAATTAATTCAGAATCAAACACATAGGGCTTATTCCTTTTTTTGGTCTTCAAGAACACTGCCTAAAGGAGGGAGTTTTGCATGACTTGCCTTAAGGCATAGTCTTAACCAGTGGTAGACTGCAAAAGTTGGGTTTTGAAAATCCTTTCAAATGTGTACTCTGCCACGAAGTTATAGAGACAATAGATCATCTATTTGTGCAATGCACATTAGCACAAGGCTGCTGGGACTTCATTAAATCAAAATTAAATATTCACTTTCCTTTTCCCAATTCTATATGGGATTTATTCTCAAGTTGGCCAGTGCTCTATAAATCATCCCTATATGCCTGTATTTGGAGTGCAATTCTAGCAATTGTCATTTGGTGTATATGGTGGGAAAGAAATAGGCATATCTTCAAAAATTAATCTCTCCCATTACATCAAATCCACTTCAAAATTGAAAAACATATTTTAGAGGTGGTAAATTCATATGTTCAGAGCAATAAAATAGTTTCATCCATTTTTTCAAGCTGGGATAGTTGGTTGTTACAGAATTGGGAGTATATACATTTTCCTTGTAAAGGTTCTCAGTTTGTTTCTAGTAAAGTTAAAGTGGATAGAGTATCAATTTGTTGGCAACCACTCGCTTTTGAATACTACAAACTTGATTTTGATGGTGCCTCAAGAGGTAATCCAGGGGCTTCGGGTGCAGGTTTTTGTATTCATGATTGGAAGGGTTCACTGTTAGTAGCAAAGGAAATACCTTTGTCAAGGGATACTAATAATGTAGCGGAAGCAAAATAATTGTTGCAAGGTCTCAAAATGGCTCAAGAATTGAGCATAAATCAGCTACATATTGAGGGGGATTCTCTCCTGATTATCAATGCATGTAAGGAGAAAAAGTTTCATAATTGGAGACTAAATTATATTATGAAAAAAGTTTGGGCATTGATGGAATTCTTTAGTAGAGTTCGAATATCACATACATATAGGGAGGGAAATAAGTTAGTAGATATTCTTGCTAACATAGGTTGTGATGGAAAATAGTATCAAGTCCTCGACATGGTGAAGATAGCAAATTGTTTTCCTATGCTACACAAGTAGATTTTGGCAGAAAGATTTGATTAAATCATTTGTTACTGATTTCCCTTGACCCTTTGCATCTTTTTTGTAATGGTTTGTTCACAATGGTTTGGGTTTCATGGAGGAGTGTGGCATCCGAATTGGTATGATGACATGGCATAGCATCCAACGAGGGCGTCTGCATAATTAAAATGAATTATGGCAAATGTCATACCAATGCCATCAAAATTTTTGTAGCTTGCGGGGAAGAATTATTTTGTTCCATGCATGGAGCATCGAAGGGGTCAGAAAGCAATCTTGCATCAACAAAAATAATCTGAGTTATTTTAAATCCAATAAGGGCTTGACAGTTCTGATCATCATTGAGTTCCTTCTTTTGGGTGTCCAAAATTATCGCTGTGACATTAAGTTGTCGTTGGGAGTAAGTAGTGGGCTATGTCAGCAAGAGGCAGGCTAGTCGATGAGAGATCTGAAGAAGTCTCTTAGACATCCTGATTTGGTGTTGTTGTTCTCATCGGTAAGACAGAGCGATGTCGGTGGGAGTTTGGTGGATGTCTCTTAGACATTCCGATGGAGTGCGGTGAAGACTTTTCGGCGAGAGATAGGTTGGTCGGTGAGACATTCATGAATGTCTCTTTGACATTCCATTGGACTGTGCATTGGGGTGACTTCGGGGTTTTGGCAAGAGATTCTCCTAAATTTCTTTGACATGGTGGGTTTCAGCGGTGGAGTGGAGGTAGTGATATCAAGGTGACATATGGGGTTCAGTGTGACATCCTCTAATGTCTCTTCGACAAGGCGATGGACGGAAGTGAATGGTGGGACCGACGGGGAAGTGGACAATTGGCGAATAGCAATAGGGAGATCCGTAATTTGCATCCTTGTTGCGAATTACGAATGATGATGTGGATAGAGATCGTTGACCTTGCAATGAAAATATCAGTGAGACATACATGCTTCGATGAGAGATTCCCCAAAGTTTGTTCAACATTTGAATGGTGTATGATAAGAGCTTTATCAATGTGACATATCTGCTTCGGTGTGAGATCTTGCTAAGTATTGGCGACATTCCGTTAGTGGTAGATAACGAAGATGGTCAATGGTGGTGGATGGCTACTTTGATCATGACACTTGGCGGAGCGATATTGTTGTATTTCACATCGTTGTTGTGAAATACAATTTCATTGGCCAACTTGGTGGAGCTATTGACAATGATGTAACAACTTGGAGATCTCGAATACTAATTGGACGATGATAGAAACTACGACATGAGGTGCAGGTCGACCTAAAGAACTGGAGAGAGATATAAGCACCAAAGGAATACATGTGAGATAGCAGCGAAGGAGTAATAGAATATCATACAGTGTTGAATGAAGGTTTGTTCAAATCTGCAAACTAGCATATGGATGTAATAATCTGCCCATGAGATGGAATGTTTTCTATAATGAAGTTCTAGTAGTAAAGATATTTTTTGTTGTGGAAACTTGGTTGTGCATTGTTGTTTCGGCTTGTAAGGGGAGTACCCTTCACCATTAAGCTTGCAAGTGCAAACCTTTTTTGGGCATTGTACAAAAACAATATGCTTATATGTATGTATGGAAAATGCTCTGTAAGGGAATTCATGTAAGGGATTAGCATCATAGTATGGGGAAGGGTGTGGAAGTCTCATAGTTTTTAGTGTTCACAATCATGCTAGCTAGGCTGGCCTTTTGTTGACAGTTTTGTAATTTTCATTATCTATATTAATATATATAGGCATATATTGCCTTTTACCAAAACAAATAAAATGTTATTGTTTGACATTTCATTTTTCCTAATAATTAGTAGAACACAATCAAAAGATCATCACATGTTGACATCATAGGAATAGAACAAGTTAGCTAGTGTGAACCAAATCCAAATTGATTCTGATCTACATATATGATCGTTTAAGGAACCTATAGATTCTAAAGCGCAATTATTAAAAAACATATATTGAGTGAAGTATCCTCTCTCTTCCTTATTATTATTTATGGTTGATAAATATTAACTACTTTATTTAAGCTAATGTGTGCTTATTTATTTAATTATTTCTAAGGAATACTATTTTTCCTTTTCAATATTTAAAATAAAAATATAAAAAATAATAAACATTTTTATTAAATATATTAAAAATATATCAAAATTATTATAAAATTAATAATTCACAAGAAATAAAGTGTAAAAATAATTAAATTGTTGATTTTTAAGTTGCCAAAAAAATGTTGAAACTACTAAATTCTTTTGGACTTCGGGTATCATCATACGTAGCTGAAGACAATGGCAAGGTCTTCACTGGTGCTTCCATGGCGAGGGTTTGTGAAAAGCCACAAAACATGTGGGTTATGGCGAAGGTTGTTAATGCCTCAGGGATGTAGGGTGTTGTGGCGGGTTTATCTGCTACTACCTAACGACTTCTTCAAATGGTTCTATAAATTCTCCTAGTAGCATGGTTGATAAAATGTTGCATCCTTCCCTCCCTACCACTCCTTTTCCTGACCATGGTAGGAATGATATTGGGCTCAAATTCAAGGCAACAGGTGGGACTTCTTTGGTGTATCAAATGCGTCTACTTGATTGTGGGGGAAATTTTACTGGTGTTGGGTTGGTTCCCATGCCTGCGGTAGATTAAATGTGATATGGTGAGGCTGCTTATGATTCACCTCCTAGGAAAAAGACGATAGAGAACAAAACTTCATTTTTGGAGGCTACAAAGTCTGGTTTTATCTCCTCTAGTTCAAAGAAAAAACCTAATACTTTCACAAGTAACAGAAAAATTGTTCATTGCACCGGTAAACCCCTCTCTTTGAGTTTTGATGATTCTTTGACAAAGGAGTTGAGCGAAAATGTAGAATTCTTCAAGCAGAACATGGTTTAATCAGAAGGTTCAACAATCTTTGGCCCAATCTTTTAGATCTCCATGAATGGATCTTAAAATATTAGCTTCCTCTTATGGAAGGAAATTTGGAAATTTACTTGAGCGCAAGAGGTTTCTTCACTGTGGTTTTCGACTAGAAGAGTGATAAAATTTCCATTCTCAACTATTTTTGGCTTTGGGATGAAATTTTGTTGCAGTTGAAATCTTGGCATCCAAATTTTGATCCGTCTATTGAATCTTATTCATTTTTGCTGATTTGGGTTCGCCTCCCAAATCTCCCCCTTCACTATTGGTTTGAATCATGTTTCGCAACAATTGGAAACTCTTTGGGAAATTTTTTGTTCACAGACAACTCCAAAAATTTCATTCACACAACTTATGCCAGGATTTTGGTGGAATTGGACATCTCCAAGGATCTTCTAGTTGAAATAATCTTGAGGGCTAATGGACAATGTTGGAGGCAACCATTAGATTATGAAGGTCTAATTTTTAGATGCAAGAGACGCTATCAATCTGGGCACATTGTATCTGAATTCCCAACAGTCAAATCTCAGGAAAAGTAGGATGCCTCTCCAAAGAATGACACTAGCAAGTTGGATGAAGGGAAAACTCACACATTTTGTTTTGAATCAAAGAATAAACAAATTTTGTCTCATTTGAATGACTCTTGTTTAGATTGTGTTGTAGTCAGCGATGCAATATGCTCCTCTCCTTTGGACATTGATGCTCCATCTCAAGATCTTAAGGATCCAAATGCTAGTGATGAAGAAAATGAATGGCAACCAATTCAAAAAAAGAAAAGGAACACTAACAAATGTGTGGATGTTTGCAATAGAATGTTGTTGTGATCTCACACCAAATCAAGTTCAGATACACAAAACACTGGGGGTGGCAATGTGAGGAATGCAATGCAGAAAAAGGAAAATTGCATCCCCAAAATGGTCAAAATGGAGGAAATTAAGAAAAATTGCGGTCACTTAGATGCCAAATTTCCAATCAGATTTGAAGGCTCTTAGATGTTACAAAAAATGCTAGGATTTTGCTATATAACCTAGTATGATGTGGAAAAATGTCCAAAATCATTTGTTTAAATGCCCATGTATTGGTAGGTTAGCTTTGCAGTCTACAATCCATAACATTGTTTATTCAAGTGTAGTTATGGTTTTTGATAGTGGCATTGGGAACAAGTAGGATGAGATTTAAATAGTTTAGCATGCCCATGGTTGAATAAATCAAGTGTAATTTTATTTCTATGAGGAGGAGATCCCTCAACTATAATTTCCCCTGGTTTGGGCTAGGCTAAATTCTCGCAATAATATAAAACTCACCTCTTACCTATCAAAAATATATATATTTAACAAGAAATAAATACATTTAAAATTTATCAATATATTTAATTTTATTCTTATTATTGACATGGAAGATGTATACAGAAAGCAAGTCGAAATGGGTTTAAATTCTTCAGAATAAATACCTAGGGAACAATAATGTGTGCAACATCTTCATTTCCAACACACTTCCTAGAGGTTCAAGAGTTTGGAATTTCATGTCAGAATGCAGGATTCTAATTATAGAGTTCTTATCTTGGGACATTCATGATTATAGTATAACACTATTTTGGGAGGACTCATGGGGGGCTACCTGATAATAGATAGCTTGGTAGACCTACAACAAACAAAAGGTATAATATCACAACTTTGGGGATGAATGTGAGAGATTACTTGGAGATCAACCACGTTGAAGGGATTAGCAGATGGAAATGGAAGGATATCAACCGTGTTGAAGGGATTAGCAGATGGCAATGGAAGGATATCAACAGGATAAATCTTCTTGTTGTTGAAATCGCGTAGCTGCAATTAATTCTTAAGGATAAAATCATAATGATTTAGGAGGGTAAAGACAAGTTGATTTGGATTGTCGCTAGTTTAGGGTGGTACAACACTAAGCATGGTTTCTTGATGTTGGGGAAGTAGGATGGGAGGATCTATCTAACTTGGAAATTATTTTGAGAAATTAGATGTCTTCCAAAAGTTGGGGCCTTTTCCTAGACCACAATCCAGGGGCAGATTTTGATTGCAGATAGTTTAGAAGAATGGGCTATCACAACCCATCGTGGTGTGTAATGTGTAAATAAAGTGAGGTCTAAGAAAAATACCTATTGCTTGGATTTCCCTTTGCTTAGGATTGTTGGAAAAGGTTGTGTGTGAAATTGGGTTCAGCAGGTGTCCTTCCAAATGATATTTTGGCCCTTTTCAAATCATGGCCCTTATTAAAAAGGAAAGCATTGTATTCGTGCATATAGATAATTAGCCCATCCATTATAAATTGGGAGATATGGGAAGAGTAGAATAGGAGAATACTCCATGGCAAAGAGATGAATATATCATCCTTTCAAAATAAGGTGGAGGTATTCATATCCAAGGTTGTGAATAATAGAGTTTCAAGATCGAATCCCTAGAAATTACAATTCACGGATTGGGATGCAAAGTTGAGACTTGGGTAGTTTGGTCTCAAGATTCTAGAATTTGGGAGTCAAGGGATAGTGGGACAACAAAAACCTCACGCCAAGGCGGTTTGGAGGCCTCTCACTTAGTCATGGGTCAAACTAAATTTTGATGGGGCATAGAGAGGGAACCCAGGAAGGTTGGGGGAAGGATGCATAATCCGTAATTGGAAAGGGGCTATAGTGGGGGAACTCTTGGCCCCTCTTCCAGATGGGATGAATAACATAGGAGAATTACAAGCGATGATTTAGGGGCTTCAATTTTTCCAAGAGCTTAGATGCAAAAGAATATAGGTGGAAGGTGATTTGACTTTGGTGATAAGTGTTCTTAGGTTGGGAAATATTTTGAATTGGTAGTTGTAAGGGGATGGTGGAGAGAGCTATTGATCTTTTGGGGAAGTTTGAATGCTATGTGGTGAAATACACATACATAGAAGCCAATTCTGAGGTGGAAAAATTAGAAAATCTTGGTGCAGATGGGGTTGTTAAGAAACAAGTTTTCTCCTTCTCTCAAAGGGTTTAGTGGTGGTTGTTTGCAGATTCATGTGGTGGATACAAGTGATGGAAGGGGTTTGGAGGTGGTTGATGGGGGAGTGTGGTCTAAGTTTATGGCCTGGTACCTTAGGTTCCTCCAAAGGCTTGGATCATTCTGAGTGGAAGTTGGGTTTTTGCATGAATTCTTGGTGCACGTGGTGCCTTCTTGCTCATCTTGGTGCAAAGAGAAAATCTCTTTGCGGTGAGGCATGAAAGTTTGACAAGTGGTGACTGCTTGCTCACTTTGGTGCAAATCTTATGCATTGTTGTGGTTGATGAGTCTAGTTTATGGTTTAATTTTGGTAGAATTTATGATCCATTTGTTGAAGTTGTCATGGACCTTGATGTTTGAATGTTGATATTTCCTAAAAACCATAGACATTGGGCCTAATTTTATCTCTACAAATCTTTAATGAAATTAACATGTTATATGGAATATTTGTGTTAATTTTGCATGTGGATTAATGAATGTTCTTTAAGCTAGTTACAAATATGTGATTATTATGCATACTAATATTGCCATGCAGAAATGATTTGAGGCCACTAAATTAAGAAGATTCCACCAGCTGGTCATTCACCATTACGGCTAACAAAGTGGTCGTGCAAAGGTCGACGAAGGGAATCATTCAAAGAGGTCGACGACATGAGATTCCTCATGCAAATTGAGTTGTAACCGACTTGTAAATGATCTTTATTGTTGTTGAGCGAATATAGGCATTACTGTTGTGCTAAATCTGTGTTGAGGCAAGCATGTCTGACCAGATTCCATGCATGCATAACCGCCTCTCCACTTTCTCTACTTTCCCTAAAGTGGTGTCCTCCCAATTCGTGGAGTTGATCGCCTTGTTTAGTTAGTTGCTTCTTTTCCTATAAATAAGAGTTGGATGGTCCTTCTCAGAAGGTTGTGCGATCTGATGATGTACTTGCATTCTTAGTTTTCAGCAATACAGTTACACTACTCTATTGTACTCATGTTTTCCAATGAATAAGATGAAGTTATAAGTTTGTGCATTTGAGTTTACATTAGTTTTAGAGGATACTCATCCAAGGGGGGCCACTTGGTGAGCATTCCATCCTTTAATTCAGTTTAGTTTAGTTATTACTTTATGTTTAGTAATTAGTTAAGAATCCGACACTGACTGTTCCTGCAGCCACTAGAACTCCATTTTGTGTATGTTCCTTCAGCCAAAGCAGACATAGTAGTTTCTTGTTTGTTTGCTCAGATTTTTGTTTCTATCATGCATTTCAGCGTAGCATAGTTGTTGGTTGATGTTCAACACTAATGTTATTTCTTTCTAAGCAATTTACCTTCAACATTATGTTTTTCTTTGTTGTAGAATGAGTATGGCTACTTTGGATCCTTAGTGCACATACTATGTTGACCCATTTCAAGTTCACATCCTTGGGTTGACAAGTTAAATGCACCTTCATGATGATTGAATGGCTATTTAGTTTAGATGTCCAATCTTTGAATCACAACTATAAGGGCTTGTTGTTAGATCATTGTAGGAGGCCAACTTTTTTGGTGTCATTGCCTGGGATGGTGTCAAACTAGGGAGTTCTTTGGAGTCATTGATAGTTTTTCTTGTTGTAGTAATGACCCCCCTTATTCTTTACCAATTCTTTGTGTGAGCTGGCTGATAGTGAGTTGATACCACATGCATAGAGGAAGGAGAAGAGATGCTTATGGGAGATTCCTTCCTAACAATCCTGATCCATTCCAACTAGTTGAATATCAGAACCTGCCAAGAGAAGAAGAAGAAGAAGAAGAAGAAGATCCACACCCCTTTGTTGATGCATTTCCTGATCTGACTAGCTCTGAAGTTTCCTCTGAAGACCAAAATCAGCTTGAGAATCCCTTTGCTTTCAAATTACAGCAAGCAGGCATGGGTGATGCAAATAGAAACAGACCTAACCAACCGACTTTTCCTTTCCCCATTGCTCATCAAAATGAAGTAGACAACCTCAAAAATATCCCTGCTTCATTCCTTCCTAAGTTCTATGGGATTGTCACAGAAGATCCTGATACCTTCTTGTTCGAGTTTGACATACTCTGCAGGAGTTATGACTATACCACCGATGCCCATAGGCTTAAGCTATTTCCTACCACTCTGAAAGAAGTTGCATTAAGATGGTTTATGAGCTTAGGCAAAGATACTGTGGAGACATGGGATGACATGAAGACAAAATTCCTTGAGAAATACAAGGAGTATTGCAGGAGCAGTGACATGAGAGGAGGTGACATTTTTAGGATGCAGCAAAAGGAAGATGAGAGCCTGGAGGATTACACTGCAAGGTTTCTGTTTTTCCTACAAAAATCTCCACATCATACACTTAATGAAGAATAAAAAAAGCTGCTTTTCCTGAGAGGAATTAATGACAGTTGCACTGATGCCTTGGACCTGATGGGAGGAGGAGATATCTCCCAAGTTCCTTGGGAGGATATCATGAAGATATGCTAGAACTACTCTAGGGTAGCTTCAAAGAAAGGGAGAGCTTACCAATATTCCATGGGTAAGTCATCTACCAGTGAAGTTTCAAGAATGGAGATTACTCATTTGTTGGCAGACTTCAAGTAATACATTATAAATAATATAGCTACTCAGCTGGATACACTTTAGGCTAAGAAGAAACAAGAGGAGGCAGAGGCAACATTGATAGAGTATTGCCCCCATTGCAAACAAAAGAAGAAGGAATGTAGATGCAAGATGGTAGCTAATATTGAAAGCAAGTAGATTGCACCCGAGTTCAAGCCAATTTAGATTGAAGAAGATCAAGTCTACTATGTTGCACAAAGGAGGCCTTGGGCTCCAAGATAGGGTATGCCACCAGATCCACTCTCTTTTGTTGGGCCATATTTCAATTCTTATTCACCTGGTAACCAATGGCAGCGCCCATATCCATCCAACTATGGAGGATATCCACCACAACCTTGGAGTAACCCTCCAAATACCTAGCCTCATCATCAAAAATATCCGCCCCAGTGGTAGCAACCTCAGGGAAATTAGCAGCAGTTTCAAGGAAATTGGCAGCAAACAAATCAATGGAGGGGAGGACAACAATGGTCAAACTAGCCAAATAGCTACATGCATCCACCTTCTTGGCCCCAACAACTTGCTATAATTCCTCCTCCTACTAATTCAACCTCAAATGCACCTAAACCTACTCAGCTACCAGCTCAGCCCACACCCAATCCAAATAAAAAACCACAGCAACAACCTATATACTTTGTTGATTCAAATCAATTCCCTGCATATGTTGTGAGTGTGAGTGACATCAACTCACGTTCATGAACTACTATACAAACTCCTTCCACACCCATTATCACTGAGCTTCTTGTGGAAGAAGATGAGCCTCTGAATACCCCCATTCAACCAAGTGCGCCTAAAAATCCTAAACTAGTCCCAGTCAAGCAGACTGAACAAGAACCACCATTTCCTTAGAGATTGGAAGTTGTCAAAAAGAAGGAAGAAAAGGAGGACACGGCTTTTGACATTATAGATTAGCTAAAGCATATATGTGTCCAGATACCCCTATTTCAGACCATAAAAGATGTTCCAATCTATGGCAAGGCAATCAAGGAAGCATGCCTCAAGAAATTGGGAAGAAAGAAGAAAGACCCCACTACGGTTCATGTGGTGGGGAAGATAGTTGACATGATGCTTGGGAAAGTGACTATCCCTAAGTACAATGACCCAGGTAGTCCTGTGGTAGGAGTTGTTATAAATGGGATCCAAATAAAGAATGCTCTGATTGATTTGGGACAACAATAAATATAATGACTAAGGATATCCTACAACAACTAAATGTTGCAAGCATGAGACCTACTCCTACTGTCCTACAACTTGCTGATAGTTCTATTGTTAAGCCTTATGGTATAGTAGAGGATCTTGTGGTAATTCTAGACTCATGGGAGTACCTAGCAGATTTCATGACTCTTTCTCCTAAAGCCACACTAGGCGGGTATCTCATTATTCTTGGAAGACCATGGTTAGCAACAACAAATGAATATATTGGATGCAAGACAAGAGACATGACCATTTCTAATGGAAAGAGCACCCAAAAGATTTTTTCTTTATCCTCTTGTTCAACCATCCCATGATGAGGATAATCTTGTATGGCCACACGTTGGTGAAGAGACCGAGGAGGTTATTTTTGTGGCACAACTTATGATGTTAGGAAGAAGCTCTTTTATGTAGCTTCAAGATAAAGATGAAGTATTGGATAACATCATTCAAAATCATTGTGAAGTGGATGAAGCATCATCTTCTCATTCCATTGTTCCAATCAAGACACTTTTGCCTGCTGTTCCTACAACCGTTCTTTCTGTAGATGCACTTCTTGAAGCCACTCTTCCTGCAGCCAGAATTATTGCAGCAACAGGTATTTCCCATACATTACTGCCATATGAAATCAAGGTACCATGTGTTAATGAAGCAGCTATGATAGAGTTAACTACACAAGTATAGGTGTCAGAAGGAAAATATTTGAATATTAACAACAAACTAAATGAAGAACAACAGTTGTTAGCAAACCTATTGCGGACCCACCAACATGCATTTGCATGGGACTATCATGAGATGAAGGGATTGGAACCTAAGCTTTTCACTCATAGAATTTACATCAGAGATGATTGCACCCCAGTTAGAAAGCCACAAAGAAGAATTAACCCTGTACTAAGAGAAATTGTAAAAGGAGAGCTACAAAAATTGCTAGATGTAGGATTTATCTACCCCATTTTAGATAGCCAGTGGGTGTCTCCATTGGTGATTGTGCCCAAGAAAGGAGGGAAATGGTGAGTTTGTGTTGATTACAGGGAACTTATTATTGCCACCAAAAAGGACCATTTTCCTTTACCCTTCATAGATCAAGTTTTGGACTCACTTACAAGAAAGCAATACTTTTCTTTTCTAGATGGCTTCAGTGGCTATAACCAAATCCAAATTGCACCTGAGGACCAGGAGAAGACCACCTTTACCTGTCCATGGCGGACCTATGCCTACTTGGTACTCCCATTTGGCTTATGCAATGCACCTGTAACTTTTTAGAGGGTAGTCATTAGCATATTTTCAGACATCTCTCATGATTGTATGGAAATTTATATGGACGATTTTACCACCTATGGCGCTGATTTCAATGAAGCATTGGAGAATCTCAGGAGAGTCCTACAGAGATGTGAAGATCACAACCTATCTCTAAACAGTGAAAAGTGTTTTATGATGATGCAGGAAGGTGTAGTTCTAGGCCACTATATCTCTCACAAAGGAATTCAAGTAGACCCTGCAAAGATTGAGGTAATCATAAATATTCCACCTCCAAAACAAAAAGATGTTAGGAGCTTCTTGGGAAATGCAGGCTATTATAGGCGATTCATCAAGTATTTCAACAAAATAGCAACACCATTGTACATTCTTCTCACCAAAGATGTTGAGTTTCAATGGACAAAAGACTGTGACAAAGCATTTTCTGATTTGAAGACAACTTTGACTGATGCTCCTATACTCAAAGGACCTAATTGGGAGATTCCTTTTCACATCCATACAGATGCATCAAACTATGCCATAGGAGCAGTTTTAGGGCAGAAAGAAGGAGCTATTGAAAATGCCATTTATTTTGTCAGCAAAAACTTGCAAGGAGCTGAATTCAACTATATAGTGACAAAAAAGAAATGTTGGTAGTGATCTATGCCCTGAAAAAATTTAGGCACTACATAATAGGCTATCAAATATTTGTGCACACCAATCATGTAGCCATTAGATATCTCATGAATAAACCCCTGATCACAGGTAGGTTGGCAAGATGGCTATTGTTGATGCAGGAGTTTGACATAACCATTGTGGATAAACCAGGGAAGGCCAATGCTGTTGCAGATTTTCTTTCAAGGCTGACTACATCAGAAGACAATCAAGCCATAGATGACTCCTTTCCTGACGAGCATCTATTCTCCATTAGTGTGCAAACACCATGGTATGCTAACATAGCTAATTATTTGGTCACAGGGAGAGTTCCTCCTCACTTCTCTCCAAAAGAGAGAAGGGTGTTCATTGAAAAACCTTTTCATTTTTCATGGATTGATGGATGTTTGTTTTATACTGGACCAGACCATGTCATGGGGAGATGTGTGAGAGAAGATGAGACATATGATATTTTGCATGCATGCCACAACAAACCATGTGGAGGACATTTTGCAGCCAAGAGGACAACAATGAAGATTTTGAACACAGGATATTATTGGCCAACACTCCACAAGGATGCAGGAAGGTATACAAGAAAATGTGATCGATGCCAGAGGATGGGTAGACCAACCAAATATGATGAGATGCCACTTTTCCCCCAGGTAGTAATCACTCCATTTGACAAATGTGGACTAGATTTTGTGGGACCCATTGACCCTCCATCAAATGGTAAGTCCTATATCTTAGTTTGCACTTATTATGTAACTAAGTGGGTAGAAGTTAAGGCCATGAAGCATGCAA
The DNA here is from genome assembly GCA_007258455.2 of Sequoia sempervirens. NCBI lineage: Eukaryota > Viridiplantae > Streptophyta > Pinopsida > Cupressales > Cupressaceae > Sequoia > Sequoia sempervirens. Next base: position 162,511,061 of record VDFB02075321.1, on the reverse strand, counting down.
GAGACAATAAGGTTGTTAAATTTCTTTATGAGGAGATTTTCACAAGGTATGGAGTTCCAAGAGAGACAACGACTGATCAAGGGGTTTAATTCACATAAACCCTTGTTGCAACACTGGTCAATGAGTACAACATAAGACACATAAAGTCTACTCCTTATCACCCCCAGGCTAATGGCCAAGTTGAGGTGACTAACAGGGAGATTGAAGCCATCCTGACCAAAATAGTGGTTGTTCATAAGAAGGATTGGGAAAACAGGTTGCCAGAAGTTGCTTGGGCCTATAGGACAACCTAGAAGACAACTACAGGCTTCACTCCATTTGATTTGTTGTATGGAAAGACAGTTATGATTCCCATTGAATTTGAACATAAGATTCTTAGGACTACAATAGACTTGGGGATGGATATCTCTGGGGCACAAAGAGAAAGAATCCTATAGCTGAATGCTTTGGATGAGATGGGGAGAGCAACCTTGCATCACACAGAGGTAATGCAAAATTAGAGAATCAAGTGGCATGATAAAATCATCAAAGACAAGAAAATTCAACGAGGAGATTAGGCCTTGCCCTATGATTCAAGATATCAGGATAATGGAGGAAAATTGTAGAAAAGGTGGCTAGGACCATATGAGGTTGCTGAAATATACCCCAATGGTGTTATTCAACTCACTACTATTGACCCAGTCAGATTTAAGCTACTTGTCAATGGTCATCACCTCAGATTGTATCACAAGCCAACTTCCAAAGAGGAGTTCCTACAATAATTCACTCAACATGCAACACCCAAGCTTCCTGTAGCTGAGGGAAGTGGACCTAGTGTCCCTCCCTCTGGCTAATTAAGGTATGTACTTTTCATAATAAAGACTTCCACTTTTGTGGGAGTCCACTTCTTCACCCATCCACCCATCTTCCCATCCATCTCCACTTTTCTCTCTCTTCCATCACTTCACTTCATTCCAATTCACCTCATTCCACCTCATTTTCATTAATTGCTCAACTTATTTCTTAAAAGGCGCTTGGTACTTTCTCCACAATCTTTGCAATGAATCTTCCACGAATCCAAGTATGTGCACATTAATTGCTATTTATTAATTATCTTTAGTGCATTCATTTAATTGTTGTGAATTAATATGGACATTCACCATAGCATGTCATTATTCCCTATCCCTATCAAATCATCCTTACCACCTCGCATGTGAGGACACATGCTCAAATTTAGGTTGGGGGGGGGGGAAAGATGCAAGTACTTTGCCCACGTGTCAGTCCATATTGGTCTACGTTAGCAAGTTTAAATCGAACCAATTTGAATTTTGAGTAAGATGATGGCTCGTACATGTGAGGTGACACCGACCGCCACTAAAATTTTTCTCCATCATAACCTTCCTTTATTGCTCATTTAATGCCATTATTGATCATGTCATAATCTTAAGTCATCAAAAGGTAAAATAGAAAGAAAGGAAAGGTAAAACAAAAAGGGAAAATTTAGACGACATTGGCGCTGGAAATTTGGCAGTGTTGCAGGAAGGAAAAAATTGTAGAGCGATTATTTGATTGCAAGAAACTGAACAATGGGAGGTGGATTAATCAGGAATGAACCCACAGTTCATGACGTATTACTATAGCACGCACCTTCACAAGCTGAATTCAGAAACTGTGGCTAGTTAGACTATTTCATGAAGTTGAATGGTTTTAATGAAGACATTGCATTAGAATTTTCCCAGACATTGTCTGATGGAAAAGCCATGGTAAAAGGGTTGGAAGTATTGGCTATTGAAGAAAGAATTGCATAGGTTACAGGGTTGCCTACCGATGGTGAAAATTACCCTGCTTCTAGAGATGCTAGGTCAGCTAGGGCCAAATTTACAGAACCTAGCGACCCTTCATTGCACGTGGAAAAACAAGGTGCAAAAATAACCTCTCTTCCTGAGCCATGGAAGCAAGTAGCTTTTCATGTCATAAAATATATCACCTGTGAAGGACGCCAGCCAAATCTAAATTTCGTACACTTTAAACTCTTGAATCACATGAGGCACAAGAGGAGGATGAATGCGTCAAACATGCTTTACCATCTTCTTTCAATCATGGCAGGTGAGACTCATAAAGGTAGGGACAATTCCATTTCCCACCATTTTTTGATTAAATTGTTAGTTGAGAAGTCTCTGCATGATGTATCTGAGATGACTTGGGAAGAATTCATAAATATTGATCAAATTAGACTTGAGAATTTGTGACCTATGGTTTTACCTCAACCCCGTAGGTCTGGTAGGAGATTGAGCACGGTTGAAGCCACTCCTGGTGCTTCAACCTCTGGCGCAGGCCCTAGTGCAAACCCTCCTGCAACAAAATAGACCATAGAGATTAGCTCATCTGAGACAGAGCACTTAGATAAAGAAAGTTCCTCCCCAAATTATGATGACGATGTTCCACTTGGAATCCTAATGAAACCTAGGGCACAAAAGAGAGAAGCAGAAATAAGAAAAGGAAAAGCTAAAAAGCAGCCGACAGAAAAAGAAGTACCAAGCTCTAGGAAGCGAAAGGCTGACACTGTTTATCCTGTAGCCAAAGAAAAATGTGAAAGCCCTCCCAGGAAATCAAGACCAGTCGGGCCAGCTTTTGATATGCCTCCACAGGAAATCCCTAAGTCTAGAGAAATATCACAGGGGGACAAAGAAGCTCCAATGGGGCAGGTGAATGTCGAGGAAGAGGATATATTTGAGAAAACAATAAACATAACACTGGAAAATCTTGTCTATATTGCAGAACAAGTTGAGAATCAAGGATATGAGGAAAATCAAGATTTCTTGTAGCAAGAGATCCTGTAGTATGAGCAAAAATAGGAACAAGAAGCCTTGCAACCAGAATTGATTGAACAACCTGAATCCTTGTAGCTGGTACTATATGAAGAGCAAGCATTAGTGCCAAGAAAAATGTTGGTAGGAATACATAACCCCCCTAATTTTTCAATGCACATGGTAGCTATGCATTTATGGAAAGAGATGCAAAGAAGAGAAGAGGAATGGAAAGAGGAGAAATGTAGGCTGAAGAAGAAATTTCAAAAGGAAGAAGAGGAGATTGAAGACAAGGATGCATAAATTGCTACTTTAAAGAAGAAAGTGGATGATACGACAGCCTCGGTACCCCAGATAGTAGAATGCAGGGCCCCTCCAAGGGTCTATGATTTGCATTTGAAGGAGAAATATCTTTCTTTTAAGCTGGCAAGGATTGTGTTAGGTTTGAACCCTTCCATTGAGACTCCTATTTAATTTTTCAATGCTTATCGGATTGCTTCCTGTGAGATGAAGAATTTGTTGTGTGAATTCTATTTGCACAATTATGTTGTGACTCAAGACCATGATTGGAATCCATTATTATATGTTGGGGATGTTTTATTAAGGGCATTTATGTTTTGGGTACAAAATGAGATCGGTTGGGGACAACAATATGGGGCTTATAAGCAATTGGAATCCAATGCCCCTCTGCCCATCAGGGCTGAATCACAAAATCCAAGGGACATTTACAGAGAATGGTACATAATGCTTCTCAAACCTAGCTATGGTAATAGAATTATGCCTTGGATAGAAGCAATTTACAGTGAATATGAGGTGCTAGCATAAGAAAAAGAGGAAACTATGAAGAGATACCTGTCATAAAGATGGAACAACCTAACTGATGAGTTAAAGCAATTTGAGCCCCACTCTATACAAAACAATGTTGCAACACTTAAAAGAATTGATAGATATATACAGATTGGGAGGACAAAAGGTCAATTCTGGCTTCCACTGACTTTTCAGTCACCCATCCTGATGTGGCCCATGCCAAATTACAAGTTTTACCACTATGATATTGTTGCAAAGAGACAAAAATGGAACAAATTCGACAAACATCAAGGGTTCTATTGGGATCCTGATTCATGCACAACAAACATTGATGTAGGATAGTTGGCGATTGCAAATTTCAGGGCTTTGACTAAGCAGAAGAACAACCCTTCCCCTGCTGGAGGACCAACAAAACCTTAGGTTGGGGGGATGATGAGTCTAGTTTATGGTTTAATTTTGGTAGAATTTATGATATATTTGTTGAAGTTGTCATGGACCTTGATATCTGAATGTTGATATTTCCTCAAAACCATAGACATTGGGCCTAATTTTATCTTTGAAAATATTTAATGTCATTGACATGTTATATAGACTATCTGTGTTAATTCTACATGTGGATTAATAAATGTTCTTTAAGATAGTTACAGATATGCGATTATTATGCATACTAATATTGCCATACATATATGATTCAAGGCCACTAAATTGAGAAGATTTCACCAGCTGGTCATTCACCATTACGGCTAACAAAGTGGTCATGCAAAGGTCGATGAAGGGAATCATTCAAAGAGGTTGACGACAGGAGATTCCTAATGCAAATTGAGTTGTAATCGCCTTGTAAATGATCTTTATTGTTGTTGAGTGAATATAGGTGTTACTGTTGTGCTGAATCTGCGTTGAGGCAAGCATGTCTGACCAGATTCCATGCATGTGTAACCGCCTCTCCACTTTCTCTGCTTTCCCTAAAGTGGCGTCCTCCCAATTAATGGAGTTGACTGCCTTGTTTAGTTAGTCGCTTCTTTTCCTAGAAATAAGAGTTGGATGCTCCTTCTCAAAAGGTTGTGGGATCTGATGATGTACTTGCATTCTTAGTTTTCAGCAATACAATTACACTGCTCTATTGTACTCATGTTTTCCAATGAATAAGATGAAGTAATAAGTCTCTGCATCTGAGTTTACATTAGTTTTAGAGGATACTCATCCAAGGGGGCCCACTTGGTGAGCATTTTGTCCTTTAGTTTAGTTTAGTTTAGCTATTACTTTCTGTTAAGTAATTAGTTAAGAATTTGGCATTGACTGTTCCTGCAGCCACTAGAACTCCATTCTATGTCTGTTCCTGTAGCCAAAGCAGACATAGTAGTTTCATGTTTGTTTGCTCAGATTTTTGTTTCTGTCATGCATTTCAACTTAGCATAGTTGTTGGTTGATGTTCAACACTTATGTTATTTCTTTCTAAGAAATTTACCTTTAGCATGATGTTTTTTCTTAGTTGTAGAATGAGTATGGCTACTTTGGATCCTTAGTGCACATACTATGCTGACCCATTTCAAGTTCACGTTCCTGGGTTGACAAGTTAAATGCACCTTCATGATGATTGAGTGGATATTCAGTTTAGATGTCCAATCTTTGAATCATAGTTGTAAGGGCTTAGTTGTTAAATCATTGTAGGAGGCCAACAACGGTATGGTGACATGCTGGGTTGAAAAGTGACGCCTGGACACACTTTTGGTGCTAAGTTTAAACCTTGTTGAGAAGTGGTGCACTAGGTTGATAGGTGGAGCCCACTTGCTTGCTCTGGCACCAAATTTGAGTCATGTTGTGAAAAGGAGTGTTGGGGTTATTTAAGACATGTGGACCCTCGATGCTCAGATGCATGTTGCGACCACTCATGATTTTGGGTGTCAAGCTTAATCTTTGGTGGGGAAGGGTGCATTGGGAGGACAAGTGGCATGTCGAAGGTTGGGACATATACACGTGGTGCTTTAGCACTACTAAGTTATGTTTTATTTTTGAGCTTTTACTGTAACGAGACATGACAATGTGACAAGTGGAAGTATGGTATATGGTGTTGATCTAGCCATTTTTGGAGGCTCTCCATGCTATGACCTAAATTTAATGAAATAATACAACTATAATATATAAGTTGATTTGATGAGGGGAATAGATTAATTAGAAATTCATGTCAATTAGGCTAGCTTAAGTATCCTAACACATGGGACAACCCAAGGTCTTATGGAAATGCATTAATAAAGTTAGGTTCATGTCCATGTGAGAAGTCAGAGGGAGGATTTTATAGTTTGAAAGTGTTGCACAGATAGATTGTAATCTTGGCAAGCTTTGAATTCCCAAGCTTTGGCATGAGTGAACCGCTCTTTAAAGACTAAGCTCAATGACCAAAAAATTAGTATGTTTGGTGTTTTTTTGTGGAAAAAGTAATGGGTAATCCTATAAGGTTGGTTAGCTCTCGATGACAAATGTCCTTTCTAGGGGAAGTCTCAGAGCTAAGGTTGAGGATAATATTTCTTGAGAGTGACTTCTTGGCGCTTGGTGTAGTGAAGCTAATTATGGGGATTGTATTCTTATTGTTGGAGGAATGATACAGGTTGTACATGGATATTACTTCCTAGTTTTTTGCTAGGTTGTTAGATCTTCAATTTCCAAAGAATGAAGTTTTACAAATTACAAGGAAGATGATGAAGCCAAAGCTATTGGGAGGTCTTGATGAGACAACGGGTGCTACTCAGCTAGGCATTGGCATTACAAGGCCATGAGATATGGGCTTTCTCAATACATCGGGCATAGTGGCCAGGCTATACCCTTTCATGTTGGATGTCAAAGGAGATGAGTTGTTGCCACATCAGATAAGGGTATTGGAGGGGGCGATGTTTTTGAAGAAGTGGCTGCACTTAGAACTAGTCCAAGATTTCACATGGGTCAGTGATTTTATTATCTATCTGCAAGCAAATGGGTTGAATAAGTTCATGCTTTCAAATTTTGACATTTGCATTAGCATTTTCCTATGGCTTAGTGAGGCAATTTTGTAAGATAGTTTGGCTCCTTTTTTGGAATGTTTGGAATGAGATCATTGGTCAAGATCCCTACAAATTATGTAATCTTCTTTTGAATATTAATAGAAATACTTTCTTACATAAAAGAATAAAGTTTAATAAATCTCAATTTTTTTAATAAAACATGAATAATAATAAAATCAACATTAAAGAACAAATTTATTATAAATATATATTTTTTAAACAAATCAAAATTATATCTAAAAATTGCTTGAAATCAAAACCAAAAAAACATAAAATAATAAAATGAAAAATATTATTAACAAATTTTATGGTTTAGGATTATCAACTTTATTGTTTGCAACAATATAGAATGCAGATTAGAATCAATAAGTTTAATTGCATAAATGAAAATGAGTAAAGATTGTGACATCAATATACAATTTGTTTTCTTACTTACATTTTCTATCATATATATATATATATATATATCATATATAAAAATAAAAAATATTATAGTAATGACAAAATGGTGTAATTCTTTATTGTATCTACATATATGAATAGAGAAGAGGTAGGATTGAGCATTTGTAAAAAGAGTTGGTGAGCAGATTTTCAATCATATTAGGAAGAAAGGAGGTGAGATTTTTAAATTAGGTCACAGCTCTCAAAAAGGAGGTTGACAAAATATCAAAAAAAAATATTTTTTTAACATAATTAGTAAAAAGTATTTACTTAAAGGAAGAAGGCTTTCCTTATCTAGGTAGTCCATGCTAATCTAATATTATATATGTATGTGCATGTGTATATGTATATGTATATGTATATGTATATGTATATGTGTGTATGTATATACATATATATGCATATGTATATATGTATATATATGCAATATGTATATACGTATATATATGCATATGTATATATATATATATGTATGTATGTATATGAATAATTTGTAGGTTATGTAGATTTTAGATTATTTATAATAATTAATATAAAAAAAATTGTATTTAATTTTATGATTGAAGAATGAATGATTACATGAATATTTTAAAATTTATGATGTTCTCAAATTTAGAATAAATAGTCTTAGTTCAAAATTTATTTTATAATTAAAATAGTTTTTAATGCAAGGTTGAGTCTAAAGATTAAGATTGATTCCTTAAGAATAAAATTGTCTTTCACCTAGAAACTTGATCTAGTAATCTATAAAATTTGACTTTTCACTTTGCTTATTTATTTTCCTTTGCTTCTCCAAATATCTAAGGTTTCATGGTATTTATAAAGACTTTAGCAAGGTGATTGTTATGTCACATGGGTACATGTTCTCCTAGATCAACTTGTAGAAATGTGTGTAGAATATTGAAAATAACACTCTCCATACATGCATGCCCCTAGAATGATCATGGAAATCTACATTACTTTTAGTGCACCAAATCAAAGTGTTTTTCTCCTTAGAATGAGAGAGGTATCATGACTATTTAATGTGTAATTTATTAATGTATTGAGTTCCTCTAAATGCAAGGATGTAGCAAAATATTATGCAACTTGTGTTTAGTAAGCCCCTAGGTAGGAGTTGACTAAATTTGAGTTTAAATTTTAGAATTTGAAAAGATCAAGCCCATGACTATAGGGTTTAACCCCACAAATACAAAAATGACCCAAGAAAATAAAAGGGTGAAATCGACCTACATAAAAGACATTTGGAAGTATGCACATGTCATGGGCTTAATAATTGTATAGATACAATGAATGCATAGGAATATATGAACACAAGGATGGAGTAAGAGATATGTTTATTGGTATGTGTGTCATGTGTTAGGATTATGTGTGTTATTCACCCTACAAATCCTAGGTAACTATTGCAACACTTAATTGTTTGTAGGTATAATGTGTGTGTCTCCAAGAGTAAAGCAATGGGAAAAGTGAGATGCTTGTGTGATGATGAGATATATTTAATAATTACTAGTAAAAAATAGGAAATATGGTTGCAAGAAGACACTAAATGAGGAGGTCACACAAATGGGTCAAATTCGAGAGTTATGAAGCATCTTCACAACATAGGCATGTTATGAAATATAATTATTACCCTCGTGGAGTGTTTGGGATTGGGAAGTGGTTTCCTTGATGGTTGATAATAGAATGTGTGATTCATAAGTGGTGTAAGAAGTGTAAGGTTATTTACTTACTATTCTAAGATGTTTGACCATTGATTATGGGGCTTTGGATTTTGCATGAGGAATATGGTACCTAGTTATGGGCCCATGGTTTTGACTCTTATTTTGGAAACCATACATGATATAATAGATGCATGGAATAGAGGTTTCATAGTTGCTTGTGTACATATTATTAAATTTTTAGGTTACTATTAGACCAATGGGATAAGTGGATTGTATTGATGTACTTATATTGTTGAGACTATTATAATCTTGGATCTCATTGATGGTGAAGTTTTTTCCACAAGGAGTTGCAACACTTTGATGATTAATCATTCCTTCCTATAATTTATCATTTCTATCATTGGAATTTCCATTCTGGAAGTGGAAACACTAACATGGGGTTTGACTAAGGTAAGCCCCTAAATGGCACAACATTTCTTCTCTCTTTGAATGTGCAGATTCCAACATTGGAGAGAATTGAAGGAAGTTTGAAGATCATTTATTCATCATTGCATTCAAAGCCCTACACCTTTTCAAATCATAGAAAATCACCTACAAAATTATTTGAGAGTGATCCGAAAAGTTTTAAAGCAGAAATGAGAATCTCAGATTTGACATCAGAGGACTACAAAAATAGAACAGGACACCCTGAACCTATGGAAATAGGGGTTTAGGGCCTCCTATTTCACTCTAGTTCATTAAAGGAAACCAAGATCCCTCAACCAATTGAATTGATTGAGGAATGGACTAGGGTTAGGACGATTTCCTTGGGTGTGATTAAAAAAATAAAGGGGGTTCACCACTAAATAAAGGCTTAGAGAGAAGGAAATGTAAATGATATGAAAATTTAGCTATGTAACCTAGAATATGAAACTTTAAATCAGAATAATAAATTGAGAATGAATAGAGGTGCACCTAGAAAACTAAAGAAGCACTAAACAAGGTATGTAATCCCAAAATTTTGACTTTTAATGCACACTGGGACTCATATGGCAGTTGGGGTGATTTAGTCCTAGTTTATAGTTTCGGGGCAGAAACTGGAATTTCACAGTGACAAGTTTGAATCCTCTGCAATCTAGAAAAAGTGCAATACCAGGACTCATACAACACAAGTGGTGATTTAGTCTCATTCTACTTTTTTGAAAAGTCAAGATCTAAAGTTTTTCTCCTATCTCTACACTTCCTTCCTATATTTTCACAACTCTTCTTTTGGATCCAAACCTGCTAAAACCTGCAAAACAAAATATTGTGTTGATTTGCTAATGGGGGGTTTTCCTCGATCAAACCCCTAGTTCGGTAATTAAACCTTGATAGAAATAATAGATCTTGCAAGTAAATGTGTGTGAAATTCATAATATTAAGTGCATCTAAGATTAAGAGATCTAAGGTGCAATGAAACCCTATTATAATGTGCTAGAATAAGATGCATGAATGAAACATAAAGATGACGACTCACTTTGGGAGATCTCTAATCACCCTAATAAGCCACAATAATGCATGTACCTTCCTTTAGGTAGAAAGAATAATGATAATGGAGGATGGAATCACTTAGGAAACAAGTCATAAGGCTTGGTTTGATGGCTAGTTGCATCTCCCCAACCTAGAATCCATCATGATTCTCCATAGGCAACCATCATCAATCCTTGATAATGCTAGAACTTGAATTGAAAGTGAGCTTGAAGACCTGCAAAAACACTATAATGCTGCGCTAAGACTTCAACTTTATTTTCTCATTTCTCTTGAATACTTGAAAATACATCTTGAAGACTCTTGCTTGAAAATTCTAGGATTGCTTAGCTCTTGAAATTACTAGGTGAAATAATGATTCGAAACCTTAGTTTTATAGGCATCTCATATAATTTATCTTTTATTAGATCCCAAATGTCAAAATTAGCCAAGAATTTGAATTAGAAACCTTAAATTCTTGCTCAAACCCTAAAAACGGGCTACACGGGACTCATACGCCCAAGGTGGTGTATGGGTTCCACCTAGGGGACTCATATGCCTAAGGTGGCGTATGAGTCCACCCTAGCTTTTTGGGGTGAGGAAATGTCGGGGTGTTAAAAAATTAAATGCCTTTGTTGATTTTGTTGGGATTTCAACTGAAATAAGCCTTGGGATCTAAAATAAAGGGTCTTAGGGGCCTATTTATGATGATTTAAAGTGTATGAATGCAAAGGTACTAAAATAGGTCCAAAGTAAGTGAAATTTTACCATCTCCAAGAAGAGAGTACAATTTTCTACACTACACACCCTTACAAGGACAAAGACACCCTTGGGCGTCTATTTCCTCCTATAGTGACTGAATTCAAATTTATATGATAGGCACACATCATTATGCCTTTCTTAGATTTTCCTGCAAACTAATATTATCATTTTTTGACTATCAAAATCTTGCAATTTTCATATTAGGACACATAGTCTAATTAGGTTAATCAAGGAAAATCAATTCCAACCCATTTCCAAGGCTCAAAAGGATCAGATCTAGGTCTGATTGACTCACCTTCATGGTTGAAATTCAATTTGAACACCTTGTTGATTTACATTCTAATGTACCCTTGAAAAAGGAGCAAATTAACCCTAAGTTTTATACATTAAACTTAGGGTTCCCCTTTTCTTTGTTAAATTTTGGTGAACTTGACATTTTTACATCATAAAACTTCTAAAATCTAAAGTAATTCAACCCTAGATCTATGTTTAACATTGTGTTGTTTTGCATTGTTCGTTTAAGGTTTCATTTTTGCATCATAAAAGATAAAAAATCAAAAAATTGAATCTCACATTGCATCATAGGTTGTAATAGGATTACTTTCAGTCATTTAGTTTAGGCATTGTTACACATTTACATTTGAGTTATATTATCATAAATTTTGAGAAAATTCTAGAAAAATAATTAGTTGCAGACATGTTTGCACACATAAATAGAGCCCTTAGACAACCTAACAAACATTTAAATTTTCATTTTTCAAAAAAACCTATCAAGGAAATAGACGCCCTAGGGAACCTTTGTCCTAATACACTTGGATCAATTTTTTTTTGCACAATTATATGTCTCCATGTCTTCATTTTGTTCTTTCTTGCAGATCTCTGATTTGGAATTCTTAATTGCATTCATTTAGGAATATTTCATATAGCTCAAAAAGTGAAAAAAAGTGCATTGTGTAGTTTCAAAATTGCATCAAAACCATCATTTTTCAGACTTCTACATCTTAGAATTAGTCAATTGTGGCATATTAGATCAAGAAATTGCATTTAAATTTGTCATTTATTTTTAAAAACATCTTAAACATAGTGGCACACTTGCATTTTGAATCACATTGGCATAAATTGAGTAAGTTCTGGAAAAAACAATTCATTATCAAACCCTTCTGCAAGTAGACCTGAGATCCTTAAATAGTATAACATAGCTAAATTTTGAAACTTACAAAAGTCTATGTAGGACATATGCGCCATAGAGAGATTTAGTCCACTTATGGTGACTAAGTCCTACCATTTTAAGCTCAAATCCATTATGCATAATCTTGTCTCTGGTCTCTCCCCAACTCTGGCATTAGTTTTTGAATATCAATCCTATAACTATCTATTTTGCTAAAAACATTGCTAGCTTGATCCATAGGATATAACATCAAGTTCTCATTGTAAAAATATTTTTGTCATAAATGCATGTTTTATTGTCATATATTTTTAAGAATTTCAAGAAATTTTTGATACAAGCATGTGAAAATGGGTTTATTTCTCCTCTTTTGTTATTTTTCACTGATCCCTCTCCCATTATCTCTCCTAATTATGAGAATATCTTGGTGCAAGAGAATGAAATCATTGACACATTTCTTAATATCACTTTGCCTAATATTCATTCATCTCCCAACATCTCCCCTACTTGTGAGAATGTTTTGGTGCAAGAGGATGCAATCATTGACAATCATACTTTCTTCTCCTAATACCTCGATTACTTGCATGAAGAAGGTATCTTGGTGTTAGAGGATCCAATCATTGAGCATCATGAGGGTATTTTTTGTTTCTCTCCCAATACCTCTTATACTTGGTAAAATATTGTGGCACAAGAGGATGTTGATACCTTTATGGATTACATAGATGAAATTTCTAAGGTGACATTAGATTCCCCCTCGATTGAAGATCATCAACAAGTAGTTAAATCCATTGAGGTTATGAACGCACAATTGACTATTAGATCTCCTTTGATTATTGGACCTCCTAAAACTCCTTTAATTATTGTACCTCCTAAAATTCACCTCTCATTATAGGACTTACTAAACCTCATGGCCATATCCTAAGCTTTGCAAAACAACTTACTAGTAATCATGTTTCAAAGAAACCAAGTTATCATATTGTGGCTCACACATACAAAACTAGAAAAAAAGGCAACCAAAACAAACACCAACATCCATCCCATTACCTCAACCATACCTCACACCCGCACCTAACATTTTGCAACATAGTGGTAAATAATTTGATCTTGTTTAGCAACTTCGTAACACTCCTACTAAGATCTCTTTATGGGATTTAATTCAAACATCACCTGTTTATCATGGCATGCTTCAAAATGCTTTGCAAAAAGTTGTTGTCCCTCCTAGTGCTCAACCAAATGATGTAGTAGCCTTGATTGAGGGTATGAATTCGGTTAATATGGATATTGTCTTCCATCAAAGTGAATTAACTCCTTTGGAAATGCAAAAAAATAAATGATTCTTTGATGATAATGGATGGTATTAATAAGTTTGGGATTAGGTGTACCCTTATTGACAATGGTTTGGGGCTTAATGTGTGTAGTGTGAACCTTTTGGATAGAATTGAAGTAGATGAGATTAAAATTCAACTAGTTTATTTATCTATTGAAGGTTTTGATAGTGTGGGAAAACAATCAATTGGTGTGATGACATTACCTATCAAAGTTGGTAAGGTTGTGTTGCAAACTCCCATCCATGTCATGCCCTATGATATTTAATATAATATTCTCTTTGGTAGACCATGGATTCATGAGATGAAAGGTGTGCCTTCAATGCTTCATCATTTTAAAATGAAATACACATACAAAAATAAGGTTTACACGATTAAAGCTAATCCAAAATCTAAAAATTATCTACAAACTGAAATAGGAATAAAGAATCCCCTTAGAACATTGGTCCACCAACTACAAAAGTGGAACCTTTACAAATTGAAGACAAAGATGAGTGCCTTCATCTGTGAAAAATCTATTAGATGATTATTGGGCTTCATTATATTAAAAACCTACATTCATGGGGGAATACAAGATTACACCATCAAAATCAGAAAAAGAGAAAGAAGACGCAATGATATCAACACAATCTATCACTGAATCATCAAAAACATTCATAAATTATAGAAAAGAGCTAAACAAAAATTACACATCCACATATGATGAAAGTGACTATGAAGAACCACCTTGTTGGAAAGAAATGGAAGGAATTTATGGATGAGGTTATCAACTTTTGAAATAATTTGGCTATATTGGAAAAGGATGTGGTGTAAAAGAACAAGGTATTTGTGTCCCTATAGAGCTCAACACACAAGAAACAACAAGAGGTCTTGGTTATTGTCCTTAAAAAATAATGGAAACATCAAAAATACCTTTACTTAATCATACAAGAGACAAATAGCATTAGTTGTTGCTCCTTGTCATGTGGTAGTTGTAGCATCACAACATGCTCACTAGCATGCATGGCAGTATAAACTAGGATTTATGTAATCATATTTCATCTCACAAGGAGCATCGCATCATCATCCATATGGGCTCATATTTTTCCCTACACTTGGGGGGCAAGGGGTTAGGTAGCCTTGTGTTAGGTGCATTCCTTCTAGAAAGGGATCCCTTCATTTCTCCTTAAAATGTTAGTGTAGCAAGTGCACTAACATTTTAAGGGTGGCATAGAGTCCCCTTCTTATTGTTTGAGTGATGATAGCATATATCTCCTAGAAAGTGTGACCTTGGAAATGAAAATGTGGTCTTCTTGATCTATGTTAGTGTCTCCTTTGTGGCGATATTAGGCTTGATGTCCCATATGAGTGTGACCTTTCTTGGCATATGACATTCCCCGTGGTGGTAATGTTATGGCTAGTATTCCCTAAGTTGTGAATTCTTCTATTCCATGACTAGTCCTCTCTTGGTGGTGATGTCATGTGTGTTATTCCCTAAGGTGTGACCTTTCATATATTGATCCAATTTCCTTTTTTTTTTTGTAAGTCGCCTTTTGTGGTGGTGTTATTATAACACCTCGTAAGGTCTTGGCCTTATCTTGTCAATGTTTTTGCACATCCTTAGGTGAGTTTTTGCACATTCTTATGTGAATTTGGCATTTTTGCTTCACTTTGTTCACATGTGTTGAACTTAGTGGTGTGTTGATATTGGCATTTGTGCATCACTTTGTTCATACACGTTGAACTTAGTGTTGCATTGGCATAGCATCTTGATCATTTTTGTAGCACCTTATCAAAGTTATCAGGGAGTATAAATCTTAGTATGGTTGTCAATGGGTACACACCTAGTGAATAACAAACTTCACTAGACCTAGTGTGTTTCTAATTTTTCTACTTTGTCATGGGTAAACACCTACTGATTAATGAGATTCACTAGACTTGGTGTGTTTCTCATTTTGTTACTTTGTCTTCGGGGCTCACCTAGTGAATATCAAACTTCACTAGATCGTGTTGCCTTTGGTTTGTGATTCACCTAGAAAATATTGAACTTTTCTATTATGTGAGTCATGAATTCCTTAACATGGCCATCGAGCATAACACAACTTGCTTGATATTAGATCTATGTGTTTCATGAGTTTCTAGCATAACACAACTTGTTAGCCTTGTGGAACCCATCATATTGCATGGACACCTAACATAATGTAGCTTGCTAGTTAGTAGATCCATGTGGATCACGAGTGATGTTGTATAACATAGCTTGCTAGTCCTCATGGGAGAATTCATTCATTCAATGGATGAAATTTGGTATTTGAGACAATTTAAGACTGAGGTCTCTCTGCCTTATCGACTCAAATCCTTTAAGTACTAACCTTGTGTTTTTATTCTATCTTTTGTGTGTATTCCTCGTGTTTGCAACATTTTTACATCGTGCTTACAGAATTTTTGTGTTCATTTCATTCCATCTATATGTTATGTTATTTCATATGTTTTCATCGTGTACATGCTTTGTGTTTTCTGACATGTATGCTTTTGTATGTTGTTTTGTTGCATTTCATACATGTGTCTATTCCTTTTTCCTTATGTTGTCTTTCCATGGGATCTTGGATCTTGGGGGCTTGTGCACTTCCCCTTGATCCTTTGTCACCCTATCTCATCAACATTTGGACAATCAAACCCCTCTTGACATAGATTTTCTACTTTAGTGTGAGTCTAAGTGTAAGTTCATACTATCACTAATGTGGGGGCTAAATGTTGCATAAAAAATTGTCACCCTTGACAATTTCACACTATGTTTTTCTCCCCATAAATTACTGAGCCTAATTCACCCCCTAATTTCCTAAATTATGCATTCCAAGGCATTTTTTTATCATTTTATGAAAAATTGTGAGTGAATAACAAATGCATTTATTTAATGCCTTGCCCTTGGCACCTAAAATCCTAGAAAATAGGGCCAGGACTAGGATGCCCTTGGGTGGCTCTATCCCCCTATTTTTTTGGGCTTAAAATTTGAGCATGCCATTGTTGACATTTGAAATTCAAGTTACAAAGTTTGGCTATTGGGATCTAATTTTCAGGAATTTAGAATAATTGCATACAAATACCTAGTTATTACATCATTTCAAATCTATCTAGCAGCAAGTGAACATTAAGAGTAATAATTATTGTCAAGAGCAAGTCAAGACCATCATTTCAGTGATTTATTGTAGCAATTCAAGACTCAAGCATCATGTCAAATCCTATGCGAGTTCATGTGTGTTCATGTTATTTTTGTTTGTGAAGGATAACCCTTGTAGGTCTCCAAGCAATTCAAGCATTCAAGAAAACAAGATCCAAGACCTTGAAGTGATGTGCTAGACTTCAATCCTTCAAGGAATCCATTAAAGGGTGGTGAGTTGCAACACTTTGTTGATTCATCATTCCTTCCTATCATTCATCATTTCTATCATTGACATTGCCATTGTGGAAGTGGAAACACTAACATAAGGTCTGACTATGGAAAACCCCTAAATGGAACAACATTTATTCTCTCTTTGAACATGTAGATTCCAAGTTTGGAGAGGATTGAAGGAAGTTTGAAGATCATTTATTCATCATTGCATTCAAATCCCTATACCTTGTTAACTCATAAAACATCACCTACAAAATTATTCGACAGTGATTTGACAAGTTTGCAAGTGGAAACAAGAATCTCAAATCTGACATCAGAAGACTACAAAAATAGAACATGACACTCCTACAAGTACAAATACACCCTTGGGAACCTATGTCCTCCTATAGTGACTGAATTCAAATTTATATGGAAAGTACACATCACTCTACCCTTCTCAAATTTTTCGCAAACTGCTATTATCATTTTTTCACTATCAAAATCTTGCAATTTTCATATTAGGACACATAGCCTAATTAGGTTAATCAAGGAAAATCAATTTCAATCTATTTTGAAGGCTCAAAAGTATCATATCCAAGTCTGTTTGACTCACCTTCATGGTTGAAATTCAATCTAAAAACCTTGTTGATTTGCATCCTAATGTACTCTTAAAAATAGAGCAAATTAACCCTAGGTTTTTGAAATGTGGGGAAAGGGATCCCCAAAGTTTTAATTGTGTATATAAATATTAGGAATCTCAATAGGAATCTTTCCCTAGGGATTTCATTAGGAAAAAGATCGCAAGGTGTAATGATGGACTTTCAACCTCAATGGTGAGTCAACTAGAACTGGATCTCAGTCCTTAAGATAGTAAGAAAGATCTGGAAACAAATGAAAATGATTTGAAGTGCTCAAACTAAATGAACACCAAGACCAAATACATAAAATGCATATTTTAGAATGTACAAATATAAAAATGACAGTTTACAGGAAGATCTGAGAAGGGTCTAATGGAATGCATTTTTCATAAAAAAATGTTATTGAGATCTGTTAAGGGACTGTTTTTCCCATGGGCGAATGTGTCCCTGTTAGGGCTTCCAAAAAAACAATTGCAGTCCTTTGATATTGGATCTTGGCTTTTGTTTGACACAGGTCCCATTGTCGGAGTGACGAAAATAAATCCTGCAACTTAGTTTCTATGGGTTGACAACAATAATGACAACTTGTGCAACAATGCAAAATTGCTCCTTCAATATCTCTTCAATTCTTCATCAACCTATAATCTAGACATACACAAAGGAAAAAAATATTTTGTTTGTATGGGGGTTTTCCTTAGTTAAACCCAAGTTTGGTAATTAAACCTTGATATATAATGAAAAAGGAAGGAAATTGTGAATGAACAATTCTTTCTACAACTCACCACCCTTCAATTGCTTCCCTTAGAGGGCTAGAGTCAAATACATCTCTCCAAAGGAATTTGATCTTTATTTTCTTGATTGATTTGGATACTTGAAAAACTTGGATGTTTTAGGATCAACAATGCATATTAGCCTTCACAAGATAACATGAACACACATAAACTTGTACATGATGCTAGGATCTTGATTTCTACAACAAATTATCGATAATTCTACTCTTGAATGCTCTTGACAATTATATTTTCTCATAGGATATCTTGATCATGTGTCTTCTATTTCAAATGATAAAAAGACTATGTATTTGTAGGTGTTTATCTAATTTTCTAAATATTAGATTCCAAAAGCTGATAATTGCAAGTTGAATTTGAATCATTAAAATGCCACCAAAAACATATTTAAAAATGGGTCTTGGCACTTAAAGGGGACTGATTCGCCCATGGGAGAATGGGTCCTAGCCTATAAGTCTAGGACACACATATTCCATGGTGATTTAATTATTGACTACATTTATTTAATGTTGGTTATCCTTTCAAAAAATGGGAAAATAAGGCTTTGGAATGCATAATTTGGAAAATTTGAAGCTTAATTAAGTCCAAAAAATTAAGGAACCCAAACATAGTGTGAAATTATAAAGGCATACAATTTCCTACACTACAATTTTATACATTAAAATTAGGGTTCCCTTTTTCTTTGTTACACACATGAAACCTATGGATCCATGCATGAAATTGGATTCTCCATTTTGGGACTATATGAGATTTGTTTCTCCCTTTTTGAGCCTCAACAAATTAAAAAAAATAGTATCATTGAATCTTGAGGATATGGTTTATTTGATTCTCAAGGATTAAATGTCATTTAATCTTGATCCCCATCTTGTTTCTATTCTTTGTGATTGAAAAACAATATCACTTGTGTAAATATTTCACCTAATCAACGATTAATATATCAAGGAAGGTGTCCCCTCATATAGCTCAAAACCAAGCTCTAATATCAAATGAAAGGAACTATATCCACAAACACTTGTACAAAAAACCCATAACTTTGATATCATAGTGAAAATAAATGAAAAAATTCCTATATTGACCCAATGAGAGAACCAATGTAATATGTTAAAGATATACACAATAAACAATAGAGAAAACATATGAAATAAGATATATCCTAAGAAATCCCTTTTAAGAAAACCTGACCTCTAGTGGGAATTCAATATTCTATTTAGCAATAAAATGGTTACAATAGACATTCACAAAGTATTAGTGCTATGATTATTAGGTATTGACATGTTGATGAGCCTCAATTTTTCATTGTGGATGTTGTTTACATAAAGGGACAAGATGTACTAGAAATTGAAAATAGGGTTATATTTGAAAATGATAGTTTTATGTATTCAAACCCTAAATATTGTATTTCATCTAATCTTCAATTATATTGATGTTAGTCCTTGATTTGGGTTTTATTTATAAAATAAATAGAAAAATGGTTAAGAAACCTTAAATCTGAAAGTTTATTAGAATTTTTTGAGTAGGAAAAGTGATCCTAGATCCAATTAAATTAACTAAGATTATCCCCTTTTCACTTGACTGAACATTAAACATAAATCGACTAGGGTTTGATGATTAGCTTGTTACCACCATGGAGAGCCAATCCCCTAGGGTTTATGTTGTATTTAGTTGAGTGGATGATAAATTTAATGTGTGATTTAACAAGCCTATTTGGCATACAACCTTAGATTTGAAAGTGTAATTTATCGCATCTAGATGAAAATGGAAAGTAACAAAATGGCTTCAGATCTAAGATTGAGACACAAAGAGGAACTTGTATTGTAAATTTGAGCCTAATTTACAAGGAAAGGGCATACGACACCCTAAACTAGCCTCCTCTTTTGTTGGATCTAAAAATTTTGAGTTGAAGGTTGCAGTCTACACTATTTTTTCTTAGATTGTCACCTATTGAAATCTTCACATATGAATTGCACACATGAAAATAGGGGAAAGGGTGGTGCTATATAGGGGCTTTCATAAGTCAAATCCCATGTTGGTATTCCTACCTCCATGTACAATGATTGATGATGATCAAGGGGTAAATTCAAGAAGATGAGTCCACTTCTAGTGGAAGTTTTAGACTTAGAAAAAAACTTGAAATCGGGAAAGACGAAATGGGATCCCGTTATTTAGAAAATGAGATCTCATTTTGCTTCGAGGCCTTGAGCCAAAAATGGGATGCTATTTTTTAAAATTTGAATTTTTGGCCAAGTTTGTGCTTTCTTTTTTCAGTTCAAGAAAAGACTTGGAGACTCAAACCTAAGTTTTGGACCTGGTTTGACCTGCAACTTGAAGGTCATATTAGTGTCACAAGAAAAGAGGGACTTTGGACATATGTTTGAAGGCCTTTTTTGTAGAATTTTTTGACAAAATTAAAACCCATTATAGATGCTCAACTGTGTAGATTCTAGATATGTATTTTTTTTACAATTGTATTATTTTTTCTATTTTTCAAATATTTTTTGATGAAACTGGTCCATAAACTTGAAATATCAATGATTTTGAGTATTTTAATAACTTTTTATTAAAATATTTTTTTGCAAAATGAATTATAGTGAGCATTCTTTAGACAATTCTTTTCAATTTGATAAAAAAATTCAAAAAATGATAAGTTTAGGTCATCTTATGCGTGATGCAAATGATGATTTTTCAAAACAACAAATACATCCAATAAAAAATTAACAAAAAAAATTACAAAAAAATATCATGACATAGCTGAAATACTGAGCACAACAACTTACCTCTTCCCTAGGCAATACAACCATGGGAGTTTGAAACAGGCCTCTTCCTCCATTGCAATCCAGTCACTGCTTTGTCTTTTTTCTCTCCTTTTCTTCTTTTCTTTTCTTTCTAGCAGCCCCCTCCAAAAAAGATCCTCAAAAAGACTCCCAAAACTACATTTAAACCTCTTCTTCTTGTGCCCTAACCCTAGATACTTGAGTAGGGGGTTCAAAAACAGCCTAAGGGTATTAATTTTCACTTTTTTAAAGCTTGAAACTTGGGTTAACAGGTTCCCTACGGGTTTCCCACTCTTACCCTCAATTTTATGACTCTCCAATGTACTTTCCACAAGATATTTTTTTGATATATGACTCACATACATCATGACATTTAACTTGGGGTTGGCACGTCAAAATAAACACATTAATTTATGACAGGAAGTAATCTAGTTAGGGTCCTGATTGAACCTCTTGTTCCACCCATTGGCCATTTACACACTTTTTCAATTGTTAGTACTCCATGAAATGGATAATTGAATTGATATATAGATATATATATATATATGCATTGACAATTATTTTGCCGATTTGAAAATAATTAATTTTTTACATACCTCATTCATGCTTGGTTGACACCATTTGAACGTTCATAACTTGACCTTGAAACTTAAAATGCACCATCCTTGTCTTTTATCATTAGTATTTCTATGATTATAACATCTAGAAATAAATACATCAAAATTATTTGAAATCAACTAACTCCATATCCTAACAATCATATTCACATAACATTTTATCATAAAAAAAAAAAGTCCAACTTACTCATTTACCTCAAGCGAACACCATGAATAACTCTACCCCTTTTGCTTGTTCTGAATCAAGAGGTTGTACCATACTCACCTCACCTTCACAATAATCGTTAGTCCAAATCCCAATTTTCCATCCACAATAATACATAACCGTATGGACCATGATGAACAATTTTCACACAAACAACTATTGATATCATTCATATACTATGATGTTATTAATTGTCTACAATTCTATGGATAGAAAGGATACATATTTTGATTGTATTTCATTTTACAAACAAGTTGGCACAACAAAAATATCAATTTAAATCAACTATTCAACCTAAAAATGAAATCGTTAATTAAATAACGAGTTGAAAACAATGCATTGGGGTTGGACCTTACATTCCCCTCCCCTTAGAGTGGACTTCCTCCTGGAAGTCTCTAAGGTTTGGGTAACATTATTCCTAAATGATCATACACATAGTCTATTGAAAATACCAAGTCTCTTTTGTGAAAATCTTAGAATAAGCAAAATATAAGACTAAAGTGCAATGTTAAATAGTTTCACCCACCATGTTAGCAATCATGTATTAGCAAACAAATTCCATATTATAGACTGCATTTCCCTCACAGATCACAACATAATTTCTATATCTTCTCACAATTTCTTAGATTAACACAATAATTATATAAAGCAAGGTCATGGTCCACATGCATTTAAAGTATGTATCAATATCATACAAGTCATTAGTTTAATCATCAATGGTTACTTCATAAATGTTAATTTGATTTTTTTAAAAATATTGTATTTTACTTTAAATTCATTCTTTAAGGAATAGTTAACATCATCTTGTTTGCACATAACTTTACCACTCTAAGCACAATTACCCCACATTACATCACTTGTTAAAACACATACTACACAACTAACCACATAAAACTGACATCACAAGGCTTACACAACGGGTTTTACGAGGATGAAATATGTTGAGTGCTCACGAATAGTCCTCTTTACCACAAACTGCAGATTTTGTAACTGAAAATGATGGGTCTAACCAATAGTAGATGTGTCATCACTATGTACCATATCATCATGCAATATTGTATCTGATGAAGCTATATGCCATAATACCATGAATCATAGAAAAAAAAAATAGGGAAGAATGGATTATGGCCATCCCATACCGGTCTCATTTGCACTCCCATCCTCACAATAAGATTCCCCAGGCCACCTACTCCCCTATACAACCTACCAGGGATCCCTCCTGGATATGGAAGTTTACATAGATCACATCACAACATATGAGCCAACAGTTGTAAACCTCAAGAAAGCCTCAAAAAAACAATATCAAATCAATAATGTAAGACCATAAACCAAAATCATGATAAAAATCTCATGTAAGAAAATATAAAATTCAACAATTCAAATGAGAAGTGGTGCAACATTACAATGAAGTAAAAATAAACAAGTAAGTCCTTGAGGCAAAAAGGACCAAATGAATCTCAAATGGCTAAGTAGCCCAATATCAAAATTTGACACTGTTGGCTTAAATAATGAAGACAAGTCATCAATAACTTAAAATAGCAATAAATCACATTTTACAAAACTACACATTACATGCACTATGTGACTTACTAAAGCCACCCAAGGGGAGGAGGGGAATAGTGGTCTCAAACCACATATCATGACAACATGCATAATCATGGTGGTCTCAAGCCACATAATAGCAACATAATAAGCACATTTTGAATAACAAGCATAGTCCTGTGACACAACCCGGGACTTGCCAAATAACCAATCTATAAATCTCATGCATAGATTATCCCATGTGTGATCAACCGGTACTCCTTTACAGTCCCAAGATTATCCACTACTGTTTTTCCATTACACTATCATTGTTATGCCATGCTCCATTATCTCTGACCATAATATTATTTCATGTGCCTCATAATTTTGTAATTGATTGTTAATTCAAGCACGTCCTTGTAATTCTGAGCTCTTTATCCCATAATTAACTTGATGAAATTCATTTCAAGGTTCTTCCTTGATGATCTGTAGCTAATACAAATTTACCATATGCTTACTAACTAGCTCTAAATGCCATCAATTATCCAAAAGTATGAACTAGTTTAACAACCATATCCTCAAAGTACCAAGTGCTGACCAAGCTAAGAGTAGAGTAAATCCAACCCAAGGCTCATCATAGATCATCCTCAACCCTTTTGGTTTACAATAACAGATGGTAGCAAAGGAAACAAGAGAAAATCAACAAGTAACGATAGCACATATGAATCACTAACAGATCCATAAGGAGGGGGAGATGGGGAAAGACACTCTCCAAATGACAATGAGGGCCTTATAGTAGCTCTCCTCACCTCATAGATAGATAAGGGCCACACAATAGCTCACCTTACTCTAAGAAGTTAGGGCCACACCATTGCTCACCTCACCCCAAATAAGCTAGGTCATAATGAAGGTCTTCTCTTGCCCACTCGACCCCTGATTACACTAGTAGACTCTTCTGCCTTAGGAGTGGTTGATACTAGGGGATACACCAACATAAACTACTCACAAAAAATTTCCCCTACCCATAAACACATAACCAATCCAAATTTCATTATTTTGAAATTTTAAACACACATATGAGTGTCATGAAGGGTATATATAAGTGGATCATATTTTACGTCCACTCAACTCTTATCCCAGACTGGATAATTTGGATCACATACTTATAACATAAACACAACATTTACTGGCCCCCCAAATGTCACATTACACAACTACACAATTATTGGTTTTCCCATGCATCACATCACATAAAGTTTCCAAGAACTTATCAATTTATTCCACATGAGCTAGAACATACATGCCTACACTCACTCTTATAGTTTGGTCCTTCACCCAAGATTTGTTTAATTATAACTAATCTCATATTCCTTCTTTTTCTTTATTGTAAATCATCTGGATTCATGGGTGACTACAATGTAACTACCAATTTCCATCCAATTTGTCGCATAAAATATGCCACACTTCTATCCTTAATTTAGTACATGTTTACAAAAGATTTATATTATCAAAATGCCAACAGGGAAAGAGAGTTACATGCAATAATAATGCTCATTTTCCAAAAAGGTGCACATTACCCTTTATTAATCTCTACTATCTACCTTGGTTTTCATTCCTTCATAACCTTACTATACTCTTTTCTCTTACAATTCCTGGTTTTATAAGGCATGGAAAAGAAAATAAGTTATTTTTGAACCTCTTGCACTTTCTATGAACACGGTATTAGTATGAGGTTACTGACATAACCGACATATATACAATAGAAAACATAAAATAACTAAATAAATAATATCACAAAATATTGGCATATGCAACATCCATACACCGATAATAGTCTCATGCTGCCACTATGGCCTTTACTAACATAGGATATTCACATAACATGTGTAAATGTACACCCCTTCTAACTAAATGAACGTTACTTTAGGCTTAAATGATTTGTTTCCTAGTCATCACAACCATAGTTTTGTTTTCACATTTTATCAAGTTTTGTCCCTACTCTATTCTTCCTAAGTTTCCCCTGAACTTTCAAAAGGAAATGGACACAATTATTGTATACCTCCCACCTTAATTGTTATTCATTTATTCATTTTTCCTTCCTTCATATTATATTTGTATCCCTCAATATGTCCAATGATGAATATTTAGTCATAAAATTTCAACTCTAGAATGCCTTCTCAACATTTGTACTCCATGTCAACATCATAATATGATGGTAATGAACTAGACATGTTGAAGTAAAGGATACCATAATTTAAGAATGCAAGCACCCAAAATTAGAAGTCCCTCAAATGCCCTTTTTCTTTTTCTCTAGTTTTGCATATTCCAATTTTTTTAAAACACTCTTACAAATAAATCTATTTTTCATAACATATGTTTTCCAAATAAAGTTAGTCAATTAAACAAAACTTAAACAAGGGTTCCCTTTATCTGTTTCAAATTTGAATTGAATCTTGATCAAATAGGATTACAAAATTTATGTATGCAATTATATTTTATCTCCCTAATGAATTTTACACATTCCATTCAATCAATTAGGCTAAGGCATAAATCCAAAACAAAGGCATAAATCCAAAAAATAAAATTTAATACTCAAATGTATAAAACCATTTCACGATAATAATTAAATATTAACTTTCTCATTTAGCATAATAGAATTTGCTAATTCCATAATACATAAATGTGGAAATTAATTAAATATAAGAGAGAACTAAAAGATGAAATAAACACATAAAATGAAAACACTCACTATTGGTTTATTCATGATACATGGATCCAAATTCTGACTTCAATTTGAAACTACGCTTCACAAATATCACAAGATACTTTTTGCAACTTAAGTTGAGTGAAATAGGGAGATGAGCATAACACTTTTTTTTTTTAATGGGATCATCTCAAATTACCACTATTCAGGTTAAAGCATGTGCTTGTACACTCAATAAATCATTAAGAATAGCTACTTTACACCAGACAGTTGAATCACAATAAAGATATCTGTTGTGATATACTACTAGTAAAATAATTATCAATTCTACAAGAAATAATAATCATTTACATCCACATTATTTCAAACATAAATAATTATCAATTCTACAAGAAATATTAATCATTTATATCCACATTATTTCAAACATAAATAATTATCAATTCTACAAGAAATATTAATCATTTAAACACACATTATTTCAAACATAAATGTAAACACTATTACTCAACAATAACCATGGTTTTCAACAGGGCAACATAATCAATCACATATTATTGAAATAGTGAGAACTATGAAGTTGAAACATTGAATAGCCAAGCACACACATAGCTACAACATATGCATCCCTTAATAAATAAATAGTTAGATAAAACATACCGGCACAAGATATCGATGATATAAGCACTATATATAAAATAATTTACATACAAGCAATCATACAAGACATATATGCTCGAGGCCTTCCATCACCTTTCATATCATCAAGACTATTATATTTAATTATGATGTAATTATATAAATACTCAAAGGTTTATGGAGTGGATAAAATTGGGTAGCCATATGAGGGAGAGTATGTTATTTAACTATTATTAATCTCCCAATTCTTGAAACATCTTTGCAAGAAGGCATTACATGAGAAGGTTACTTGGATAGGATCAAAATTTAGAGCTAGATGGGGCCTCTTCTTCAAAGCTCGTTAGTTTAGTACGTTATGTCCCAAAAAAAAATAGTTGTGTTCATGTCCCTAGTGAAAAATTTAGAGCATGACACTAGGTATCAGAGCGAAGGTTGTCAACACTGGGATCTCTGCATATGCACATACTTACACATCAGGTGCTATGTTTGTTTATGTAGGTAAAGGTGGACGTGTATGAAACATTAAACCCTTCCCTTTATCTTGTGAGGTTAAAGTACACCTTGTGTGAGAATGGGTAGACCTCCACCCTTATTCTTCTTCTCCTTCTAATGAATGCATTTATAGGATACACATATAATGCTTGGGTGCCCAAAATACATTGGTCAAACACTAAGAATAGATATATAACTCCTTACAATGTTGTATGTCATAGAATCTACAATATGTATCATTAATCCAACTTTCCCAATCTTAGGTGCTCCATGGTCTTAACATAGCATTCTTCAGTGTGTTACAAATCTTTTCCTAAAAGGATCTAGAAAAATATGAGTATTTAGGTCAAAATATGGATGACGCACACGTGCATGGTATGGTAAAAAAAGTGACTTTTAAACAGTGTTTTTTAGACACGCCTATTGAAAAGAAATTTATATCATCTAGGTATTAAAATAAATTACATATTTGGAAACTAGACTCAAAGTACTACATTTTATGATTAGTGACCTTTTTTAGGATTCCATCTCTAAGTGCTTCAAATTTTAAGGTCAAATGTGATAAATTTTGAAAATTAGGGAAAACACTTCCACTTTTTGGCCAAAAATTGACTCAACTTCTTGCACACACCCTTAGAGGGCATGCCCTAGGCTGGATATAGGTTGAAACAACAATAATTGATTGAAATTGATAAATGAAAAATGATAATGTTACATCGATGTGAAAACCCTTGAAGAAGAGATGCCACACACAATTTGATTGATGGATGCATTGATTGCTTGATAGACTTGCATTTAAGGTTAGCTCACATAGACCATAGATTTTTGAAGATAGCATGTAGAGGATGATTCAATACTTTTGTATAATTGCTCATAATAACTTCGCATTCATAATTGCCTCCTAATGCTCAAAATGAGCAGAAAACATGATTATATATGCATTTTAATTAATCCTTTTGGGTAGGGGCAGACCTAGGGTCATTATCAAATCATAAAAGCTTGTAATCAAAATTTCAAACATTCAAAAAATTGTTTAGAGGGTGCCCTAGGCACCTTGTGTTGAAACAACAATAATTGATTGAAATTGATAAATGATGATGGTTACATCGATGTGAAAACCCTTGAAGAAGAGATGCCACACACAAATTGTAAATTACTTCATTTAATTTCATAGATTGAAGATAGCATTATTCAATAGATTGCATCATAATAACTTCGGGCTCAAAATGAGCAGAAAACCAAGGGGCAGACCTAGGGTAAAAGCTTGTCAATCAAAATTTCAAACATTCAAAAAATTGTTTTTTGGTCTAGGGCACCTTGTTGACCAATACTTTTTGACCCAAAATTATTGGGATGATGGGGATTTAAATATATTTTATTAATCTAGCCCCCAAAATAAGTAAATTATCATTTCAATTAATATTATAAGAAAAATAGGGTTCCAAGGTAGTGTGAAATTGTCAAGGGTGACAATTTTCAATGCTACAAAATTATTTTGTGAATAGGTAGACAATTGCCTAATTAACTATCCATTACTTAACTAGACTTTATCACAACATTGTAAAGGAACTGCAAGCTTCAATATATTTCTTAATTACAAATAATGAATTATGAAATACTCAAATAAAATGACACAATTTAATGATAGTTTATAATAAGAAAGAAGGAGATTCAAAACATAACACATCAAAGAAATTTTCCAATAATTTGAACTAGACATCCATTAGATGCCATTCACTATAATTCATAAGATAAACCTACTAGTGATAAAAAAAACCATGAAACAAGTTTAGGCAATAGAAATTCTTTATTGCAAAATTTCATAGTTATAAAAAAAAATTATTGTTAATTTTAGCATCTATAACTATGTCATAAGAAAGAGATCATAAAAAAACTAGATTCTAGAGTCAATCCAAAAAAAATATCCCCCAACTCTAAACAAGCTTCCCAACCTATGAACAATCCAACAACATCTCAACCATACATCAATAGCTATACTACAATGTCACCATCATGAATAGTAAAATATTAACTATACAAGAAATATGGTAGCATAACCTTCCTAAAATTACAAGGTGTCTAATAAACCATTAACCCATTCATCCAATATATGGACAAGTTAGGTACCTAAATCAATGCATAAAATTAATGCCCTCAAATTATGGTAAATTATTAGTAAAACATGTCATAAATTTAAATTTTTGGGCCTTATTTTGAACTTAAACATCTAAATTAGAAAGATTACCTCATGCATTGGAAAAAAAAAAAATCCTTAATTTTTAATTCTATATTATGATCCTTCTCTTTATTCTCTCTCTCTTGGAAAATCTTACACACCTTGCAACTATCATAGTTACATTTAACAACTTCCATGATACAAAGTGATATTGAAAACATTCCAAAATACATATTGCAAGTAAGACTTTGTGCACCTTCACGGAGGATTTTCCAATATGTGAACACATAAAATAACATAAATTAATTAAATAAATAATTCAAACAATAGTGTTTGAGAGGTGTATGACACCCAATCTTAACAATGAAAAATATATAGAAGTATTTGTGAATAGGGTTGAATATGTGGGAGGATTTTTAAACGAGGAGGGGAGATAAATTGGAAAATGAGGTCAAATTTATATAAAAGTGTGTTATTTTATAGTAAGAGTTTTTGGATTAAATTATGTACATTTTTGCATTAGCAAATTTTAAATCACACTCAATCACACTCAATCACACTCAATAATCCATCATCGAGATGAGGAGTGTATTTTTTGTCAATATGTAATTGTATTAAATCATTCCATCAAAATAAAACAAAAACTAAATAGAAATTGACATGGGTATGTAAATTTCACTATTAGAATAACTTATCAATTCCATAGTTATCTTTTAAATAACATGATAAAAGATTTAACATAAACACTTCTAAAAATGCATTAATAGAAAGAAATTATAAATATAATTGAACATTTCAATTTTTTCTCTATTTAATTTTTTTTAATACAACTATAAAATATTATTCTTAAAATTTAATTTTTAAATACTTAAAATAAATTTATATAAACAATATTATTGTGATGTTGTATTTTAACAAACAATTATTTAAAGCAAATACACTATAATTGCCAATTTATATGAATACTACAGAACCCTTATTTAAAAAAAAGTGTCTGCACATTCTAAAATATATAAAAATGTATCTTACCAATTTAAGTGTGTATGAATCACTACATGAGCCCTTATTTAAAAAAAAGTGTTTGCACATTCTAAAATATATAAAAATGTATCTTATTAGTTTGCTTGCAAAGTTACCTCTTTGAAAATTTTGTAGAAATATATGGCATGTAATAAATTTTGTAGATAATAATATAGGCATGTAATAAATTTTTAGGTATATTTAGCACTTTTTTTCCTTATTTTCAGCTCATTTTAGTACTTTATTTTCGTAAGTTTAATCATGATTCTCTTTGAAGTGAGTCATTTTCAAAACTACATGAACATCTTTTTATTACTTATATTCAACACTTTATTTTTTACGATGCTCTAAGAACCTATTTCCCCCTATATAGCAAGTTATAGACTTGAAATATTAAATGTATCAATATTAATGTTTAGATTTTATAAGGAAGATGAAACTACATAGTATAATTAAAAGTATGTGAAGAAAGTGCAAACCAAAAGATATTTTAATTATGATTAATTTAGGATATAAAATGATTAGTTGGGATTGATATATTTGATAATTTGTAATGAATATTTTAGGAAAGTAAATATGATAGGATTATGATTAATTTTATGATTAAAGACTATAGACATTCAATGAAGATTTTAAAATCTAGTTAGTAATTGAAAAAAAAGTGATCTTTCTATTTGTGAATGTCTTTAGAACTATACTAGATTCATGTTGTACTTGGAATGATATTTATAGTTGTAGATTCATTCTTTAAGTCCAAACTCAACCTTATATGATATAAAAATTTGTTTCATTGCTTGTCTCGATGATCTTTGTTTGCTATGCCATTTTCTAATATTTGAAGGCTCATAATATTTAGAAATGCCCTAGAAGGGATGCTATTATGTTGCAAGAAGATGAGTTCTCATAGGTCAAACTTCAAAAATACGTACAAAGTTTACAAACAACAAACAAGTGTCATATGATGATATAGACAAATGCATTGCTCTTTTAAATGATCCAAATCCAAGTGTTTCACTATTGTTTGTTACCTTAATGCTTTGGAATGCTTGAGAAATGAGAGATCCTTGGATGATTAAAATGAATGCATTGAATATTTTTAAATACTAGTACATAGCATCAGTTTTTATAAAATATATTTTTAGTTGTCTTATGATGGAAAAATGAAAGAAATGATTGATCGAAATTTGAATTTAAATTTTAAAAAAGAAAGCATCAAATTCATGATCCTTATGATTATAAAAGTGACTTTAAATAAATAAATGATAAGATCCAAATATAAAAAATAAATATATAAATATTAAAAAAAATAAAAAATTATATATATATGAATGAAAATTGTCAACAATTCACTGTTGGAAAATTCACCGCCATGACAAATTCATCTCATGAAAAATTCACCACCACCAATTCACAGCGAATAATTCATCACATTAACATTTTTTAATATATATTGGAAATTATTCTCTTGCAAAAAAAAAAGCTCAAGATCTTGGAAATATATATTAAAAAATGTTAATGCGATGAATGATGAATGAGCCCGTATATATTGAAAATTATTCTTTTGGGAAAAAAAGTTCAAGATCTTGGAAATATATATTAAAAAATGTTAATGTCATGAATTATCGGCTCATGAATTGCTGGTGGTCAATTTTCTATGAGGTAAATTTGTCATGGCGGTGAATTTTCTAACGGTGAATTGTTGACAGTGAATTTGCCTGAAACTGCACATACATACATACATACATACATACATATATATATATATATATATATATATATATATATATATATATATATATATATATATATATATATATATACATGCATATATATACATATACATACATACATATAAATACACATATATATACACATATATACATACATATATATACACATGTATGTATATGTATGTGTATATATATATATATAGTTGAGAGAAGTGGAAGGGAAATGGAAGGGATATGCGAATTTCACCATGAGTCATAGTATTAAATGTGAATCAAAATAATTTGTTATCGTTCATCCTTTTATCAGAGAAACAAATTTTGTTGCTCACCCCTCGATTTATGGATCAATTCTCTCATTTCCCTTTCGTTTGACAAATGTTTTGAGTTTGATTATCAGTAACAAACAGCTGCAGCAGGTAAGAGGACAGTTGAAAACATGGGCAGCATTAACTACCAAGAACAGTCCAACACTGCCATTCCACAGTCCGTGAGTTGTTCAATACACAGTTTGACAGTTTAAATTTGGAAGATATATACAGAAAAGAGTCAGACCAGCAGGTGTAAAAGAAAGACACAGCTGTGATAATAGTCCAAGACTGCCATCCCACAGTCCATAACAGTCAAAGAATGAATGCCTTTGTTCTCCATAAATGTGAATATGAGTGATACAGTGTTGCAAGTTGATGAAAAGACAGGATATATCAACCACCATTCTAATGTTTGTAGATGGTATGATTATCAATCTTACAAGTTGGGGGTCAGTCACAAGAATCTTAATGTACCAAAGTCGAGCATGAAGTCCTTTGGATTTAGAGTTGTGATTAACAATTTTTTTAAAACAAAAAAAAGCTCTCTTAGTCGATGCATTTAGGTACTACAACTAAAATTCAACCAAAAAAAAAGAAGAAGAGCAAATTGTTTCTCTTAAATAGACTTGCATTGATTAATCTAATAGTTTGATTTTTTTTAAATCAATAAAAGAGGGAGGATTCTAGAGATTATAAAAATCAGATATAAGGTGTAAAACTTTACTAAATATGAAAAAGTTTATTGTAGAGAATAATCAATTAAAATGTATAATAAATTTAACTATATGATTATATATTAGTCTAGATTTTTTTTGTCAAAAATAAAAATGAATAAAGATTTTATGCATTGACAATCTTTTTGATATAAAGTGTAGGGTTGAAAATTGTCACCTTATGTGCTTGGATCACCTACCCATTTTATAAATATTCTTGGAAAATCAAACATGGGAAATCAAATTATGTATTTAATATTTTGGTCCTTGACACTGTTAGACCCCAAAAAAAGTGGATCTAGTCTAAAAAGAAGTCAAGAGCAAAAATATCAAGATTATTACAACATCACATCATTCAAGCATCATGTCATGTGTTGTGTAAGCTTTGTTTGTGTTTTGCATGCATTTTGTTTGTGAGTACTAACACTTGTAGGTATTCAATTCAAGTCAAGTCAAGCAACAATAGATCCTTGAAGGTGATGAGTATGAATTCAACCCATCAAGGAGAACAAATATGAGTGGTGAGTTACAACAAGTTGTCAATTCATTACTTGTTTATCATTATCCTCTATCCAACCAAGGATAAGCTCTCTTTTATATCATAATTTACCATTGTGGAGGTAGGAATACCAACATGGGGTTTGACTAAGGAAAGCACCTATATGGCGCAACCCTTCCTCTCTTTTCATTTGTGTAGGTTATAGATCTAAAATGAATTAGAGGAACATTTAAGGCTATTTATTCATTCATGCACTAAAACCCTATAAGTTGTCAAGTCATGGAATCTACATTTTCTCATCAATAGATGAATTTTTTACAATAACTCTTAGAAGACAGAAGCTATAGACTAGGGACCTTAGGCCTACGTTTTCATATCCTAGAAAGTAAGAGGACAGTCTAAGGCATACTGTGCCCTAGACCAAATAATTCTACACTAGATTTCAATCCCAGGTTCCTCTATGTTTGCCTTATATCTTTCTAGATTTTTTTTTTGAATTTTGACATTTAGTTTAATATCAAAAATCATAACAGACTATTACATTTTCATAGAGCAAATTCAGTCAATCAACCACATCATATCAACACACACGCACATATTCACAAGGATTGGAGCCTTGATCCACCATTCTGACTCTTCCTATTAGGTTTTGTTGTCAAGAGGATTCAAGATAATTTCCAATCCTTCAAACCAAATTGGGATAAGTGTGATTTAGAACTTAGATCCCTTTTCCCAATTAAACATAAAGTATGGAAATTTTGAAAGATCTAAGAAAACACAAAACACTAAAAATTGTCAACTTAAAATAATGACATCAAATTGCCCTAGCAAGAGATACACCATGTTCCTCATTAGAGACAATGACCACCTGTTGGGCCTCAACATCCATAACTTGACATGGCATGAGACACATATAAATTCCAGCCTCCAAACTCTAATTACCTCAAAATATTTTACTATAAGTCATAACTAATCTAGAAGCTTCCCTTTTTTTTCATAAAGTAGGATCCAACTCCAAAACATAAATGGGTTCAAGATAGGCAAACTTGATAAGATTTTCAAGGCTTGATGTACCATCTCAATATCCACCTACATTTTACCCACTACCATTTATTACAACAGAGGTGTCAACTACATATAATTTACCCCTATGTAGTAAACCCTTGAGCCATAAACCAATAATCTTTCAAGATGCTCCACCTTTGGGTGATCTCATAATAGTACAACTTCACACTTTTTGGCTTAAGTAGGGCAATAAAATCAATATTGTTAACCAAAATTTTATTTTCAATGATTTATAGCAAACAAACTTATAAAAATTTGAAGATGATCAATGTGAATTAATATTTTTTAGATTTTGTGTGTAGATTCTATGTATACAATCTAAAAATATATATATTTCATTATTTGTATTAAGTAAATAGTGGAAAGGGTTCTAGTCTTTTACATAAGAATAGAGATAAAATGAAATAATTTAAATAGAAAATAGGATAGAAAGGAACATCAGCGACCATAATGGAGAATCACTAGCTGGAAAAACAACACCAAACTAGATGGCACAACAAAAAGTAGCATAAAACAAAACACAAAAATAACACTAAAAATAACACAACAATAGCTTCAGGATAAGGAAAGGAGAAAGTTACACCCCATTATAGGTAATAAGGTCTCTCCAATCCATACACATGCTCTTCAATTCATCCTCCCATAGATCAATACTAGTATCCACCTACATATCAATACTTTTCCTTTTCATTATATAATTGTTAACACTCACAATCTCATTCATAGCCTCTTCAATCTTTTGCATCCTACTTTGGAAATTATTTTTTTTCATACATCTATATCTAATTTTCATTTCAAACCTCACAATTGTGAATCTTATTAGTAGTTTCTTCAAAATTTCTCATCCTATTGTAGAAATTTTTCAACCTATCATCCATCATAATTTTTCAAGTATCTTTATTATCATCATAATGTCATATCCATAATAGGAGATTGATATAAATCCTCATTTACCTCCTTAATAAAGGGATTCTCAAATTCAACATGGGGGGATTCAAGGAGAGTCACCTTCAGTGCTTTTGGAGTTATACAAAGGGGTTGAGTTAGGACACTAATATCACCCTCTTGATTATCAACCTTAGTAGAAAAATTCCCTAGATCACTAACAATATTGCAATTAATTATTTTTGCAAGACTAGAAGACCTTCTCCCCCCAACAATCTTAGAATGACTACGCTTCTTCAAATTCCCATCTTTCTTTTCAAAGTAATCTTGAGGAATGAAGGATGCACTAATGTCTAAATATGTAGCAACTAATTTAATTATAATGGTTTTTAGAGGCAATCCTTTAACCTTAGAAGGTGGTCTGATAACATCCTCTTTTAGGGAAAGTAAAATTTGTTTAGGTACATATGTGAGTTCATGATGTTAATTTTACCTTTACTACTCTTAAAATTTTGAGCAAGAGTGCTTAAGATAGGATCAACATTATCAATGTCATCAAAATGGGTAAGAGAGCTTCTCTTCTTTCCCTTACCTCTAGGATTAGAAATTGGAGGCATAACATCATAAGTGTATAGGTAATTTTGAAGGACCTTGGAAGTAGAGACACTCTTCTTCTTACCCTTGCTATTAGGGTTAGAATCAGAAAGATTAAGTAGAGTATTAGCAAAAGGAGGGACAATGTTCTTCTTACTTTCCTTGTAGGATTAGATTCAATAAGTTTAGTTGAAGACTTAGCAAAAAAATGAAGGTTTGTATTAATGTAACTAGTAGGAAGTAGGATAGGGATAAGACTAATATTATATTAATAAAGATGATATATCCATCATTGGTAAAGTGGGAGAGAAGATTTTTTTTTTCAGAATTCCAAAGAGGACAACAAGAAAAAATAAAATATAAGCATTTTTTTATGCCTTAAATGGACTAGTAGAAGAAAGTGGTAGTCATCCACCATAGATAAACTTCCTTCCAAATTATATATTTAATTAAATATAAAATTACATTATCCCAGGGCGATGGTAGTACAACCCACTCGTACCCATTCTAATGCCTAACCATATACTTGTCCTCCTACAAATAGGAATAGATAAACTCTTTCTCTTTGCTTATACCCAATCTTGGTGCTTCTCTTCCTTGAAAGCTCGCCCCCATCACATGGCTTATCATAGCTTTATAAACTATAAATATTATTATCTAAACATCAACCTGTCCTTTGTCCCAAGATTTAACAAATTGTTCAATAAGGACTTCATCAAACCCCTGCATTCTTTTTAATAACTCATTTTATATGTTATAATATTTTTAATGAGTGATATTTGTTCCATAACACATTACTTTCATTAGGTATGAGATAAAATCATAATTTATATTAAATATAGATTGCTAACACTAATATATAGTGCATACATTATTTTTTCATAATTTTTGTTGTAGAGTTTATTTATTATTAATTTTTAATGCACATTAATTATAATTTAGAGTGATTTAATTCCATAATGCATTTTTTGTATATATCAATATTATTTATCTTTTAAATAAAACAAGGACATGTCAATAAGAATGCACATATATTTTTCAGTCATTTTTTCCACATGCATTGAATAGAGACCCTTATGTTTGGTAAAAAAAACTTATCTTCACTAAAAATAGAAAAATAAATAAAATATATCGCAAATTTTACTTTTTAGAAAGTGTAATCTAAGGCCTATAATCTTGTTAATTTTTAGGGTAAATGCATGGAAATGCAGGACAAAAAGTAGGTTAAAAGTAGCTATTATTTTGTGAAATAAGCTAAACCTGGACTTGATGAGTAATTTGAGATGTATGTGCATTGACACATCATTTTAGCTCATAACTCGCCATTTCCCTATGATTAATTATTTGATTTTCCTCCATTATTAATTAAATAATATTTTATTATTTAATTAATAAAATTACACTATTCATCCACCATTTAACATTATTCACTCAATCTTATTCCTAATATTTAATTCATAAATCACTTTATTATATATATTTACCTTAGATAAATAAATCTCAATATTTATTTACCTAAGTCCATCTCACCTCATCCAAAAAATTAAATAAATATCAATATTTATTTAACTCACCTATTTTGTGCACTTACTATTAATAAAATAAAATAAATTATTTAATGCTCATAATCATTCAAACATGTCTAACAATTATTAATTGAGGAATTATGTGTTGAAGTCCCCAAGTGAGTATACGTGCCATACCACTTCTACACTTCAAGTACTTGAAGCATAGGGAAGATCTTCACATTTCCCCAAAAAGTTATTTTTTGGATTATTGGCAAAGGTTGTCATTGATGTCAACACCTAAGATGGTTGTATATTTCGCATTGGTTGTCATTGATGAGTTGGTTTTCATTGATGTCTTGGTTTTTTGTTGTAATGGTTGCCAACACTTGGGAAGATTGTTACATTCGTTGTCATTTTTGACAACATTAAGTTTGGGTTGTCATTGAATATGGTGGTGTGTTGCTGATGTTCATGGTTGGATGTCATGCCTTGTTTGATAGTTGTATAGTACACTATTATTAGCAGAGCTATTTTCATGAAGATATATTAAGATGAGGATTATAAGTATTGTTGATGGTGGAGAGATGTTGTTGATCTCCTATAGCATGTTGTATTCTCTCTAGATTGTTGTTCCTGAAGAAGTATGTGTTGCTGCAAGCTTGTTCTATCCTCTGCAAGTGGGTAAGAAGTTTCTATTTCAGAATGGTGTTGTGAGGACTATTTGGGAGAATGCTTTGCATTCCTTCACTGTTGGAGATATGGTCTCGTGGTTTGGGATTCAAAGTTTGTGTTATGTGGATTTTGCACTCCTATATTTTTAGGTCACCTATGTTGTCAAGGAGGTTTCTATTAATTGCAAAAGGTTAGCAGTGTTGTTGGTTGTTTGGACTGGTCCATAAAATGCTTTGCATTTCTCTGCAATTAATGTTTCTCCTCCTATGGCTTGGTAGATGTGCTCTTTGTGTCTTGTAGTGCCTTTTAGTTCCAATTTCATAATTTGTGGATATCTGGCTAACATGGCTTGTTATCTTGCTTATTCTATGTTCTTGAGGGTTTAACCATCATATGAAGTTGTGTTAAGATGTATTTGGGTCTTGACCTATCTTGGTTAGAACCACATTGAGTGAATTTAATTGGAAGTATGTTTTTGGGTTGATTGATATTGTGCTACACATTTCCTTGTTGCCAACTTAAGTTGATGTGCACCAGCATGTGAGTTGTTTGGGAGCACATTGGAAGATGTAATGAGGTTGTCTTTGGTCCTCTCTATCCCCTAAATATGATTGAATTGATGTTTTGTGGCCAACTTGTTGAGTTTATTGTTTATCTTCTTTCAGGATAACCTAATTGATGTTTTGAGGTCTTACGGTGGATATAAATACAAGAACATTTCATATGCAAGTAGAGAGAAACGTTTGTGAGTGTGGAATGTATTGGATATCTCACAAAATAAATTTGAAAGTGTGTGGAAGAAAGATCATATGTACTTTCACCTCTTAGTTAGCAAAGTGTTGTGTTGACAAATAGAACTATAAATTTCTTGTATCCTACTATGAGATAGTGAGTCTCATCAAGTCTTTGTATCTTGCCCTAGAGTAGTGTGCTTTAGTCTGCAAGTCCTTTGTATCTTGTCCTAAGGTTGTGTACCTTAGTCTACAAGTATTTTGGTAGTGAACCTTATTTTGTAAGCAATGAGATTCATATATTGTGAGTTAACTCTCACTGCAGTTTTTCCCTCATTGTTTCCATGTAAATTTGGTGTCATCTTGTGTGTGTGTGTTCTTTGTTTTATCTTTCATTGTTGTTGATTTGATTAAGGATTAAATTGTTGTATCTTTCACTACTGTTGATCTGGTTAAGGGTTGTTTAACTTATTGAATTGTTATATCTTTCATTGTTGTTGATTTGTTTAATGGTTTTTGGTTTAATTAAGAAGTTTGAATTGTGTTGAAATTCTTAAGTTTTGGAAGGGTTTAAGTTTTTGAAGATACTAATTCATCCCCTCTTAGTATCTAGTGTGTTTAAAAATTGGTATCAGAGCCAATTTCCTCTGAAGAAGCTTAATCACTTGAGGAAATATTTAAGATGGCACATGATGGATCATACAAGGGTCCCAGGTTTGATGGGACTAATTACACATTTTGGAAATTGAGGAGGGAAGGCTATCTAAACTCTCTTGGGTTTGGTGTTTAGCAATCAGTCAAGGATGGTTATGTTGCTCTTGCTACTCCTTCAACAAATCCTATTGAAATCAGGTTGTATAAGAACAATGTTAAGGCTAAGAATGTTATCTTGTGTGGGTTGGCTGATTCAGAACTATTGAAGGCACAATGAATTGTAGTTCTGCTAAGGATGTTAGGGAAAAACTTAGCAACATCTATGAAGGAGACACCAAAGTAAATCAAGCCAAGATGTAAATTTTCAAAAGAAGATTTGAGACCCTGAGGATGATAGAGGATGAAGACATTGCAAGTTATATGCTCTGAGTGCATGAAGTAGTTTATGGCATCACAGGTCTTGGTGGTGTAGTAAAAGAAGATGGGATTGTGAAGAAAATTCTAAGATCTCTCCCTAAATCCTATAGTCATAAGGTGCTTGCTATTGAATAATCTAAGGACTTGGATAAGTATTCAGTAGATGAAATGTTTGGTGCTCTCATAACCTTTGAAATGAGAGAGTTTAAAAAAGATGTTCCAAAGAAGGAAATTGCATTCAAAACCAGTAAAAGGATAGAGGATGAATCTGTGGATCAATATGATGACTTCGATGAGGATGAATCTGTGGATCAAGATGATGACTTTGATGAGGTTGAATCAAAATTTGTAAGAAGATTGAAGAAATGCATCAGAAAATACAAAGGTAAGTTACCTTTAAAATGTTTTAATTGTGGAAGGATCGGTCATTTTGCATATAAATATCCCTACAAAGAATTTGAAGATGGTAACAAAAGAGATAAGGTTAAAAAGAGTTTCTATTCCAAGGAAAGAAGTTTCTCCTCAAAATATCAAGATAACGATTCAAATGATGAAACCTTATTCATGGTATTGAAATACAAAAAAGGCAATATTGGAGAATGTAAGAGGTCTAGTACTTTGCAAGCTTATAAAAATAATATAAGTTCTATGGTTGTGTGGACTACCTTTCATGCAAACGAAGAAGAAAATTCTTAGGTGATTGACAGTGGTTGTTCTAACCACATGATTGGTGACAAGAGAAGGTTCACCAATCTTAAGAAGGTTAATGGTGGATTTGTTAAGTTTGGTGGTGATGAGTCAACACAAATTTTGTGGAAAAGGTGCTATAACAATTGATGGAAAGAGAAAAAATGAGGATGTCATCTAGTCAAGGGTTTGAAGTATAATCTTCTCA
Source organism: Sequoia sempervirens (assembly GCA_007258455.2). Lineage (NCBI taxonomy): Eukaryota > Viridiplantae > Streptophyta > Pinopsida > Cupressales > Cupressaceae > Sequoia > Sequoia sempervirens. Next base: position 162,470,012 of record VDFB02075321.1, on the reverse strand, counting down.
ATGCCAATCATATGTGCAGCAAGGGATACAATATCACATTTTATGCCAATGGTTGTGAGATTAGGAAGGCGAGGTCCAGAAGACTAGTTGTATAACACAAAGCTTTCCAAATCAACAATCCAATTGCATTAACTTCTCCAGCATTACATAACAATTTTCAGTCTCTTTCCTCTCCTACAGCTACTATCTTGCAGAATCTAACTCCTAACTTAGCCAATTCTAGTTTCTAATAAGCTCTTCTAACCTAGTCTCAACCCTCTTACAAATGAGAAGGCACTGGCCTTTTATAGAAAATAACATTTTGAATCAATGGCCAGGTTAATTCATCCAATGGCTGCAATTGCACTCCTAGAAGCATCAAGTTGTTACATTTAATTTGGGAGCTTATGGTACATCATCATCCAATTGCATAAAAGTAGTTACATCATGGAACAATGAGAAAACAATATTATGTCAGCTTGTCATTAATGAAAATTCTGATTGGATGATGAAATCAACTTCACATGTCTTCTAGAAACTCCTTCCAGTTGTAGATAGTTTGGGCACAGATTTTTATGCAAGCCCCACTTTTAAAATTTGAATTGAACTCTTCCATATTTCCCTTTTGGCACGAATCTATATGCAAGTTCCCCTTTTGATTTTCTATTTTTGGAAAATTTTATTTTCAAATTTTTTTCTCCATCTCAAGGAACATTTTAATCTACCAATAAAAATTGGAAGGAAGCAATTCAAACAATACTATCTATTTTATTAACAAAGTGAAATTGAGGGTCAATAGCACTAATACCCCTTATGAGCTATGGTATGGAAGGCCTCCCACTGTCAGATACTTTAGAATTTTTGGAAAAAAATGTTATTATCAAGAGAGATGAAGGAGACCTTGTGAAAGTTTGATTCAAAGTTGTGATGAAGGGATCTTTCTTGGTTACTCAACCATGATAAATTCCTATAAAACAACAAGAGATTTGGAAGGATCAGATCTCACAAGAAGAAGAGAAAGAAGAGAAGAACCAAGAACCAGTGAAGGATCCCAAGACTCCAACAAAGTATGTGCAGAGGAATCATTCGTCAAATCAGATCATTGGAGACAAGAATGATGGTGTGTTGACTAGGAGAAGGCTTGCAAGAGCAAGTGAGCAAGTAAATTTATTTTTACTGTCAAAGGTTGAGCCTAAGAACTTTGATGATGCTAGAAAAGATGGTGGTTGTATAAAGGAAATGGAAGAAGAGTTGGACCAAGTAGAAAATAATTAGACATGGGAGTTAGTTCGTAGACTAGCTGGCAAAAATGTGATTGGAACTAAGTGGGTTTTCTGGAACAATATGAATGAAGATGGTGAAGTTGTGAGAAATAAGGCCAAATTGGTATTTAAAGGATATTCTCAAGTAGAGGGTATTGATTTTGAGGAGACTTTTTCTTTGGTAGTCGGAATGGAGGAAATACTGATTTTTCTTGCTTTTGCTTCTCATAATAACTTCAAAGTCTATAAAATGGATGTCAAGTCAGCATTCTTGAATGGTGATCTAGAGGAAGAGGTATATATTGAGCAACTAGATGGTTTCAAGTTATCAAAAGATCTGGATATGGTGTGTAGAATCAAGAAAGCTCCTAGAGCTTGGTATGCTCGGTTGGATAAGTAACTACTTTGGTAAGGATTCAAGAAAGGTACTATAGATAGTAACATTTATATTAAGGTTCAGGAAGATATGTTTTTGATTGTGATTGTATATGTTGATGATATCATCTTTGGTGGAGACGATGATATGTTTAAGAAGCTTATAGAAGAGATACAAAAAGATTTTGAGATGTCTATGATTGGTGAGATTTTTTCTTCCTTGGGCTTCAAATTGTTTAGCAAGATGGTGGTATCTTTATTTCTCAAGCTAAGTATGTTAAAGAGATGTTGAAGAAGTTTGGCATGGACGATTCCAAACCTATAGGTACTCTTATGGTGATTGGTTGTCACTTGAGTAAAACTGATGAGTCTCCGGAGGTTGATCAGACTCTTTATAGGTCTATGGTTAGACATTTGTTGTACTTGAGTACTTCTAGGCCTAATATTATGCATGTAGTATGCTTGGTTGCCAAATTTCAAGCTAATCCTAAGAAAACTCATGAGAAAGTAGTGAAAATAATTTTTAGATAGTTGAAGGGAACTCTGAATTGTAGCTTGTGGAATAAAAAGGATGATAATTTTTCCTTGAGTGCTTATACTGATGTTGACTTCGCAAGATGTGTTCATGACTAGAGAAGTAGAAGTGGAAGTGCATTTTACTTGGGAGATAGATTGGTCCCTTGGTTCAATAAGAAGCACGAATCAGTGTCCTTATCAACAATAGAAGATGAATATATTGTTGTAGCATCTCGCTCCACCCAAGTTCTTTTGATGAAGCAGTCCTTGAAGGATGTAACTTGATAGTATATGATGATCCCATTCCTATATTGTGTGAAAATACTAGTGTAATTAATACTTCCAAGAATCTGGTAGTGCATTCAATAACCAAACACATTTTTATCTAGTATCACTTTCTAAGGGATAAGGTTGTAGAACAAGAAGTCAGATTGGAGTATGTGTCTACTAAGGATCATATTGCAAATATTTTGACTAAGGTACTTTCAAAGGAGACTTTTGAGTATCACTGAAAAAAGTTAGAGGTTATTGCCCCTCATTCTAACTAGATTCATAATTGGTGCATTTGTCTAAGGGGAGAAATCTGTGTCATATCTTTTTTCGTGGATTGATGTGTGCTACCTCTCAAGGGGAGTTTTGAAGTAGATGTGCAGGTGTTGTGAATGTATAGAAGTACTTTTGGTCAAAGGGGGAGAATGTGTTGCTATTTTAATTGAATATATTTGGCCCTTTTTCCTTGAAGTCAAATAATGTGTTGTTTTATTATGTAGGTGTTTGTGGCCCTTTGTCCTTGATGTCAAAGGGGGAGAGTGAGTAGGTGTATGTTTCCATCAATTCCAAAGGTGGAGATTGTTGGCAGTGGTTTTCATTGATTTCAACACCTAAGATTGATGTATGTTTGGCATTGGTTGTCATTGATGAGTTGGTTTTCATTGATGTCTTGGTGTTTTGTTGTCATGGTTTCCAAAAATTGGGAAGATTGTTGCATTGATTGTCATTTTTGACAAAATTAATTTGAGTTTTCATTGAATATGGTGGTGTGTTAGTGATGTTCATGGTTGGATGTCATGCATGTCTGATAGTTGTATAGTGCATTATTGTTGTCAATAGAGTTGTTTTCATGATGATAAATTAAGATGAGGATTATAATTATTGCTAATGGTGGAGAGATTTTGTTGATGGCCTATAGCATGTTGTATGCTCTCTCCTAATGTTCCTAAAGAAGTATGTGTTGCTGCAAGGTTGTTTTGGCCTCCACAAGTGGGTAAGAAGTTTTTATTTTAGAATGGTTTATTTTAGAATGGTGTTGTGAAGAATGTTTGGGAGAATGCTTGTATTCCTCTGTTGTTGGAGATATGGTCTTGTGATTTGGGATCTAGATTTTTTGTTCTATGGATGTTGCACTCCTATATTTTTAGGTCACCTGTGTTGTCGAGGAGGTTTTTATTAATTGTAGAAGGTTGGCAGTGTTGTTGGTTATTTGTATTGGTTTGGAAAATGCTTCGTATTTCCCCATATTGATGGTTATGCTCCTGTGGCTTGGTAGATGTTCTCTCTATGTCTGTGTACTATCTCAGTTCTAATTTTATATGTTGAAGTGGTCTGGAAGTTGTTTTTTTAATGTTATATCTCATGTTTGTGCATTTTGTACTTCTGGGATGAAGTATTATGTTTTTGTTTGAACTTCGGTAGTTGTTAGTGGCCCATGACAGTATGCAAGATGTGTTTGGAAGTGTTGTTGGATGTTCAAGGAACATCTCTTTGTGATTTGTACTTCAGTGGTTGATCTCTTTTGGTGTTGCATTGTGTTTGAGTTGGTCTTCTAGGTAATTTATGGATATCTAGCTGGCAAGGCTTGTTATCTTGCTGGTGCTATGTGCTTGAGGGTTTGTGCCAGCATATGAAGTTGTGTTAAGATGTATTTGGGTCCTAACCTATCTTGGTTAGAATCACACTAAGTGAATTCAATTGGAAGTATGTTTTTTGGCCGACTGGTACTGTGCTACACATTTTATCTACACATTTCCTTATTTCCAACTTGAGTTGATGTGCACCAGCATGTGAGTTGTTTGGGATCACATTGGAAGATATAATAAGGTTTTCTTTTATTGATTTTATTATTTATCTTCTTCCCGATCGACCTAATTGATGTTTTGAGGTCTTGGAGTGGATAGAAATGCAAGAACATTTCAGATGTAAGTAGAGAGAAGAGTGTGTGAGTGTGTGTTAGTGTGGAATGTATTGAATATCTCACATAAGAAGTGTGAAAGTGTGTGGAAGAAAGATCATATGTGCTTTAATGCCTTAGTCAACAAAGTGTTGTGTTGACAAATATTGTAATTTCTATAAACTTCTTGTATCAAGCTTTGAGATAGTGAGTCTCATAAGGTCTTTGTATCTTGCCCTAGAATAGTGTGCTTTAGTTTGCAAGTCGTTTGTATCTTACCCTAAGGTTGTGCACCTTAGTTTGCAAGTCTTTTGGTAGTGAGCCTTATTTTGTAAGCAATGATCTTTATATATTGTGAGTTAACTCTCACCGTGTTTTTTCCCTCATTGAGTTTTCCATGTAAATTTTGTGTCATCTTGTGCATGTGTGTTCCTTATTTTATCTTTCATTGTTGTTGATCTAATTAAGGATTGAATTGTTGTATCTTTCATTATTGTTGATCTAGTTAAAGGTTTTTGCTTGTTAAATTGCTATATCTTTCATTGTTGTTAATCTATTTAAGGGTTTTTGGTTTGATTAAGAAGTTTGAATTATGTTGAAAGTCTTAAGTTCTGGAAGGATTTAAGTTTTTGAAGATACTGATTCACCCCTCATCTCAATATCCAGTGTTTTCAACAAGATCCTCACCAACCACTCTCCAAGGAATATCTCTCACCCTTGATTCTCTTGAATCTTGGGAACCCTTTTGATGCCAATTGAAAGCATGAAACTTGTCTTCTCTTCATGCCCCAAATCCTCTAAAGTCATGAGAGCCCTTCATATTTTCAATCTATATTTTCCCTCTACTTACTCATCTAAAAATATATAAAGAAGATGCAACCCAAGAAATTTAAACATAACTATTGAATACATAGTGTTATACTATCATTGATGTAAATGACACTAAATCCTCTCGCTATTCACATACACTTAACCATAAATTTCCAGTCACAAACAAACAATTATGTAAATGATACAAAATTTAACTTGACAATTTTGTTTGTCAATTAAATAACCCAAATTAGCAATCTTAGGCAATACAAAATTTCAAAGTCAATTGATTTCAACAACCCACTGGCAATAATAAAATTGTCTAGGCTCCTGTCACACTAAATTTTGTATTTTATTATTTTTAACCTGGAAAAATATTATCCATTCCACTCTTCTCCTACGTGACCCTTGTTTGTATTCTTTTCCTTGCAAAATGGCACTCCAATTTCATTTGTGGTAGCTTATATAACTTAATCTGCAAACATTGAATTTATTTGTATGAATCTAAGACAATTTTTATATCTTGCTTGAGTCAATTCCAATGTAGCAGCCCCTCTTCCTTTCTCTATGCTAGATTTTTTTTGTCTTTTATAAAAAATGTTCCCTCTTCTACTTTAGATCATGCCATCCTTCACCAATACACAACTATCTTTTAAGATTTTTTTTTTTAAATATCTTTTATATGGGTGTAGCCCCCCTCCTTCTTCCACTACACAACCCTCCTCTTACTTCTCACTCTCAAATATTTTTGGCAGCCCTCTCCTCTTCTTTTTCTTATGCCCCACCTACAAAACTTCACATAATTTCCATTTTGTTTCCTCAAAAATCCTTTCTAGAAGATGTGGTGCCCCTACTACACAAACCCAATATGTAATTCTTATTTTTTCCCCTTTTTGCATCCTCTTACCTACCACCCTTACGCCTCCAATAATGATATATGAAATTCTATTATATATCTGCCTTTTCATTTTCTCTATTATTTCTCCATGTTGGGTGGTCTTTCACCTTCAAGGCATTAAGTTGTAGTTTGAATATGCCCCTTCACTTACTCTTCCTTTGCACTAATTTTATCATTCCTTAGTTTTCATATTTTATTTGATTTGTAATTACTGCCTCTTTTGTTTTCTTTACATCTTGACATTAAAATCATTGAGAAATTGATGGCCATCAAATTAATAAATGAATTCAAACCACTCAAATGTTGCAATTCCTAAATTCTCCTAGATTAGACACGCTAGATAGAAAATTGTGAGCATAGGCTCACAATGATGGAGTTGAGTAGTCGAACTAATCTTTTAGGTTGCCACCAACTTGCAGTGAACTCCTTCGCTATCCAATGTGCTCCAAATCAATCTTTCTTCTACTTTTTCTAGCACCTCTTTGGAACGCATGCCATCTCCCTCTAACAATACTGCATTCTCTTCCTTCTCCCCCCCATGGAATCATGTCCACCATAGCTCGATCTCTTCTGCAAAGTACCCTCCATTCTCCTCTTCTCCTTCATGGGATCAAACCCACCTCCAACCAACCACCTCCACCAAACATCACCTGCAATATCCTTCACAACTTCCATATGAAAATACCGATTCAACACCAATCTTCAACTTCATATTCTCTCTTACTATCTACTCAAACTAGCTCCTCAACAATATGAGATTTCAACTCAACTTCCTCATCATTGAATTCAAGAAAATTTAAATTTACCTCTTCTTTCATTGTTGCAACTTGGGTTTCCTCATCATCTGTTGCAATGCCTTCAAGCTTTATTGTTGTAATTTCTACTACATCTTCATCCTCTACTGCCATTTTATTTTTTCTGGTCACTTTTTCACTTTCATTCATCTTCTCATCTTCACGTACTTTTGTAGGGGTTGCTCTTACTTCTTCCTCCTTCATTGTGATGTTTGTCTTCTCACTTTCAATCACTGCAATCTTTTTTAACCATTCATTCTCCACCGCCAAAATCTACGATAAGAATTCATCCTCTTCCTCATATTTCATTGAAACCTTTTTGTATTCCATCGCAGCTACATCTTCATTTTTCTCCTCTTTTATTACCTCTAATTTAGGCTCTTCATTGTTCACTCCATCCTCATCTTCTTTCCTCATGTATTTTTTCACTTAGCTATGCCTCCAGCTTATCCAATTGTTTGTTTATATTTTGATCATTGTCCATGTCTTTTTTTCTTCATGCCATCTCCATGTTTCCCAAATCACGAGCCTCTTCCTTATGACTATACCTATCTTGTTTTCTACAATCTTCCACAATTCTCACCTCATGCTCTGCAATCTTCCATCACACTCTCAATCTACAAAACAAATTCATTTGCGGCTTCAAACTCTCTCATTGCTCAAGACTCCCCTTACTTGCATTAGCCCTCACGAGCTTCTTCTCTACTCACAAGTCTTGGTGGATCCTCTCCACTCTTAGGACTACTTGCTCTGATACCAATTGATGCAAATGACACTACTATCCTCTCGTTGTTCACATACACTTAACCACAAATTTCCAATCACAAACAAATAATTATACAAATGATAAAAATTTAGCTTGACAATTTTATTTGTCAATTAAGTAACCCAAATCAGCAATCCCAGAAAATACAAAATTTCAAAGTCAATTGATTTCAATAGCCCACTAGAAATAATATAATTATTTAGGTTCCTGTCACAGTTAATTTTGTATTTTATTATTTTTAACCTAGAAAACTACTATCCATTCCACTCTTCTCCTACATAACCCTTGTTCATATTCTTTTCCTTGCAAAATTGCACTCCAATTTCATTTGTGGTAGCCTGTATAACTTAATCTACAAACGTTAAATTTATTTGTATGAATCTAAAATAATTTTTATATCTTACAAGTCAATTCCAACATAGCAACCCCTCTTCCTTTCTTTGTGCTAGATTTCTTTTCTCTTTCATAAACAATATTCCCTCTTCTACTTTAGATCATTCCATTCCCCCTCCTTCTTCCACTATGTAGTTCTCCTCTTACTGCTCACTCTCAAATCTCTTTGGCAGCCCTCTCCTCTCCTTTTTGTTATGCCCCACCTACAACACTTCACATAATTTTCATTTTGTTTCCTCAAAAATCCTTTTTAGAAGATGTGGCGCTCCTGTTGCAAAAACCCAATCTGTAATTCTTATTTTTTCCTCCTTTTTGTAGCCTCTTACTTGCCACCCTTACGCCTCCAATAATGGTATATAAAATTCTATTATATATCTGCCTTTTCATTTTCTTTATTATTTCTCCATGTTGGGCGGTCTTTCACCTTCAAGGCATTAAGTTGTAGTTTGAATATGCCCCTTCACTTACTCTTCCTCAGCACTGATTTTATCCTTTCTCGATTTTCATAGTTTATTTGATTTTTAATTACTACCTTTTTTTTCTTTACATACTTAGACATTTCAAAAATCATTCAAGAAAATTTAAATTTAAAATCCTCATCATCTGTTGCAATGCCTTCAACTTTATTGTTGTAATACTACATCTTCAACTGCCATTTTATGGATCTTCACGTACAAATTGTGAACTTTCAATCACTGACCATTCATCAAAATCTACGATAAGAATTCATCCTCTTCCTCATATTTCATTGAAACCTTTTTGTATTCCATGTAGGCTCTTCATTGTTCACTCCATCCTCATCTTCTTTCCTCATGGCTATGCTTATCCATTGTCCATGTCTTTTTTTCTTCATGCCATCTCCATGTTTTGTGAGCATGCTCTGCAACATCACACTCTCAATCTTTCATTTGCGGCTTCAAAATTGCTCAAGACTCCCCTTACTTGAGCCCTCACGAGCTTCTTCTCTACTAATCCTCTCCACCTTAGGACTACTTGCTCTGTTGATGCAAATGTGTTCACATACACTTAACCACAAAGCAAATAATTATAAATGATAAAAATTTAGCTTGACAATTTTATTTGTCAATTAAGTAACCCAAATCAGCAATCCCAGAAAATACAAAATTTCAAAGTCAATTGATTTCAATAGCCCACTAGAAATAATATAATTATTTAGGTTCCTGTCACAGTTAATTTTGTATTTTATTATTTTTAACCTAGAAAACTACTATCCATTCCATTTTATTATGTTCTATGTTCCATAATTTCTTAACCAAGTGACCATCAAATTAATAAATGAAATCAAACGGCAAATGTTGTAATGCTTGGATGCTCCTGCATCAATCATTGTGAGCACTTAACATTCTTCAATTAATAATAATCAATCCTTGAAAATAACCACCATAGTTTGGTGCAGCAAAGAGACTTGGATAGGAGTATTTCATATGATTTTATTATGTTCTATTTCCATATTTCTTAACCAAGTGTTGCATATTTGTGTGGGTTTCAATTAATTAATATGGTGTTTTGATTAGTTTAGTTATGTTCACATTTTATAGGTATATATTTGGCATATCTAGTTGGACCCATGTCTCTTGTATGAATTGTTCGCTAGTATTTCAAGTTATTTTTGTTTGTAGATTATAATTTAATAGGTTTTCTCTATATTTCAACATATCCGATACAAATCAATGCATCCACTCATCATTTATTTTTGACAAGTTTTTGGTGATTTTTGCTCATGTCTAGCTCTTAGCTTTTGGTAGAAAAATAGTTTTATAGGCTATTACTTTGTCCTTTTAACTCCTCATCTATGCTTTGTAAGCCTAACATTTTTTTTGTAGTTTGGAGTGACTTATACAACTTCAACATAAATTAGCAGATGCACTCTATATTTTGGTGTATCCACCATAGAGTAGGATTTCTACATAAGATGATTTTTTACATGTTTTTAATGGATTTTAGCTCAATTAGCTCTTTTTTTTTTTTAATAATTTTACAAGGGGCTATACCACCAAAAGTATATTTTTATATATGTTTGATATGTGAAAAACAACTTTAAATCAAATTTTCATTTGATAGTAGCTATTTTTTTGGTGTAGGAAAACACACTTCATGATTCTGCTCTATATTTTAGTGGCTCTACCACAAATTGACATATCCAATTATATCATTTTATAAAAAACACATTTTTAGTGAATTTTGATAGTCTTACTTTCATCTTTGTGTAGAAGTGGGCTTTTTAGGAGGACACACTATTAAAGTTTTATCTTATTATAGGCTTGGTGATTGAAAATAGAATTAAACTATTTTTTTGTGTAACAGTGACCATTTTTATATATGTATCATATACTATTAACTTCACTCTATGTTTTAGTGAATGCACACATACTTCAAAATTTTCATGCTAAGGTAAAAATTCTTGCTCTATCATTCAACACAATTGCACCATGTTTTAGTGTTTTTGCTCTACTTTTCAAGTTCTTGGTTTTGGCTTGGAAATCCGAAACAAAGAACAATGGGAACAAATAGATGTCAGAGATTGAGCCTGATAAGGATGGCATACCGATCTTAAGGATCCTAAAATTCTAACAAGTGACAAAAACACAAAGAGGAAGAAAGAGGGGGAAAGGGGAAAGGAAAGGGAAACAAAGGGATGAAAGGGAAAGAGAGAAAAGAGAGGATAAAAAAGAAAGAAGAAAAAGGAAGGGGGTCCCCATTTTTATACAAAATAAATGGGGTGTGGGTGCAACAATAAGTTGCTATCATATTATTTAAACCAAAAGGAATAACAACATAGGGTAAGGTCCCTTATGGAGTGATAAATCTAGTATTATTATGATCCTCCTCTAGGATATAGATTTGTAGCCAAAAATTCCCATCTAGAGAGAAATCATCTCATATTATATAGTGTCATCTGCAGTAGTATTTAGAGAAGGGAGAGGAAGCCCACATTTTGGTCAAGCCTTGTTGATATCCCATAAATCTATACAAATACTATTCCCACCATTCTTGAAAATGGGCATAAAGTTGGAGATCTACAAGGAATATTCCATATGGTAAAAAAAAATATTATCTCATGTTTAACCATGAAAATAACATTAGGTTTTATATACCTTAATTTCTACTTGAGTGTCTTCCTGTTCAATTTTGTGACTAGGTTGTGAACCATAAGAGGAAGCATCTAGTCCTAGTATTTCTAAATATTCTCAAGTAAAATAGTGACTAGGTTGTGAACCATAAAGGAAGCATCTAGTAGTATTTCTAAATATTCTCAAGTAAAATAGTTAGAAAACTTAGTCAAAATATAAAGGTTGGGGTAAAACCAAGCTTCATCTTCTTAGGATTCTTTAGAGATCCTATGTTTATCTCAATCAAGTCCTTTATGATAGAGGCATTTCCTTCTTCAAACTATGGGGAGCTAGGAGTAACTCTAGAATGTTTTAGCTAGTTCTTATAAAACAACTAAATCAACACCAAAATAACTTTATGGAGAAGGAATTAAATATAACCCATTATTATAATAGCCCCACAATATCTTATTGTAGTCATGCAGGTATTCAAGAATGGCCTCATCATTTTCAACATAATCTCAAATGGGAGGCTCAAATTTTTTATCAACATGAGATAATTTTTTTGGGAGGTTAGTATCCCATACCAATGAATTAGTCCACATTTAAACCTTTAAATAAATCTTATGAATTAGTCCACATTTAAACCTTTAAATAAATCTTATAAATTCAAATAAGATAAAAAAATTGTAATAGGCGGTCATAGAATCAACCAAATGGTTTTCTTCCTCAATGATCAACTATATAAAAGAAATCAAACTACTAAACCTAGGTTCTTGAGTGACAAATAGCTATGGATATAAAAAAACTATAGGGTTAGTTCAATACACATGGATCTAGTGACTATGATTCTTAAGTAGAGATCCTTGTACTCAGCTATGTTGTTTGTATGGTAGAAATATAAGAAAAATGTGAAAGGGAATATCCTTCTTGTGGGGCAAGTCAATATGATGCATGTATCTACCCTTGCACTAAATTTAAGGATCCATCAAAATGAAGGGTCTAAATATTCTCAAAGAAAGAAATAGGTGAGGCATCAAAGGATACATACTCCTCATGATGACCATGTCTTTTAGAAATATGACATTCCTAACAATATAATATTTTAAACATATAAAGATGCTCAGGTTCTCCTTTTCATGTCTAGGTTTATCTAGAGGATATTGGTGCAATGACGGTCCCCATCAAATACTCATTTAATGCTTTCAATAATTTTCTATTTTCTAATTATAGGAAGGAAGCACATAGTTATTTTTTTTATGGGGTTCATGAAACAAAGATTGGTTTGTTATATGCTCATGGGATTTTTGTAGTTGAATATGTATTCTAGCAAGTGACCTATTCCATTTAAAAAAAAAAAATCCTTTGTGAAATATCGACCAAATATAATATAGGTATATTATATATATCAATTTCTAAATCTTGATTTTTGTGATATGTTAGAGTCATATGTGCTTCTTTTTATAGGTAATATATTATGATTAGGTTTCAAAAGTACATTTGTCTTGATCATAGTTATTTTATTATTTAAAAGATGATTGGCCCCAATGGTTTGGGTTAGCACTAGGCAATGAGTAATAGTCCTTTTAATAATAATAGTTCACATAAAAGAGTTACTACTCATGAAAGAAATAAGAATAATGTTCAAAGATTTGAAGGTATAGCTATCTAAGAGCTCCTCCTAGGTGTAAAGAGAAAACTTTAACTCTTTAGGTGAAAAATGTAGTCACTTAAATACTATTGATCATATAAGTAGAATAAAGTGGAAGTACATGATTGTCAAAGATTAACAAAAGCATGGCATGTTTCACATTGGGTTCACCATATTTATGTATGTAGAAAATCTAAAATACATAACTATTTGGGATCATGTCAAAGAAAGGCACATAGACTCAATGTGGGATCCAAAAGAGAAAATCAAACTAAGACTACCAAAATCTCAACAAATAGATATGTTAAAGAGACATCAAATGAACCTGCCATGTATGACTAAGGATTTTTTTAATGATGAATAAGTCAATGTGGCTAGCAGAGAGGTTCACTCAATGCACTTATATAACAACAACACACCATGCAACTTTGCAAGAAATTCAAGGAATATTAAAGGAGTAACACATAGAAACTAACCTCAATAATGTAGAAGGATAATTCAATTGTGTGCTTTGATTGTCCTAGAGAGGTTTTAGTTAAGGTAATGGAAAGAGAAGGTGGAGTGGAGGTCATCATGTATGAGTTAGTGGATGATTGGGGTGATAGTAGTAAAAAAAATATCCTCTTAATCTTTTGATTTATATTAATATTTGCATCTTAAGGAGCATGAGGTTGCGAGTGATGTGTGCAAGGTGCAATCCTTAAATAATTAGGTTTTAAATCAAAAGGGGATCCTTTGTTTGATGTTTTTGAGATTTTTTAATAGTTTGGAGGATTTGGAGTTATTTTGATGTATACAATAATGCTAATGGTTGTAGAAATAAAATATAATCAAAGCAAGTTATAAAGTGAATAAATAAATATAATATTTCATAATTTTTAGCTTAATCTAGGATGAATGCAACTAGAATGGATATCGTATCTAATGTAATAGTTTCCTATATGGACATTACCTAAATGGATTTTACCTAATGTAAGATAAACAATTTTCATTCTTTGGATAAGACAAGAAATTGAATTTGATCATACAAGATAGTTTGTAAGCAAAAACACAAATTTGTAGCTTTGCAATATACCTAATATGCAAGCTTTGCATTGTATAATAAATAATGTAGGTTGATGTAAATAATAAAATAAAATGTTTAAGATGTTCTTAGACTAATGTAGATCATTCCCAATTAAAATAAATAAATGTGACTCAAAATCGTTAGTGCACAATAAAATTCTAATAGAAATTAATTATTTGTTTTAATAGTCAAGAACATGGAAAAATAGAATAATGACATGAAAATAATCTAATATGTGATATAAAGTGATTTGATATGAATACTCACTAAAAAATAAGATATGTCCTATTGTGTTTTGAAATTATAACACATAGGTTTAAATCCAAGACAATTAGTAGAACAATCTAGCATGATTTTGCAAAGGTTGTCATATAGTGGAATTTATGAAATTGGATGTTGCAATCAACCAACTGATATAACAAATCTTAGAACAAGATAAAGATAAATAAATTGTCAAACTTCTATGTTAAGGTTTGAAGCAAGTACTTATGAGAAAGATGGGATGACATGTAGATTGTCAAAATGATCAACAATAAATTAACAAATTATTGTTACGAAATAAGATAATGAGAAAGAAATGTTTGTAGTGCCCTAGAATGTTTAACTCTATAAAAAAATGGGCCTAGAAATAGAGGCCATCAATGATGAAGGTTTTTTAAGAAAGAAAAAAAGGTTATAAATGGTTGTTTACAAGGGCTTCAAGGGTTATTATGACTAAATACCATGTAGGTAAACCTAGGAAAACAACTTGTAGGTGACAATCTTAAGAGGATTGACAATGGACAACTTCAAGTCCAAAAGAGGACATGTGGGGTCATTTATAGAAGGTGGACTTAGAGTTGAGACGTTGTGGTGAAAATTGGAATCTAATACAACAAAAACGCCTATATCTAGACACACATAAAGTAAATGTAGATAAAACAAAGAAAAGGACACAAATAAATAAATTCAAACAAAATTCTACTCTAATACAAGAAAAATAATAATAATCTAGAATTAAAACACACTAATAATGATACAAATTAAACTAGATAACTATTTAACAAACCAATCTATGAAAAAATACATAAGGATTAAAAAATCCAACCAAAATTGCAAGGTCACAAAGTTTGAGCAAGATGAATGAAGAGAAGATAGTTGTTGTCTTTGGTAGATCCATTAATTTTCAAAGTTTCCCATCTATAAAGGACACCTACATCACTCTTAAGTTGGATTAGGGGTAGTGATTAGATGAGGAAAGGCTAAGCATAGGCTTGCATGGGGTTATAAAAGGCAGGTAATCAAAATGGGTACTTACAAATTTATAAAAATGAATTTTGATTGTGGAAATAAACTTATGACATGTAGACCTTCTATATTTGCAAGCAAAGGCTTCCCTTGATATTTTGGACCTACAAGAAAGTGTAAGTATTGACAAACACCTTTGGTGGCTTGTGAAGTAAGGATGGTCTTATAACAAGCTCATAGATTTGATTTAATAGTTTCTAATAAAGTTGGAAAAAAGCACACCATGAATTCAAATGATGTGATGATGAGGATATCTTGGAACTTAGAAATTGAAACAAAATTATAATAGAGTAATGCAATGACCTAGTATGAAACTAGGGCTTTGCAAAGTTGTTGACAAATAGCTGATGTAATTAGAATATGTTGACGTAACATGATGCTATGATAGGGGCAAGATACATTGTACAAGGCATGATGTTGGAAGTGAGTAATTTTGGAGGATAGGTGATTCTGAGTTATGCTAGGTAATTTCTTTTTAGATGATTCAAATGATCTAGGGGTGATGTCCTTTTATACATAACCAAGGGAAACAACTTTAACGTTTTAGGTGAGAGATGACAGATAACGGATAGTTAAAATTGAGTTACCTTGGCTCAAAGTAAATTTGAAAATCTTGAAATAACTGATTAAACCTCCATCATAAAATTGACTTGGATAATTTTATTCACATATTCAATCTAAGAATAATAATAGAAAAAAAACAAAAAAAATATTAAATTTGAACTTTATTTTCAGATACCAAATAGTAAGTAAAATTAATAAAAGCAGAAGGAAAAAGGAAAAAGTACCGAGGTATAATCTTTTCACCCTTGCATCTCTTCTAAAGACAAACGCAATGATGTGTCTAAGGAAGCCGAGAGAAGAATTGGCAAGATGTCAATGTCGAGGATAGGAAGGCATATCTCTGAGCTACAAGGATAACAGGCTGTAAAGTAGGCCCTCATGTCTCTTCCTTGTACATTTTGCCACATTATGCACTCTGAACTTGGGTGATCAGTCCAATCATCCCATTTATCATACATTCCTTTCCCTTATCCAATCCAAGCGGTAATAACTAGGTACCTAGAGAACCCTTCCATTTCCAATAATTCCATTACCTTTTCCACCAAATTAAGGCCTGCTCCCTGTTTACCATCAACAGCTTCGCAGAATTGTCACACGTTTTACCTTGCACCATTTGGACTTATCTAATCTGTCAGTCATCCCCAAAATACAATGATTGCACGTATTGATTTAGAGTGGGAATATCATGGGACCCAGATTAAGCCCCCACAGTTCCCAATAACAGGTGTATGCTTCTGCACACCATTGGACCGAAAGGCTGCACAGTTCTCTCCATTCAAAGAATCTACGGACAAAATTTTACCCTGTTAACGTCAAGAAAGCTGGAGAGCAGCATAAGTTTTATTATTCAGTACTGAAACTCACCAAATCCAAGAACGTAGTTTGACCCCTATTGAGTACCAATGTTTGGTGAGTGAAGGTAATGCCAGGTGGAAGGCACTCATCCAGCTGTCATGGAAAACTGCCAATGCTTTTTGGGTACAGTGTCAATTATCTTGCTGCTGGTTTTCATACCCAGTTTCTTGTTTTCGTCATATTCCCCACCTACATATACCCTTTCACAAGACAGGGCTCTCCTCACACTGATATTTTGTTGTAAGACAAATGCTTTGGAGGTTTTCTTGAATCCTTTTCTTATTGTAAAAGAATTCATTTGCAGATGGGGAGTTGCATGTCTTCTGATAGCAGTAGGGATCATGAAAAACCTCTAAGTTTATTGACAGCAAAGCTGATATTGATGGATGGGAGCATCAAGGAGTTCTCTGAGCCTGTGAAGTGCCATGAGATAGTAGGTAAATACTCAGGCCATTTCATCTGTGGCTCTGGTGGTCTCTACACAGGTCAACATATTTCAGAGGTGCTGCATGATGATAATGAGTTGCAGCTTGGGGAGCTCTATTTTCTTCTTCCCAATAGAAAGCTGGACTTTGTGCTAACTGATTCTGATATGGCAGCTATGCTTCTCAAGGCCAATGGTGCCACTGAGCAGAGGAGGAAATCTAAGGGTAAAGTTCAGCCTCTGTTTGATATTCATTTACAGGACGAGGGAGATGGACCTTCCTCTGTCTGTTGCTTGTCAAAACCTGTGTCGACAGCAGCAATGGGTGGCAGGAAACAGAGAAAACAATCTAAGTTGGAGACTATTTTTGAGGGTTCATAATACAAGATATATTGTAAATTTATCCTGGCCCATTCAGCTGTGGTTCTAATGAGAAAAAAGTACAGCTTAAGTGGAAATGTGGCATATTTCTGAATGATATTTTGGCTTTATACAAGCTTTAAAATATAAGCTTACCTTCCATTATTCTTCACATGGATGGCTATACCAAATTTGTACAATGAAAAAGTTATTTCTTAATATGCAATTAATTAATATAATGTGGGGTCTAATGTTTCCTAAACTATCTTTGATTTCATGAAGAGATAATTTGTTTATATTTTATTAGTAATAATAAGTTTTTACAATTTATACTGTTGATAAATATTGTGTCTGGATTGACTGTGTTGAAGTTTTTGTAACGTTTTGGATCACACTCTGTGTTTCATCATCAAAATAATAAAAAACTGAAGAAAAAGAAAAAATCATATTATATTTTATTCCAACAAAATTTTCTATTTTATTTAATAGAATTGTTTATATTTATTTTACTTAATTAAAAAGCAAACACCCAAATTGTTCAGAATTTTAATTTTTTACAAATATATTTACAATAGTAAGTTTCAGAATTTATTGGATTAAAACATAATATTATATATTTTATTATTAAATAAGAAAAGGCAAAAAGAGTGTTGTGATGAAAGCAGAGCCATAGAAGAATCAAAATAAAGCAGCCGTATGAAGTAGAAATTAGAGCATAACTTTCTATATTTTCATCAATATAATTTATTCTCTACGTGTTGTATTCTAATTATATTATATCCATCTTTAGCATTGGAACATTATTCTTTTTGACAAACTACATCATCCTGTAGATAACATTCTACCTCACATTTCTTACGAATTGACATTAGAGTGGATAATCAATTAACACAGCTGGTGCACATATATCTCACAACTATTGAATGCAGCAATAGCTATGCAATTAATTAATTTAATTTAAAGAATTTAAAATAAAGCAATTGAATCATTCAGATCATTTTTGTTTAGTGAAGAAGTAAACAAATTGTTAGAGTTTTAGGTTATTTTTACAAATAATAGTAAAATAATATATTTTAAAAGTTGTTGGAATTAAATATTAATTATATACATTTTGTTATTGAATAAAAAGAAATCATAAAAAAAAGGTGTTGTGGTGAAGAGTTATAGAAGAATAAAATTAAAATAGTAATTATAATAAGAAAGTTGAATAATTTTGGATGTAGTTATAAATTTTCATCAACATAATTTATAGTGTGTTATAGGTTATGTGTATATTTTGTATCATATTTTTTTTAAAATTAAATAAAAATATTTTAGAGAAAAATAGAACACATATAACTCACATTTCCTACAAATTGATATTAGAGAAGATTGTTATTTAGTTGATTCATCATGATTGGTATGAGTAATAAACTTACTCAATCTTAAATTCCTCTATTCAATAGAAATAATTATAATTATTAGAGTATTAAGGTAAAGATTATACATCTTAAATGAGTTTATAACATCTTGACACACTCAAAGAAAAATCTATTTAAGGAGAATCAAAAGAAAGATGTAAAAGTCATGTTTTCCATACAATAGATAATTAATAAATCGAGATTTCTTAGAGTTATGATAATAACCAAGCCTAAGTAAGCACACAAGAGTCTATAGATTGAATATCAAGGTGAAAGTAAAATTATACAACTTAAATTGCAAATGTTGAGAAGAGAATTTGAAAATTTACAAATGGTAGATTCTAATTTTTTACATGTGTTTTATACCTATGCAATAGGTGTTATTAATGAAGTAAGGTCTAATGGAGAGGCATTAGAAGCTTACAAAGTTGTTGAGAAGAATTTAAAGAACCCACCTACAAGATTTTACTCTATATAGTTATTATTGAAGAATCAAAGGATTTAACTAAGTTATCTATTTATGAGTTGATGGAGTCTTTACAAAAGTTCATAAATAAAGGTTGAATAAAAAAGTTGATCCTTTTTTAAGTATACATTCAAATCACAACTATCATTCAAAGAAAATGTAAAATATTAGAGTATCATAGAGAGGAAGCGATAGGGTTTTTCAAGTGGTGGAAAATCAAGCAATTTTTATGGGGGAAGAATCATAATTTTTTTTTATCAAGAAGATGTAGATACATTAGTCATAACCATGCACATGGAGATCAAAGGTATGAAAAATCCCATGTACATTGTCATTATTATATAAATTTCGTCATTATATCCATGAATGTAGAAAGAACACTTTGATGTGAACATTTATAGAATATTAATTTATCTTTAAAATGTAACTAAAGATGAAAATTATAATCTTTGCTCGCCACTTATGATAATGTTGAAGAGAGTGCAAAACAAAGTAGTAAGGATACACTTGCAAACATTAAGGATTTTGTTAAATTTGAAGTGAGATTGAGGAACAATAACAATTTTTTTGTTATGATAAAATAGAGCACTTTCATTAGGACTAAGAAAGGTAAGAAGAATTATATTATTGATCTACATTGTATTCTTGGTCCAAAGCATAATTTAGTTAGCATTAGGTAGTTTATAAGAAAAGATTATAGATATTAGTTTAAGAATGAAATGTGTGTAATATTTGATAGAAATTAAAGTCAAAATATGGTAAAATTATCAATGAAAAACCAAAAAAAAATCTTTTGAAGATCCAAAATGATTTGTTAATAGCTATTACAACTATTATAAAGGATCAATCATGACTATGGTACTTGAGATTCAAAAATTTTATCTTTAGTTGTTTATATTTGTTGTATTAATAAAATATGTTAAAAGAGTTACCTTTGATAGAGCAAGGTTTTTTTCTTTGGAAACATTCCCTATTGGTAAATCATGGAGAGTGAAAAATTCTCTTGAAATTGTGCATTCAAATTTGTGTGAGCCTACAAAGATGCCTTCAATTGGCAATAGCTAATATTTTATGAATTTCCTTGATAATTATAGCATGAAAACTTAGGTGTCCTTCTTGAACAAAAAGAAAAATCTCTTGACATATTTTAATGTAATTTAAATTTTTGGTTGAAAAATATTTAGTGTTTGACACTTTATAAATGAGTTAAGAATAAATAGAGCTAGTGAATATGTTTTAATATATTTCTAAATTTTGGCAAATATCATGTAATCAAGAATTAATTTACTATAAAGCATATACCACAACAAAATGGTGTCACTAAAAAATAATAGAACAATCATGGAGATGGCTAGAAGCATATTGAAGGCAAGAATTTTACCACATAAGTTTTGAATTGAAAAATGACATGTTTTGTGCATATATTAAACTGGTGTCATATTAAAAATGAAAGTCAAAAAAGTATAAGAGGCATAGAGTAAGAAGAAACATAGTGTGTCACACTTGATATTTTGGGTATATCACTTATGCATGTGTCTAATGAGAAGATGAAGAAATTGGATGGTAAAGGAAATAAATGTAACTTTGTTGGTTATAGTTGATAATCAATATATAATACAAGTTATATAATCAATTATAAAACATATTATAATTAGTAGAGATGTAAAGTCTGATAAAGAAGAACAATGAGATTGGAATGACAAATCATTACAAATTTGAAGATGATGTGAACTAGTGAATTTTAATATTTTATGTAGATTCTAAATATGACATTTTAAAAATTGTGTCATTTTTTAGGTATTTTTAATGACTTATTTTGTAAACTCTGTAGTATTTTTAGTGAGCAACATTTATTCCATAATGCATAATGTTAATTAGAAATAAGATGAAATTGTACTTTTTAAAATGCATATCACCAACTGGTGCAGGAGCACCTAGGAAATACTAGGCAGTTACACTAGGCAATTAGGAAATCTAGGAAGAATTTTTGTTTTTGATGTGTTACCATGAAGGTCATGTTGACCATTGAGTAGAGGAGATAGCTTAGTGATATGTTGGAACTCTAGGATAGAAATTGAGGAAGGGTGGATGAGTTTAGAAACTCATTTTACTTAGTTTACTAGAAATTGGCAAAAGTTGCAAAATGGTGCATTTTGCAACTTTGCCACAATGTAACTGACATGTCTGACCAAGGGGAGGCATAACTAATTTTTTTGACCTATATAGGGTGTGCCTCGACCTGAGAGCAAGGTTGGAAGCATTTTGTATTGTTTTGAAGTTTGTGAATTGAAGAAAACAATGTGTTTTGAGTGATTTTTCTAATTTTTGCTTTGAAGTGAGCTTTTAATGGATTAACCATGGCACTGTGTTTTGTGTAGGACATAGTGTAGTGATTCCTCAAGCATTGTGTGCCATTTATTAGTCTTATTTATTCAATTTCAATCACTGTTTGTAAATAGTTTGTTTTCACACTGTTGTTGGTCTGACCCAGACAATTTTGAGAAAATGGAGTATTAGTTCACTTTCCCACCATACAAATTGTACGGCCCTTTGGGAACAGTGACTAGACTCCATGTGTGTATATATGGTAGGATTTAGGGTTTGTGGAAGCACAGGAGCCACTGTGGAAGTCTTGCCCTAGGCGAGCAAGGGAAGTGCCCGGCTAGGAAGACTTAAGTGCAGAGGACATAATTTGCAGGGGTGACAAATTCTTGACTAACTTTCTTTTGGAGAAGGTAGGTGGGAGTCTTTCCAAGGTCTGGTAATCAAGAGGAAACTCCACCAACTCATTTGGTTGGTGAAAGACTTGACAGTTTGAGGGCAACTAGAAAATGGGTTAAGAAACCCTAGTATTTGCCCATTTTCAAGCTAAGGCTTTGTACGGGCAGTTAAGACCCAAGACCTCAAAAATCTGTGAGAGGTGTCCACATGAACCAGGAATGTCAAAGAAAGATTAGGGGTTCTTTGGGAAGATTTAGAGAATCAACCTATTTTATCGGAGCAGGAGGCCTAATTGGGGCTCCTAGGGCTAGTAGCCTTTTTAAGACCCTAATGAGGGTTTGGTGAAAACGACCAAAAAATGGAATCAGGTGGACCTTCAAGAACCACAGTAGGATGGATTGAAGTCTTTGAAGCACCTCCACACTCCTGCAAGGTTTAAATCTTTAATTTGGAGGTTTGTAGCCTTTAGGGTGGATTAAGGGCTAAGATTAGAGGTGCAAGTTTGCACCAAGATTTGTCTTGGTAGAAGGAATTTGTGATGGTAGTGGGGTTGGCAAAGAGAACCAGGGAAACTTAACCAAGAAGAAGGTCCTATAGGTTAAGGTGGTGAAGAAAGACACCAAGGAGGTCTTGCAAGCAAGACCTAGAGCAGGAATCAGTGATTGATTCCTCCAACCTCCCTATCACCAACATTAATATCTACTACATCATATTTTCTATTATTTTTGTTGCATTTTTTAATTAATTTTATTCCATAATGCATAATTTATTTTGCATTTATCAAAATTAATTTTATCTATTTTGTTGAAACAAGGATATCAATAAAGAATGTGCATATTTTTTTTGTAAATCCACCTTTTCTATTTTTACACATGTGACAAAGAAGATCCTTATGTTTGGTAAAAACCCTATGTTCACAAAAAAATAGGAAAATATCATACTTAAATAAAGTATATCATAGAAAGCTTACTTAGAGACCTACAAGATCCTACAAAATATCATGACACAATGGCTCCATTTGATGGTCCAAGCAAGTTGTTTTAAAATATACTTTTTCTTCAAAATTAAGTGAGGAAGGTAACTTGGTTTATCCAAGAACCTTCATCTAAAGGTATTAAAATATTAAATAAGTCACTAAAATATTGAATAATATGACTCAAATATTGAGTTAAGGTATGATATTAAATGAAACTAGTAGTATATATAAACAAAGAGGTATATTTTTTAAAACCAAATCAATCTTTTTTGGAAAATATTTTCCTTTGCTTGCACTATTTGAAGGAGAAACTTTGTTTGGTTGATTTTTTCAAGGAAAAAATGGTTTGAAAGTTAATTTTATTGAAGGAAAATATTATTGCAACATATTTTCACTAAGAAAAATATGAGAAATAAAAGAACTATAAAAAAGGAAAAACTACAATTTTAGCTAAGATGTATCAGCCAAATAATTTTTCCTACCTTTTACATTAGGATTGCACTAGTTTATTACTATTTAATAGAATATCTCTATGGTACTATAAATTCTTTAAGAAAAAGATTTTCATTTAAATGGAATGATGGAGAAATAAAATAATAACTTGCAAAGCTAAAAAGATAATGAAAAGAAGAGCTTCACACCAAAAGGGGGAAGTCACTGCCCAAAAGGCCAACACATTGTGCATACGTCCATGTATTGCTCTATGATCTATAAGAATACAATACAAAAAAATGTCTAGATATCTTGAAAATACAACCTTGTTGTTTGCCTAGTTTGCAAAAGTAGAAATAAAAATGCACTCGAAAATACTATACAATGAAGATATAAAGAAATAAACTAAATAATAAGATTTAAATTATTTAAATGAACAATATACATAAAATTACAAATAAGAAAGCACCTACAAAAATTTTTGTGGTTGAGTGCCTTTAAAATACCTACAAGCACAAAGGAAAGGGAATTTTTTGGGGGTTGTTTGGGGATTTGCCTCATTCAAATCCCTACTTTGGTATTTCTACCTCCACAATAGCTAATAAAGATAGATAGAAAAATAGTGAGTGCTCCTATCCCAAACATATTAGTGAGTGATATTCACAGAGGATAGAAAAAAGGTGTAAAATCCATCAAAACCTACCACAAATGGTTGCAGATGAAGTGTGGAGCACATGGCACACTAGGTTTAATAGGAATGGGTAAATTGTAAGGGACACATCCTCAATCTCATGTATATGTATATGTATATGATAGAAAGATATTATGAGATAAATGTAAGTGATATAGATGAGATGTATGTAAGAGATTAAGAGAGAGTAAGAGAAAATTAAAGAAGAAAATCATGATTAGGATATACTGTATAAGATTATATGAGTTTAATATAAATGGGATATTTATGGTGATTCAAATTAATGTTTGATTGATATAGATGTATGTTTAATTTTTTTAAAGTGTCACAATTTAGTATAATATTTTATACCTGCACATAACCTTTGATTATTAGATTATTGCTATCATTGGGGTATAAATACAACTTCTAAGAATTCCTAGGGCTCAAAACTCTAGTATATTTCCCACTTTTATTACTAATATTGGTTTCATTATCAAGACCTTGGTAAGGAAATATAGAATAAATTAGAGAACTAAGTAAAACTTTCAAAATAAACAAATACATTAAGAAAGATAGAAAAAAATTAAGATTTGTGGTATAATCCCCTAGAGGTTTTAACCTTGTGAGAGGGGGTTAGATATCTAAGGGATGTCGAATGTAAAGGGGGGATCTTGGAAAATATCCCTAAAAAGATATGAATAATCAAAGTGAGCCTATTATAACACCATGGGATGCATAAAAGGACTAACAAAATATCAAATTATTAACACCCCCATCGCCAAAGGAGATAACTGTAGTGTAGGAAAATGTATCCCTTTACATTTTAACACTTGTTTAGGCCCTCCTTGCTAAAATTGGGCTTCTTTAATATGCCTTATTTGGTCCTATTTTGCGTCCACAAGCCTTATTTAATGCATCCTTTCGAGGATAATCCTGACACATCAATTAACCAATCATTGAATTTAATGATTTTGGATTGTATGGCCCAAATTTAGTGATCTGGGACTCATACACCACCTTGGGTGTACAGGTCCCACCTAAGTTTTGGGGCCTAGTCTTGAATTTAGCATAAAACTAAACATTTCTTGAAATTTGTGTCCCAAGCTTAGCCTACTAGGACTCATACGCCCCAACTGGCATATGAGTCCCGCTTAGCTTGGAACTATTTTGAATTCAAATTCTTAGCACATGATTTTATTCTCCTAGATCTGATGTCGGCTTGTAGTGTTGTACTTTTGGGAAATTTGGCATGAACAAGTATAAATACAAGGTTATTTTAGATATTTTCTCCTAAGCAATCTTATGAATCATTCCTATAGAAATTTCATGAGATCAAGAGCATCGAATTGTTGATTATCAAGCATTTTGAAGCATCAACTCAAGAATCAAGCATCATGTCAAAGTCATCATGCATCATGTGTGTTTTTGAGCTAACATTTGTGATGTAGGTTTTCATCATTCAAGCAAGCATTCAAGTCAAGATTCATAACATACAATCAAAAATCAAGATCAAAATTCATGCTAGCCATTACATACAATATTCTAGCCTTTATTCT
The DNA here is from genome assembly GCA_007258455.2 of Sequoia sempervirens. Taxonomy (NCBI): domain Eukaryota; kingdom Viridiplantae; phylum Streptophyta; class Pinopsida; order Cupressales; family Cupressaceae; genus Sequoia; species Sequoia sempervirens. Next base: position 162,444,550 of record VDFB02075321.1, on the reverse strand, counting down.
AAGGGTTTGGTGAGTTGCAACATAGCTTATTTTTTCATTCATCATTCCTTCATTCTATTTTATTTCATTTCAAGGTTTGATTACCAAAACGGGGTTTGACCAAGGTATCCACTAACAAAACAACATTTTTCCCTCTCTTTGATGTGTGATTTGTAGATTTAGGTTGAAGATCCATTGAAGAGCAAGATTGGAGAAAAGTTTTCAAATTTGCAAAGTTGTCATCTATCTTGCAAGATCACAGAAAGTCACCTACAAGTCAGAATTCAATGTTTCAGACTCGGAGATCGGAAGGGATAGAAGCTACAAGAGATCACTAGAGGATATTAGAGTTTTAGATCAATCTTCATACTGGGACTAAATCACCACTTGTGGCGTATGAGTCCGAGTATACCAGATTTCAAGCATTTTCTATAGATCCTGGTTTAGCAGTTCTAAATTCCAGATTTGGCCTGAAACCCTAAACTGGGACTAAATCACCCCTATTGGAGTATGAGTCCCAATGTTCTTTAAATTCATATTTTTAGGATTTCAAACATTGTTCTGAGCATCTTCAGCTTTCTAGGTACACCTATGCTTATCTCCAATTTGTTATTCTGATTTGAGTTCATTTTCTAGGTCATATCATTAGGTTTTGCATGTTACTTTCATTACTTGTCTTTCCAAGCCTTTGATTGGTGGTGAACCCCCTTATTGTCTTTAATCACACCTTAGGACACCTTATTGCAGATCTCTTTCCCTAATTCCATCCCTAGATTGAGATCTCTAAGATTTCCTTGAATGAAACTTGAAGGAAATATGTGGAAAGGTCCTAAAACCGCCTTCCTTCCTTTGGTGTTCCATCTCCCAAAAGTTGAAGCACCATCCTATTTTCATCATTTCAATAACAATAAATTAAGATAAGCTAGAGAAGTAATTGAATTAACAAAACAATAGAACATGGAGGACAAAATCACGGAAGAGAGATGCTAGAAAAAACATAGGAACGATAAGAAAGATACCATAGGAAGATGGAAAAATTACAAAATATTGAATGTGGGTGTGTCAAGAAGGGTGTAGTTGAGCACACCAATGTGGGTGCTAAAAAAAAGGAAGAAGAGTTCACAAATTTGGGTGCTATTGATAAGGAAATTTAGCTCTACCAACTCCAAAATAAATAAATGAAAAGTGTTAACAAGTTATTAGGAAGTATGGAAGGGTGTGAGGTATCAAGAAAGAATTTAAAAGAAAGTTGGGAGAGTATTCAGGCCCCAACACTTCTACCTTCAATTAAATCACCACATTTGGAACCAATTTATCTAATATTCATATTACAATTAACAGACAAGTCAATAAATTATTAAAAACCATAGATAAATTACAACCTTTAACATTTGATGTAGATTACCTAGATTAGTTGGTTAATAAAAGTATAAGGAAGTTAAGAAGACAAGGGTTAGCTGAAGAAGATAATAACATATTCAACTTGGGAAAATAATTATCCTTAATAACTAATTGTTTATCATTTACAAATGAAAAATTATCCCCTAAAAAATGTCACTTTGAAGAGCTACACCCCCTAGACTAGAAACCATCCCCTATATCATATAATTCAAGAAGGATTTCATCACAAAATAAAAGTGAGGGATCAAACCAAGAAATTGACCCAAAACAATAATTTATAAAAGATTGTGAATCCATATTGGGGATGTTAGGATTCAAGCAGATTGGAGAAATAAACATTAACAATTATATGCAAATTAAATAACCCAAAAATAACAATGAAGAATAATACAAAAGAGATCAATACAAAAATTTAATGTGGTTCACCCAATATGGGCTACATCCACAGAAACTCAACCATCTAATGATTTTATTATCCAACGCAAAACAAATTACAATCTCACAAATACCATACCACAACATACATCCCAACCACTTATAACAAGCTTTTTTGGAAGCTTCTAGAATTAGGGTTTTACAAAGTCATTTTTTCATTTGACATGTTAACAGGAAAACCTTGATGTGTTAGTGGGAACCTCAGTGAGGATACATTATGAGTGTACAATATTTGCATGATTAGTCGCCACATACCTACAATCTCCCACTTGGAGACTGATCCTGGAAGACACTGCTCTACTAGAAGCTCCCACTAGATTACAGAACTGGCTGGTGTCTTATATCCACCATTATCAATCGTGAAGTCCAACGAAAATTGATGAGGAAATCAGTTTCTCCTATGTAACTTCCTTTGTGAACATATATGAAGGATTCTCACTTGTGTGAATTTTCTCTTTCAATTGTCCATCCTCCAAAATTGACCAGATGATGTGGTATTTGAGCTGTATGTGCTTAGTTTTTAAATGCAAAGTTTTATTCTTAGCAAGATGAATGGCACTCTGGCTATTAGTGTACAAAGGGCTACCTTCTTGTCGTTGTCCCAATTCCTCCAAAAAACATTGTAACCAAATCATCTCCTTGCTAGCTTTTGTAGAAGCAACATACTCAAATTTTGTGGTTGAAAGAGCAACAACCGTTTGTAGTCTTGAAATCCAACTGACTGCAATACCTCTTATAGTAAAAACATACCTTGTAGTACTCCTCCTGCTATCAATATCACCCGCCAGATCAAAGTCAACATATCCTTTTAGAACAAAATTTGTTCCTCCAAAACATAGTTTCTTTTCAAAGTAGTGCCTCTCAAATATCAGAGAATCCATTTTACCGTATTCCAATGTTCCATTCCCAGATTGCTCATATACCTGCTCACAACTCCCACTGCATGTGTAATATTTGGCCTTGTGCATACCATTGCATACATCAAGCTACCAACTACTGATGCATATGGTATCTTAGACATTTTATCTTCCTCCTCTTGTGTCTTTGGACACATCTCTTTAGTCAACTTTAAATGACTAGGAAAAGGTGTACTAACTGCTTTTGTATTCTGCATGTTAAACCTTTTCAACACCTTCTCTACATACTCACTTTGAGACAAAAATAATTTTCTATTTGTCCTATCTCGTGTGATTCTCATACCAAGGATTTTTTTCTGCACCCAAATCCTTCATAGCAAATGAATTTGCTAATTTCTGCTTAATTTCATTAATATGTTGCATGTTAGACCTGACAACAAGGATGTCATCAACATAAAGCAATAGGAAAATATAACTTCCATTACCCAATTTCTTAAAATAAACACAATAATCATAATGAAATATTTTGTAACCTTGTTCAACCATAAAACTATCAAATTTCAAATACCATTATCGAAGTGCTTGCTTCAATCCATACAAACTCTTCTTTAACCTGCACACAAATTCCTCCCTACCCTTGACCTCATATCCCTGTGGTTATTGCATGTATATTTCCTCTTCCAAATCCCCACGGAGAAATGATGTTTTCACATCTAGTTGTTCAACATGCAAGTCTTTTGTAGCCACAAGACTTAGAATAGTTCTAATAGAAGTCATATTTACAACCGGAGAAAATATTTCAACAAAATCTATACCTTTTTTCTATGCAAAACCTTTTACCATGAGTTTGGACTTATATCTTTTCTTGCCTCCATCTTATTCCTTCAACTTGTAAACCCATTCATTTGGCAATTCTCTTTTACCTGCAGGGGATTGGACTAAGTCCCAAGTCTGATTCTGCAACAAGGAATCCATCTCCTCTTTCATGCCTAGCTCCCACTACTTTTTGGTATCTAACTGCATTGCTTCTTCATAACCTTCGGGTTCACCAGAATTAGTTAATAGTATAGAATATAATGATGGAGAAAATCTTTCTGGAGGTCTAGTTATCCTTGTAGAATGTCTAACACTTGCAGGAGTCTATGGGATAACTTGTTGTTGTTGAGTATCAGGTACCACTAGAATTTTATTTTCTAGAATCTCATCCAGCATCACATATTCATTTTTGGCCTGTTCATGCTTCTTTTCTTGCAGTTGATCCTTATACATGACCTTCTCATTAAATATAACATCTTTGCTCCTAATGATTTTATGATTTTCATATTCCCATAACCGATAACCAAATTCATCTACTCCATATCCAATGAGGGTACATTTTTTAGACTTAGCCTCAAGATTGGTTCTATTTTCAATATCAACATGGATAAAAGCTTCACAACCAAAGGTTTTCAAAAATGAATAGTTTACCTTTTTATCCGTCCATGCCTCCTTTGGAATGCCACCATACAAAGGATTTGAATGTCACATATTTATTAAATAAACGGTAGTATGTACAACATCTTCCCAAAAGTGTAAGGGTAGTCCAACATGCAATCTCATGCTCCTTGTACGCTCCATAATGGTCTTATTCATCATCTCAGACACACCGTTTTCTTGTGGGGTTCCAAGAACCATTTTTTTCCTACAAATTCCATTGTATGAACAATAATTTTCAAACTCTTTGTTGCAATACTCGCCTCCATTATCAGATCTGAGACACTTCAACTTTTTTTTTGTCTCATTCTCAACCAAAGCTTTCCACTTTCAAAAAGTTTCAAATACTTTTGATTATTGTTTTAGGAAATAAACCCATATTTTCTTAGTTGCATCATTAATAAAAGTAACATAATAACAAGAGCCACCAAGAGAAGATACTCGAGCTGGTCCCCATACATCTAAATGCACAAGCTCTAATTTCTCACTCTTCTTTTCTTTCCCAAATTTGAGAAATCAGACTCTTCTATTTTCCATAAACACAAAATTTTCACAAAACTCCAAGCCAATCTGCTTCAGACTTGGTAGCAACTTTCTAGAGTGAAGGATCTTCATCCCTTTCTCACTCATGTTCCCAAATCTATGGTGCCACAATTTTTTTATGTGCTTGTAGCAAGTGCTATAACTGTCTCAGTAGCAACTTTTTTTGTAGCAGCTAAGGTAGAGTAAGTATTACCAGTACACAAATTTAGTGTGCCTACCTTTTCACCTTTAGCTACAACTAATGCACCTTTAGTGACCAAGTTCCAAACTTGTCTGAAAAGGTAAGTGTTGATGCCAAAAATTGGCAAGGTAACAACCCTTTTTGGGAAACTCAGTTTATGGGGGACTTATTACGCTAAACTGAGTGACCTCCGGATTTTGAAAGAAGTTGGCTTCTTCTGTAATTGGGGTTTTGGAATGGGAAACATAAGCATATATAAAAATAAAGAATCTAACTAAGGCAATGTGCTAGAATTTAGATAAAAGGCACGATAAACCTATCTTTTGGATATGATCTAAGGGCTCGCTTAGCAATTTACCATGTCTTAGAACAACAAAAATTAAGGATTATAGCATGAACAACTCATTCAATGACATAAAATAATAATCATACCCATTTACTGAAAAGAAGAGTTGAAAGACATGATCTAAACTAGTAAACGTGCATTCAAATTATGGAAGTACGGCAAATAAACCATTCAAACAATAATGACACAGTATAGAGTTTATCAATAGCATAAGAAATAGAGAGGAAGAACAATGGCACAGTCCATGAGTTCTTGCAATAATCTAAACAATAAAAAGCCTGGTCTCTCCAAAAATCCTGTAATACTAAAACTAGTGAAGCTTGAAAAGCATGTAGCATATAATTTTGAAACGTGGAACCTCCAACTTCTTGAACTCCTCTTTAGAAGCAAAGATCAGTATTTATAGTGAACCTTCCACCACTTGGCAAGCAACAACTGAAAATATTCAGAATCCTAAGAAATGATGTTGAGGAAATGATTCCCCTCGGTCGTTGAAACAGAAAATATTTGAGACATAACATTTGGTCGCCCTCCATTCAGGTACATCCTCTACGAATGATGGCAGTGGTCCCAACAAAGTCCCGTGTAGACAAGTGTCGCCTCCTCGGATAGGTAGTTAGAACACGTGGTAGAATATTGCAGCCCTTTGTTCGCTTTGTTGCTTGTGCTAAAGAAGCTTGCGCTGAAGGGATGTGTGGCAACATATCACTACCCACGGCCGATTTACCCTTCCTTCGTTGAAAACTTACACTGAGATGACATGTAGCAATGATGTTTGATAGACGCCACTTGTGGGGCCTGCCAAATATTTTTGCGAATGGGAGCTACATGGAATGCGAGTGGGGACCGATGAGGAAGTGAAAGGAAGCAATCAAAATAACCCGCGGTGAAGACACATGGGAGCATATCAGAGGTCGATAGAAGAGAAAGGAGATAAAATCCTTCCGGGAGAAATGAGCGGACACGTGGTAGAGGCCGCGGTGATAATCAAAAGGGGGCCGATGAATTTATTTGAAGGCATGGGCCGGTACTTAGCCAAAAACCAAAACCCAAAGGGAACATGGTGAATTTCATATTCACAGCTTCTGACAACTATCAGGGGCATTTCGCTTAGAGGAATGAGGAACCAAAATTTTTATCTGGTTCGCATACTAGAGAGCCATCCATTGGGGAAAAAATTATAGCCTGGAAAGGGCTACCTGTAGGGGTGGCCAGTTGTCCTCGAATGGTCTCGCTATATTGTGAAAATTCTCTTGCACTTCGCCCAGGTTGAGCGTTTCTTTATACGACAGTACCTTAGGTAAACCGACCCCCGCCTCGCAATGGAAAAGTAGCTACGCAAGAGGATGAATAACACCTTCAATGTCTGTTGTAGTAGGAGGATGGCCAAAACTCTGGAAAGTGGTTGGGTCCTGCTCCTTTTCTTCAATTCTTTGTGCAATCTACTCTCTTGTGGCGATCGACCCATCTTCAAGAAATGGAGATGGCAGACCCATCTCGCTCAGCTGGGAGAAATTTTCTCACATGTCATCCATTGTTTGGTGCAAAGTAGCTACGACCGCTTTAGTTTGCTGGAAGGCCAAGTGGCAATGGATGAACTTGTTTGTCATCTGAGCAACAATATCCCAATCTTCGATCCCTGCTTTGGCTAGGTTTTCATCAGAGACTGAATATAGCTTGCTCAACAAACTCTTTGCTTCTGGAACCTTCTCTGAGATGAACCGTGGGAATTGCTCAATTGTTCCGTGAACCTCCTAGCTCAATTTTGTTGCCTTCGAAATGAACTAGAGCGTTGGTTGCAGTGTTAGGCAGAAGGTTTTAACCTTTTCCCAATAATAAATATATAGCTATCGAGCCAATGGGATGAGGTCCAATTGCGCGGAGGAGGCTTGGAGAGAGCTCCTTAGAGAGGTGATCTCCACACCCTTTTGAGTTAATAACCTCTATTAATTATGCACTCCTCTTTTTTACAGATGCCAGTTGCTCCCTGAAGCTACTTATCTCTTTATACCACTTCTCCTCAGCGCAGGAGTGATTCGCCAATTGTGTGTCAAGAGAGGACTTTGTCTCTTGAAGCTCCCTTTCTAACTGGGCATTTTGGCCTTCAAATTCCATATGATTATTTTCTAATTCCTACTCATACAGAGTGCATTGAGCTGCTATTGTAGATTTTGCTTCGTCGAGGTCAATTGGCTTTGATATTTCTGGTTCCTCGCCTGTAGCTCGTTAAGCAGTGTGGGGTCAATGAACTGGGACTTATTGAGTTTTTCTTGGATTTTTCTCTGCTCCAACTCTTCTACTCACACTTTCTCAGACAAGCACGCAACCTTTGCTTCTAGTGATTTCTCCTTCGTTTCTAGAAAACTAACCCTTTCCTTCACAAGCTTTATCCGCTCCTCCTTTTTCTTCAATTGATGGCCAAAATTTAGGAAGTCAGTCGTCACCACCTGCTATGTTTCCTCCATGAGTTCTACCTTATCCTACGGTAGGGCTACGACCAGATCAAGCCCCATGGCATACATGTGGTAATCACTCGGCAACATCTCACCTTGTGGTTTGACAACATTCGGGTACATGGTGGCAAAATTCAATGTTTGTTGTGCTTCATTGTAAATTGTATACACCTTAGACTCCACCTCCTTTTTATCATCCTTCGCTTTTCACTTTTGGATCCTAAGGGATCACATTTTCTTTATGGCTTCTCCCTGGGATATGAATTCGGATAGCGACTGAACTAGTCCACCAGTAATAGGTATACTGGGAGGCAGGGAAAAAGGGAATACAAGTGTAGAAGGCCCTTGCATTTTCTTTGGTGGGAGATTAACAGTTTTCGGGGAGAAAAAGGGAACCTGCCATAGTTCAATTTGTGAATCGGCGGAAGGGCTCATCAGTTGGTGGGGTGACAGGGTAGTCATAATTGAGTTTGTTTTTTGAGCATACTAGGTCAGACCGAAGGTAGCAGAGGAAATAGGGGTACCAATGGTGGTCGAGCTTTCAAAAAGAGAGGCGATGAGAGATTGAGCAGCAGTGGCTGGTGTTAAGGTTCATGGAGGTGTCAAGATAGATGGCCCAGTTTGGGCGAATTAGGAGAAACCTCCCACAAACATTGTGGTAGGGGCAGAGAAAGTAGGGTCAACACTCATTGTAAGGGGCGCTACCGAAATGGAAGAGGATACCAAATATTGGGAAGTAAGAAAAGTGGAAATGAATATTACCTGTTGATTGGATAATTGCGGTGGTTCGCTTGTTATTGGCTCCTTACTTCAAGCTCCTGGATCGCTACGAGCACTTGGCTTGCGACGGCTCCTTGTGATCCTTCTCTTGAAATAGCTTTCGCACGTTGTCTCTTAGCGGGCGGGGTGTCTCCCACTTCTATAGTCTCTGGATGTTGTTGTTGGGGCACTCTTGTTGTTTTCAAGGCCCAGGTGAGTGTCCACGAGGCTTGTGACATATTCAATCACACATTTGAAGCGACATATGTATACTTCCCTATAGATTTCCTCCTTTGATGGGAAGAGGACGCTGATGTCTCAGCTTCCTCTTTCGCCTTCTCTTCTCCTTCATCAGGGTCATCGCCTCCGCTAGCGCTTGAGTCGAAAGCAGGGTGTTCATCATCCCAAAGCTCGTCAAACTATTTATCCTCCTTTACACTTTCATAAGAATCATCAACCCGTTTTGTTTCCTGGCGATATATCCAGAAGGCTCTGATCCTTTCATTAGTCCATTCCTCTTCATTTCTCAGCTTATTGTATAGAGTTTTTCCCATTTTGAGGTTCTCATCATAATCCGCCACAAGGAAATAAAACCTATGCCATGGTAGCCTGCTATCTTCGTGGGGATATGAATCAAGTCAACCAATAATTCATCTTCATCCTCTAGCGGGCTGCGCCTCTGCTCCCAGTAAGGCCGAGGGTTGTTAGTTACTTTGAGGTGCTCATAAGGTAGATCATTGAAAGGGTTGTAATCCCACTTGTCATTGATAATTACCAACCCTAAATGAGCCAGCTTATCTTGCAATAGTGGGCGTGTTTGCTTCTTTTTCATGGCCATTGTTTTGAAACTTTGCGGATAGGTGAAGAAACCCTTCCTCTTGACATTTTTCTCATTGCAAAAGGTAATATCAATATTGCACGCCTATCAGAACAATTCAAGGGCCAACACTCGATTAGTCACACATGTTGGAAGGTGGAATGGTTCCCCAGTGAAGCCTCGCATTTGGATGAATGTAAAATCCGCTCCAAAAAACCAGTCACATTTGGGGGTGAAATTTTGCATAAACTCTGTTTGAGTCAAGGTGAGCCGATTAATACACTCCTCCCCTTGCAAATATTGAAAAATCAGAGTCAAGACATAATCCAAAAATGCGTAATAATCAAAAGTAGAAGAGAGGAGAGGGGTCTAGACATAAACTAGTTTTCTCCTCTTCTTTTCGTCAAAGATAGACAACTTTACCCGCTTATCAAAGAAATCAGGGTTTTGATATAAAAACATATGAGCAAGATAGGAGACAAATCTAAATTTTCGTTCAACTTGGTACTTGCTAATTTTCTCTATCATCTTCATTGAGAGGAATTCTGCAAAATCATACCAGAAGTACGATTTTTGCTTGTGGAATTGAAAAGTCGGGCCCAATTGAAAAGACTGCACCTCTTGGTTAGTGTCCAGACCGAAAACAAATGCCATCATTGAAAATGCATCTCACATGTCTTCCTTGAAAGCACCGTGCGACATAGGAATTTTGGGTGGCTTCCCTTGTTCTACTTCAATCCTTTGGCTTTCTTCGTTATAAAATTCCAGAGCCTTATCCATGGTGCTCCATATATGATCTCCCTATCTACGAGTAAATGTCTCCACCTCCATCCCTCTTTGCATAGGGTCTGGAATGCACAACATATTCCAGAAGGCAGTTGGGCTGATGTTAACTGACAGAGTCCAGTCCTCAAAAGTGCTAGTACTTGGATTGAAATGCTTAATGGATGCATCAACCAATTTCTGGGCAGTAGTGCATAGATGGGACCATATATTGAGGAAACCCACTGAACCATACTTTTTCTGTAGTCGGCAATGCCCTTCTAGACACCTTCATTCTTTCACAGGCCGCTTCCCTTAATCCTTTAGGGTTCTTTGCGAGAAAGGGATCATGAACATTATCCCAATATTCTTGAACTAAGCTCTAGTCTCTGTAGTTTTTGGGCTTGTCTAGCTGCCTTGTGTTTGCCCATTTTGGCTTGTCAGGAATACATTAACGGTTGGTGCTCCTCGCAGAGCTTTAGCTAAGCTTTGCATTGTTACTTGCCTAACTTCTTGGATTGTGTGAGATGAATTACTTGCCATTTTGATTTGAAAAGAATTCAAAATTGCAATTAGCAACTGTATTGTACAACACAATTTTCTTGGAACTTGAGTCGATGTTTTGCAAGCAACCTAAGCCTAACTCTAATTTTTCTAAATTTTTTGCCACTTAAGGGCTTGTTTTTCCATGATGATCCTGCACATACCTTAACACTGTTTCATCCTAAATAATCCCTTGGTCTAACCATTTAATCGAATACCTTTATTGGATTAAATTCATCAATGTTCCTCTCTTAATTAAATAAATCATTTATCTAATTAAGTCATCATTTCTTGTTAATTAAATCAATCAGTCTGATCTAATTATCCCTATTTAATTAAATAATCAATTTTATTTGATTAAGTCTCTAAAGTCCGTCCATTAAATTAAATAAATTAAAACCTTATTTAGTTTAATCTAACTTCATCTCCTTGGTTAAATAAAACAAAAAAAATCTTTATTTAATTAATCTTAAAACCATATTCTTCTCATATTTTGATTTAAATCAATCCATAAATTTAAATCAATATGTCACATCATTTTGATCTCTCATTAAATTAATTAACCTTGATTAATTTAATCTCCTCTCATGTCCCATCCTCTAGCTTTTGCAACTTTCACAAGAAAATAGATTTAATTCATTTATTAAATCTCTATTTTCTCTGAAAAGGCATAATAAAGGAATATTCCTCAAATTTGAATTCAAAAATCCAAGTGGACTTTGTCCTTCCAACAAGGAATTTACTCCACCTAGAAAGTCCTTTTTCCTTTAGCCAAGTGGCATTTAATGCACCTTCTTTCCCTCTTACATGTCATTTCAACAATTTCAAAATTCAAATATATGCATTTATTGACACATTCTTCAAAACTTGCACATCCTCCATCCATTCACATGTTGACAAGTGGCACCTTGCTATTTGTTGATTCTTAGTCCCACATTGCTCTCTTTTGGGAATTCTTCCAACTTGACATTCTATATAAATAAGAGGCTAATCTCCTCATTTGATCATCCACAACTTGAGTAAACTTACTATACTCAAATCCATAGCAATCTTCATCCATCTCATTGAGTTGTATAGCTAGGTTATGAAGATTTTGTCTTGGGGCATTCATCAATCTTCAACAAAGGGATCACAATCTTCATCAAATCATCTTCATCACACCATTGGAGTTGGGAAAGGGCCAATTTTCACATCAAATTGGCACCCAACTCCCTCAAGAGATTAAGAGTTTGATTTGTTTTAGAATAGCATTCAACATCTTTGTTTTAAGCTTATTGTGTTCTTCATTTTATTCCTTTTCTATTGCATTCAAATGGATTTCTTGAGGAATCTCTATTCTAACTTGCATTTGACCTTATTAATGTGTTCATTTGTTGTGTTCTTGCAGGTGTAGAATATTGGTTTACAATTAGCCCTTATTAGTTTTGCATGCAGCGAACCGTACTCAGCAGATGCAACTGGGTGGGAAATTCGAGCAGGCCTGGGCACATCTTTCAAGTTGGTACTCGATTAACATCACATTTATGGCAAGTAGATTACCATGCCTTTCCTCGCTTTTCTATAAATAGGAATTTAAGCAGTAGTGAAATCACACTTAGCGATTTGAGCAGAATTGGTATTAGGTAATTGATTTAGCAATTTATCATTTGTAGTTGCGTAGCATTTTCATAGGCTAGACTTAGGTGCTTTGCAGGGATAGTTTTAAGGTATTCACAGATAGTTTGACAAGATGAACACCCCAATTAGGCTAGTGTCACATAAGTCTCAGACTGCCTTCTTAGTTGAGATTTCTACCAGGCGCTTAAAAAGGATGAAGAAGAACAAGTACTCGTTGTCCATCATAGCCATAAAATGGGTCTTGGGACAGGACTGCCTTGAGTATGAGGACAAATATAGAGTTAAAATTGACGTGTGCTCACACTTTTTCGCCTCCATGCTAGATATAGGAATTCCCAAGCCTTTGATCAAGCGTCTGGTGAAGGAAATCTTCCCTAAGAAGTACCTGAACAGCCTTGGGGAGGTCGTTGCAAACGCTGCACATGGTGGGGGAATTCCGACTGCGAGCGACATTCAGAGGTTCATAGAAGAGGATGTGGTCATGTCGTGGCTGCCATTTCTGAGTGGCCTTTTCCTCCAGTCGCAAGATGAGCCAGAGGGTCACTCGAGCCTGCCACTTCCTGTTTCGTATCTACAACGTGGTGCAGTTCTATGACATCGACTAGTACACGGATTTCAGGAACCTGGTGTTCCCTCCGCCTGATTTTGCTCCATTGGATGATGTTGTTGCTGCTGATAATTCCCTTGTGGATGAGGATATTTTGGACGCTGCCATTGATGTGTTTGTTGCTTCTTCCCATGTCGTGAACTGAAGACTTGTGTTTTTCTTTTTGCTTTCTAAAAATCTCATAGTGATTAGTCCATTTTTTGTATACATGCCTGAAAAAGGCTTTCGTAAAATATATAAAAGAAACAGAATAGACCTATATAATTTTGGAAGTGTGGCCTATGAGCCATTTTGAAAATGTAAATATCGAAGCATATATAATGAAAATATATCTTTATATAATCATCTCGTTGCCTTCTTTTGGATTCTGCAACTGGGTCATCTTTTCTTTTCAACATATATGTATGAATTCTGCATGTGGGTGTTTTAATCTTTTTGTTCTGTTCAGCTATGAGTTTATTTCCCTTAATCTCTACAATAATGGGTCACTTGTTCTCTTCCACCTTGAGCCATAGAATAAATAAAAAGACTGGCCAACAAAACAAAAGGGAAAGAAGGGAAAAGCGTTATAAACATATTTACATGGGAATGGTAAGCAAGCTTAATTAAATAATTTCAGGTGAATTTCATTGACTGGAATTCCCAGTGCTTCTTTTTCCATAGTTTCTAACTTATATGCATTGTGCTCTTTGCATTGAATTATTTTGAATGGGCCTTCCCAAAGGTTGTCAAACTTTCTGTGCTGACCCGGCTTCATGGCCCTTTCATTAAATTTTAGCCCTAAGTCTCCATACTTTAGACCTTGGTCAAACGCTTTCTTGTCAAACCACCTTTTAACCACTTGTTGGCAGTTGGTCATGGCTATTAAGGACTTTTCCATTTTTTCTTGTACTTCTAGCAATTCGGCTAACCGCACCTCCATTGTGCCATTTTGCTCCACCTCGAGAGATTTTAGTAATTGCAGCATTGGAATCTCCATAGAGATAGGTAATAACACTTCCATTCCATAAACTAGCTCATACAGTGAAGTCTTGAGGACTTGCTTTGGAGTTATGTGGTCGGCCGAGAGTGTTGCTCAGAGGTTTTTATGCCACTCCCTTTATTATTCTGACCCAATTCTTTTGAGGAGTCAAACCAGATTCTTGTTTGTAGACTCATCTAATCCATTCCCCTGTGGGTAGTAATTTGATGATGTTTTAAGGAATATGTCGTGTGTAAGTGTGAATTGACTTACCTTGGAGCCTAGGAAAGCTTTAGCATTGTCGGAGATGATAGTTTTGGGTGGGTCAAATCTCATCACCAGTTCCTCCAGGAAATCCACTATCTCTTCCTTTGTCGCATTCTTTAGTGGCACGACTTCGGTCCATCTCGTGAAGTAGTTTGTGGCCGTTAAGATCCATTTATGTCTTGCACTGGAGGCTGGATTGATCATTCCGATGAATTCCAAACCCCATTGCATGAATGGCTCATCAACCACTATTAGATTGAGAGGCATTGCAGAATTCTTTCTTCTTCCAATGAAGAACTGACATTCCTTGCAAGTTTTCACCAAGGAGTAGGAATCATTGAATAGTGTCAGCCAAAAGTACCCCACACACATGATTTTGATAGCTGTTGTCTTTGTGGAAAAATGCACGCCCGCGGAACTGCTATGGTAAGTGTCAAGGATCCTTTTTTCTTGTTCCGTGGTAACACATCGCAATAAAATGCCGTTGAAATTTCTCTTGAACATGATCCCTTCAATGAGCGTGAATTCATTGTTTTGTAGCCGGTAGAATCTCCTCTTTTGAGAAGGAAGGCCCGATGGATATTTTCGTGTGTGCATAAATCTTATTCTATCTGCCAGCTAACAATCTATGGACTCAGACTCATTCATTAGGACTAGCTTCGACTGCTCTTCTTCGGTGGCTATTTCTTCTTCGTGCACAAGATATTCGCACAGTCCCTTCCCCAAATAGTTTTTGTAGGCTTAACCTCAATGTCATACTTGAGGATCTTGGTGATCCAATTGGCTCTTTTCTTGGTGATTTCTCCTTCCATGATATATACAGAATGTGCAACATAGACAATCACCTTATTGCAGGAGATTAAGTGTCAAAACTTCTTGAGTCCCTTAACTATGGCAAACTCCTACCTCTCTACAAAGTTGTAGTTTGTTTCATATTACTTCAAGGTACGGGAGTGAAATGCTATCAGATGTTCTCCCTTGCCCTCATCATATTTTTGAGTTAAGACAGTAGCAATGCTTGACTTGCTACTGAATACATACATTATGAAGTCCTTTGATAAGTCTGGGTTGACAAGAACAGGAGCAGAAGAGATAGCATCCTTGACTTTCTCAAAGGATTCTCTAGCTTCTTTTTTCCATTTAAATGTTTGATCCTTTTTCAACATTAGGGTAATTGGCCTAATTATTCCTACAAAATCATAAATAAATTTACTAACAAAATTTACCTTCCCCAAGAAGGACTGAATGCCTTTCTTGTTGACTGGGAGACGAAGCTCTTTGATTGCTTTCACCCGCTCGGGATCAATTGAAATTCCTTCTTTGGATACTATGTGCCCCAGTAGTTTGCCTTACGGTACTCCGACGACACTTTTTTTTGGTTCAGGGATATCCTGAACTCTTGGAATTTATTGAACACCATCTCCAGATGATCAAAATGATCATCCCTGGATTTGGAGAACACCACCAAATCATCCAAATAGATTAGGATAATCTTGTTGATTAGTTCATTGAAAGCGATATCCATTTCCCGTTGGAAAGTAGCTCCTGTATTTGAGAGGCCAAATGACATCTTAGCATATGCGAACATTCCCCACTTGGTAGTGAATGTTGTCTTATGTTGATCCTCCTCTTTGACCCGGATCTAATTGTAACTGGAGAAGCCATCTAACAGGGAAAACATCTCTGACCCTACCACCGTTTGCAGGATTGACTCCATTGAAGGTAGCGGGTAATGATCTTTCAGGGATGCTCTGTTTAGGTCCTGAAAGTCCACACATAGGTGAATATCTGCATTTTTCTTTTGGACCGGGACCAAATTGGATGCCCACGTGCTATGCTTGATTGAGAAGACAATCTGTGACTAGATTAGCTTTTTTAATTCTTGAGCCATTAGCACTTCAATCTTGGGATTGACTGGCCTTTGTTTCTAGTGAACAAGCTTTGCACCTTCCGCCAAATCTATTATGTGCTGAATGATATCAAGGTCATATCCCCTGAGGTTGGTGTATGACCAAACCACCACTCCATATTTATCGCAAAATTTGATAAGCCTTTCTTTATCGTGATGTGGGACGTCCTTGACTCTAAGCTTTATCCATCTCCGACCTAAAGGTCAGCATAGTCACCTTTGTTTGCTACAAACTTTTGTTTGTCATTTCTTGCATCGTCACAATCAAAAATGTTTTCGAGAGTGACCAATCCTTTTGAAAGCTTGTTGGATTTCAGCTGGATGATCTGTCCTTCATAGGCTTCAGCGATCTTCGGTTGGAGTTGGTCAGCAAATTCTTCTGACTATTGGATGAACGAGGCAATGTGTTCATCATTGTCAAACACTTGCTAGCTTTGGTCATTATCTAGAATTGCTAATTGGGCTATTACTCGTACAGAGTGTTTTTTGTGAATGAGATCAGAGGCAGGATCAAACTGAGATCCGATTGATGCCATGTGATCCGCATCTATATTCTATTCTTGGGGCATCGTCTAAATGTTGAAGGCTTCAAATCCCTCAATCAGGTCCCAAACTCAGTGTCTATAGGATCGCATACGGACATTCTTGGCCATAAAAATTCCTCAGACTTGATTGACTACTAGTTCAGAATCTCTGAACACCATTAGTTGCTTTATGCCCATCTGTTCCGCAAGGCTGATACCTTGCACTATTCCTTTGTATTCAACTTCATTGTTTGAGCAGGTGAACTGGAAGCGGAAAGACCTTAGTGTATTTTCATTCTATGGGGACATTAAACATATCCTAGCTCCTGTGCCATTCTTGCATCTTGCTCCGTCGAAGTGCAACATCCACAGTTCTGAGGCTTGGTCACTTTCAGATTCTTTGACAACCTTCGGGAGCACTTGATCTTCATCGTAGATGACATAGGTGCCCAGCCCGGTAGCATGGTAGTTTCCGAAAGGGACAGTATCTATACGTTTTCTCAAGAGAACATCTTCTTGATCATTCCGATCTCCGGTCACTTTTTCATCTTCTAGTAGCTCAGTGCAATACATTTCTTGCTTGGTGATAGAGGTATGTGTGGCTTCAAAATTGATCATGGCTTCATCGACTACATGTTTCGAATGAAAAGCTTCAGATTCTATCTTCATATTTGCACCATGCTTGGTTCTAAGGATCAAATGTGACCAATCCAGGGACAAATATCCACCCACTTTTGAAGTAAATTCTCGGGATAGGAAGAGGTTGAACATGGGGGGAACATCTATGATCATAGTTTCTTGCGGCACTATGATACTAGGGCAAGCAAATAGGGTCAAGGGGAGTGCTTTGATGACACCTACGATTTTGACTTTGTTTCCATCAAGTTGCATCACTCCTCTTTTTAAGGGTTCATAACTGAGTCCTAAAGCTTCAGCTATTTGTTTAGGCATAACTATGGTGCTAGCACCAGAATCAATCATGGAATTGCATAATTCCTCCCTTATAATGAGAGTTAAGAAGAAGGGTTGAGGCTTCAGCTTATCTCTTACTTTAGCAGGGGATTCCGCTGTGCTATTCGTAAGAACTTTGGTAGAAGATGGTTGATCAACAACCCTTGCTTTGGGAAACTACTCCATTGGCGTGGCACTTACGTCTTCCTGGAGAGCCTTTTATAGTAGTGTCTTCTATTCTGGGAAGGCTAGAATATCCCACAGAGACACATTAGTAGATGATTTCTTCAATTGTTCCACCACATTGAACGGTGGCGGATTTAGAGGTTTTTTCTCCTTTGCTCTTGTTATAACAATTTCCCTTCGTGGCTGATATTATGGCAGAGCTGTAGAGGTACTAGGCATCTGGTCAGAAGCACTTTTAGGTTGTGGACTGACTAGTTGCGGGACAATTGGTTCACTCATAAATCTCCTCTTTGAGTGAGTGTTGTAGTCAGATTGTACTTGCAGTGTTTTAGATACAGATGTATCATTGACAAACACCACTTCTTCCATTCATGAGAAGAGCATGTGGTTAGGAGCAATGTTCGCTTCTTTCTCTAGTGACATCCCTTGCATTTGCGCGATGAGCACCGCATTGTCCATTTGTGAAGAGGTATACACATAGCTTTCGGGGTTTGACGTTGTGGCTTGGTTGCGCTGCTCTGCCACCTTTTGTTGTAGGTTGTCATGCAGACAGTTTCAGGGCATATGTGAATTGCTGCAAGGGAAGCACCAAAGATTGGTGTCATCCGCTAAATTTTTTTGTCCCATGGTCATCTCTCTGCTTAAGCTTAGATTAGCGCTTTATAGTGGAGTGGGTACCGGTACTATTTGATTTATTGTTTTCACTTGCGGATTAGCGCGAGTACCTCCTTGGAACTAGTTTTGTTGGTAAGAGGACCTTCTGCCTTGATAATTCTGGTAGGTAGGATTTAGAGGTATGGCCTGGTTGCGCTTGATAATAGTTATCTCATTGACAATAGTATGCAAAATTTCTTTGAACTCACTCATTTCCTCCTTTGAAGAGCTAGATGTAGAGGCAACATTTTGTGGCGCGCTCAAATACATGTACATGGATTGAGGAGGAGTTGATGCGCTAGTAGAAGGCATCTCCTGAGCAGGAACCAATATTTCTAGGAATATAGAAATGATGGGCCAAGGTGGTAATTTCCTGGCATCTATCAAATTGTTCTCCACCTTGACATCGATGCTATATGCACTCGGTAGTGTGGTTTCACTGAGAGACTAGATCATCATTGAAATGTTAGGATTGATAGACTTCAAGTAGAACATGAATTCTAGATCAGGTGGTGGACAGATATCAACTTGAATCCTCTGCCAGCTTGTATGGAACCAAGCATTGAAGTCAGCCATGGCTTTGTGTGGGGCCTGTTCTATAATCGATAGCTGATAATATAGTGATGATCAGTCTCCTTCATTCAAAAATCTCTAATAGAAAGGCTCCCCAAGCTCATCCCAAGTACTGATAGTGTTTGCTTGCAATGTGCGGTACCAATCCAGTGCCTTGCCCCTGAAAGAGGCGGCAAGTAGCCTTAATGCCACATTTTGGGTTATAACCCCATGTACCAGACATACGTTTGCAACATTTTGCAAATGTGCAAATGGTGTTCTTGAGCCACCTCCGATGAATTTACGTATAGCCTTTAGGGCAGAAAATGGGATAGCGGCCCAAACGACAGGCGCTATTGGTGCAACAAGAGGGCTTTCGACATCCCATGCCACATACTTCCTATTAGAGGTAGGCAACATAGCTAGCAAAAAGGGAGGGGGAAGCGAAATGTTCACTAATTGGGTCATGGGTTGTACTGTCCCTAATGGTGGTGCTAATAAACTAGGATTATTTGTTGTTTGGGACCTAGTATTAGGTCGATGGCTCATACACCCTTCTGAAAATTGGATTCATTTAAGCTCTATCCCACCGAGCGTGCCAGGAAAAAATAAAAACTGTTGATGCCTAAAATTGGCAAGGTAACAACCCTTTGTGGGAAACTCAGTTTATGGGGGACTTATTGTGCTAAACTGAGTGACCTCCAAATTTTTAAAGAAGCTGACTTCTTCTATAATTGGGGTTTTGGAATGGGAAACGAAAGTAGATATAAAAATAAAGAATCTAACTAAGGCGATGCACCAGAATTTAGATAAAAGGCACAATAAACCTATCTTTTGGATATGATCTAAGAGCTCGCTTAGCAATTTACCATGTCTTAGAATAACAAAAATTAAGGATTGCAGCATGAACAGCTCATTCAATGACATAAAATAATAATCATACCCATTTACTGAAAAGAAGAGTCGAAAGACATGATCTAAACCAGCAAACGTGCATTCAAATTATAGAAGTGCGACAAATAAACCATTCAAACAATAATGACACAGTATAAAGTTTATCAATAACATAAGAAACATAGAGGCCGAACAATGGCACAGTCTATGAGTTCTTGTAATAATCTAAACAATAAAAGGCCTGGTCTCTCCAAAAATCCTGTAATTCTAAAACTAGTGAAGCTTGAAAAACATGTAGCATATAATCTTCGAATGTGGAACCTCCAACTTTTCGAAATCCTCTTTAGAAGCAAAGATCAATATTTATAGTGAGCCTTCCATCGCCTAGCGAGCAACAACTAAAAAGATTTAGAATCCTGAGCAATGATGTTGAGGCAATGATTTCCCTCGGCCGTTGTAACAAAAAAGATTTGAGACACAACATTGGGTCGCCCTCCATTCAGGTGCATCCTCTACAAATGATGGTAGTGGTCCCAGCAAAGTCCTGTGTAGACAAGTGTCACCTCCTTGGATAGGCAGTTAGAACACATGGAAAAATATCGCAGCCCTTTGTTCACTTTGTTCCTTGTGCTAAAGAAGCTTGTGCTAAAGGGATGCGTGGCAGCATATTGCTTCCCGTGGCTAATTTACCCTTCCTTTGTTGAAAACTTGCACTGAGATGACACGTAGCAATAATGTTTGATAGATGCCACTTGTGGGGCCTGCAAAATCTTTTTTCTAATGGGAGCTACGTGGCACACGAGTGGGGACCAAAGATGAAGTGAAAGGAAGCAATCAAAATAACCCGCGGTGAAGACACATGGGAGCATATCGGGGGCAAATAGAAAAGCAAGGAGAAAAAATCCTTCAGGGAGCGATGAGTGGACACGTGGTAGAGGCCGCGATGACAATCAAAAGGGGGCCGATGAATTTATTTGAAGGCATGGGCCGGTACTTAGCAAAAAACCAAAACCCAAAGGGAGCATGGTGAATTTCATATTCACAGTAAGCATGCAGCCATCACTACCTAGTTGTCCATGTTTTCCTAGTATTGCTTGAAAAGGATATGGGTACATGGTTCCTCAGGAGTATTTATATGAATTATTTAGTTGGTTTAAGGAGTTCAAATGTTTTTTTAGAAAATTAAATTAGTAAGAAGATTAATATTTTGAGGATTGACAATGTCAATGACTTATTATGTAGATTTTGGAAAATTTTCTAAGGAGTGTGGAAGTGAGAGGCGTAAGAAAACTTCATATACCCTCAACAAAATGGAGCTATAGAAAGAATGAAAAAATATTGGACATGACTAGGAGTATATTTAGTAGAGCTTACTTAAAAAAAATTGGACATACGTGGTTGCTATAGATTTGTTACCTGATTAATACGTCTCCTACATGAACTCTTGTTGATACTACCCTTCTGGAGGCATAGCTAAGAAAAAAACCCTCATTATAACATCTTCATGTTTTTTGTTTCAAGATAGATGCACATGTCCCTAGGGAGAAGCAACCAAAGTTAGAGAATAAAGTAGTGGAATATATCCTTATCAACTGTTGTATTGGTGTGAAGGGTACAAAATTTGGAACCCTATGACCAAGAGAGTTCTATACAACAAAAGTGTTATTTTCAAATATATCAAGCCTTCTTCCAAAGTTTTGCAACCATATAAGGATGAGAAGAAGGATGTGGTTTAGCTACCCTAAGAATGAGAAGGTTGAAATTGAATCTTGCGAAGGGCTTGAGGAATAAGAACTAGATCACTATCTCATATCTTATAGTAGGAACAAGAATTAAATCATTGAGTACATGTTACCATAGGATATCTTCTTATCACTAATAAAGCTAAGCACCCTATAAAGGGAAAATAACACATCTCACATAAAATATCTTAGAACAAATATTAATAATAAAACCTTGTATTAAGAGTTGGGACAAGAATAATAAACACACAATTAAATTTATAGAGTTTAAATATATCAGGTATGATACTTTGCTATATTTTAAATGGTAGAAACAAGCTACTAAATATTTTAAACACTAATTTGCCAATGCAGTAAAAATTAGTGCAATATCCAACAAATGCCTAAGTTTTTTTAAAAATGATTGATTTTAACTCTAGTTCATATCCACAACTATAGAATTGCCTTGACACATATAATCAAACTTGGACCCACATAAGTGAATTAGTGAAGAATTCATGATTGCAACATATGTGGCTCATCTCATTCATTCAATATCTAAAGAGGGATGGTGTCTATAGACATATTTTGGAGCTTTCTAGGCAAGGATTTATACTCATTTTCTCAAAACCCTAGGTGAAACTAACTCAATGACTTTGGAACAACAATCAAAGACATTAAACAAGCATGCAATTATGTTGAAGAAGATGTGTGCTCTAATAATGTTATTATGGATATATCATGAATGCTCTAACAATATTTTTTTATAATTCACGATTATTTAAAATAAATGATGAATGCCCTTTATTAATGCAACAACATAGCACACAAAACCACATAATGCATTGAGATGGCTCACAATGGCTAGTGAAAATGTCAACAAGGATTTAAATTTGAAATTTGAAATTTAAAAGTTTAAGGTTTAGATCTACATTTGGGGAAGTGACAAGGACAAATTCCATTCCCACATATCTTACTTAGGATGACAAGTGAAAGTTCTAAAGATTTAAACCAATTTTTATGAATGAGTGATGATGGAGATAATATTATAAAATAAAATCATGTGCCAAATTTCATACAAAGATATATTACTTGTAAACTTTTCATACAAAGATATATTACGTATAAACTTATTATTGCATAATAGATACCCCAATCAAAATAGATCCAAAATATTAAAAAAAAAACATAAAATTACTACTTACATCATTATAAACCTAAATCTTTTGTCAATTTGATCTAGTGTATTTGTATAATATTTTTAATTAACTCTATTATTTTTTTAAAAAGTCTAATTTTTAATGTGTTTTGCTATCTCACTATTTAAAATTGATTTATTTCTTTTCACATGTGTTTTGACCTTACAATATTAAGGTCACATCTACGCGGAAACGTTTCAGATATAAATTGCTTTTATCTTTATTTTTTGACCTTTTTTCACGGGAGTTTATTCAACAAGTTGTTTCCAACCCATTTGGTTGCATTTTTCAAACATCCAAAGCTTTCATCCAATTTGGAAAAGGAATATAACACTTTACGCATGCTTCCTTTTATTGTCCTTTCTTCAAAAATGAATATGTCAAATAGAATGGCATATTTATAGAAATTTTGAATTATTGAATATTTTGAATTATATATTAAAATTAAGAGTTTGAAATATTTTAAAAAAAATAAAGGTGTGTTTTAAAATTAGAATAATAAAGTTGAGAGCAAATATATCATATTCACACAAAATAATTAAGAGCTTGGTTCTATAGGAGAAAATATTTTATTGAGGATGAAGACGATAAGAGGAAATTGTTGGTGAGCTATTGATTTAAATTACTAGAATTGAATTATAATCTATAAAATGAAATAGTATTTAATTTGTAAATAGAGTTTTTGAAGATCATTTATAAAAAATAGGCTCATGTAATTAATTTTAGTTAAATATGATACAAAAATAATATTTATTCACTAAAGAATTTATATAGTTTTAGTGAAGAATATGTTTATATCTAAGTTTTTCTATGGTGTTTCTATTTCTTCTAGATAATTTAGATTTTCTCATATGTTGATAATAAGAAGATGCTAGTAGCAAATGATGAGATTCTTTACAAAAGCTTCAAAGATCAACTTGCTAAATAGTTCAAATTGACATCTTGTTATGAAATTTTTTCTCCAAAGTGAAGAAAGTAATGAAAACATTAAAGGAAGAGAGAAAAATAAAAAATAATATGATCTTTTGATTAAAATGGAGATTAATAAATAATATTTATGAAAACTCTTTTAAAGGGAGGAATAATTATATTTATTAAATAATTAAAGACCTTTATGAAAGTGCGATGGTTTAGAAACAACCCCTTCAAGGTTATATAAAGCAATTATGTGAGACTTGGAAGGGACATGAAGGTCACTCAAGGAAGAGGAAGGTGGTTTGGTGGGCTATGAACATTGGAGAAGGGGGCACATAGAGTGTCTCCAACTTGTAGTGTAAGTAGACATAGTGTGAGTAGGAACATACTTGAGTGCGAGCAAACACATACTTTGGTACGAGAAGGCACATGATGTGTTTTTACACAAGTTCTCTGAAGCATGTCATAGTTATGAGTGCCGAGACCATTAAAATCTTCCTAAAGGAGAGTGACATTTCCAAGTGATGTGATTCAAATAAGTAGTAAACTTACTATTATTCAAAGACATTTATAATTATAAATAAATGAGACAAAGTTGATTTACTAAAAGTATTTAAAGATGTTATTTGTTCCTTTTTTTATCATATTTATATTGTTGAATACTAATTTAGTATTAATGATGACATTCTTAATGTGCTTAAGTCCTAAGCTAGTTGTGATTGGAAAATAAATCATTCTTGCATTTGTATCTAAGTTTTAGATATACTTTATAATTTTAAAACTTAAATAATAACACTAATAAATCTATGGCCATATAAAATTAACTCTAATATATTAAATCTATTCAATTGTATACTTAGAAAAAAGTAGTATTACACATATTGTGGAGAAGCCCATTATATATATATTTATTAAACATCTAATATTAAAATAAACAACTTATTTCCATTAGCACCTAGGATGGGAACCCTATCTAGTAATGCAGTCCCACAAAAGTTACTACCGCTTCTAGTTTTGTTGTCTAGGTACCTCCATGAAGAATTTAAATCAATGTTTGTATAACTGGAATCATGCACTTAAAGACCCATGCCCCAAATTTCTTCAAGCATACACTTCAAGGTGCCTTTAGAGAGTAAATATTGAGTGTTCATGGTACATTTAACTAGGATTTTTTCAACTAAACCACTACAAAATGAAAGTTTATGCTTAAATATATTAGTTTTTTATTTGGATGGTGCTAAATTGAGGCATATATAATGTCAAAATTATAATAGTTAAAAGGTTCTAGTAAAGGCCACTTCACCTAGAAAAGAGGATTATTTTGACAACGAGATTGTAATTCATATTAATGTAAAAAATAAATATGATATTATGGACTAGCCACCTTGCCTAGACAATATTTCTAGATATTAAATGATGAAAAGATTCGTCATTAACTAGTCATATATAATGGATACGAAGAACAATGACATGGTAAAGTTAAAGCTCACAATTTCAAGCCTTCCATTTGCAAGTGATACATGTAGGCTCACCAATAACTTACTCATGTCACTACAAAAATTCCTCAACACATCAATTTCTCCTCTTGTGTCTTCTATCTCCTTCTTACCATACTATTGCATAGATGAGTTTGTTTTTAGGTGCTATTTTTTTCGTCAATATTTTTTCAGCTCTCCATAGTGGTGT
This sequence comes from Sequoia sempervirens, assembly GCA_007258455.2. Taxonomy (NCBI): domain Eukaryota; kingdom Viridiplantae; phylum Streptophyta; class Pinopsida; order Cupressales; family Cupressaceae; genus Sequoia; species Sequoia sempervirens. The sequence continues at coordinate 162,419,358 of VDFB02075321.1, read as the reverse complement.
AGATATTTTTTATTTTTCTATAAGAACATAATAATTTTAACATTTTGGCCAATTTTGGGCCTTATACACATTATTAAATTTAGAATATTGTGTTATACTTCTACTAACATAAAGTACCAAATATTTTACTTATCTATGAGTCATTTCAACAATTAAGAGTATCAAAATTGAACAATTTGGGTGGATTGTTAATGTACACACACTCAATTTATAAAGTATCATTTAATATACTACCCTTGGGGGGATTATACAACATACATTGAAATATTGAATTGAGAAATTTTCATTTTAGGAGGGTTTTCATTATAGATTTTGATATTATATTTCATCATTCTATTGTTAAGAAAAATTTAGATAAATATCTATCTTGAAAGTAAGTGATAGTGAATGGCTATATTATGTAAACATCTATTTCCCTATTTATTTGGACTCATTATTAAGCCAAGTGAATATGAACATAAGCATGCATCATTTAACAATAATGACATGGTCAATGAACTAATATGTCTTACCATTTTTAAGGATATTTAACATCAACTTGAGTACAGTGAGTTCTCTTTCATTGTTTAGACTTCATCTTGTAGATGTATGAAGAACTTGATTCTTCATTTGAGAGTGATGCTGCTTTGGAGAATCTTTCATGTATGTCCATGATACTACTACTGATCCCTCTCTAGATCCTCATACCCCATCTATAGTTGAGGACATATATCTTATACATATTGCTAATTCAAAGTTCAAAGACACTTCTTTGAGAGCTTCTAGTGGTTCCTTGTAGTAGGATTACATGTCTTATATGTTTACCTCATTGGGACACATTCCTAACATACATCTCTTTTTACTTGTAGAGTCCCATATTTTAGATCTAGATGGAACCATCGAGGACTTATATTTCCTCTTATAGGATATACCTCAACCACTCATTCTTCATCAGAGTTTAGAGTCACTTCTTCAAGGGCTTCTAGTGAGTCCCTACAAGTTTCTTCATATCTACAAGATCCACTTCATCAAGATGTCAACTTACCATAAATTTCACATCTATTTGTGGACTCTCACCTTCTAGACCTTGATGACACTTGAGGATATTTTTCTTCTCTTTGATGACAACTCACAAATAGTTGCATAATCTCCCATTATAGATCCTCTTGTACTCTCTCAACCACATCATTCTACTTGACACATCTTGATTCCCATTGGTTTGAGTCTCACACTTCAATGATCACTATTCTCAAATCTTGTATGACACAATCATAGTTGAACATTGAATTTGAGACACATTAGCAACTCCCAAATCCATACATCTTGATTCCTTTCTAATTTCCACTTGAGTGGGAGGTTAATAGTCTAGCAACTTGGAGTTTCTTTCTTCCAAAATGAAGGTGTACCTTTTAATGTAGACATACCTACTAATACATTCACCATGTGACATTCTGTTAGTGTAAATAGTGGAATTATCAAACTAGTTATCTTTTAGCCTACTTAGGAGAGTCCTATTAAAACTACTTAAGTCTCTACTTAGGAAATTTTACCTATTTATCTCACCTTGTGGTTGAGATACATGTGCTCACCTGTTGGGACATCTATCTCATGTGCATATGACACCTTTATCACACTTGTTACATGCACATGGCACATCATAGACACATGTAATACACTCATGGAGGAGGTTAAAATTCCACACCTACCTTCTAATATCACCCCTTTTATATATATTCAAGGGGATTATATGTGATTTGTCAAAAAATGTCACTCTATGGTTTAGGACATAGAACAAGTTTCTCCAAATATCATTCAAGGAAAACCTAGAGATCTCAATCCAAAGATGTAAAGGGGAAATAGATATGCAATATGGATGTCCTAGGGTATGATTATAGACTAAATGAGGGTTCACCACCAAGCTAGGGCTTAGAAAGACAAGAGATGAATTAATCATGCAAAGTACCATGTAAAACCTAACTAAATGACCTAGGAAATGAAACTGAAATACAAAATATCAAACTAGAAATGAACAAATGTGCACCTAGAAGAGTGATGAGGTCAAAAAAAGCTCCAAAACACTAAAAAATTGTTTTTTGATGTCCATTGGGACTCATACGCCAGTCTGGGCGATTTAGTCCTAGACTAGGGTTTTTGTGCCAAAACTGGAATTTGACAGTGTATGATTTGAATCTCCTAAAACCTAAAAAAATTTAGTACTGGGACTCATATGCCCAAGGTGGTGATTTAATCCTAGTGCTAAGGTTTGGCTCAAATTCTTGTATTCTCTGGTAATTCCCTGTAGGTTTCTTCTTGCAAAATCTTCAAGTCAGAAACCCTGAATTCTGGCATGTAAAAGACTTTCCATGATCTTGCAAACAATGAGACAACTCAGACAACTTTCTTCAATCTTGTAACTTAGTCTTCAAAGATCCTTCAAGCTCCAAGACACCTAGATCTGCAATCACACATGTAGAGAGAGAAAAACTTGTTGATTGTTAGGGAATAGGGGTTTGCCTTGGTCAAACCCCTTTTAGGTAATTAAACCAAATGATGAGATAATGAAATAAGGCCATGAAACATGAACCATGGAACATGAAACATGAACAATGATACCTTGTAAATCTGCAATCTACCATGAAGTGGCCACGAAGGATGTAGATCTAGATCTTGAACTAAGTGTAGAACAATGTTTAATCTTGGATCTTGAATGCAACATCACAACACTAGCTCAACCCCATGCTTGATACTTGATAACCTTGACATGATGGTGGATCTTGAATTGTTGCAACAATTAATGAAAAGATCTTCCCTTGAATTCCTTAGAAATGCTCTTGAATGTTGTCTTGAAACTCTTGTAAAGTCTTGTAAATTCTTGTAATCATAAAATTTCTATTAGGAATTCTCTCTTGAAAGTATTAGGTGAAAATGAGTGAAATAACCTTGTATTTATACTTATCTATGCCAAATTTCTTGAAATTACAATACTAAAAGCTAACATTAGATCTACAAAGATAAAATCTCACCAAAAATTGTATTTAAATTGGGTCTCAAATTGAGTGGGACTCATATGCCACAAGTGGCGTATGAGTCTCAATGGCTCAAAATTGGGGCACACACTCCAAGATAGGTCCTAATTAATGTGAAATTCAAAATCAAGTCCCAAGACCTAGGTGGGACTCATACACCCAAGGTAGTGTATGAGTCCCAGACCAGTAAATTTGGGACACATGACTCAAAACACTGAGTTATAATTGGTCATTTGATAAGTGTCAGGATTATCTCCAGAAAAATGCATTTAATAAGGCTTGTGGATGCAAAATAGGGCCAATTAAGGCATAGATGAGCCCAATTAGTAATGAAAACCCTAGATTAGTTTGGAAGTGTGGTACAACACTTTACAACACCCTAAATAAGGCATAATTAAGTTCATTTAGTTTACAAAGGCCCAAAACTTAATGTGAAGGTGTAAATAAATACACTTTACAACAATAAATTAAGGCAAAATTAGGTCAATTTAGCTTAAAAGGGCCCTAAATCCAATGTGAATGTGTAAAACACATTACAACACTAGATCAAGGCAACATTAGGTCCATTTTAATGTTAATCATTCCTAAATTAAGTGTGAAAATGTAAACGACAATATTTTTCTACACTACATTTAGCCCCCACTTTAGTGAGAGGAGGAACTTGCTTCAAATGCGCACTAAAGTAGGCATTCAAGAGGGGTACAATTGTACCAATATGGATGGTCTAGGATGAAAAAGGTCAAGGGAGTGGTCAAGCCCCCAGGATCCAAGATCCTATGTCAAACTGACATAAGCACAAAAGGACACATGCAAGGTGTATGATATGCAACATCAAGATACACAAACATGTAATTTGTCAATGACTAGAAGAAAGAAAATAAAAAACAAGCAAAAATAAAAAGAGGTGGATCAAGCCTCAACCATTTGTCCAACACGATGTGGATCAGATCTAGGTTGTTTGTTCGAGAAAAATACATGCTCACTTAGAGGCAACAAAACTTTAGGCTATCCGATGGGTGAGTATCCAGAAGGGTGGCTTAGTGAGAAAGTCATGTTTTTGTATCAGCTTCTCACCGTATAATGAGAAAGTCATCCCCATGTTTAGGCTTCTCATCATATGTGTAAACACTAAATCCGCATATCTTTCAAACAATAACCAACATTAGTATTGTTAGTCAATTTAAAACAAGCAAATCCAACATTCCTATGAAATATTCGATTATGCTACCTAGGCAAACAAGATAAAAGAACAAAAAAAACTAAATGAAAGCACATGAAAACATGATCAAAACCTATCCCATAGTGGGAGTGGTGCTCAGGGATAACTTTAAGAAACCCCCCCCTCGGCGAAGGTGTAAAATCCTGGCGAATCTTTCCTTTTATTTGAAAAAATATGTTAATTTTCCTGGAAAATCTATGCACATTATTACAAAAATTTGTAAAATCTCGGTGAATCTTAATGAATAATTGGTAAAAATAATAATGATAGTGGCGAATCCTAGTGAATAATCACTGAAAATATTAATTACAATGGCGAATCTCTCCTTTAAAAATTTGCATAGTTGGTCGGTGCAGTTCCCCCATATTTTATTTTTTTTATTTTAATATTGAAGTAGGGACACGGGGGCGGCAACCATTGGTGGGTTCAAGGGGTAGTGCCCCTTGCAGGGGTCAAGGGGGCAGAGCCCCCTTTTGGGGGTCAAGGGGGCAACGCCCCCTCGCGGGGTCCAGGGACAGTGGCCCCGACGCGCTCCTGCCCCTCGCCACCAAGCATAAATTCACTATCGAAAACGCATTGGAGCACACACAGATTAAGTATTTTTTAAAAATATCACTTTAAAATTAAGACAAAATGAAAAGTAATTTTTTTACCATTGATTAGTTTTTTAATCGAATGGTTGCAGGTTGATTCTGCGACCTAATATGCATGTTCCTTTTAAAGGCTTGTTGAGGCCTGAAATTTGTTTTGGTCTACACGATTAATTTTGCGACCTAATACACACGTACTTTTTAAAAGGCTTGTTGAGGCCCAAAATTTGTTTTGGGCCACACGATTAGGTTTAATCGTGTGGACCAAAACAAATTACGGGCCTCAACAAGCCTTTTAAAAGGCACATGCATATTAGGTCGCATAATCAACCTACAACATTAAAAGGATAATTGATGATTCGATGACAATAAATAAAAGCCCTATTCAAGGCTAAAATATCCCTCAAATTAAATGGTAATTTATTATTGTGGTGATATTGCCCCAAAATTAATGGTAGTAATATAATATTACTGGCGAATATAATTAATATTTGTAATTATATAGTATAAACTACTCGTGAATCGGTTCCAATGATGCATTGTTTAAAAAATAATACATAGGCGAATTAATCAAGACAAAAAATTTTTTTTTGTAAAAACCTGGCGATTCATAATCCTTTTTAGCTTGTACTATTCACCATTTCTGGAGGTCTCAATTTCAATTATTCGCCAATTGGCGAAGATTCACCACTAAATTTTTCCCTGGTGGTGCTCCTTTGATGTGAAAAGGATGCCCTTTCCCACCCCCTTGATAAGCTTCCAATGATATGATGAACAAGCAAAGATGAGTGATGAAGTGAAAGATGAATATGCCTATAGTGCAAATGCATAAGATTGTAGATGGATTTCAAGTAGAAGTGGCTTCTATTTATAGGTTGAAGGATTGAAGAATGGAGAGATGGGAGGAATGTGGGACTAAAAGAGAGCCCATGAGATTGGGAAACTTGTCTCAATGCTAATGGGTGAGGATTGAGAACACTTTGCATGTGGTTGAGATGTAAGAGGCACTAAACGCATGTGGTTGAGATGTAAGAGGCATGAAATGCATGTGGTTGAGATGTTTTGGAGGGAAATTGTTTGTGGTTAGAAAGTCAAATAAAGGGAGTCAATGAAGGAATATTCCCTAGAATATGCTTTTGAGAGGATAAATGAGGTAATTAGTTAATTAAAATAAACTATTTTCGTGTTCAAGTGGATTACTTAATCAGGGGTTGATTTAATTCTTGGGGAGTTAAAAACTAGAGAATTTATTAATGATGATTAGAAGGTGATTAAAGTTAATTAATTTAGAATTTAATTAAATTTGAGTGGGTTAGTGAATTTATGATATTTGATTTAAATCATTTGATTTATTTAATCAAATAAGAGGACTTTGGGGATTTAATTAAACAAATTGATTTATTTAATTAAACATGATGGACATTAGTGAATTAATCTAATAAACCACTTTATTTGATTAATAGAAGAATTTGATGATAATTGATTGGAATTAGATGCACTATGTTAGTTAGGATTATGTGCATATCTACATTTTTCCCCTCTTTGAAGCAATATACCTATTGCATTGGTTCAAAGAATAACCCTGCTGAGATCAAAGTTTGATTTTTTTTTAATTTTTTGGATGCCCCAGTGGAAAGAAGTACACTGGTACATTTCCCCCTGGAGAGATCGGGCAAAAAGTTCAATTTTAGGGTTGATCTCATGACAAAGAGGTTCAAGATGGATGTATGGATGGTTAGACTAACACATCTATATGATAATGATGATGCAAATGAGATGGATTAAGATGTTGAGAATAACAAATCTATATTATCGTAAACATCTTAAATGATGATGCAATGCAAGTGAGATGAATGATGTGTCCTATTATGATTATATGTATGAGTATGCAGGATGGGTATGCTGACGTTTTATGAATGCAGGATGGATGCATTTCATGATAGCATGTTAGCATGAAAGAGGATAAAAGAATGTGAAGGATCAACCCTTGATTTCAAGAAGATGCAGAAGTCCAATAAGTCTATGAGTCGTCAAGACTTTATTAGATATGATGGTGAATGATGATGATGTATTGCTTATCCAGGGACCAAGGATATAAAGAGAATAACTTTCTTTATGTTTGATAACACACATAGATATGATGCATCAAGGTACAAACAACAAGGATGACGTGGTATCTAGTGTGATGGACTTTGAATCAAAAAATAGATAGGAGTACTCTTGTTCACACCGGACATACGAAACCTTATGAGGATGTACTTCAGAAATTTCGAACATCTCAAACCAAAACATAGAAAGGAAAAGCCTTCCAATGTAATAGTCAACAAGAAATCCAAAACATCCTCCCTACAAACTGAACAAAGTTAGCATGACCACGGTTATATTACAAGAATATCCAACAAGAAAAACAGACAAAAGATAATGATCAATGGCCCATTCCTTTCTCTCTAAATCATTTTGATTAGACATCACCGAGAGGTCATTGGAATGAGTACAATAAGATAAATCGAAAGAAAAGATTAAGCAAACAAACAAGCCAATGTTCTTCATACCTCTAGCCAAAGGGATGTGTTTTGCTTAGGATAAGTATCCAAAGGGGTTTGCCAATAGATAATTCCCATTGTAGGAAGGATACATCCTAGGACATGTTAGTGGATGGTGGAAAGTTGATAGGTTGTTCGAAAGGCTGTTGATATAAGGTTGATTGACGTGTTTGTGAATGACTAGGAGTTTGATTTTGCATTTAAAATTTTCTTGTTTCGATTTGGATTTTACATTTGAAGTTTGCTTTTGCTAATTGTTGTGGTTGTTTCTATTTGTTTTGCCAAAGGATGAAGGCGATGATTGATTTATTATGGATGATTGATTATCGTGGGTGAACTGAAATGAGACGAATGGATTTTTTCAAATATTTGGATTTTTTTGAAACGTTATGAGGCTATTTTTTTTGGATTTTCGGGCTATTTAAATGTTTTTGTGTTTTTGTGTCTCGGGGGCTGATAAAAAATTAGCCTTGCCTACATTTAAGCTCAGAGACGATGTAGTTCGGATGACGACTTAGTGCTCTATTTTGGGAATGTTGAATAACCTTGTCCTGTCAAACAATAAGCTTGGTGGCACCATTCCAAGTGAAATTTGTGGTGGATTCAAGAAAATAGATTTTCCTGACTCTTGTGTATTTACATCATTATGGGGTGTTAGATCTTTCATGGAATGCTTTGGTCGACAGTATTCCCAAGCAGATTGGAGATTGCGCTGCAATGGTTAAGTTATCTTTACAAGGAAACCTTCTTATCGGTCATGTTCCTCAGCAACTTTTTCTGCTTGGAAATCTTACTCTGTTGGATACATCTTTCAATCTTCTTAGTGGATCCATTTTACCTGAGTTTTCAAAACTTCAAAACCTCTAGGGCCTTAGTTTGTCTAATAACCAGTTCATTGGTAGTATTCCAATAGAGTTGGGAAACATTTCAGATCTTTTGAGTGGATGTTTATTGCAGGTGAAAGTGAAATGGGATGGATGATTTTGGGTTTTTTGAATGCTTTTGGTATTTTGAAATGTTTTGAGGCTATTTTTGGATTTTTGAGATGTTTTACAAATGTTTTGATTTTCAAATTTTCCAATATTTTTGTGTTTTCTGAGATTTTGACAAAGAACCTAACCTAAGGACCTATCTTAGGGGCCTCAGAGGATGATCAAAGATTAGCCTTGCATACATTATAGACGCAGATACCACGTAGTTCAACTGACATAGACTCATTTATTGATGAAGATATGAACATGTGTGGATTGCTAGTTTATTATGGTAGACTCCTAAAGGACTGACCTAATGTGTCAGGGGTTGATCAATGATTAGCCTTGCCTACGTTCAAGCTTAGAGATGATGTAGTTTGACATGACAACTCTATTTTTTGACTTTTTTTGTTTGCGACCTATTTTTGGATTTTCTAATTTTATGAATGTTTTTGGATTTTTTGGATTTTATGAATGTTTTTGGATTTTCTGGATTTTATGAATGTTTTGGATTTGTTGATGTTTGATTTCAAGAATTTATATACGAATCCGATCTGATGCAGGTATAAAAACATGCCCCTAATGTGATGTGATAGACTACTCTGATATAGGCAGGACAAACTGACCTTAGGAATGTGCCAAGTAGTTCTAAGATGGAACATGATACCAACACAGGATCAAGCTATGATGCAGTTGTGGATGGGCAAGGGAAGGATCAATGGAATGTGATGGGCGAATGTGATGGAAAGCGATAGAAGGCGATCTGCAGAACAAGCCGAAGAATCCATGGTGGATGGAATGTGCGTTATTTACACAAGGCGCCTGATTGCCAGGTTCTCACCAAGGTACTTGCCCAAAGTGCCACCAAAGTGGTTTTCACTAGAGGACAATTTTTTTCTTTACTGTTTTTAATCCTTTTTCTTTCTTTTTTTTTGGATTTTTTTGTATTTTGGATTTATACCTTGCAAGCTTAGGCATAATTTTTTTTGAGATGGGAGCTATTAATGGGCTCCTGTAGAGGCTCACCTTTGGGTGTAGATAGCTGATATGCTTCTGATTTGTAACTTGTTGTGACGACAAAGGGTCCCAACCAATTGGGTTCAAATTTTCCCTTGCTATCTCGATTTGGTACACTCTTCTGACTTTCTTTTAACACGAGCTCACTGACTTGAAATGACCAACTCTTGATCTTCTTATTATAGCTCCTTTTAAGACAGTTCTGATAGACCTATAGATGGTTCAAAGCATCCATGTGCCACTCATCTAGTAGTTCTAGCTTGTTCAACTGTGACACCCGATATTCTTCATCAGTAATGAGATTTTGCAATGATATTCTTAAGGATGGGAGCTTCATCTCAATAGGAAGGATGGCTTCTGATTCATAGACCAGGGAGAAAGGGGTTGCACCTATAGGCATGCGAATATTCATTCAGTAGGCCCATAAGGAAAAACTCAACTATAGGTGCCAGTTGTGACTAGCTTCATTGACTATTTTCTTGAGGATTTTTAGGATGGTTTTATTAGTAGCCTCAACTTGGTCATTACCTTAAAGGTAATATGGGGTGGAGAAGTGATGTTGGATATTGAATTTTTGGCATAGCTCATGAACGTCCTAGTTTTTGAAAGGTGTCCCATTATCTGAGATAAGGGCTTGAGGAACACCATAACGACAAATGAGGTAGTTCAGGATGAATTTTGAGATCTGCTTCCCTATGATATAGGTCATGGGGATGGCTTCTACCCACTTTGTGAAGTATTCGGTGGTAGTGATAATGAACTTGTGTCCATTAGATGAGGTGGGTGATATTTTTCCAATGAGATTGAGCCCCCATTGTGAAAAGGGTCAAGGTTTTATAATCGGTTGGAGCTCCTAAGTTGGTGCATGGATGAGGTCCCCATGCTATTGACATTGCAAACATTTTTGGACATAGTCATGAGATTCCTTCTCCATTGTAGACCAGTAGTACCCTATCCTCAACAGTTTCTTGGCTAAGGTCATACCACTAGAATGTGAACCACAAATACCATTGTGTACCTTGGTTAAAGTAGTCAAAGCTTCCTCAAGGTTAAGGCATCACAAAAGGGTTCCTTTGATACTTCTACGGTACAAGTTGTCACCTAAGATAACAAAATGAGATGACTTCTTAAGAAAGGTTATTTTGAGGTTTGGGGTGATATCAGCGAGGAGGACTCCTATTTTTAGGTAGGTGTATATGTCATGGTACCAAGGATCATCGGGACCAACAATTTCACACACGAACGTAGATTCTGGTACCTTGAAAGCTGGTATGAGAAGTTGCTTGACCAGGACTTCATGTTTAGGGATGTTGGGTTGGATATCCAACAATGATCAGATTGTTGTCATAGTGTTTGTTGCTCTTTTGTTTACGCTCAGTATTTTCTAAAATGTTATGTCAATGAAGAACTCCTTGAGATCCTCCACCAACTTCTTGTACGGCGTAAGTTTGTCATATTTTGTTTGGTATTCATCATTGACTTGGTTGATGATTAGTTGTGAATCCCCATAGACCTCTAGTGCCATGATTTTCCACTATACTACAATCGAAAGTCCTATGACCAAAGCCTCATACTCGGCAATGTTGTTGGTGCAAGGGAAAGATAACTTGTATGACTTCAGGATGCAATCCCCTTGTGGTTTGATGAAGAAGACTCTTGCTCCTAACCCATGTTGTGTGTATGATCCATCAAAATATACCTTCCAATGATTTTCTACACTAAGGTTGAAATGAAATCATCTGGAAATTATGATACTAGTGGATTCTCTGAATATATAGGTTCCTCTGCTAATTGATCTACAATTATTGTTCCTTGATGGATTTTCATTCTACATATTCAATGTCATATCCTAGTAAGATCACGACCCACTTAGCCATTCATCCTATGAGTGCTGCTTTATAAAGTAGGTACTTGAGGGGGTCTATCTTGGTGATTAGATTTATCTGATTAGCCAACATGTAGTACCTAAATTTATGTGAGGAAAACACTATTGCGAGGAAAGCCTTCTCAATGAATGTGTAATTTAGCTCGTGTCCCACCAAGGTTATACTGATATAGTAAATGGCTCTCTCTTTTCCTATTTCATCATGCTGAGCTGGGAGAGCACCAAGGACTGTTGTTGTGGCTGATATGTAGAGGATGAGTGGTTTTTTTGGATTAGTGGCATGAGAATTGGTGGTGTTAGCAAGTATTCTTTGATTTTTTTGAATGCATGATTGCATATCTCGTCCCACTTGTATGTTACCCCCTTGTGGAGTAGATTAGAATATGGGACATCTTTATCTTCTAACTGTGCTATGAATCTACAAATGGATTGGAGCCTTCCTTTCAAGCCTCTTAATTACTTCAATGTTTGTGGCACTTCCATTTCAAGGATTGTTTTTACTTTTGTAGGGTTTATCTCGATTCCCCTCATTGATACAATATACCCTAGAATTTTTCTTGATTGCACGCCAAATACACATTTCTTAGGATTGAGTCATACCTTATATTCTTCCAGTCTATTAAAGATAGATCCTAGTTCTTCTATGTGGTCTCGACACTTTCTTGATTTGGCTAGTATGTTGTCCACATAGTCTTCTACAGATTTGTGAATCATGTTGTGGAAAAGCAACATCATATCTCTTTGGTATGTAGCTCCAGTGTTCTTTAACCCAAATGGAATCATGTTCCAATAGTAGGTTCCCCATGGATAGGTGAAGGTTGTATTATGTTGATCATCCTTTTCTATCATAATCTAAATTTATCCTGAAAACCCATCCATCAATGATAGCATTTTGTGTCCTATTGTTAAATCTACAACCATGTTTATGTTGGGTAGAGGGAAATCATCCTTAGGGAATGCTTTGTTTAGGTCCCTAAAGTCAGTGTAGATTCGAATGCCCCTAATGGGCTTAGAAACTGGTACAAGGTTGGAAACCCATTTAGGAGAATCGATGGGTCATATGAAGCCAGTGTCAAGGAGTTTCTGCAGCTCAAGTTTGGCCAACAATGTGATCTGCGGATGCATCTTTCTCAATTTTTGTCTTACTGGTTTTGCCTCTGGATAGACTAGTAGATGATGGACTACTACCTCTAGATCAAGATCGAGCACGTCAGTATAGGTCCATGCAAAATTTACTTTCCTTGCTTTCAGAAATGCAGCTAGAATTTCTTGTTCCTCGGTCAAAAGTGACTTTGCATAGAAAGTGATGTGTGGTGTCTCTTTAGTTCCTAGATTGAATGGGTTACATTTTTTTGCGAGTATCGCTGATTTTTCCTGATGGATAGCACTAAGGGGAAGATTGAATCCCTCATCCTTTAACACCTTAGAGAGGTTTTCACCATCGGATATGTCCTTTCTTTTTACTATTTTCGGGTCAGAAAGTGCCACAATGTGGTTTTCACTTAGACACCTAGATATTACTCTTATATTTTCTATTTTGTGACTAAGAGATTCAATCGCTTCCCCATAGTAGGCATGTGTGTCCAGCTCAATATCAAACCCTGCTTTGTGGTCTCCATACGGTAGAGGATCCCTTAGTCCCATGAATTCTGAGAGAGCCTCATCATTTTCAATTGTGTCTAAGATCGGTGGTCCTCGTTGGTCACTGTCTATTAGTTGGGGGTACACAAGCTTTAGTTCAATGGTTTGATTACTCAGCTCAAAATACATGGTAGTGATCATAAAAAGGGAGGAATCCTCAAATAACATGGGTAAATCAGAGATGGAGTCCTTGTCATATACATGTTAGTTATATCAAAGGTATAGTTATCAAGAGGTAGACCTATGGATACCGGTAACTGAGGAGGAGCTTTGAATTTTTTAACAGGGGTACCTTTGCCAAGAATGGTTAGGTTTATAGGGGTACATCCAAGGCCAAGATTATTTATGCGCTTCTAAGGAATAATAGGTTCTAATAAGCCATTGTCATTTTTCTTGAGCTTCTCATATTTGTTGTAGCCCCATCCACACATTAACTGTAGTCCTTTGTTATCATCTTCCATGGGAAGATTAGGTACATGTCTTTTATCTTGATACAACATGATTGATACATATTTCTCATCTACCACATCTTTTCTTAGGTTTCCCCATTTTCTGAAGGTGGTAGGTTCTACTTTGAAGGTTTGAGATGTTGTGTCGATGGTGGATGGGTCTACATTAGGAGATGTGGGTTCCTCATCATTCTTCGGTACTTGGGGGATCTTACAATACTTGGCCTCTATATTTTTCAATAATAGAATGGTTTGGGGTTACCATGGATCGTGAATTCTTGGTTCTAATAAGTAAATTTTACACAATGATGGAATGTGGATGCGATAGGTTTCATCCCATGGATCCATGGGTGCCCTAGGAGGATATTGTACAAGAGTTCAAGATCATGGATTTGGCATGTAATCTCCATGATTGTTGGCCATACTTGAATAGGGAGTTGAATGGTGCCTTGAGACACTCATTCTTGATCATCATAAGCCTTGATAGTGATACCTTTTCCTTTCTCGATCAAATCTTCAAAGAATCCCAGATTCTTTACCAACTTTAAATTACAAATATTTAAACCCGCACCTCCATCCACCAAGACTCTTTTGAATTTGTTCTTGTGGACTAGGATTTCCAGATGGAGTGCATAGTTGTGAGATGGTTGGGTTGGAAGATCATGCTCTGAGAAAGTGAGGAGATGTGTTGTAGTGATATGTCCAACCATAGCTTAGAACTGGTCAGCGTCAAGATCTGTGGGAACAGAAGATGTGGCCAATGCTTTTTCTAGGATGTCCCTATGTTTGGGTGAGATTTTTAGCAATTCCATGATGGACATCTGGGCGGGGATCCTTTTCAGTTGATCTAGGAAATTATAACCATTAGGTATTGATTTCGGATTTGCAGCGGGGGCCTTGGGTGGTGGTGAAGGTCCTAGAATGGAAATTTTGCCGCTATGTGTGGTGACTCCACACTCGGCTCTAGATCCTTTGATATTGGAGACTGTGACCCATTCATCCAAGGATGCAACAACATGGTCACAAATATGGTTCACATTGTTGTAATTCTTTCCCTTACCATTGTTGTTTCCTTTGTTGTGATCCAACATCAGATTCATGTATATTTTAAGGTCTTGATTCCCAAATAGTTGCTCAATGGTTATGGTCTTATTATCAATGAGATCTTGGATCATATTCTTGAGTCTCATACAACTGGCTGTCATGTGTCCCTTCATTTTGTGAAAGTCACAAAGGTGCTTCTCATTATACCATGGTGGTTTAACTTGAGGCTCTTGATAATTTTCGTAGACTAGGATTTTGATGAGATTCACTTGTACCAGCTATTGCATGACAGATTTGATTGATTCCCCAAGTGGTGTGTATTTTTTTTTAGGGGGATATCTGTTCCTTGGGGGTGGTCCCTCTTGAGCATTTAGGTTGTTGAAAGTTTGATTGTTGGTTTGTTGTTGTGATGATGGGTTGATTTGTGGGTTGTATTGGGTATTGATTTGTGGTTGTGGGTACATTTTTTTTTGTGTATTCTACCTTGGGGCATTGATAACAAATTTGGCGTCAACGACACCATCGTTGGTGACATTTTTATTCTTTTCCCACGTCCGAGGTTTTTCATTGTAATTTGTTGATGGTCAATTGCCTTGGTATGTGGATGTGCCCCCTTGTACTATAAGGGCTCTTTCAATGTTGAACACCTTGGGGATCAATTGGTCATATGTTGTTATGCATTGCATTTTTAAATGGAAGGACAAGGTCCCTTCGAGGTTGGAGATGATGGTCCCAATTTGTTGCTCTTTTGGCATGGACCATTTGCTCTTATTGGCCTTAGATCGCCATCATTGCAAGAAGGTTGTGAATGTTTCCCCCTTGGCCCGTTTTAGGCCAGATAATTCTTCCAAGCTCATGTCCATGCCTATGTTAAATGAATAATTATGTATGAATAAGTCCACAATTTCTTGAATTTTTTTTATTCTTGGGGGAAGGTTGGAGAACCATTCCATTGTTGGACTAGCCAAACTTCAAGGGAAGGGTCGCATCAGATAGGAATCGTCATATACAACTTCAATATAGTGTATGTGGAATTCCCTGATGTGATCTTCAGGATTGTCAGTCCCATGATATTTGTCAAATTTTGGTATCTCGAATCCTTGTGGGAATGGAACCATTGCAATGCTTCTGTCAAACGGATAAGGGCATAAATTCCATTGTGATTTTGTTGTCTTTCTTGATTGCATGTCTAGCACTTGTTGCAAGAGAAATTTAACTTGCGTAGACAAGTCATTTTGTGGATCAAGTGGTGGGATGTATGTCTTTTTGGGTGGTATGGTTGCTTTGGTGACAAGTGGGATGACTTGCGTGTTTGTGTTCAAGATATTTGGCTATGCATTTGTGGGAGGTTGTTCTAAGTTTTTTTGTGCAAGAAACACTTGTTGGTATGCCTTTAGTTGTTGTTGAGCTATCAATGCTTGTTGTTGTGTGTGTTGTTGCAAGGCTTGCTAATAGGCTTGTTGTAACAAGGCTTTTGCTTGGGATTGTTGTGCTTGGTATTTTTCTTGTGCTTGAGCTTGAGCTTTTTGAGTGGCTTGTGTAGCTTATGTGGCTTGAGAAGCTTGTGCAGCCTATGCAGATTGAGCGGCTTGTGCAACCTATGCGGATTGTGCAGCTTGTGCGGCTTGTTGTTGCACTAAATCTTGCACTCTTGCTTGGGAAGCCTATTATGCTTGTTGCACAACTTGTTGAACTTGCAATTGTTGAAGTTCCTTTTGATACGCTTGTTGGGCTACTTGCAATGTGATGCTGTATTGATTTGATATGTTTGGATTTGGTGGTATGGTGTGAGATGGTGTGATGAGAGCTTGTTGGGGTGGTTGTAGAGGTTCTTGTTGAGTGATGACAAGGGGTTGTGTGGTATATGGTATGGTTGATGTGCTTGGCCCTTGGGAAACCATGTTTTGAGATATTTGGGGTGTTATAGATGGTGTAATAATTGGTTGATATGTTTGGATTGGTGCCACTTGGTGTTGCGATATCAATGGCATGCTTGGAGGGTTTTGTATGATTTACATGCTGATTTGATTTGTGACTAGAGGATTGATTTGACTTGATTGGTTTTGGATTGGTATGTTGGGTAAAGGGGGTTTCCCTAAACCTTGGATTGGTGTAGATGTTGATGTTAAAAGATGGAATGATGGGAAGATTGGTGGTGTGTTTCCTTGCAGAAGTTTAAAATTTCCCACTTGTCCAAATGAATCTACTTGTCCTTGTGACATCATGGGGAGAGAGACTTGTATATCAAGAGGATATGTCAGTATTGTAGAAAAGGTGGAGGGATTGTTAGTATAATGAAAAATGAGTGGAACATATGGATGTTTTGGGTCTTGTGGGATGGTGTTGGTCATACCCATGATGGTTTTTGGATCCAATTTTTGGTTATTTACAAGGGGATGTGTTTGAAGAGCTTGGAGTAATGAACTCCCCTTGGTAATCATGGGTTGACTTGGAGCATGAGATGATGTTAGTTGTATGATGGGTTGGATGATGTTTGGGAATGAAGGCATGAATGGTGCTTGAGGTATTCTCCCAAGAGGTTGTTAAAAAATAGTGCTCACATCAAAATTAGAAGGAATTTTAGCCCCTTCTTTTGCTAATGCCAACATGTATTTTGTGGGATTGAGCCTCATGACCGTGTTGACAATCTTGTGCATTTCAAGATTTTGGACAAGCTCAATTATTTCATCTTGGGTCATTCCTTGGAAGTTATTAGTGACATCCTCCACTTGGAAACCTCCCTCTTGAAGAGCTTGTTGTAGTTGAATTGGGTTAAGTGGAGGGTTGGTATATTCTATGGGGTTGAATTTTGATGCAATTTGAATTAGATCATTGGAGGTGGATGTTTCTTTGTTTTGTTCCATGCTCTTCTTATGTTGAGATCTAGTTTGGACTAAATAAGGATCAACTTTGGGAATATAGGAGGTAAACCTCTAATTCCTCGGGTTGGTCTAAAATTTAGGCACAAAAAATAAAATCTAGGATGTTAAGGATCAAAGGATGGTGGTGTGATAAATGAAGGGATGAATGATATGAATGCTTGAACTTTTGAGAATCTTGGAGGAATACTAGACTTTAGGATTTTAGGATTTTGATTTTGATTTGGTTTGATTTGGACAATGGACTCATAAATTCCAAGATGTTAGATGTTATCTTGGAGTAAACTTGTCCACAAGGATGATAATTTAACTAAATGTATGAGGAAGGATTCATCGATACATACTTAGCCAAACAAGGTGATTTTGATTTTGATTTGAAGGATTTACCAAAAGTCTAGTATGAATGATTTTTTTCTAAAAGATATTTGTGAGATGGGATTTGATTGATGTTGTGAAAAATGAGAGTGTTGATTTGATCCTAGATGAACTTAGAGAGACTTTGTTTACAAGACCAAGGTATTGAAAAACATGCTATACCTCTAAAACTTTCAACCCTATGTGAGAAACTCAAAACACTGGAAACGACCTGCATTTTGACAATAATAGAAGGAATACAAGTTCGGATTATTTATTGAAGCATGCTTGTAAAAGTTGTAAACCAATCTATCTCTAGTTTCATGAGTTGCTAGAAGATGTTGCTTGAGAGCCTTTGGACTAAGATGTCTTTGACATTTATTAAAATTTGGCTTTGGGATTTTGATCTTGCGGGAAATCATTTGAACAAACACATATGTGGGGTTCAATTGTCTTTTATCTTGATTAAATGGATTCTTTTTACCACAACACTTCTTGCTTACCTTTCAAACTAAATGTCTATGTCTCAACTTATTTTCATTCCAAAAATTCCATTATGTGAAAATAAAAGAATCAAAGGCATAGTTTTCCTAGGTTGACTTTAGAGAGAACAAATTGAGATATGGGCCCAAATATTTAGAAGCCTCTAAGGATAGAATCCCTAGGGACAAGTAGTAATATTTGGACTCTTCAAGGATATTTGTTCTTCCAAAGGGTTTGAAATTTTGATGACTTGTTGAATGTTTGTTTCAAAGTTTTGAGATCCAAGCAAAGTATTTAACTAACTCAAAAATTACACAACCCTAGGATAGAAATGGCTATATTTGTTGGGTTCCCACTTGGATTTCTCCAAACACTAAGACAAAGTGAGCAATTAGAGATTTGGCAACACTGGCTCCCCCTTACTCGGCACACACTTCTTAGGACCACCAAATCTCAAAATCCTAAAGATACGGAGACCTTAAGGATTTTTTTTGTTTCTACTTTGAATAGTACAAATGTGTGGCAACTTCATAACGACCATTCTTGCACCAACAAATATTAAGGATTTTTGGCTTTTTAAACAAAGGGTTGTAGTAAGGGCATTCGGTTCAGGGGACACTATGATAAAATCCCTCAAGAGGTCTCCCAACCCTTAGAAAAAGGGCTTTACACATCATAAAGACACTGGGGAGAGCTATCATGCATCACTCCTATTGATTACAAACTTTCCTTGCAACCACAAATTTATATAGCGGCTCGGAAGAGCTTGGCTTTAGCTCGTTACCGCTTGGGTCGTTCCCTTAGGGTGAGTACTTTTTCCCACCAAGGTAGGCCTTCTAAAGATTAACAAAAGTGAAGAAGTACATTTTTAGTTTGATCACTTAAAGCACTTAGGAGGGAACACACACAATGCATTTCCTTCACACTCGCATGATTGTTCAGTTTTAGATCCAAATTTGAAATGTGTGGGTAATTTTAAACAATCAATGCCACTAGAATGCTTTTGATTCTCAAGATCACCAGAAGGCACGAGAGAAGTGCATACACATTTGAATGAAACAAATTGTAAAAAATTACAAGACAATAAAAACAAAAATTCTTTTTAAGCCCAAAATAAAGATGAATTATTTTTAGAGCACCAAGCTTAAATATGAGTTTGTCTTGTTCAATTTTACCCCAAATTCAAATTCTAGCAAGTTCCTAATGTTCAATTTTAACCAAATTTGACAAAGCTTGAGTTGTTTGGTTAATTTTAAGCCCAAAGATGAAGTGAGTTTTCCTAAAACAAAAAACAAAAGCAGCAATTGGATGCCCTAGATTATTACAATAAGCATTTAAAAATGATTTTTCAAGTTCAAGTTCAATTTTCCAACTCAAATCTGCTTGCTTTTGCTTAATTCCAATGCCAACTTGGAGGATAAAGATACAAATGGCTTCATAAGAGATTTCCTAAATCCCCATGGTGGGCGCCAAAATGTGGAAGCTTTTTTTTGCATTATCTCAAGAACAAACATTAGCATATTTAATCCATTTTCAACAAAGCAAACACAAGCCTCCCTATGAGATATTTAAACATACTTCATGATGCAAACAAAACAATAAAATATCAAAGAAACTAATTGAGAGCATACAAAAAGCATGTGCAAAACCTATCCCATAGTGGGAGTGGTGCTCATTTGATGTGAAAAGGATGCTCTTTCCCACCCCCTTGATAAGCTTCCAATGATATGATGAACAAGCAAAGATGAGTGATCAAGTGTAAGATGAATATGCCTATAGTGCAAATGCATAAGATTGTAGATGGATTTCAAGTAGAAGTGGCTTCTATTTATAGGTTGACGGATTGAAGAAAGGAGAGATGGGAGGAATGTGGGACTAAAAGAAAGCCCATGATATTGGTACACTTGAGTGAATTCAGCACACTTTGCATGTGGTTGAGATGTAAGAGGCATGAAATGCACATGGTTGAGATGTTTTGGAGGGAAATTGTTTGTGGTTAGAAAGTCAAATAAAGGGAGTCAATGAAGGAATATTCCCTAGAATATGCTTTTGAGAGGATAAATGAGGTAATTAGTTAATTAAAAGAAATTGTTTTCATGTGCATGTGGCTTAGTTAATCAGGGTTTGATTTAACTCTTGGGGAGTTAAAAGCTAGAGAATTTATTAATGATGATTAGAAGGTGATTAAAGTTAATTAATTTAGAATTTAATTAAATTTGAGTGGGTTAGTGAATTTATGATATTTGATTTAAATCATTTGATTTATTTAATCAAATAAGAGGACTTTGGGGATTTAATTAAATAAATTGATTTATTCAATTAAACATGATGGACATTAGTGAATTAATCTAATAAACCGCTTTATTTGATTAATAGAAGAATTTGATGATAATTGATCAGAATTAGATGCACTATGTTAGGATTATTTGCATGTCTACAATATGTTAACCATACCAAAGCTATACCTTCTGATAAATTTGATAAGGTGCCGCATAATAATGAACTTTGAGCTTCATGAGGCAAGCAAAGCTTCATATGCTTGACACCCATGAACAAACAAGATGGCTCCATAGGCAGGCAAAGTGTGTTAAGCAAGGTGGCCATATAACAATTGTTATAAATGAAAAATAGTGTAAGGTACATTCAAAGGGATTTTTCTTAGTTCATGTAAGGTATATTCTTAGGGAAAATCGTGCTTAATGTATCCAAGAGAGGACAAGCCAAAGAAATATCACGCTCTCAAAGGAAATCAAACCCAATAACACCACCAAGAAGAGGACGCATTGCAAGAAGAAAATCACACAATGAAACATGAGTTTCAATGTATGCCCCCACTTTAAAGCGGTTGCTAACACCATTAATGTGAGAAATTTCTTAAAAGCAGAAGAATACATGAGAGCTTATTTAGAAAGCCCTATGCCAAGTCATATGTTTCCAATAAGCTACGTCATGAAAAAGGGAAGGGGTTGCCCCCAAAATCAGTACGTCACATGTGATCCAACTTAAGGCACATCATCCAAATATCAAGCTTGCTCTTATATGTACATGAAAGGTGGTCAACTCTAGCCAAAAGAGAACAAAAAGTGGCATATGAGGACAAGGCTACCTAACCCCTTGCCCCCACTTAGTGTAGGACAAGGATGAGTTGGAATAATTGATGAGAAACATGGTAGAGTGAAAATCACTATCAATTAGAGGAATTAGGTGCCCTAACATAAGGAAGAGCACCACACTCCTTAAGATGTTGAATTTTATCACTTAAAGCCTTACATTCATTAGTAGAATGACCATGAACTCTATGATAGGCACAAAATGAACTTTTGTAGTAAAATTTATTTCATGTTCTTGGAGGGAGGGATATCAAATGATCTTGGAGGAGTCTGGACAAGATACTTGCTTGATCAATAGAAGATGTTATTTTATGTTGCGAAAAAGATATCTCTTGCTTAGTACAAGATGTCATACCTACACAAGACTCTTTAGATTGTGAGATTTTGTACTCTCCTTGACAGGAGGGTGTAAAATATATCAAGTTTGAATCATTAGTGTTTTGTGTGATGACATTGTGTATAGGAATGAATTTGCACCCCTTGTGTAAATTCCCCTTTTGCATACCCTCACCTTAGAAAATCAAACCCGAAGGTGAAATTCCACATCACCCACCTACATTCCACCCACTTGGCATTTTTCTTGTGTGTCGGTGAGAGAATATTTGTCAGGGACACGAGCGTGACACACAAAAATTTGCATGTCACGCTACCGTCCTTGATGGATTCCTACATCTGAAGTTGGTAGATACGTTACACTCCTCATTCGGGATGAATTTTAATGTCCCTCTATCGACCAACCAACCTGAAAATGGCTTATTCCTTCTCATCCCACCTTCAAAAGCATTAACTTCACACATCACTTCACTTCTTCACATTCTCAAGCATTTTTCACTTTATCTTTTCACACTTCCAACAATCTACACCAGTCCATTTGAGCATTGCAGTAGCTAGAAAATCCATCAAATTCACTTTTGCACATGTCTCTCTACCACAGAAGTTGTGAGCTTGGAGTCTTGCAAAACCTCCCTTCATCACCACTATAGTTGTGGTGACTTTTCCAAGTTTGTTGCTTGCATTCTCCCTTCATTGGCCTTGAGAGCCTTTGGGTGGAGGTGGTACCACTTCACATTCCTCCTTTGTGATTTGATAGAGTAACTTTATTTTTTGTAGTGTTCAGTGTAGTTCTTTCAATCTCCTTTATCATAATTTCTACTTTGTTGCTTTCTAGCTATATATGGAGGTGGAAACACCAAAGCAGGGGTCTAACAGAGGCAAGCCCCTATACAACCCCAACAATTTTCCCCTTCTTATTTGTGTGTAGGTGAACGTGTGTGTGGAGCTCACTGGCGAACTAGTGTTTTAGTGAGATAATATTTGTCACCCTAGCTTTCATTTACTTGCTTTACCATCTTATCATTTACTTTTCATACCTTGTCATTTTTCTTTTCATTAAAATCAACTACCTAGGCTGTCAGTAGGTTTTTGGTAGTTTTCTTATTGTACTTTGCATTTTTTGGCCATATGGATGCTATTGTGCCAAAGAGATGCCAGTGTGCCATGCTATCATCCCAGACTAGTGTTGTTGTCCTTAGACATAGAGCTATATAAGGTGCAATTCAGACTCCAAAAATTGGCCCGTCTAATCCCAAATAGAATTCTAGGTCTGTAGAGTGACAAAAGTACCTCATAGTGCTCTTCGTTCTTGATCCTCGCCCCAAAACACCCTTTAGAGTGAGGTAAGTTAGGGCAGCCCTCCGCTCTTGGCTCTCTGTGACCTGGAGCATTGACATGGGTAGTCCCCCTCTCTTACATTTTTGGTGAACCCAACGTGAACAACATCTATCCATTCGCCTCTGTTGAGACTTTTCCCCCACATCTGGTGGTTGTTGTAACCCTAAGTGTTCTAAAGGTTTATGAACATCACAACCAATTCCAAAACTTATGGGTACATTGTTAGGAGAAGCGTGCGACACTTACTAATGGAGAAGACGAAGGTCACTTCTAGTTTCGTCTCTAGTTTTTCCACTGGTATAGCTACAAACTCTACCACGAGTTTTCCTATGAATTATGCTGATGAGATGGGTTTCATGGAAGAAACCACTTGTGTGCCTACCCCTCTAGAATCTCCTATGCCTTTATCCATAGATGAGGATGATGTTGTGCATATTCCTATGGAAAACCTTATGGCACTAGATAATAGAGTGTTAGACCTTGTAAATCATTTGGAGAAAGTATTGAGCATTGAGAGAGCCGGTAAGCTTACTGACGAGGTGAGAAATTTCTTAGGGATGGATCGAACATGCATAGAGTTTCTATGAGGCCTTGTCAATCTAGCTGAAGCTTATCTCCCTTCGTATAGGCCTAGATCAGGTATGACCTGAGGGGAAGTGCTCGATGCCTAAAATAGGCATTTCAATGCCTATCATGTCCATGTGCATGGATGAAACAGAGCCCTTGATCAGTGTCTCTTCTGCTTCCCAAAGGCCTGACACTCTCAAGGTGAGTAAAATTCCCCTTGGGTTCAGTTTCACCCCTCCTACTGCCCCTGGCAGTGGGGGCTTCAGTGGAGTGAATGGTGGTGACTCTGGTAGCGGAGGTGGTACTGGAAAAGGAGGCTTTGATGGAGGTAATGGTGGTGGTTTCAGTAGTGGAGGTGGCTCCAATGGAGGCCCTACCGATGGTGGTGGCTTTGGAAGTGGTCACAACAGTGGCTCTAGAGACAGTTCTGGTGGCAGTGGCTCTAGAGGTTCCACTGGTCCTTTGTCATCTTCTCACCCTATTTTGAATGCCCTTCTTCAAAACATGGGTCGAATCCAAAACTTGTTGGTGAACCTTTCCCAAGCCTTTGCCCAACCTATATTTCAACCTTTTTTCTGACATAGCCCATTGTCGGTAGCAATCTTGAGTATTCCCTTCCCGCAAGGAATGGAGATTCCTAAGTTTGAGAAGTATGGCGGAAAAGGGGACCCACAAACACATGTGTCCACGTTTAATGCCATATGTATATACTTCTTCCATCATGACGCGTTGATGGAAACATTATTTCCTCGATCTCTCAAGGATACAACACTTGAGTGGTATTGTTCCTTGCCCAACAATTCCATATTTTCATTTGATTAGCTTGTAAATCAATTTCTCTGACAGTTCCAAGCCAACATTGGATCGAAGATGACCTTTTCAGATCTCGCCCAATGTAAGCAAGGGAATAATGAGAAGATAATTGATTTCATAGCGCGATATCAATTGCTCTTTTCATAGATCTCATACCCGTTCCTTGATTTTGATGTACTGAAGGTGTTCATAGGAAACCTGTCAAGACCTTGGCAGGAAAATTTTTCCCTCATGAAATACCCTTCTTTTGCGCATATGTGTGCTACGTTACGAGAATATTAGTAGATGGTAGTTCGGTTTGGGGGATCCTCCTCGCACTCCTGCCCAGAAGGAAAATCTATCATATCAATCTCAGGGAAAGGTAAGGCTCTTGCGAATGTAGTCGACACAAAAAATGATAATGACCTCAGACACAACAAAAAGTGTACAACGTTAGTAGAACCTTATTCTTCCATCTTGTAGAGGTTGTTGAAGGATAAGATCATAACCTTCGAAAACCCTCGACCTCTCAAGGAACCTTATCCTGATTGGTATGATGCAAATGCATTTTGTCAATACCATCAGGTCAATGGACATGATACAAACGTTGTATGCGCCTACGTTATGAGATAAAAGATCGCATCGATGATGGTACCATTCATCTCGATGGAATGAAAAAAAATGTGAATAAATCAGTAGCAAAATCCAATAGTGAGTTACAAATATACATGAACCTGTTTTCGTCTCACTCTGCTAACTTAATTATTGACTGCTTTGATTCTTCTACTTAGACCTCAGCATACGTTAACATGGTCATGGTTACTCCTTTCCCACAGCCTGTGACTGGATCGTTGGACATGACATTCACCTCATAGGACATTCCCTTGAACAACAAGCCCTCTCCCCTCTACATTCTCGTTCGCCTGAATGGGAACATTGTGACGGGGGTCTTAGTTGACCTTGCAAGCCAAGTGAATTTTTTACAAAGGGAGTATGAAGAAACAAATTCTACCATTCATATGCATGATGGCCTCTCTCTCAAACTGTATGGCTCAATAACTCTTTCTGTCCTAGTTGGACCTAGGGCCGTGAACAAAACCTTTGATATTATCCCAAAATTTGATTTGTTCAGGGTGAAGTTAGGAATACCTTGGCTAGCTTCCATGAATGAAATCACTTATGTCATTCATAAGTGCTTAAAATTATCCCATAAAGGTGTTGTACACATCGTGCATGACACCGGATATCAGCCATTGGTGTCCCATGGGGGCTATTAATTGGATCATTTTTGGCCCGCCTCGGTTAGTTTGCTTCCCTCAAGAATGGACCTACTTTACCGAAACTATGTGAAGTATAAGATCGGGGGTAAAGGACAACTGAAAGTGACCCCTCCAGTAGTGTAGTAGCAAGTTGCTCCATCTTCTTGAAAGGGAAAGGAGAGGCCTGCCCACCCTCAGGGTGCCCCTTTCTCTCCTCTTTCTGAAGAAGAGTTTTGGATGTCTACTCTTGGATTCCACATGAGAAGTTTGATGGTACTTGCTTGGCGCAAAGCTAAGATCAGGATATCAGATCTTCCTACTGTGCCTCCTGGACCTTGGCCCTACCTATATGGTAGGAGGAAGGGTCCCCATGGGGAATCCTCTATGTCTCGGCCTCCATGTCTTCCCACCGCTCCTGATCCTAAAGCAGTGAATGGGAAGAGGCCCGCTATCGAGGTGCTAGAGCCGACTCCCCCTATTGTTTCTCAACCTCTTCCTCTTTCTCCCATCCAAGAGTTTGTCCTTCCATTGGAGATGGTTGTGATGGACACCCCTATGGTTGAGTAGGAGCCTTATGTCCCTTCCCAACACCTAGCCTCTAGCTCAAAGAGTCATAGAAACTACCTTGCATGCGAGCGCAAGCGCTGAAAAAAGGATCTAGCGGTTGAGAACACTGCTTTACAGAGAAAGGAAGAGGAGTTGACCACCCCTATTTCAGGGCCTCCTAATGCATCCTCCTCTCTCCTCCCCTCTACTTCTATTCAATTGAATCCAGTCCTGCCTTTAGCTACCCTTGTGAGTGTGAGTGCACCTGATCCTAAAAAGGTGCAAGTGTTTATTGCTCCTTCAGTCGAGCCACCTATTTTGATGTCCCTCCCAAACATCCTGCCATTCCCTAAACCCATGGACATTCCAAATACCTCGGTGGTTTCTGCTATAGTTTTCTCCTCCCCTTCCATGTCTCTCGCCTTGTCTATGGGAAGTTTACATCTTCCTATGAAGCAGAAAGTAGAGGATGGCCCTTCTCGCAATGGGGGGCATAAGAGGAGTCCACCCTCTTTAAAGGGTGGTTCGACATTAGCATGTGACGTCCTTATGATGGAGCCAAATCTAATGTCCCCTGAGTTTGTCACTACTCCCAAGTCACTCAGTGAGCCAAGCAGTGAATCTCGGGTGCTACCCTCCCTGTCCGTTGAGGTAACAAATGGCACTCCCATGAAGTGAATGTTAAGTCTCTGGATGAAGTCTCAGACTTGTTAGCGATCTTCACAAAATAACTGACCATTGCTCCACAAGAGCCTAGTGGAGAAGACCTTATGAGGCCTTCTTCCTTAGCCCTTGTTGCGGGAGGGTTGGAAGCAGCTCCCCTTAATATTCCACCATTGCAAGCTCATCTTCCTTCCCCATACAATGATCTAGACTAGGAAGCAGACGATCTCTTGGTTGATGAGTGTTAGGGGGAGGCCTCTTCTTTATCTTTAGAATAGGTGTGTGTGTGTGTTGTGATGTTTTCCCCCGTGCTTGCATTATGTGTTCCTAGATGACCTTCGTCACCCTTGTAGGTGCTTGGATACAAGAGTGATTATGTGTTGTAAACTTCCTCTATTTGTTCCATCATTCTTCCCCTGTTATGTGTTTTGATTTTCAGAAAATTGGGGATGATGCAAAGTGTTGGGGGCATTTAGGCTTCCCTTCCATGTTGACACAATTTTTTTATTTTTACTTTGTCTTCTTGTGCATTCCTCACATGGTCTGATATAGTAGGGGGTTGATGATAATTCATCTATATAATATTACTATACTTATATATATTTATGAACAACTTTGACCCAAAAATATCAGATCACCCCTATGTCTCTTGTTCGTGATGTTTCTATTTCTCTTTCGCTCTTTTCTCTTTCTCTCCTCTTTGCTTGAGTTGTCCCTCGTGTGTGTGACAACGTCACTTTCACAATGTTTCAATTTTCCGAAAATGCATTCGTAGCCAACGAATCTTTTCTTGAAAATCTTAGCAACCTTTTTCAAGAAATCACATTCTCAACTTGGACCCATAACAGAACATGTTTCCTTCGTCATGGGTTCACAAAGAAAGAACTTGAGAACTTTCCTTCATGGTGGGAGCAAATTTTCCTACAAGAGAAGCCTCAACCTCCCCCTCGTAGGGGGCATTTTCCTCCTTTCGAATTCCTTGATGAAGTGAAAATATTTTGAAAGGATTCCTTGATGATAAAGTGATTTTGTGAAAAAACATTATCTCACTTTCAAACAACGTGTCCCTTGAGTGGAACCCTCTTCTTGTGAAGGGTTCCCAAGGGACCCCTTTGAAAGTCTTTCAGTTTAATTGACTTTTTGCTTGACTATCTACTTGTTTTTTTGCGTGGCTGCTTTTTTTTTGGCATGTTTTATCTATAGATTAACATGTTGCTTTGCAGGTGCACCTATGAAGCCACTTTCCAGTCCAACTCTGCGGAGTCCCCCTACACTAGGCTTCCTTCATGAGAGAATTTCTACACTCTACGAGCCTGTAAGGTGGTTACTCTCTCATGAAAGAAGCCTTACACTGGGCTTCCTACACTCTGCGGGCCTGTAAGGCACTTACATCATGTGAGATCTATCCATCATTGGTCTGTGGGCCTTCGTTGTACTTTGTGCAACTTCATAGTTCTGCGGGGCTATGGATTCCTTTTGTTCAAAACTCCTTAGGAGAGAGTACTTGTGGAGTTCTTTGTCTACCCTTCACTTTCGAGTTCGCTAGATCGTAGTCTTCTTCCTTAATGGTTCAGGTATACATCTCTAAATCTTCAATCTACTTTACTGAACAATCATTGATACTCGTGATTGCTAAAGTGGGGGAAAAATGTATAGGAGCGAATTTACACCCCTTGTGCAAATTCCCCTTTTGCATACCCTCATCTTAGAAAATAAAACACAGGAAAAATTCCACATCACCTACTTGCCTTCCACCCACTTGGCATTTATCCTATGTGTCGGTGAGAGAATATTTATCAGGGATGCGAGCGTGATGCATGAACATCTGTGCGGTGAGTTGTCATCCCTAACAAATTCCTGCATCTGAAGTTAGCAGAGATGTTACACTCCTCATTGGGGATGAATTGTAACATCCCTCTATTGACCAACTGACTCGAAAACGACTTATTCCTTCTCATCCCACCTTCAAAAGCATTCACTTCACACATCACTTCACTTCTTCACATTCTTAGGAATTTTTCACTTCATCTTTTCACACTTCCAACAATCTACACCAATCCATTTGAGCATTGCAGTAGCTAGAAACTCCATCAACTTCACTTTTACACATGCCTCTCTACCAAAAAAGTTGCGAGCTTGGAGTCTTGCAAGACCTCCCTTCATCACCACTGTGGTTGTGGTGACTTTTCCAAGTTCGTTGCTTGCATTCTCCCTTCATTGGATTTGAGAGCCTTTGGGTGGAGGTGGTACCGCTTCACATTCCTCCTTTCTCATTTGCTAGAGTAACTTTATTTTTTGTAGTGTTCAGTGTACTTCTTTCAATCTCCTTTATCATATTTTGTACTCTAATATTGCTTTCTAGTTGTTCGTGGAGGTGGAGACACCAAAGTGGGGTCTGACTGAGGCAGACCCCTATATAGCCTCAACAATTTTCCACTTCTTGTTTGTGTGTAAGTGAATGTGTGCATGGAGCTCGTTGGTGAAAAGTTGTTTCAATGAGATAATATATGTCATCCTAGCTTTCATTTGCTTGCTTTACCATCTTTGCAATTACTTTTTGTACCTCATCATTTTGTTCTTTTCATTAAAATCAAATAGCTAGGCTATCAGTTAATTTTTGGTAGTTTTTTTATTGTACTTTTCATTTTCTGGTCGTACGGACGCCAAAGCACAAGAGAGACACTAGTGTGTCATGTTGTTGTCCCAGACCCATGCTGCCATCCTCAGACATAGAGCTATCTGAGGTGCAGTTCAGACTCCAAAAATTGGCTTGTCTAGCCCGAAATAGAATTTCAAGTTTATAAAGTGACATAAGTACTTCATAGTGCTCTTCATTCTCGATCATCACCCCAAAACACCCTTTAGAGTGAGGTAAGTTAGGGAAGACCTCCGCTTTCGGCTCTCCGTGACTTTGAGCCTTGACATGGTTGGTCCCCCTCTCTTACACATTGATAGTAGGTGAAGACTTCTTTGTTTCTTTCGTTTCTTGCAAAGGATAATAATCAAGACCACTAGTGTCTATCAATTCAGGATGCACTAATGTTAAAGTTGGATTAGAGGGATCTTTCGTAATAGTGTTGATATTAAGTGAAGGATTGTTTGTGTCTTTCAAAGGAAAATAACCAAGACCACTAGTCTTTTGTTATGTGTTAGGCTCTATAGGGACACAGATACCTTGTTATTTAGCACCACATCCTTTTCCACTATACCCAAGTTGTTTCATCAATTCATAACCTTTTCCATAAATCTTTTTCTTTTCTTTCAGATTTGGTGGTTGTCCATAATTAAGTTCATCAAATTTTTTCGTGTAATTTTTTTTCTTCTGTTCTAAAGTGTTTGAGGTGGATGATTTCGAAGGTTCTTCCGAATTTTGTGTCGAAATTACTCCTTTTTCTTTTCCCTTTTCAGAGTCTTTTTTTATGATCTTGTATTCTCCCATGAATGAAGTGAAATCTAAGGAACCATAATCATTTTCTAATAGCTTTGTGACTTCCTCAATATGTTTTTATTTGTCTTTCTATTGCAAGGGTTTCGCTTGTGTAGTTGGTGCTAATGTCACCAAAGGATTTTCCTTTCCTTTCTCAATGTTTAAACAACTGTTTGATTTAGGTTCAACTTTGATTGCATATACTTTGTTGTTGTAGACACACTTCATTACATGGTGAAGATTTGAAGGTATTGCATGCATCTCATGAATCCATGGTCTACCTAAGAGAAGGTTATATGAAAGTTCATGAGGCATCACATGAATAGGAGTTTGTAATGTGGCCTTTCCAACTGTAATAAGCAAAGTGATCACATCGAGCGATTATTTTCCTACATTGTCAAATCCCTTAATAGATAAAGAGTTATGTTGAATTATTTATTTATCCATGCCAAGCTTATCCAAAAGGGTTACACTACACACATTAAGGGTGGAGCCATTGTCAACAAGGGTTCTTTTTATTCCCCACCCATTGTAGTCAGCTATTATCATGAAATCATCATTTTGTTTTTTCACTTCCAAGGGAGGGAGCTCACTTAGGTGGAAAAAAATGTTAGCATTTATTCCTTGAATCATGGCTGCTATGTCATTTGGTTGCACATTGGAAGGGATAGGAACTTGTTGTAAAGAAATTTGAATCATGTTGTGGTAATGAGGGGAGGCTTGAATAAGGTCCCATAATGATATCTTAATAGGAGTTTTCTTTAGTAGTTCAACAAGATCGTACTCCTTTTCACGAGGAGGACTCAACAAGATAGGGTTAGGCAGGATAGGATTAGGCAATGGGAGAGGTGTTGAAGATATTTGTCTTGGTTGAAAATTGTTTCTATTTTTATATATATGAGCAACAATATTATAATTCAGTTGTTATGACACATTATTCCTAGGTGGGTAAAGGATAAGTCCGGGTTTGTTTTGAGTTTGTGGTTGTGGTGAGGGTGGGTAAAGAATTAGAGTATTTTTAGGATGTTCCACAGGGTATGTAGGAGGTTGAATAGTCAAGGGGGGTCTAATGGACACTTGCGCATTCAACACCTCTACAATTTTGGTTTTATTTCTTTCTACTGAAGGGGAGTTTAGTGTCATATTTTCACCATCACCTAAGGAAGCCACATTACTATTGTTTGAAAGAGATGTGCCAATGTCATAATTTTCTTCCACCATGATATACTCCCTAGGAGGAGAGTTTTTAGGAGAACTACAAGCTAGATGTTCATGGCATTCAAAGGTTGGTTCTTCTAAAATGACTTCATCACAAGTAGGGGAATGATCAATGGTTGAAATGTCTTGTTTATCAATGATGGCATTCTTTTGTTCAATAATTTTTTCCCTAGGGGAAGAGAGACAACTAAGATTCTCATGGCTCTTATTGCTTTGATCTTCTACTATCAAAGTTTCTTCTTCACTAGTAGTAGAGATATTAGGAGAAGTTCCAATTTGATTGTTATGAGTGTCCATAATTTCATCCTTGTTTTCCAAGGGCACATTCTCCTGTGCCCTAATATCTACCCTAGTAGGATAGCTTTTAGAGGAGTAACAGACAAGATGTTCATCACATTCTGTGGATAGATTTTGTAAAGTAGCATCATCATAAATAGGGGAGCCATCGAGAGAAGGAGAATCATGCTTTTCAATGATTGGATCTTTCCATTCAAATAGATCTCTCCAAATTGTAGGAGCATTAGGAAAAGGGAGAAATGATATTTTCATGACTTTCAAGAGTATCTTCTAACACTAAACTATCTTCTTCATTACTAGGAAGGATATTAGGAGAAGAACCAATGTGGTTATCATGGTTATCTACAATTACATCCTTATGCTCTATAATGTCTTTCCAAGTGGGAGAGTTAGGATTTTCATATCTCTCAATCATTAGATCTCTTAGCACCAACATGTCCTCCTCACAAATGTAATTTTTATGGTCATTTACAATTGTATCCTTTTTCTCTAAAGTATTCTCACATGCAAGGGAGGTGTTGGGAGAGGAATGTAAACTAAGTTAGTGGAAATGATTTCATTTTCTATTGTTATAATATCTTCCCAAGGGGGATGAGGAGAAGGAAAAACATGACCTTCATGATTCTCAACGATTGCATCTTGTTTCACCAAGATACCTTTGTCACTATCAGGAGAGGTATCGGGAGAAAAGCCATTATGATTATCATGATTGTCTATGCTTTCATCTTCTTCTATCACATCATTCCCACAAATAGGAGAGATAGGAGGGGGTGTAGATTTAAGGTATGCATTGACATTTTCACTTCCTTGTACTAAGAGACTCTCATAACTAGGAAGTGTATTGAATGAATGGCTAACATGCTTATTGACTAATTTTTTCTTTGCAAACTTGGAAAAGATAGATACTACCATTTTTATTACAAAAACGGAAAGAGAATTAGAGTGCAATGCAATGACCTAGAATGAAATGTGTAAGTACAAATTTTAGATTCTAGACAAGGTAATTCGCTGATTACACTATGAAACAATCTGAAAATGAAATGTTGTAAATACAAATTTAGAATTAAGCAATGCATGAAATGAACTGATTTAAGCTAGATCTAATGAAATGCATGTAACAGGAACTCAACCAATTGAAAGAGGTAACTAATGACAACAAAGAGAAGTGCAAAAACAAGGTTTTTAATGTTTTAAAGGTATTTTTAGGGTTGATCTAGGACTAATTCGCCCAAAGAGGTGTATGAGTCCCAGTCAGGGTTTTTCAATGGTTCAAATGTTGAAAAATGCACAATACAGAAATCCTAGAAAGTAGGTAAAACAACTTGTACTAGGACTAAATTGCCCAGAGGGTCATTTTTTTGAGCGTTTTTTAGAAAATTTTGTGTGAATGTTACATTTTCTAGTTTGGATGATATCTAGGCTAAGTGAAAATGCAAATTTTAGATGAAATTTAATGATGCAAGATGCAAAAATGCAAAAATGCAACCTATATGCACTTGCACTAATGCAAGATATAGAAACGCTAGACGCCAATTAACTAATGAAAAACCTAATGCAAAGTCAATGCAAGCTAGATCTAGGATTATGATGCAATCCAAATCATAATTAAAGTGTTCTAAATGCAGGTTCACCAAAATGATTTTTTGAAAAAAATTGCTCTATGGTTTAGGACATAGAACAACAAGATTCTCTAAATATCATTCAAGGAAACCCTAGAGATCTCAATCCAAGGATGTAAAGGGGAAATAGATATGCAATAGGGATGTCCTAGGGTATGATTATGGACTAAATGAGGGTTCACCACCAAGTTAGGGCTTTGAAAGACAAGAGATGAATGAATCATGCAAAGTACCATGCAAAACCTAACTAGATGACCTAGGAAATGAAATTGAAATACAAAATATCAAACTCAAAATCAATAGAGGTGCACCTAGAAGAGTGATAAGGTCAAAAAAACCTCCAAAACACTAAAAACTTGTTGTTTGATGTCCACTGGGACTCATACGCCATTCTGGGCGATTTAGTCTCAAACTAGGGTTTTTGTGCCAAAACTGGAATCTAACAGTGTATGATTTGAATCTCCTAAAACCTAAAAAATTTTAGTACTGGGACTCATATGCCCAAGGTGGCGATTTAATCCCAGTGCTAAGGTTTGGCTCAAATTCTTGTATTCTCTGGTAATTCCCTGTAGGTTTCTTCTTGCAAAATCTTCAAGTCAGAAACCCTGAATTCTGGCCTGTAAAAGACTTTCCATGATCTCGAAAACAATGAGACAACTCAGAAAACTTTCTTCAATCTTGTAACTTAGTCTTCAAAGATCCTTCAAGCTCCAAGACACCTAGATTTGCAATCACACATGTAGAGAGAAAAACTTGTTGATTGTTAGGGAATAGGGGTTTTCCCTGGTCAAACCCCTTTTAGGTAATTAAACCAAATGATGAGATAATGAAATAAGGACATGAACCATAAACCATGGAACATGAAACATGAAAAATGATACCTTGAATGATGCCTTGTAAATCTATAATATAACATGAAGTGACCATGAAGGATGTAGATCTAGATCTTGAAATAAGTGTAGAACAATGTTTATTCTTGGATCTTGAATGCAACATCAGAACACTAGCTCAACCCCATGCTTGATGCTTGATAATATTGACATGATGATGGATCTTGAATTGCTACAATAATTAATGAAAAAATATTCCCTTGAATGCCTTAGAAATTCTCTTTAATTCTCTCTTGATTCTCTTCTAAGGTCTTGTAAACTCTTGTAATCATAAACTTGCTATTAGGAATGCTCTCTTGAAAGTCTTAGGTGAAAATGAGTGAAATAACCATGTATTTATTCTTATGTATGCCAAATTTCCCGAAATTACAGCACTACAAGTTGACATCAAATCTAGGAAGATAAAATCCCACCAAAAAATGTATTTATATTAGGTCATTACTTGAGTGGGACTCATACGCTACAAGTGGCGTATGATTCCCAGTGGCTCAAAAATTGGGCACAAACTCCAAGATAGGTCCTGATTAATGTGAAATTCAAAATCAGGTCCCAAGGCCTAGGTGGGACTCATACGCCCAAGGTGGCATATGAGTCCCAAACCACTAAATATGGGAAACATGACCCAAAACACTGAATTATGAATGTTCATTTGATAAGTGTAAGGATTATCTCCAAAAAAATGCATTTAATAAGGCTTGTGGATGCAAAATAGGGCCAATTAAGGTATAGATAAGCCTAATTAGTAATGAAAACCCTAGATTTTGTGAAAGTGTGGTACAATACTTTACAACACCCTAGATAAGGTATAATTAAGTTCATTTAGTTTACAAAGGCCCAAAACTTAATGTGAAGGTGTAAATAAATACATTTTACAACATTAAATTAAGGCAAAATTAGATCAATTTAGCTTAAAAGGGCCCTAAATCCAATGTGAATGTGTAAAACACATTACAAAACTAGATCAAGGAAACATTAGGTCCATTTTAATGTTAATCATTGCTAAATTAAGTTTGAAAATGTAGACGATGACATTTTTCTAAACTATAGTATGTAACTACAATATTTTTGGAGTCACACATATTGTATGAATATATTACATATTTTGGCTTATTTGAAATCTCTTGCAGAAGACATATCATTATTTTGTAGGATCTATTTGTTTGAGGTTCAATGATTTGAATCCAACATGATATTCTAGAGCTCTAAATCTACACACATTCACAAATCAAAGGGGGTTTCAACCAAGAAAACTCATATGACACATCCTAGAGCCAAACAAAGCCTATCATTATGATCAAAAGCCTCTAAAACCTTAAAATTAATTATCAAATCATCAATTTTCAAGCACGTTACTGAAATCTATCAATTTTTTTTTGTCATATGACCTTATCTATCCCCATGGAGAGCATATTTTTTAAAAAAATCATCATTTTTATTTTTCTTTGTAAATAAAAAATAATTGCAAAAAAAAAATTACAAAAAGATTGTATGTAAAAAGTTGTTTGAAAAACAATTTAAAATAGAAAATAAGCTTTTCAAAAGGAGGTGTACTAGGTCTACTAGTGTTCTCCATAATAATACTATGTAGGTTAGTACATAGGTACAATAGTTACATCATCCCTTTTTGGGGGTTTTTTGGTAGCTTTGCCAAATTTGGCAATCAACTAAACCTAGCAAAAAATTAGTCATAACTAATTTTAGCTACATTTTATTTTATA
The DNA here is from genome assembly GCA_007258455.2 of Sequoia sempervirens. NCBI lineage: Eukaryota > Viridiplantae > Streptophyta > Pinopsida > Cupressales > Cupressaceae > Sequoia > Sequoia sempervirens. The sequence goes on along the minus strand of VDFB02075321.1, from coordinate 162,383,501 downwards.
AGGGGTTTCACTAATTATGGTAGACCTCTAAATTTAAAGAATTTTGTACTAAATTTAGCTCTAATGTCATGCTAGCATCATCTATTTTGGCTCTAAATTAGATCCCTTATCCATCAACAATTTCATTTTGGCACTCCAACTTCAAAGGGCCATATATTGGCCATAAAACATATTTTTTCAAGATTTTTTTTATTTGGGATATTTTTTCATTGTCTTTTTGGTGGTGTTATATTTTTAAAATTAAGTGTACATGTTTTTTAGAAATCACATATTCTTAGAGGCCACTCTATACAATTCTCATTTTTGGAGTGTCAAAGGTCTTGTTTGAGCACATACAAACTCCTTTTTGAGTCCCTTTTTTTAACCTACCTACTATTATACATTTTTAAAAATATTTTAGAGTCATGATTTCATCATATAATTCTTTTTTTGATAATTTAAAATCTTTATACATCAAATCCACCTAATGGTAAGTGTTAATGCACTAAATATGTTATGATATTTCTTGGAAATATTTGTAAGAATCATAAATATAGAATATAAATATTTTAGGGTTAATCATGCCACAAGTGCTTATACTTAGGAATATATCATATTAGGATCATAACAATATAAAGTGTCAAATCATTGTGGTTTTCTTGGGGGAATCTCTTATTGAATCCAGTGGTTAATCTAGTGTTTTTGCTTTTGATTTTGTTGTTCATGTGATCATGTCTCTCACTAAATCCCTTCCATTTGAGTATTGTTCATAATCCTCATAATAAATGGAAAGTTAGGCGTTGATATTGTGGGAAGAAATGGAAGATAGTAGAAGATGTATTCATCATCAAATTAATGAAATGAAACAAATTCTTCTCGATCATGGTATTCCTCTACCTGATCATCTAGTTCTACCTGATCATCTAGTTCTACCACATACAAAAATATTATATGGTCTCACTCAGACATCTTTTCAAATATCATTATCATTTGGGGATGAATAATGTAGCTATGGGCAAGAGACACTGCAAATATCTTTAGGTGTTGTCATTGATGGCAACCCTAGTCCGTGAATGGATCCGCATGTTGTCATTTTCTCCTACCAACAAACAAATTGAGGATAGTCTAGAAGAACAGAGCATCCGACAGTTTTGTGTTCTTCGATTCTCATGCAGATTTTTTGTTGTTATTTCAAGTTGTGGATCTTATGGGAGGTTAATTAATGTATTTCTTGTGTTATCCAAAAATATCAGTGCCTCGTACCGAGTTATGTGTAAGTATGGAGATCCGATTGGATATCTTTCTGTTCATCAGTGTTTTGTGGCCGACTCAGTTGATATATCGTGTTGCAGATATTTGAGGAATGTTTATTCAAATGTTTTTGTGTTAGAGCATTTTGTTTTGAGTCCAAGCTAAGTTGTGGACGACCGTTGTAGATGCACATTAAATATTATTCATGATTTAAGCTGACAGTTGTGAATATTTCTAAGTTTTATTGAAGCCGACTTGTTGTGACTAAATTCTTAGTTGCAGATATATATAAATGATCAATTATATCATTTTGAGTGTGCATAAGAGTGTTGATATGTGTTGCGATTATTAGAAGGGCGATTGAGCGATTATGCACAGTTTCACTTGTGCATTAAATATTTTGTAATGCAAGTTTGTACAGAGCAGAGCAAAAGTGTAGAATCAGTCAGAAGGACAGAAGATCGACTACTGAGCCTAACCAAAATTGTAATCAAGCATGTGTAGATTCTATTGTCTAAGTTCATTCTCTTGGATCTAATCCAAATCATTGTAAGGAAGTGAGCCTTTCTATTTTGAGCAGTGAGCTCTAGGAAGTGTGCCTAAATGCAAGTGCATTCCCTTTTGTAATCTTTCTTTTGAGTATACTCATATTATATTGTGGATTGGCCATCCACCGTGGTTTTTTCCTTAATAGGGTTTCCATGTAAAAATCCTTGTGTTATGGTGTTGTGGTTGTTTGTTTTCTGTTTATGCATATATCTTTTTGTTGAATGTTTTAAGTGGGTTAAAGATCATAATAATAAATTCAATTTTTTGCACAACACTGATTCACCCCCCCTCTCAGTGTTGCTTGTTTCCAACAATTGGTATCAGAGCTAGTTCCTCAGAAGAAGTCTAACAACTTGAGGAGATCTTGGAAAGTATTTTCAATAGATACAAGCAGTCTTCAAGAACAAATTTTGGTGGCCCTAGATGATCTTGACCAGTCAAAATATGAGAACCAAGAACTACAAGAAAATATTGAGAATGCAGAGAAATTCATTCAGTCATTGAAAGACAAAATCAATGAATTAAGGGAGAAAAGAAAGGAATTGTGTGATCAACTTAAGCAAAAGAATAGAAGCTTGGAAGATGAACAACTCAGTCATGCCTTGAAGGAGAAAAAAAAAGAATGTGAAAAGCTTTCCAAAGAGAACGCTGCCCTGAAGCATAAGATGGAATTCATCATGATGAAAATGGCCAAGGAATTGAAGATAAAAAGAAAAATGAAGAAAAGCTTACTCAATCTTTGAAAGAAAAATATGAACAATGCAACTGATTGGAAAATGAATTGGAACAATCTAAAAATAATGAGGAAATGCTTGAAAAATAGCTTGATGATATCATAAATGAACTTACTATTGCAAATGAGTACAAGGAGAAATTCAATGCAAGCTAAGCCAAGCTTGATGAACTGATTAAAGGTCAGAGGACTAATGGTGACAAGCGAGGTCTTGGCTATGAAGAAGGAGAAAATTCTGAATCTGGACAAAGGAACTCTGGACAAAGGAACTTTGGACAAAGGAATTGTGGACAAGGGAGATTCAGGCAAGGAAATCAGATGAGTGGAGCTAGAAGGAATTTGATAAGACAATGAAACGCTCAAAGATTCAATGGCTACTATTTTTCTTGCAAAAAAATTGGACATATGGCCTCTCAGTGTAGAAGCAGGATGAACACAAATGGACCATCATTCTCAAGTCAGTGCTTTAATTGTAATAAGTATGGTCATAAATCAAGTGAATGAAAAATTGTGATGAAAAACTCTCATAGAGATGTCAGATGCTATGTATGCAATATACTTGGGCATATTTCTAACCAATGCAGATCAAGGAAAAATCAGTGGAATAATAGGTCTAGAAAGAGAAATGTTGTGTGTTACCACTGCAACAAATTTGGCCACACTGCTAGATTCTATTGGAGAAGAAGAGGTCCGGTAAAACAAAACATGCAATAGGATGTTAAGGGAAAATACAAAGTCACTACAGATGTGATCAGGAGACAAATGCAAAAGAGATGGGTGAAGAAGGATCCCTCTGTTGAAAGAAATGCGCCTGCCCCAGAATCTACTTCTAGTAATTCCTATGGGAATTAGTTTTAGGCCTTTAGCCTAGGGGGAGTTGGAATTAGATGTTGTTCAACCAATTGGAGATAGTATCATATAGTATTGGAGATCCACAGAAGAATTATCTGTCTCAGTGCATGGAAACAGGGTAACCAGATGAGTTGGGTAAAAGCATTTATTGCAAAAAAAGGGTTAGTTGAGTGAGTGATAAAAGAACATTTTCATCCTTCATTTGTCACTTTGCATTTTGGAGAAAAGAATTTTGGAGAGCCCTAGAGAAAAATTTGCTGAGTTGAGGTGAGATTCAAGTGTGAAGAAGATTCTGCGATCAAAACTCTGATTCGACGAAAAGGTATTTATCGAAAAACCAACGAATTTGTGAATTTGTAAAAATGGCCACTCCATTGGTAGTTGAGGTTAAGGATAGACCCCGTCCAAATTTCAAGTGGCATCCTTATAAGTCTATTGAGACTGAGCCTCTAGGTGTGTTTTCGTTTGTACCATACAGAGTATTGCATACTAAAGATATTAGGGCTTATGTACATGCCAATATTGAAGAATTAGAAAGCTCTCAAATGATGAATCTATATTCCCATCATATGATTGGAGAGGACTTTACTGTAAAGCTGAAATACAAAACCCTAGAAGAGAAGAAGTTCACACAATTTGTGAAATTTCCCATATTTGAGAAAAATGAATGGGTGTGATATATCTTAAGACGAGTTCATGCCAAGTTCATGTGGTTGAATGTACCTTTTAAGATCACGAAAGAGGCTATAAGCACGGTCACAGGTCTAAATTCCTCTGGTGGACTTCCAGTCTTCAAATCTATGAAGAATGAAAAGGTTACCAGTGCAACAGGTGCACAATGGGATAAAAGGGCAATGCCAATCGAAGATATTGCCGAAGTGGATGTAAAATTTGCATCAATGGTCATTGGCTACAAGATCTAGCACTCCAGCTGGGATAATTCTGTATCTGGTATGACCATTTATGCAGCCTATCAGATGGTAAAAGAAAATTCAGATTATGACTTATGTGAGCTACTCAAAGGTCAGCTAATGGAGAATCTAGGTAAGATTAAGAAGGACAAAAATAACTCTTTTAAATATGGTAATCTGCTATTGTGTTTGTTCTTCTACTTCATGAGTGAGGTTCTGGGTGTTGGAAAAGTTCATTGGAAAAATGATCAGCCTATAGCTGTGCAAATAAGAGATATATTGCTTGGAAGTGGTGATTGTCAGACCAAAAATACTACCCTCTAGGGGTACTTCAAAAGTTTTCAGAATATGATGCATGCCAGAGAAAGAATTCCTACCTCAATTGTGGAAAAGTACCAAGAATCTGTTTCATGGTGGACATTGATCAATGCCATATGGAAGCCACTGATCCCAAAATGATATGGATTATGCCCATGGGATATGAAGTAGAGGAGAAATTTTTGAAGATGTATGCAGAACACTTGTTGAGCATGCATCTAGATCCGACAAAAGAAAGGTTTGGAACTGTATACCTTGATATTCTATCCTACTCTTCCTTGTTGTTGATATCTCTTTGATTGGCCCTTGCTTGGACTGGTTTGTGTGCTCCTTAGATGATGGATTGAGTGACTAAAATGCAAGATTCAATGTGCAAGATGATTGAAGAGATGGCTAAATGATGGTAAAAGATTGAGGATTCAAATGGGCAGCATATAGTTATGAAAATATAAAGTGTTGAAAATGCAAATGGGCAGCATAAGGGTGCTCAAAATGAAAAAAATGTTGAAAATGCCCTTGAGAAGGGGGTATTTATAGAAGAATTTGAATTCTCTAGAGAATTCAACGGTCAAGATTGCTCCAACAAGGCCAAGATGAAGGGCTATGGTGGGTTGAGAATCCACAAGCCCTCACATCTTGACATGTGGAGGGTGAAGTGGCCAAGGGGATATGAGATGGAGGTGAGGTGTCAAGAAGGTACATGAGGTGGAAAAGGACATGCACCTTGGGGAGTGAGGAGATTTCCTTAAAAAGGGATTTCTTGTCCCCAAGTGGGATTGAAAGAGACATTTGAGGAATTTTGGAATTCCTCAAAAATCTACATGGGAAAAGGAAAGGTGGTTGGGGATATAAATGTGAATTAAAAATTCACATTCCTAGGATGATCTAAAGGATAAAAGATGGGCTCCAAAAAGGTGGGACTTGGTCACATGTGGAGATTGTGACAAGTCCAAGGTTGGTCACATGTGGAGATTATGACAAGTCCAAGGTTCTAGAAGCCTTGGAAGGATGGAATGTGAATTAAAAATTCACATATAAAAGAGGGGAATCTAGGAAGAATAAAAAGGAATTAAAAATTCCTTGGAGAATGATTAGGCTTAATTAATCAGTAATTAGAGGATAAATGAGGATTAGAAGCCAACTTGCAAAAGTTGGAGGATGTGACACATCCTAATCAAGGATTAGGCATGTGCACATCCCTAATGAAGAGATTAGGAAATGGATTAGGATTAGATGAAAATGACATGTGAGGAATTAAATAAATGTAATATTTATTTAATTTATTTGATGAAAAGAGGATTAAGGAGGGTAAGGTATTTAATTATTAATTAAATACCTTAGGGATTTAGAAGAATTAAAGATATTAATTAAATAATAGTAATATTACTTAATTAACTCGGATAAGAGGATGTTTAGATGAAAAGTGATAAATTTGGATAAATTAAGTGTCCAAATTTGGATGTCTACAGGAACCTATGCAGAAAAGAGCATGCAAGTCCATGATCAATTGCAGAAGCCTAAGATAGTCAAAAGAGTGAGGAAAGAAGTAGAAGTGTTTGCAGAAAGCATGGGCTTACCTGTAGAAGCATTGAGAGAAGCAAGAAGGAAGAGAGATGAGGTTGAAGCAGGAAAAGAGTCAGTAAAAACTGAATCTACTAGTTGGGCAGTATCTTCTGCCCGCACTAGATCTACCACGAGTTCCCCATCCTTGTCCACTCCTCCATCCAAGCCAGCTGAAGACAAGGCTTCTGGTAAAAGGAAGAAAAATAAGAGCACAAGAACCTATGAAGCCATTTCAAAAGATGAGGAGATTGAGTCAGATGAAGTTGTGAAAGAAATGAAGGCTATCAGAACTCAGGCTGCAAAGATAACTAAGAGAAAATCTTTCAGTGAAGAAGAAAAGGAAAAGAAGAAAGAAAAAATTATCAAACCAGGTATGTCAGTTGAGGAAGTTGAGAATTTTGATGTTAAGGATGGAAAACTCAAGCCCCTTTGTGAATGGTATGGAATGTTTGATAAATCCGGTCAAAGAATTCTTAAAGAAGCCACAATTAAACATATGAATATTTTCAATAAAGCTCTTATTGAAATTATTTCTGGTTTGTCGGAGATTTTGTATGAAGTTTTGGAGTGGAGAAGATTAAGTGCCAGAACAAAAGAAGAGAATATGAGAAAAATAATTCTTGTAGATCTATGTCCGGAAATGTCAATCAAGGAGATGAATTCACTCTTGGAAAATTCCAAGAAGGATTTTAAAAGAAAAACAAGGGTGAATAAAATTATGATTGGTGAAACTGATGTTGTGAGTGAAACCAAGAAAATTCTGGAAGTGTTTCTGTCAAAGAATAAGATTAATGTTGAAGAAGTGAATATTGAAAATGTTCTGGAAAATAAGGAGTTGAATGAAGATGCTGAGGATAATCAGATTCCTCCTAATGTGGAAAATAAAAAAATACCTATGGAAACTGAAGTTCCTAAGGTGGTATTAGCTGAGGAGAAGGAGGTAAAAAATGAAGAAGTTGAAGTGCCTAAAGGCAATCTGAAAATAATTTCTAAAGAACCCAAGGTTGAAGAAGAAAAAATTCAAGTCAAGGAAATCAGAGTGGAGGAAAGAGACACTACTAAGGCAGTGAAGAAATCTTTGATGGAACAACAGGAAGAATTTGATCCTGAATTGGCTGAAGGATCAATCAATCTATCCACATTGTCCCCAATTCAAATGATGAAGGTCACATCAATTGCACAAGCTAAAGCCAATGAGAAGAAAGTGAAGGATCTTGAAAATCAATTGGCTACCATCTCTAATGCCTTTGATCCGTTTGTTGGTAATATTGGTGAGCAAGAAGGTCAAGTAATATCTTTGCTTGAAAAAATAAAGAGTTTGAAGCATGAAAATGAGAGGATTGCAGGAAGAGAAAGTGAGCTCAGAGGACTAATTGGTCCAAAGATTGAAATATTGGTAAATGCTTTAAAAGAGGCCAAAGATAATTTTGCAGCTTGTGACCCAGTAAATTTTGAAACTATAGAAAATTTGTCTTATTTAGTTTGTGGTCACATAACAATTCTGGAGAGTTTCAAAAGGGTTTGGGACACAAATTTGAGCGTGTTGAAGAGAGATTTTGTAGATATTTTCCAATTTATGTAAGTTACCAGATCATACCTATACAGTTTTGTTATCTTTTTGGTTCCCCAATTTTTTCCATTGATGTCAAAGGGGGAGAGTTGTACAGTGAAAAATGTGTAATCATCTTAGGGGGAGTTGCATTTCTGAGCTGAGGTTGAAGTTTCTTCTTGGATTTTTGAAGTGGCAGTGTAGTTCTTGGTGGTACTGATCCAACACTTAGTCATTTTTCACTAAGTCTTGCCATCAATTCCAAAGGGAGGGATTGTTGGCAAGAGACACTGCAAATATCTTTAGGTGTTGTCATTGATGGAAACCCTAGTCTGTGATTGGATCTGCACGTTTTCATTTGCTTCTACCGGCAGACAGATTGAGGATAGTCTGGAAGAACAAAGCATCCAACATTTTTGTGTTCTTCAATTCTCATGCAGATTTTCTGTTGTTATTTCAATTTGTGGATCTTATGGGAGGTTAATTAATGTATTTCTTGTGTTATCTAAAAATATTAGTGCCTCGTACCAAGTTATATGTAAGTATGGAGATTCAGTTGGATATCTTTCTATTCATCAATGTTTTGTGGCCGACTCAGTTGATATATCATGTTGAGGATATCTGAGGAATGTTTATTCAAATGTTTTTGTGTTAGAGCATTTTGTTTTGAGTCCAAGCTAAGTTTTGGATGACCGTTGTGGATGTGCATTAAATATTATTCATGATTTAAGCCGATAGTTGTGAATATTTATAAGTTTTATTGAAGCCAACTTGTTGCAACTAAATTCTTAGTTGCGGATATATATAAATGATCAATTATATCATTTTTAGTGTGCATAAGAGTGTTGATATGTGTTACGATTATCAGAAGGGAAATTGAGTGATTATGCACAGTTTCACTTGTGCATTAAAGATTTTGTAATGCAAATTTGTACAGAGCATAGCAGAAGTACATAATCAGTCAGAAGGACAGAAGATCAACTACTGAGCCTAACTGAAACTGTAATCAAGCATATGTAGATGCTATTCTCTCATTTCATTCTCTTGGATCTAATCCAAATCATTGTAAGGCAGCGATCCTTTCTATTTTGAGCAGAGAGCTCTAGGCAGTGTGCCTGAATGTAAGTGCATTCCCTTTTGTAATATTTCTTTTGAGTGTACTCAAATTATATTGTGGATTGGCCATCCACCATGGTTTTTCCCTTAATAGGGTTTCCACATAAAAATACTTGTGTTATGGTGTTGTGGTTGTTTTTTTTCTATTTATGCATATATCTTTCAAATGGTTGAATTTTTAAGTGGGTTAAAGACAGAATAATAAATTCATTTTTTTACACAACACTGGTTCACCCCCCCTCTCAGTGTTGCTTGTTTCCAACAGTACCCTCATGACTTGCATTGAGATCTCATCTCCTTTATCACCTATTTCTACATTTGAACCCAATAATGACTCATATATGGATTCTAGTGGTTTTAGACACCAAGACATCGATATTATTTTTCTAGATCTACCACATTGGGATGCATTTCTACCAAACATATCTTTGTTGTTTCTAGAGTCTTGCATTTTAGATTTCTAAGACACTATTGAGGACAATCATTTTCTATTTGATGAAAACCATGTCAATCTTACTATGTCCACATCTTTGGATCATGTTTCATATCAGCCTTCATATGGAGCATTTGAGCAGTATTTGAAGACATCATCTTGGGCATCATCTAGGGCTTTGAGTTATGCACAAAATTCAAAGACATTTATCATTATTTTTATATATTCCTATTTGGAATGGGGAGTTATGTTGCATCCATTTGTGGTGTTGTTCCTTCCTAAGGGGAGAAATATTGTTCAATGATCTTGTATCATCTTCAACATCCAATGTCAAGGGTAAATGCAAGAAGATGAGTCCAATTCTAGTGGAAGTTTTAAACTTAGAAAAAACCCAAAATTAGGAAAAACGAAACGAGATCCTGTTATTTAGCAAATGGGTTCCCATTTCACTTTGGGACCCCAAGCCAAAAATGGGATTCCGTTCTAAAACAGGATCTTTTTTTGTAAAGGCTTATTTTTAAAAAAAAAACTAAACAGGATCTTGTTTCTAAAAGAATCAATTTTCAACCCAATTTTTGCTATGGGTTTCAGGTTGGAAAAAAGGCTTGGGGAGCCGACCCTTAGCTTTGGATCTGCTTTGACCTACAACTTGAAGGTCATGTCAGTGCTAGTAGAAAAGAGTGACTTTGAACATATGCCTGAAGATGGTTTTTACAAAAAAATTGACGAAATTAAAACCCATTATAGATGAGTTTGTGTAGATTCCAAATTTACAATTAGATTATTATTTTTATTTTTCAAATTTTTTTTATGAAATTGGTCCATAAACTTGAAATATTAGGGTTTTTTACTATTGTTTCTTGATAGGTAAGATTAAGTTTTTTATTGATATAAAAAAAGAACATACATTCAAAGCCCATGACTATGGGGCAGTAGTGACCATCATTAAAAAGCATACAAAAAAAAACCCCCCCAAAAAGACATGCAGGGTCAAGACCATCAATCTAGTAACTATTACACCAATTCTTTTAAACTATTACAATATAACAATAAACAAGGACAATGACATATTGGAAAAAGAAAAAATCCCTAACATAGATTCGCCCGATGAGAATTCCAGCCATCAGAAAACATCCATCCAACACAATTACCAGACCTTTTTTTGTGCGAACACATAAAATTCATATTTCCAAGTTGAGTTTGAGACAGCTGTCAATCAAAATTTCTTGTTCAGAAATTCAACCCTTGCAATTGTCAAACAATGATGCTCCACCAACTCCAAGCCACTTATGTCAAGTAGGAAGGGATAGAACTTTACCAGAGTTTCAGGGTCCACCAAGAGCACGAGGTCACGCGGGCGGGGGATGCCAACACCCACTGAACTAGCAACCAAAGCCTCCTCCAAACCTACCAGCAAGTCTTTCCTAAACAAGTGCTTCATAATCACCCTTTCCTCCGCCTTTGGAAACTCCAAATCCAATAAACCAACCAGGACTCGAGAAGAAATATTAGAATCTAGCTAATACCCTTCTGCATCTGCCATGAATCCCTTTCCAATAATACATTTTATTGCTACAAATGTGAGATAGTCTAGGTGACGGATAATCTGATTGAGTTGGAGTGAAGTCACTGGACCCAGGAAAGCCATATCCCTTTAGGAACTGCAAAGTTGGACAAGAGTGTCCATATCACCTGTGTCAAGTTCCTTTGCCCAGACCTACAAAATAAACTTTCCCATACCAAACTGTAAAGAAAGCCAAGATTTAACACATCTTGACGATGGGGAAAATGAAGAAATGCCAGGATACCAATGTAGGGATTCCCAAATAACCCAACCTCATTACCTTTAATGAGTAACACAGAGATCGTTCCTAGCTTGAACGTGTGTCATAATGCCAAGGATGAATGTAATTTGACAAGACTTCTCAAATGCTGACACTACTTAATATGAGTACCATCTATTGGTATGTGGCGACTGATCATGCTATACTGTATAGCCCATGGTATACTGTACACCTCGGAATGTATCCTTGTTGGGGTCCGGGGCTGGGCCAGGCCCTGGGTGGGGGTTCGGGGGTGGTAGCCCCCGAGAAAAAATTTCCTCCTACTTTTTTCGCGTCATCACCGAAAAAGGGAAAAATCAACGAAAAAAGAAAAATTCGATTTTGTAGAACCTAAAATCTGGAAGCTTCTAAGCTTGATAAAAAGGGGTTTGGATGGGTGTTATAGAATAATGAAAAACACGATTATTCGCAAGATTGTAATAGGTTTTTGCACTAGATAATAAAATCATTGGATGGCTACGGTTTGGTGGATGTAGCTCGGATTGGGTGAACCACGTTAAATTCTCTGTGTTATAATTTATTCTGTGTGTTTTTAGTTTCTCTATTTATTACTTAAATATGCATTTAATTGTTAGATATATGCCTTTCTAACCCTAACAAGTGGTATCAGAGTGGGTTGTGTTTTGATTATCGTCTGTAGGAAGGTCTCATGGTTGAGTGGGAGTAATGGCAGACGAGGGTAAGAAGGTTGAGAATTTTAATGGGCAGAACTATCAGTTATGGAAGATGCAGATGGAGGACTACCTCTATCAAAAGGATTTATGGCGGCCATTGGAAGGGAAAACCAAGAAACCCCAAGCAATGTCTGGTGAGGACTGGGAGATTTTGGATAGAAAGGCTCTTGGCAGTATTCGTTTATGCCTGGCACAATCGGTGGCATTCAGTATTACAAAAGAAAAGACAACTCAAGAGTTGATGGAAACCCTGGCGAAGTTATATGAAAATCCTTCCGCTTCGAATAAGGTATTTCTTATGAAGCGTTTATTTAATATGAAAATTGTAGAAGGTGGGTTAGTTACTGATCATTTAAATGAGTTTAATACGGTCACCAGTCAATTAACTTCTATAAAAGTAAACTTTTATGAAGAAGTTAGGGCTCTTTTGATTCTATGTTCTTTTCCTGAAAGCTGGAATAGCTTGGTAATGGCTGCTAGCAATTCTATTTCTGGTTCGAATACATTGAAATTTGATAATGTTATTTTTATTTTGAGCGAGGAAATTCATAGGAAAAGCTCAGGTGGAACATCCACATTAGGAAGTGTTTTGAATGCAGAAAGCAGAGGCAGAACAAAGGAGAGAGGAAACTATTCCAAAAATTGTGGGAAGTCATGAGGAAAATCAAAGGACAGAAGGTCCCAATCTAGAGACAAGAGGGATTGCTGGTACTGTGGTAAGTCGGGTCATTTAAAGAAAGATTGTTGGTCTCAGAAAAATAAAGGAGACAAAAAGGAAGGAAGTAAAGAGGAAAATGTAGTAAGTAATAAATCTGATGAGGATGCTTTGATTCTTTCCCTTGATAATGTTGATGATTCTTGGGTGTTAGATTCAGGGGCTTCATTTCATGCTACCCCCCATAGAAGTTATTTTCTTGATTATGTCCAAAGGGATTTTGGGCTGGTTTATTTAGGAGATAACGAACCCTGTCAGATTGTTGGAAAGGGAATAATCAAGATTAAGTTGCAGAATGGGAATCATTGGCTACTACATGAGGTAAGGCATGTTCCAAAGTTAAGCAGAAATTTAATTTCAGCAGGGCAACTAGATGATGAAGGTTGTGTTGTTACATTTAGTGATAAAAATTGGAAGGTCACAAAGGGTGCCTTAGTGGTAGCAAAAGGTGTGAAAGTAGGCACCTTATATCTTTGTACAGGTCATATTGTTCCTTCTACTTTAATTATTATGGAAAAAGGTCAATGTTTAGGAATAGTTGTTGCAGTTCAAGAGGTAGAAGATCATACAGTTGTTGTGGACTCTGAATCAGCACTGTGGCATAATAGACTTGGGCATACGAGTGCAAAAGGTATGAAAGTACTTCATTCAAATAATTTTTACCAGGTCTAAAATGTGTTAATATGGATTTCGTGAAAGTTGTGTGTATGGAAAACAAAAGAGAGTAAGTTTTCTCAAGGATGGGAAGCAAAAGAAAGATGAGAAATTGGAGCTTGTGCATACGGATGTATGGGGACCAACTCGTATCTTCTCTCGGTGGCTCTCAGATTATGTTACATTCATTGATGATGCAACTAGGAAGGTATGGATTTATTTCCTTAGGCAAAAATATGATGTATTTGAAACTTTTAAAAAATGGAGAAGCTTGGTTGAGAATGAGACGGGTAAAAAGATAAAATGTCTCAGATCTGATAATGGTGGTGAGTATTGCAGCAAAGAGTTTGAAGATTATTGTTCCTCTAATGGTATTCTTAGGCAGAAAATGGTTCCAAGGGCTCCACAAGAAAATGGAGTGGCTAAGCACATGAACAAAACAATAATGGAGCGTGCACAGACTATGAGATTGCATGTTGGGTTGCCTTTAAAAATGTGGGCAGAGACTGTAAACACTATTGTTTATTTAATTAATAGAGGTCCATCTAATCCTTTGGGTTGTGGTATTCCAGAGGAAGCAAGGAAAGGTAATAAGGTGAGTTATTCTTTTCTCAAAACCTTCGGTTGTGAAGCATTTGTACATGTAGATTCTGAAAATAGAACCAAGCTTGATGCAGAATCAAAGAAATGTATATTTGTTGGATATGGCATTGATGAATTTGGTTATAGGCTTTGGGATTTTGAAAATTAGAAAATTGTGAGAAGTAGGGATGTCATATTCAATGAGAAAGTTTTGTACAAAGATCTGTTGTTGCAGCATGAGAAGAAAGAAAATGATTATGTAGTGTTGGATGATATTCCAAACAATGATGTTTCAGTGGTTCCTCATGCTGGGCAACAACAACAACAACAAATCCACAAACTCCTGTTAGACGATCTTCAAGGATAAGTAGACCTCCAAAAAGATTCTCTCCCTCTTTGTATACTATTTTGTTAACTAATGCTGGTGAACTAGAATATTATGATGAAGTTATAGGTGGATACCAAGGTTCAGTGGGAGCATGGAATGGAAGAAGAAATGGACTCCTTTAAAAAATCAGACTTGGGAATTATGCAAGTTGCCTGCAGGTAAAAAGGCTTTACCAAACAAATGGGTTTATAGGCTGAAAGAGGAGGATGGAGGTAAGAAGAGATTTAAAGCTAGATTAGTTGTAAAGGGATTTGCACAGAAAAAGGGTATTGATTTTGATGAGATTTTTTCTCCAGTTGTTAAAATGACTACTATTTGTATTGTGGCTACTGAAGATTTGAATTTAGAACAACTTGATGTTAAAACAACCTTTCTCCATGGTGATTTGGAAGAGGAAATATATATGGAACAACCAAAAGGATTTGAGGTCAAAGGTAAGGAGAAACTAGTGTGTAGATTGAAGAAAAGTTTATATGGCTTGAAGCAAGCACCTCGGCAATGGTACTTGAAATTTGATAGTTTAATGGCTGAGCAAGGTTACAGCCGGTGTAATTCTAACCATTGTGTTTATTTTAAGAGGTTGGATAATGGAAACTACATTATTTTATGTTTATATGTTGATGACATGCTTGTAGCAAGGTCTAACATGGATCACATAAGTGAGCTAAAACAACAATTAGAAAAATCGTTTGCTATGAAGGATTTGGGGGCAGCAAAACAAATCCTTGGTATGAAAATTTGTAGAGATAGGAAAAATAGACAATTGTTTTTATCTCAGGCTAATTATATTGAAAAGGTGTTGCAGAGATTTCATATGGAGAATGCAAAAGTTGTTAGCACACCTTTGCCTAGTCATGTTAAATTGAATAAGGATATGTGTCCAAAGACACAAGAGGAGGAAGAAAAAATGTACAAGGTACCATATGCTTCAGCTGTAGGCAGTTTAATGTATGCCACGGTATGCATGAGACCAGATATTGCACATGTCGTAGGAGTTGTTAGTAGGTATTTGAGTCATCCCGGAGTTAAGCAATTAAATGCAGTAAAATGGATTATCAGGTACTTGAGAGGTACATCCAATAATTGTTTATATTTTGGGGCCTCTAATACTGATTTAAAAGGCTATGTTGACTCAGATTTGGTAGGGGATATAGATACCAGGTGAAGTACCACAGGTTATGTATCTACAGTTGGTGGGACAACAGTGAGTTGGATTTCTCGATTGCAAAAGGTGGTTGCTTTATCCACCATAGAGGCAGAGTATGTTGCTGCAACAGAGGCAGCAAAGGAGATGATATGGATGCAAATTTTCATGGATGAGTTGGGAAAACAACATGCTAGAAATTACTTGTTTACAGACAGCCAGAGTGCTATACATCTTGCAAAGAATTCTGCCTTGCATTCTAAAACAAAACACATACAGTTGAGATATCATTTCATTCGGTTGGTGTTGGAGGATGGACAGGTCAAGCTGGACAAGATACATACAGATGTCAATCCAACAGATATGTTTACAAAGGTGGTGACAAGGGAGAAGCTGAGCTCCTTTTCAGCTTCAACTGGCCTTCAAGGTTGAATTCAAGTATAACAGTGCAGCAGGGTCCAAGGCACTTATTTCCAGTGGGAGCTATAATTGTAGCAGTGTTGTCTATGATCAGTCTCCAAGTGGGAGATTGTGTTGGTATGGAGCCTGATTAGTCTCCAAGTGGGAGATTGTTGGTATGTGGTGACTGATCATGGTATACTATACACCCCCGCATGTATCCTTGCCGGGGTTCGGGGCCGGGCCGGGCCTCGGTTTGACCACCCCCAAGAAAAATTTTCCTCCTACTTTTTCGCATCATCACCGAAAAAGGGAAAAATCAACAAAAAAGAAAAATCCAATTTTGTAGAACCCAAAATCTGGAGGCTTCTGAGTTTGATAAAAAGGGGTTCAGATGGGTGTTATAGAATAATGAAAAACACGATTATTCGCAAGATTGTAATAGGTTTTTGCATTGGATAATAAAATCATTGGATGGCTACGGTTTGGTGGATGTAGCCCGGATTGGGTGAACCATGTTAAATTCTTTGTGTTATAATTTATTCTGTGTGTTTTTAGTTTCTCTGTTTATTACTTAAATCTGCATTTAATTGTTAGATATCTGCCTTTCTAACCCTAACACCATCCACAAAGGATTCCAGAATGCAGCCACCTCACACCACCCATGCCACCTTTCTACCAATGCGTCAACCACTCCACACAAGTCATTGTGGAGTGGCACCCACCCAACCACCTACTAGTTTTTTAGTATTTTAATAGCTTTTTATTAAAATAATTTTTTGAAAAATGAATTATAGGTCCACATTCTTCAAGAAATTATTTTCAATTTGAAAAAAAAATCAAAAAATCATAATTTTAGGTCATCTTATGTGTGACGTACACAAGGATTTTTCAAAACAACAAATATGGCCAATAAAAAATTAACCAAATAAAATATTCAAAACAAAATTACAAAAAAAAATTGTCCACATTCTTCAATGTGTTACAAATCTTTTCCTAAAAGGATTAAGAAAAATTCAATTATTTAGATTAAAATATGGATGACATACACCAACATGGTATAGTTAAAAAAAAGTCTTTTAAACAATCGTTTTTAGACATGCCTATTGAAAATAAATTTGTATCATTTGGATATTAAAATTAGTTAATATTTGAAAACTAGATGATGAGAGACATTTATGCACCATTTTATGCCACATTTTATCCTTTTTTATATGCCTTCAATTCCATTCCCATATTCCATTTCCATATCTTATCATAACATTTTACTATTCTACGTTGCAAATGATTAAATATATATGAGTGATATTTAATATGGTTTTGGGATAAAAATATGAAAAATAATTATTGATTATCTTTACTAATATGTGTTGTCATTTTAAGCCTTGGAAAATATATCTCACAACATTCAAACTTCTTGTCATCTTCATACAGACTTCTTGTCACATTCTTCACAGGAAAATCCTATCACCTTCTTCATAGGAATATGGCTCATGCTTACTATTGCAATTTTCCACAATGATTGGATTTCACTCTTTGATGTTGACTGTGCACCATTTTTTCCAATGGCATATTTCCTCTAGTTCTTTCTCCATGGCACATTCATTTTATTCATAAAATGTATTCACACATATTTATTAGGTTGGACACATGCTTTCTATTGTCAAGTTTTTTGGGGAAATATTTTCATTGGAATTTTTACATGCATTCTTCAGCCATGTGGATTCATATCCAAACAGCATAACCTATGGTAACAACTGCATTTTCTAGCTGTGTGGAGGAGGAAATTGAAATCTTCCTATTTTCTATTTTCGTATTATGTTTTAACAAGGTTGTTTTTGTTAGAATTGGCTATGGAGATAGCCTACCAAGATCTTGAGGCCAAATGGAAAGCACAAAGAAAGAAGATCAATATGACAAGAATAAATTGTATTCTTATCAATTATGATTCAATGTTGTGTGTCTATACAATATATGAAAGACCCCTTGGTTATATAGCCAAGGTGAGATACAAGATGTCATAAGATTATGACCTCTTAATCATATGACATGAGACAACTTATCACAGCTACCTAGGTCACATGTGTTACAAGTAAAAAGATAACAACTAATGACAACTAACACCTTCTAGAAAGATTCATTCCTAGGAGCTAAGTAAACTTAACATGTAAATAAGTCCCCCAGTAATGAATTAACTAAGTACAAGACTTTATTTACACCAACACCCTGTTGGAAATTGGATTACATCAAATGGTTGTCATTAATGTCAACATGTTGTCATTGATGTCAACACGGTACTGAATGAATGAGATAGTTACCAAAATCTATTTCCTATTGAAGATGATATTATATATGGTCTGATGCGTAATTATTAGGTACGATTTCTACTGTGAGATAAGCTATGATTCTGATATTTGAAGATCTAGGCTGAATTAACATATACAATATATTATGAAGACTAATTATGCTTTATGGATGTTAGCCAACTTGGTATAATGCTTAAATCATATATGGTGCCGAAAAAGAAGGTTTTGATTATTTTTGTGTTCATCTAATTAGGGAAACCTAATTGATGATCAAGATATGCTTGTATATATATAAGATGTTTTGAGGAATGAATATGCAATAAGACGAAGAAGAAGGAGAAGTGAGAAGTGTGTGTGCGTGAAGGAGAATAAAGTGTGGAGAGGAAAAGTGTGAGAGCCTAAATACTTTATCAGCAATGATCAGTGCAGTTTTGTTGAGCGACTATTGTGTGAGGAAGTACTTCATATTCTAAGATTTAGTGGAACTGAACCCTACACATTGAAGGTGTATTCTATCAATTCAATCTTTTGGTGGTAAGACATAACCTTTGTATTTTAGCAGTGAGCCATCTTTTGTATCTCTAGGTTGTATCCCTATAGACAATGAGTCCTTATTTCAAGCAGTGAGCCTTATCTCAGGCAGTGAGCCTTATTTCAAGTAGTGAGCCTTTTTGTAATCAGTTTTGATATTCTCTATAGTGTGAGTTAACCCTCATCGTGGTTTTTCCCTTATTGGGTTTTCCACATAAATTGGTCTTACTGTGTTTATGTGTTGGATTTGAGTTTCTACATTAGCATTTGATGATTAACCATTTAAGCAGTTTTAAGTATTAGTTTCGGTGATTGAATTAAAGGTTAAAATCTATGACAACTGATTCACCCCCCTCTTAGTTGTCTTATTCAACAATTGGTATCAAAGCTTGGTCCTTTGGAATGAGTTTAATAGCTCGAAGGAGATCTTGGTAGGTTAAATTAAATAATGAAGGAATTTGACTTGGATGAAGAAGTAAGAATAGAGGTTACAGAGTCTGAAAGTGAAGATCTGAAAGAAAATGTCAAGCAAGCAGATGAATGCATTCAAAAACTAAGGAATCAGATTTAGAAATTCAAGTTGAAACATAGAGAAGTTAACTAGGAACTAAAAGAAGAAAAGGAGACTATTAATACTCTAAGAATGGAACTTGAAGAAAACAAAAGGATGGAAGAGAACCTGAAATTGGAAATTGAACAAAGCAAGAAAAAGGAAGAAAGATAGAAAAAGACTATCAATCAGAAGACAAAAAAATGTGATATGCTTGAACAAGAAGTAGTAACCCTAAAGGCTGATTTGAAAAAAGCGAAAGCTCATGAAGAAAGGCTCAAGACAAGCTCTACAATGCTTGATGAGTTGATTTCATCTCAAAAACCTGCAAAGGATAAAGGTGGTCTTGGATTTGAAGAAGGAAAAAGCACTAAACCAGTTCTCATCAAAATAAATAATCAAAGGAAATTTCAAAACAAGAATCGAAGGATCTATACCGAAAGGATACCCACTTAACAACCTAATGTAGAAGTAGGATGAATCGAAATAAAATAAGTCAGAATGTTGGATTCTTTGTTGAAAAATGCTATGTGTGCAACAAGTTTGGACATAAAGCTACCGAATATAGAAGTCAAATAATGATGATGAACATATTTGATACAAACAAAATTATTCAATCTTTTCAAGGCTATTGTTACACATGAAATATCTTTGGACACAAGGCTAATCAGTGTAGGATTAAGATAAAAATCAAATTCATTTGACCTTGGATATGTTAAGTGCTACATTTGCAACAAATCAGAACATATCTTGAAAGTATATAGGAGCAAGGTTGGAAAGGAATCTAATATGAATAGAAAAACATGTTGGTGAGCAAAGTAGATCCTAAAGAAGTGAGGAAAGAAATGAATAAGATCTAGAGAAAGAAGGAAGAACCTAAGAACAAGGATGAATTAGATAATCCTATATCTGCATCTGGTGCAGATACCTCTTTCAAGAACGAAACTCAAATATGGTTTCAGGGGGAGCAGTCAGAACATAATCTTACAAACCCATGATATATTAGGTGTCATATGATGACACAAGGACAAGTAATGTGAATCTCTAGTTTGAAGGCATTGAAGAAAATTTTGGCAAAAAAGATGCAAATCTGGAAATTTGTGAAGCCCTTCTTGGCTTATAGTGTTTCTCAAAATTGGTCTAGCAACATTGGTGAAGATGGAGGTACTGATAGAGTGAAGTACAAATGATGATGCCATAAGAAATAAATTACCTTTTTATGATGAAACCCTAAAATTGACAAGTTAAATAAGGATGATTGTGTGGTCACTTTTCATTATGAATTGAATTAGCTAAGGAGTAAAGTGCAGCCAAGGAATAAGGTGTTAGGGTTGTTAGTGAGCGAAAGTACAAAGATCAAGGTAGAATGGAGTCAAAGGAAATGGTGGTATTTAATCCACACAACAACGAATTGTAGAAATTAAGTTACAAAAGAATTTAATCATGAAAATATTTGAAATCTCGAGGGTTCCCTTTTAGTTGAAAAAATACAAAAGGTTAAGAATCTAGGGAACAATGGTTTAGAAATTTGGAGTGAATTTCCATGCTTTTCAGATGTGGACATTGTTCGGTTTATTCTAAGCAAAATTCAAGGTGATCAGATGATCTTTGACAAACCTTATGAGATTACAAAGGAAGCAATTGCAACAATAACAAGATTATGCAATAATGGACCTATTCCAGTGAAGAAGTCAATGAAGAACAAAGAGGTCGAAGCCCTAACTAGGGTAATAGGAGATCAAAGGGAACTTCTAATTCATACTATAATCACCTATAATAAGGTATGTGACATATGAAATTTCATATAAGATCTATTTTAGAAATAGGGAAGGCTCTACTTCCACGATTGTTTTTTATGTTGTGCATCAAATGGTTGAGAAGAATGAGGATTTCGATGTGTGTGAGTTACTAAGGAATCAATTAGTGGAGAACATTACTATGACAAAAAATGACAATTACCCTTTTCGTTTTGGATCTCTGGTTATATGTTTGATGATGTATTTTATGAAATCATTACCATTGAAAGAGAATGTTGCGTGGAAGTCAGTTATACCAGCTGGAAAGAAAGTCTACCGGTATCTAGAATGTCTAGCAGAAAAAGAAAATATTTGTAAAGAATACTTTGAAAAAAAATAAATGTATGGAGCTCTGGCATGGTTCCTAGTTCGGTTGTAATGTGTGAAGTAGATTCCTCCTCAGATAAGAGAAAAGCAAGAAGAATCATCTCAAATAATCCTCTAAAAATAAAGAAGCTAAAGATAGAGGAGAAGGAAGAAGTAAAGGAAGAAAATATTACCGAAACAATTGATCTAGCATCAACGGATGATGAAGAAGATTTCACTAAAGAGAAGGTATTGAAGATTCTTGAGCAATCTGATGGATTGAAGAAGACTGGATATATTTGGTTGTCTTGACCATCATATGAAAAGGATGAGACCACAAACGCTTTTTCTATTCACATAATTCACAATGATATTGATCTAAGAAAATTGACAAGTGTTTTATCGGAAGTGTTGATTGAGCAAATTGAAGACATTCTAAAGGCACAGTCACCTAGTGAAATAGAAGGAAAAGATGAGATTCAATTGGCTATGGAAGAAATATGTGGAAATGCATAAAAGAGATTGACAGAGAGCATAAATGAATTGAAAACATGCATCAAGAATGTAAATAGTGTGTATAGGTATTGTCTCCAGTGGCCTACTGCTATCAAAAACTATAGAGAAAAAGTTGATGCTATTGTGTTTGAGTTGGATTTTGTTGCAAAAACATATGATATCCTTAATGACAAGGATGGATCCGAGAAGAAAAGGATCAATTCCTTATAGTCTAAACTTGCAGTCATTGTGGTACAAAGGGATGGTATTGTGAATAATTTTTGGAAGGTTAAAGAGATAATTGAGTTGAGATTGGAACAAATTTCTGGTCTTCTGGTGGAAGCTAAGAAAAATGAACAAAATATCACTATCATAGACACTCTTCTAGAAACAATTGATTTGATAGAAAAGAACAACAGTATTTGTTTAAACATTAGGTTGGCAGTGGATTCTTGGAAGACATTTCTTCTGGAGCTAAAAGAAAAATACGAGGATATATTTTAAGGAAAGAAGGATTGAGGTAAATAACCATTTTTGATATCATTTTTTGAAATTGATGTAAGGGGGAGATTGTTGCAAGAATATAGAAAGGAATGAAGGTGTAAGGGGAAGATAAATCTTCTTTCTTTTCCATTGATGTCAAAGGGGGAGAGAAAGCATGTGAAAAGAATGAAAATCTTTTCAGCCCATCAAAGAGAAGAACTACAGGTTGTTGTTGTTGGATTTTCACATCTTATGTTGCCATCAATGAAAAAGGGGGAGATTTTTGGAAATTGGATTGCATCAAATGGTTGCCATTAATGTCAACAGATTTTCATTGATGTCAACACAATACTGAATGAATGAGATAGTTACTAGAATCTATTTCCTATTGAAGATGATCATTATATATGGTCTAGTGTGTTGGTTGGTTCAGTGTGTTAATTATTAGGTGGACGATTTCTATTGTGAGATAGGCTATGATTCTGATATTTGAAGATCTAGGTTGACTCAGCGTATACAATATATTATAAAGACTAGTTATGCTTTATGGATGTTAGTCGACTTGGTATAATGCTTACATCATATATGGTGCCGACAAAGAAGGTTTTGATTATTTTTGTGTTCATCTAATTAGGGTGACCTAATTGATGATCAAGATATGCTTGTATATATATAAGATGTTTTGAGGAATGAATATCCAATAAGACAAAGAAGAAGGAGAAGTGAGAAGTGTCTGTTTGTGTGAAGGAGAAGAAAGTCTGGAGAGGAAAAGTGTGAGAGCCTAAATTCTTTATCAGCTATGATCAGTGCAGTTTTGTTGAGTGACTACTATGTGAGGCAATACTTCATATTCTAAGCTTTAGTGGAATTGAACCTTGCACATTGAAGGTGTATTCTATCAGTTCAATCTTTTGGCGGTAAGCCATAAATTTTGTATTCTAGTAGTAAGCCATCTTTTGTATCTCCGAGTTGTAGCCCTATGGACAGTGAGTCCTTATTTCAAGAAGTGAGCCTTATCTTAGGTAGTGAGCCTTATTTTAGGCAGTGAGCCTTTTTGTAATCGGTTTTGATATTCTCTATAGTGTGAGTCAACCCTCACCATGGTTTTTCCCTTATTGGGTTTTCCACGTAAATCTGGTGTTACTGTGTTTATGTGTTGGATTTGAGTTTCTACATTGGAATTTGATGATTAATCATTTAAGAAGTTTTAAGTATTAATTTTGGTGATTGAATTAAAGGTTAAATATGTGACAACTAATTCACCCCCCTCTCACTTGTCCTATTCAACACACCCCCCTTAAGTGCAACTTAGGGAGTAGAAGATTAGTATGCAAATGACACAGATGCAAGAATGGGTCCCAAATACTAGGCCATGTTAGGTACCCATGTACAATACAAATGAAATCTCTCACAAATGGAGAAAAGGAGAAAACCTAGTGGGACAAAACTCCTCCCCAAAAGAGAGATGAAATACAAAAAATGAAATTCTCTCAATGTAGAATGAGAAGGCCAAAACCCTATGTGAGGAAAAAGACCCCCCATAAGAGAGAAGAAGAAGAGAGATGATGTAGCCCCCCCTCAATGTTGAGTCTCTTGTAATGATGGTAGAAGCTTGACATTGAATGCTAAAGATGATCCAATCTCGTCGAACAACATTCCTCCCTTTAGGAAGAAACAAAACCATGAATGTATGCAGGATTTCAGGAAGATGGATAATATGTGATGATGTCTCTAAAGCATTCTCAAGTGTCTCTGTGTTGATGCTGAAATTTGACACACTCCACATAGGCATTCTGGGCCACACTACTGAAGAGGAAAATCCAGAATCTAGTAGAGATGAATGTAGAACATGATTCAAAGAGAAAGATATCCCCTCTAAAGACAAAGAAGCCTCCTCCAAATGTTGTCCAAAAGTATCCACAGTCACGTCAAACTGCAAAGAATGATCATGTAGAGAATGAACAAGAGGATCAAGGTGTTCCCTCGCAACAACTGAAGAAGGATCTTCTCCATCAAAGAGAAGATGAATGCCATCAATAGTGTCCCCCAAATCTACAATATGAGACTCCACAAATAAGTCTGAAATACATGTCAAGAATCCATCCAAATTAGTCAAATTTAAAAGACTATGAGGATCCTGCTGCATTGAATCACAAGGAGCCAAAACTGTAGCAACACAAGTATCAACAATTGTAATAGTAGATGGAGGAGATGAAATGCATGACTCAAGAACTAGATCTAATGTGAGAACTCCCAAGTTCAAGAAGCCAAATGTCTCCTTTGAACCATGGTTCATACTTGAAATGTGATCAACGACCGAAGGAACAATGTCTCCATCAAAAGAAAAATTTGCAAAGGTATACAATCGAGATGAATGATCAACCACCCCAGTAGCAATGATCTCTCTACTCTCCAAGTCTCGAATGATGATTGAATTAGGTGTGAACTCCACAGTCCTCCCATCTCCACCATGTATAATATGATATATGTAAAGAAGATTGTTCATCAAATGAGGAACACACAAAACATCCTAGAAAGTGTTGTCCCCAAAACTAATAGACCCCTTCCCAATTACACTCATGTATGTATTGTTTCCCATCAAAATAGGAGACATAGTACAAGGCTGAAAATAAGAGAATATAGACTGGGAAGATCCATATGATGAGATGCTTCTAAATCTAGTCAAAGCCATCTCCCTGATCTTGGACCTGAAAAACCTCAAAGAGCTTGTCCTTTATTTCCTGATGTAGAAGCTAGGCCTTTATCCTTTTTAGACTGATTTGAAGATGAAGGAGAAGAAGATTTAGACATTCTAGAAGGAAAATCAATGTGATTCTTTTTGTGAAGATGTTGCAACTCATCAATATCCTTCTTATAAAAATAGTGTTCTTCATGTCCATCCTTCTTACAATATGCACAAGTAGGCCTCTCCTTAGATGTTTCCCCTTTAGATAATTTTGATTCTTTATGTGGCTTGTTCTTTTTCTTCTTTTGCTTCTTATCAATATTCATTTATTCTTTTTGTACCTTAGACTCACTAGCCAACAATGCTTGTGACTTCGAAGACTTGATTAGACCCATGTTCATTAACTTAGCTTCTTCTTGGATTAGGAGATTTTCAAATTCATCAACCTTAGGATCAACATATGATGCTCCCATAGAAATTTGATAGGTATGAAAGCCAAAAACTAACACTAAATACTCAGGACCAAGCTTCGATAACACATTTAGAATCAACTGTAAATCATCTTTATCAATGTTGCATTCTTACAACTATGTTCTTAGTTGCTTAACTTTGGAGATGTAGTCTTGGATGTAGTCAAAAAATTTAGGATCAAGGTTCATCAAATCATTATCAATCTGATATCCCCTAATCTTATATGTTTTACCATACAATTTTTCCAAAGCCTCCCAAGCCTCTTTAGGTGTTTTGCATGATTCAACATGGAATTGTAAATCAAATGAGACTAATGAACATATGCATCCAAGTGTTTTCACATGATCAAGCTCCCATTTTTCCAATTATTTAGCATCATTAGGTTGATGAATGGTTTCATTTAGGTGACCTATTAGACCTTTCATCATGAGATAGTTCCACACTGATTTTCTCCATGTAGCATAATTATGTGGAGTTAGGAGTTCAATTTGAAATTTACCTATTGCAAGAACACAATCCAAGCAAAAGAATGCAACCAACCACTACAAGATTAACACCCCAAATCACTCAATCATGAAACCCCCCAAGCAATATTTGATTTGTGGCACTTTATACTTAGTGCGATTATAGTTTCCACTTGCCAAAAATAGCGAAGTGGTCTTGATCTTGGTACATGCAAATGCCAAAAAGAGGCCATAGGATCAAAGTAAAAGTTTTACAAAAGATGAGATCAATTTGATCACACCATTGGAAAGTACACAAAAAAAATGCACTTTCAAAATAATTTCACCAAAAAATGTTACTGTAGGAGCAAGTTATGAGCTCCTAAAGATCCCAAAATGAGGACGAAGCAACAACACCTGTGAGAATCTACAATTTCTAGAAAATCCAGAAAGAAAAACCAAAATCTGATTGCACCACTGTGTAGAGTGTGAAAAATTAGCCCAAATAAGAAAAAAAATTGCTCGAAAAAAGGAGTCAAAATAAGCAAGTTATGACCGGCCAAAGTTCGACTGCAAAATCAAAAACTTCATTGGTGAGGGGGGAATTTTTTTTTTTAGGATGCTGATGCCATCACTAATGCAATGATGATGTCAGAAATACAAGCAATTAAAATTCACAGTCTCTGGCCCATCAAAAGAGAATATGCCCTGCCACTGGAATATGCTCAGTGATAGAATATTCTATTGGAATATTCTCTTCTATGCCAGAAAGAATTTGCAATGGAATTTTTTAATAGTTGTTGAATATTTTTTGGACCATAGGTATGAATAAACTATTCGCCTGATTTTTGACTTTTCAACATTGTTTTTATAATTTCCCATCGATTTGGAATATTTGTTGGTTTGTATTAAACTGTCGCTGCTTTAAAATTTGTTGATGTCAGTTTATATTGGTGGGCCCTATTGCAGTGTGGGCCATGGCACTAGCACCACATGGAGTCTATTTCCCCATGCAGTACAGTCCGCAGACACTGTATAATGCAGTATTTTCTTTTCTTTTCTTTTTAAATCAAAACTTTGAGAAAATTTAATTGACTTTTAAATTTTTTATTTTTTATTTTTGAAAAAATTCAAACCGACTAAATGATATATATATCAGAAAAATGGTACCATCGCAATAATGATCACCTAGGGGCCGTACGACTCCCTAGGAAAATTTATTTTTCCTCAGTGGATAACTGCTTCAATTTTGATGAATTGATAGTCGATCTTAGGGTTTTTGGCCCTTCTGGACGTGATGGCAGGGTCAGATTTGACCCAAAATGCTCCAAAAATGTAGCTACCTTATGGATCTAGCAACCACTCTTTAGCTTCAAACCCTCATAGATTTGGCCTCATATGTCCAATTTGGACGAAACAAGCTCCACCTAGGACCTAAGTAAACTTAACATGTAAATAAGTCCCCTAGTAATGAATTAAATAGGTACAAGACTTTATTTACACCAATAGCTTTTAATCTATTGTAGTGTTGAAAAAAGTAACCCTTTTTCATGTTTGGTCTGGGAATTAACAATTAATGATAAAATGTACTTAATTTTTCTTTATTTAGTGTGTTGTAAAGTGTTTTCTTACACTTTCACACTAATCTATGGATTTATTAATTAATTGAGGTTAATTGAGGTTAATTGGCCCTTTTAATTCAAATCCAAGCCTTATTAATTACATTTTTCAAAGGATCTATCACGACACCCATTAATGATATTACATAACATTTAAATTGGTAAAGTTGGAGTCCTAGAAAACTATGCTAGGACCCATTCGCCACTTTGGGCGAATGGGTCCTCCTTACCTAGGAAACCCTTTTTTTAGCATATTTGAAGTGGGTTTTTAATGTTATTTCACCTCCCTAAAGCTTGGTCCTAGAAAATTGTGCTAGGACCCATTCGCCACTTTGGGCGAATGGGTCCTCCTTACCTAGGACACCCCTTTTTGAACTTATTTGTGGTGGTATTTTAATGATTTTAAATCCTAGATTTGATGTCGACTTGTGCTATTTGAATTTCGGGGTTAAATCTTAAGTTAAGTATAAATATAAGGTTAATTCACATAGTTTCATCTAAGCATTTTTAGTATTCAATCATTATAGAAAACTCATGATCAAGGGAGCATTTCAAGAGCATTCAAGAGCATTCAAGAAGGCATTCAAGGGAAGATTATCAATGTTCTATTGCAGCAATTCAAGATCATATCATCATGTCAAAGGCATAGTGCATCAAGCATGTTGTTGAGCTAGTGTTGTGATGTAGCATTCAAGATCCAAGTTAAGCATTGTTTCATATCTAATTCAAGATCAAGATCTACATTCTACATGGCCACTTCATGTTAGATTGCAGATTTACACTCCAAGACATCATCTAAGGTATCATTGTTCATATTTCATATTCATGTTTCATTGTTTCATCATAAGGTTTAATAACCTAAACAAGGTTTGACCAAGGAAAACCCCTATTCCCTAAAAATCAACAAGTTTTTCTCCTCTTTGATATGTGTTTGTAGGTTTTTAGGTTGAAGATCAAGTGGAGAACAAGATTGAAACAAAGTTGTCAAAATTTTCAAGTTGCAAAGTTGTCATCCATATTACAAGAACACGAAAACAAAGCTACAAAATTTGTTTCAGATTTTTGGGATCTGAACACCGAGGAGCTGGAAGTGCAGACATTGAAGAAAAAAACCCAGAAGTTAGTTTTTAGAAACCCTAATGTGGACCCATTCACCACCTTGGGCGAATGAGTCCTCAGTGACCCCAAAACAACACTTTTTCAATAAGGTACACATTGTTTCAACATCTTAAAACTTCCCTCATTGTTGCTTTAATAGTTAGGATTGATTTCTAATTGTTATTTATGCATTTTCCCTTCATAATTGAATGAAACATCACTAGTAAAATTAGGTTCATCCATTTGGTGAATCCCCTTTTGAGTGAACCTCTTTTTCTATGGATCATCTATTATTTAATGTGAACCATTAAATTATTGTTTGTTGGCCACAAGCCAAAACACACACACATATATATATATATATATATATATATATAGATAATGTAATATCAAATAGAAAGGAAGAAAATATATTCGATATAATTATTGAAAGAAACATTTTGAAGTTCTTTTTCAGAAATTCTGTGAGTTCTATATTCATCGATTGACTGGGAGGAAGGGCACCCACTCTTTAGCCATCGATGAAGTGTAAATATTTATTTATTTTTTGCAAAGTATGTTTTCGTGTGTTATGATTTCAGTTGCTTATGTTTCTATGTTTGATGTGCGTTAATAAATTCCATGTAATTATCTAATTTTTATTTCCATGCTACAAAATTAATTGCTCTAGTTTTTATGTCTGATGTCTGTTGATTAAGTTTCTATTTCAAAATTTATTGTCATAATGTTTGCATAGTTCTTGTCACAATTTTTGTTATTCTTGTCGCAAAAATACTGTAGAACCAATGACAATTTATGTAGTAGTTCCTATCACAGAAAAACTAGAAACACTAATATGCTTTTCAACTCAAGTAATTGATTGAGTTTAGGAATGCATTTTCATCCCCACTCACCTCATGACTTACAACACTTGTGCAGATAGACATGACACCTTTCATGAGCTTACGATCCCTTGATTTCAGAGCATCTGGGTACTCCAACAATCCAGATCATTTTCATTTTTTCAATTTTGGTTTTGATTGCTTTTAAATTTTTTTGTGATGTAAAATATTTGGTGATTTTATTCTTTCCATCTAGTGTTTCTATCTGGAGGTTATTGAACTTTTGTTGACTTCCAAAAAACCATTGAAATTTAATGTTTAAAGGAATTTAAAACTGCAATTTTAAAATATGTAAAAGTCTCAATATCAAGCGCCCAAAGTGGGGGCAACTTCTTTGTACAAAATATAGTGACTTTGGCATATTTGAATGCCAATTTTTGGGGCAAAAAAAAATTTAAAAGCTTTGGAGGAAGATGGAAGCTGAGGAGTTTAGGGAAAATAAGGCACTACTGTGTGCAGTTTGGGGGAGCCCAAAAAAATTTTGGAAAAAAAAAGAACTCAATAGTTTGGAATGCCAAGTGGTGGAGAAATCAACCCAACTTTTTGCTAGAAATTTTTTGGAAAACCATTGAAGCTATTTTTGGTGTTGTGTGGCTGAAAATAGAGAAAGAGACGTGGAGTGGTAGAGGAAATGTGTTGAATAGGTTTAAGTTAGTAATTTTTAAAAATTCAAATAACATATGGAGGAGTGGCAATTGGGAGTGCTAGGAATAAAAATTGTGTCTCGGAAAACACTTGAAAATTGCTGGATTTTGTGTAGACAGTCAAGTTTGTGAAATTGGTTAAATATCATTGGAATATTAATAGTGTTTTCAAATTCCAAATTGTGAAATTCATAGTATGAGAGAATCCATTTACTCTTAGATAAGTTGTTGCATCAATTCTCAATCTGGTAAGACTCATATTTTTTTGTCCTGCATTTTTTGGTATCAAAGCAAGCAATGGGTTGTGTTGAGAAGTGAAATGGTATATAGAGGATGAGGTTGCAGAGGTAGAGCAGCTAGAGGCATGTATATTGAGATTGTGGAATTAATAAGAAACTGCACAATGGAGATAGTTAGAGGTCTCATAGCATGAATGGAGGCCATGGAAATAACACAGAGAAGAGGAGTCCATACAGTGGACATAAGTGATGATGAAGAAGAGCAGGTTGTTGAAGGCAGAGAGGAAGTGAACCAGCCAGGTTTAGACCCAAGAGAAGAGCGATTCATTAAAGCCATTACAAAAGTAAGTTCTAGGCCATGATTTCATCCTCTAAGTTACAAAGACAGGTTAAATGTTGAAGAGTTGCTAGATTAGATAGGCGAAATGGATAAATATTTTGCATACAACAATACTGAAGAATAGAAGAAGGTGCAATATGATTACACCAAGTTGAAAGGGCACACATCCCTATGGTGGGATCACCTACAAGAAAGCAGGCAGCAAAAGGGAAAGAAAAAATAAAATCATGGGATTGAATGGTGATGAAGATAAAATCCAAGTTTCTACCAGGAAACTACCAAATTAATTTGTTTAGAAAACTTTAGAATTTAAAGCAAAAGGAGAGCAATGTTGAGGAGTATACTAAAGAGTTTTACCGATTAAGCATAAGAGTCGATCGTGAAGAAGATGATATGGAGCAAGTTTCAAGATATTTGAATGGTTTGTGCATATCCATTCAAGATGAAATCAATATGGTTAATATTCATAGTGTGGAGAAGGCATATCAATATGCCTTGAAAGTGGAAGAAAATATCAATAGGAAGCAACAAAATAACTCTTGGGGTAGAGGCAAACTTTCGTGTGGAAGAGGACCATCAAACAATAGAAGAGGCTTCCAAAACAAACAAGAGGAAGAAATCTCATCAAGTGAAAGTATGCAAGAAGGCAAGGGAAGAGGAGATTACTCTTGTGGAAGAGGATCATATGGAAGAGGTAGAGGAAGAGGTTTATGCTTCACATGTTTTCAATGTGGAGAAGTAGGCCATCATGCATTTGAATTTCTGCAAATCTAGCAAGATGTTGGAAAAGTGTCCAAAGTACATGTTGCACAAGCTAAAAATGAGGAGACCTCAACAAAACATGTATCAGACCCCAAAGATGGAGAGTCATTGATGTTATGGAGAATTTTGTTGAACCCTGAAAAAGAGAAATTGGAACCAATTCAAAGAAGAAATTGTTTTAGAACAAGGTGCAAGGTAAGTGGAAAATGTTGCAAAGTTATTGTGGACAATGGTAGCACTAATAATATAGTGTCTGAAGAAATGATGAGCAAGCTGAAATTGAAGAGAATAAAACATCCCAGCCCATACAAAGTTTTGTGGTTACAAAAAGAGCATCAATTGTTGGTGAATGAGAAATGTATGATAAATTTTTAGATTGGGAACTACAAAGATGAAATCATGTGTGATATAATGCCAATGGGTGCTTTCCATATTCTTTTTAGCACACCATGGAAATTTGATAGACAAGTTGTTCATGATGGGAAAATGAATACATACACAATTAAGAAAGGTGGAGAAGAGTATATATTGACCCCCTTGAAGAATAGAGAAGGGTAAGATGAACACAAACCAAAGGTATGCTTGGTTTCTGAAAAAAAATTTAGAAAGAATTCAAAAAGGAGTAAGCATGTTTTGCAATAATTCCCAAGTTTGTAGCAGTTGGGATAGTGAACAAAGAAAGTGAAATACCCATGGAAGTTCAAGAAATTTTGAAAGAATATGTTGATATATTAATGGAGCTACCTGATGGATTGCCACCCATGAGGAACATTAGTCATTGCATGGATTTGATTCTTGGTGCAAGTTTACCAAACAAGGCACCATATAGAATGTCACCAAAAGAAAATGAAGAGATAAATAGGCAAGTGCAAGAGTTGCTAGATAAGGGGTTGATTAGAGAGAGTTTGAGTCTATGTGCAATTCCAGCTCCATGTTGGCACCAAAGAAAGATGGGGATTGGAAAATGTGTATGGATTCAAGAAAAATAAATAAGATAACCATGAAATACTTGTTCCCATTACCAAGAATGGACGATATGATAGATTGCTTGAGTGGAGCCAAATATTTCACAAAGATTGATTTGAAAAGGGGTTACCATCAAATAAGAATAAGAGAGGGAGATGAATGGAAGACCACTTTCAAAACCAAAGATGGGCTATACGAATGGTTGGTAATTCCATTTGGATTAACGAATGCTCCCAAAATTTTCATGAGATTGATGAACAAAGTTTTGAAGCCATATCTTGGTAAGTTTGTAATTGTGTATTTGGATGATAATTTCTGACTTTTAGTAAGACAAAGGAAGAGCACTTGTAGCATGTTAGAGTTGTTTTACAAAGGCTAAAAGAAGAAAAATTAATGGTGAATTTGAAAAAGTGTAGTTTCATGAAAGAGGAATTGGTATATTTGGGTTTTGTAATTTCTAGCAGTGGTCTGAAAATGGATCCGAAAAATGTGTAAACAATTGTTGAGTGGCCTTCATTGAAGAGTATGATTGAAGCAAGAAGCTTCCATGTATCGACAATTTTTTATAGGAAGTTTATCAGAAATTTCAGTGGGATATGCGAACCAATTATAGAAACAATGAAGGGTAATAGAAAATAATTTGTTTGGATAGCTGCAACAGAGAGGATTTTTAATATTTTGAAGGAAAAAGTGATGGAGGAGCCCGTGTTAGCACTTATAGATTCTGGAAAAGTCTTCCAAGTTGATTGTGATGCAAGTGGGACAACGATTGGAGGATTTTTGACTCAAGAGGGAAGACCAATAGCATATTTCAGTGAGAAGTTAAATGAAGCAAAAAAGAAATATTTCGTGTATGATCAAGAGTTTTATGCAATTGTGCAAGCTCTTAAGAAGTGGTGACATTACTTGCTTCCGAAGGAGTTTGTTTTGTATACCGATCATCATGCATTGTAATACATAAATAGTCAAGGTAAGCTTAGCCAAAAACATGTGAAGTGGGTTGAACTCCTTCAAAGTTATTCTTTCGTATTGAAACATAGAAGTGTAAAATCAAATAGAGTTGTTGATGCATTAAGTAGAAGATGTTTGTTGTTGAATGAAATGAGAGTAAGTATTGTTGGTTTTGATTCAATGGGAGAGTTGTATGAAGAAGATACTGATTTTAAAGGAGCTTGGGCAGCATGTAAGAATCCAATGGGGGTGGATAGAACTCCATGGCTGGAGTATTTTATTCAAGAAAATCTATTGTTTAAAGGAAGAATATTGTGCATACCTCAAGGTTCTATGAGGGAAAATTTGTTGAGAGAGAAACATAGTGGAGGTTTGGGTGGACATTTTGGAGAGGGAAAAACATTAGTATAGCTGAATGAAAGTTATTATTGGCTTAGAATGAGTGCAGATGTAAAAATAATGGTGCAAAGTTGCAAAGTATGTCAATATGCAAAAGGAGTGAGACAAAACACCGAATTGTACCAGCCATTGCCAATACCGAAGAGACCATGGGAATGAATTAGCATGGATTTTGTTTTGAGTTTTCCACGAAAAAAATGAGGTAATGATTCAATTTTTTTTGTAGTGGATAGATTTTAAAAAATGGCTCATTTTATACCATGCAAGAAGCGTAGTGATGCTTCCCACATAGAAAATTTATTTTTCAAAGAAATAGTTCGGTTAGATGGATTGCAAAAAAGTATTATTTTTCAGACCGAGACAAAAAGTTTTTTGGTCATTTTTGGCATACTTTGTGGAAGAGAATGGGAACACAATTGGGTTTTAGCTCAGCCTACCATCCTCAAACGGATGGCCAAACTGAAGTTGTAAATCGAAGCTTAGGTAATTTGTTGAGATGTTTGGTTGGGGATAATCCAAGTCAGTGGGATTTGACATTGGCACAAGCTGAATTTACTTATAATGATTCAATTAATCAAAGTGTTGGAAAAATTCCATTTCAAATTGTGTATGGGTAGAGTCCAAGAGGTTTTGATGAATTGAGAGATAGTCCAGATTTGTGTAGGAAAAATGTTGTAGCAGAGGTTTTTGCTGAGTACATACATGATTTGCATAAAGAGGTGAAAGAGAAGCTGGAGAAGAGTGCTAATAAATACAAAGAGTATGTTGATATACATAGAAAGTGCAAGAGTTTCAGATTGGTGAGCTAGTAATGGCACATTTGAGAAAGGAGAGGTTCCCACAAGGAACACACAATAAACTAAAATGGAAGAAAATTGGCCCGTGCAAGGTTTTGCAGAATTTTTCATCAAATGCATAT
Organism: Sequoia sempervirens; assembly: GCA_007258455.2. Taxonomy (NCBI): domain Eukaryota; kingdom Viridiplantae; phylum Streptophyta; class Pinopsida; order Cupressales; family Cupressaceae; genus Sequoia; species Sequoia sempervirens. Next base: position 162,348,962 of record VDFB02075321.1, on the reverse strand, counting down.
GAGATTGAGCTTCTAGTTGGTGTTGATATCTCTCCAATATTTAATGTTGTAGAATTATATAAATGTTATGAAGGTGAATCGAGTGGACAAAAGAGTACATCTTCATATTTGAGCTAGATGTGCCAGACTTTATGCATCAATTGCTAGAGAAGAAGTGTGAACAGATTGATCAAATCATTGACTCACAAATTGCTAAATGCACAAGAAAGAGAAAATATTGGAAGTATTTGGTACGCTAGAAGAATTGTGTAGCTAATGAATCTTTGTGGGTTAGCGCTTCAAAATTGGAGAAGTTTGGAATTCCAATTCCAAACTTGCCAAAATGTTCATGAGCCTTACACTCATGGAACATTTTTCGTACTCGGTGTGTTTGATGCCAAAGCATCTGGGTACTCTAGAAATCTGGATCATTTTCATTTTTTTTAATTTTGGTTTTGATTGCTTTTAAATTTTGTTGTGATGTAAAAGACTTGGTGATTTTATTCTTTCCATCTGGTGTTTCTATCTAGAGGTTATTGAAATTTTGTTGACTTCCAAAAAACTATTGAAATTTAATGTTTAAAGGAATTTAAAACTACAAATTTAAAATATGTAAAAGTATCAATATCAAGTGCACAAAGTGGGTGCAACTTCTTTGTACAAAACATGGTGACTTTGGAAATTTTGAATGCCAATTTTTGGGGTAGAAAGAAATTAAAATTAAAAGCTTTGGAGGACAATGGAAGCTAGGGAGTTTGGGGAAAATAAGGCGCTATTGTATGGAGTTTGGGGGAGCCCAAAAAAATTTTGGAAAAAAAAGAACTCAGCATTTTGGAATGCCAAGTGGTGGAGAAATCAACCCAATTTTGTGTTGGAAAATTTTTGGAAAATCATTGAAGCCATTTTTGGTGTTGTGTGGCTAAAAACAAAGAAAGAGACTTGGAGTGATAGAGGAAATGTGTTCACCAGGTTTAAGTTAGTAATTTTTACAAATTCAAATAGAAAATGGAGGCATGGCAGCTGAGAGTGCTGGGAATAAAATTGGTGTCTAGGGAAACACTTGCAAATTGTTGATTTTTGTGTAGACATTCAAGTTTCTGAAATTGGTTGAATATTCATAGTGTTTTCAAATTCAAAATTGTGAAATTCATAGTCTAAGAGAATCCATTTAATCTTAGATAAGTTGTTGCATCAATTCTCAGTCTGGTAAGACTCATATTTTTTTTGTCCTACATTATCCTTGGATTAACATTTAGACCAAGCTGAGTCCAATTTATTCCTCACCCTAGTTTTGGCCTATCACTGGACTCAAAGTACTACATTTCATATTATTGACTTTTTTAAGATTCAATCTTTAAGTGCTTCAAATTTTTAGGTCAAATGAGATTTTTTTTGAAAATCAGTGAAAACTCTTCCACTTTTTTACCAAAAGTGGACTCAACTTCTTGCAACACCCTCAAGCATCTACATACATTACATGATGAATTTTGAGGGGAGTCTACATGGTTTATGTTCTTGCCTCAGTTTTGGGAGGGAGCATTTCCTCACATGGGGTTCTTTCCTTCTCACTTTTTGAGGAGTCACATAGACCTCTCTTTTCTCTCCTATGGGGGAAAATTTATTATACATTATGACCTATAAGTATTCCTTGGCTCGGCTCATGATCAATCCTCCTTCTATCTCTTATCTTCTTCAACTATATCTTCTCTTTGTATCATTTCTCTTTTAGAGAGGAGTTTTACTTTCCACTAGGTTTTCTCCTTTACTCTATTTATGAGAAATTTGTACATGGGTACCTAACATGGCCTAGTAGATGGGACCCATCATCATTACATACATTTATCCATAAGTTGCACTTAAGGGGGGTGTTAGTATAAATAGTGACATTATCAAACTAGTTAGCTCTTAACCTACCTAAGAGAGTCCTATTCACACTAGTTATGTCTCCACTTAGGGAATTTTACCTTTTTTCTCACCTCATATGGTTGAGACACGTGTAATCACTTGTTGAGACACTTATCTCATTTGCATATGACACCTTTATCATACTTGTACCATGCACATGGTATATCATGGACACATGTCTTCCACTTATGGAGAAAGTTAGAGTCCACACCTATCTTCTCATCTCACCCCTTGTCTATATATTCAAGGGGATCATAGGTAATTATAATATTTTTATATTCGCACATATTGTATGAATATATTGCATATTTTTGGCTTATTTGAAATCTCTTGAAGAATTTTCTATCACTATTTTATAGGATCTATTAGATGTGAGGATCAAATATATGAAACTAACATGGTATTAGAGCTTTGAATCTATAAGAACCTTCTCAAATCAAAGTGGGTTTCAATAAAAGAATATTTCATACAATGCATCCTAGAACCAAACAGAGCCCACCATTGTGATCAAAAGCCTCAAAAACCTTTAAATTGTTTGTCAAATTATTAATTTTCAAGCACATGACCTAGAGCTATCAAGAAAATTTTTATTGTACGACCATATGAATCCCTATGTAGAGTATATTTTCTAAAAAATTTAATTATATATATTTTTATTTTGTTTGTAAATGAAAAAAATATTATTGCAAAAAAATTACAAAAATATTGCATGTAAAAAAGTTGTTTGAAAAAATTAAAAGAATAAAGAAGGTTTTCAAAAGGAGGCATACTTGATTTACCAGGGTTCTATACAATGATACTATGTAAGGTACTGTGTAGGTAATTCTATTGGAATAAAAATGATTTAAATGAATTTATACCTCTTTGATCCCCTTGAGAAAGGTAAGAAGAGTGAAAATGATATCTAGTATATGTGGTGTAATAGCCAAAAAGATGGTGAAAGAAAATTTTATCGTAGGCTTGATAACTTACATATTCCCACCAAATCTATTTTAGACTTCAACTAGTAGATAGTTTCAATAGAGTTAAAGTCCATCCTTGCACCATTTTGAAGCACGATCCTATTGAGACTATAATTTAATTCATGACAATAGTTCAAGCTCAACACTAATTTGCTTAATATTCAAGATTGTAATGATGGAATTTTTATGTTAAGGACTTGATCAGTAATATTATTCTCAATTACTCCTCCCATTTTGAGAAACAAAACATTAATATAAATAGTTAGAGAACCTTGTTTTAGACTATAGGAAAAAATTGCTCTAAATGGGATAAAAATGAAATAAGCTCCAAGAGGACTTGTGTGCTATTGAAGGACTCCTAAAGTCTTATCCAAATAGAGAGACCTTGATTACTAAGATGATTGATATTAAGCATCAATTGAGATGTGTGCAAACTAATAAGGCCCAAGGGGTGAAAATATAGACCAAATTGAATCGGTTGAAAGAAGGGGATAAGTGTTCTAAATTTTTATTTAACTATCTCAAATCTATACATAAAAAAAGAGATTGGCCCTATTTGGATAGACTAGACATAGGTTAGTAATACCAAAAACATTAAAGATGAGTTCATAAAGTTTTATCAAAGGATTTTTTATTTTGAAGACAATTATAAATAAGCACAAGAGTTTTGTAAGAAAATTATCTGATGCAGGAACACCTTGGCTTAACTCCAAATTTGTTGTGAACAATTTTTGGCTTGTACTGACCTTAGCCAAGTCAGGATGTTTGTGTGTTTAGGTTGGACCTTAGAAGGTCTTGTGTGGGTGTGTTGAATTAATCATTAGCATAGATGTCATCCTAGTTTAATCATGTTTTTAAATTTTGGCTTTAATAAGCTTTGGACAGTTTGGATGAGCTTTAAATGTGTAACCACAACATCCTCGTTGTTTGAAGATGCCTTGGGACAGTTAAAGAGCTGTTGGTTCGAGATCAAGGTGTTAGAGGTCCTATGTTTGAGGATCATGACACAATCATGGCATAATGGAAGTTGCAAAATATTGTTGTAAAATTGCATGGCAAGGTTTATGGAATTGCATGCAACCTACTTGGCATTGGGAATCCCTTGAAATCAAGGAAATTGCTCGATCAACTGCCCTTGAATGGTGGCAAAGGCATCAAAAAATAGGTGTATGGCTCGTTGTTAGCAGTTAGAGATCATTGTAAACAAATTTTTGTTGTGTGGAGTAAAAGACAATGAGCAGATTTCTGCATTTTCTGTGTTTTGCTTGAAATCCCGTGTGTTTTGAAACAGTGGTAAAAAAGGATTTGTAAATACAGTTGTATCTCTATTTTTGTGTTCATAGAATAGTTTTGGATCAATTCTCATCGTTCATTCAGGTTCCATAGAATAGTTTTATTGATTTGAATTCCTAGATTAGATTGTAGGTGGTTAGTTTCCTGTGTTTTGAGCAGTGGGAATTGGAATGGCTCCCCCACAAACACTGACCACGGGGATATCCTACAATTGGTGGAATATGGGAATGGAGCCAGTCCCTTGTATATATTTAACATTAGGAAAACCAAAGAGCCAAGCAAGAGTTTGTGTTACCAAACCCTAGGCGAGTGTTAGCTGCCCGGTTAGGAGTTTGGGAGAGAAGAGTTGAGAACCTAGGCAGGGGAAAGGTGCCACTGTACGGAGTCCGTACGGTTCCAGGTGGGGTAAGGTAAGGCCTTTACATGCAAAAGGGTTTGGGACTTCAACCAATCCACTAGAAGGAGATTTGAAGAAGAAAGCACAGAAACCCTAACAAATAGGTCAATTAGCCCTTTTGTCCTAGATGATAGGAATGCACTGTACGGCAGTGACAGAGGTCTGAAATCTAGTAGAAGATTTAAAGATCTAAAAAGGGTGCTTGAAAGTGCATTTTTTTTGGTAGGTTGTTTGTCAAGTGTGAGAGGAAAAGTCAGAAACCTGACTGGTAAGGGCTAGTAGAGTTTAGGCCTTACCAAGGAATTCTCTTGGAATCGGGTGTATTGGAAACTAAAGAACCTCCAAAATGGAACAATTTGGATGCAAGGAGCATGAGGACAGTACCTTTAATCCCCCTGCAAGCAGTTCGAGGTTGGTGATGAAGTTAGCATCTAGACTCTTCTAGGTGTTGGAAGGAGACAACAATTTCAAATGGTGTTGAATCCTCTAAGGTTAAAGCACAAGGTTGAAACTCTTGGAACAGAGTTGTAGCATGGTTCAGTTGGTAAATTAAGTCAAGACAGAGCCGAGAAGATTGTCAGGTTCTTGGTGGAAGGCAGAGTGAAGTCTTCTTGTTGGTCAAGTGCAAGCAAACCTGGGAGGTACAATACACCATTATCGAGGTAGTAAAATTAGTAAGGAGGATGCCAACTGTTTGAAAATTTCCATTAGCAAGGATGAAATCATTAGAGCTATTCAAACTTTCAATAATGGAAAGTTTCCTAGTTTATATGGGCTATCTATTGAGTTCTACAAAAAGAATATCGATTGGATTGTAGATGATTTGTTCTTAGTCTATAAAGAAGCTATTGATAGAGGCTCTTTGGGGAGGGATATAAACAAGGGAATCATTAAATTTATTCTCAATGATGGTGATAAGAATAAAATAAATAAATGGAGACCAATTACGTTCCTCAATGTCTCATATTTTTTTGCTAAAATTCTAGCACTTAGACTTACTCATATTCTTCCTAATTCTATTAACGCTACTCATACTAGATTCATTGAAGGATCTTGATTTATTCTAGAAAAATTGATAACTAGTTGGGAAGAAATGAATTGGGCTAAGAACACTAGTCAAAATTTTGGCATGCTTTTGTAGGACAATGATAAATTTTATGATAAGGTTGAATGGAAATTCATTAATATGACCTTGGAGACCTTTGGTTTTTCTTTTTTTTTTGTAACATGCTCAAGGTTTTATTTAAAGACACTTCTACACAAATTGATGTTAATGAATCACTCACTAATCCTTTGTCCCTATAAAGGTCAATTAGGGAAGGTTTCCATCTTTCTCCTATATTGTTTGTGTTTTCTTTTGATGGCTAGTATTATTTATTGAGAACTAGAAGTGTTTTTGATGAGGAAAAGTAGGTTTTGATGGGACCCAAAACCCATTAAAAGGTGATCATGCTACAACAAGGATAAACCACAAACCAACAGCAACCCAACAACAACACCAAAGGTTGCACAAAGGTTTTGAAGGGACCCAGAACCCTATAACAACCAGGTTTACCGGGGCCTAAAACCTAAAGGTTTTGAAGGGACCATACACCCTTTACAACTAGGTTTTAACAAGGACCTTAAACCCTTAACAATCTGATTCATCCAAGCTGCAATCAACCTAAATAAATCAACAAAATGTTACAAAGCATCAACATTCCAACAACACCCCTCAACTAACTTGCAAACTACCTGATTCATCCAGGCAACAATCAACCAAATAACAGAAGACTGTAGAACAACAACATTCCTACAACACTCCTCCACCATCAAGAAACACCAACTCTATCTCAACCTCAATATGAGAGAGCTCCCCTCTATTGGAGAGGATGCAATAAAAACCCTTACCACCAAAGACTTCATCCTCCTATCCACCTAGACTCCACCTCAATAGGAGCATGAAGTAGAAATGAGACCTTCCAACTAGAACCACAACAACTAACTCCTCCTCAATAGGAGCAGTCTCCACCTCCATAGAAGACCTCAACTAAAAGATTGAGAAGGAAGTAGAAGCTTTAGAAGAAAGGGTAACTACAACATCCTTTGGCATGACCAAAAAAGAAGCAAGAAGCAACACAACAAAAGTTGAGCCATAAAACAAAGCATCTTCTGAAGAATACAAGACATCCCCACCAAAGGAACAAGCCAAAGAGCCCAAAAGGGGATCAACAGAAAGCCACACACCAGAACTTCCCACCAACAAACCACAGAAGGAATGAATTTACTGAGCAGGCCAAAAAGCCCCAGCACCACAGAAAAGGCACCCAAATACAACAAATAAATGCCTGCAAAGAAAGGAAGAAGAGAGCTAGCTGAACAAATAAGCTCACCATCAGACCCGACATGCTAGCCAGAGTCACAAGATAGCTAGAAACTCTCCACAAACCTCCCATCCACAAGCGAGAAAAATTGCACACAAGAAGGCACACAAGACACCACTGGGAAGAAAAGCACCAAAGCCACAACACCGACAAGCAACCCCACATACAAAGGGATGAAAGCCTCCCAAAGCTCCAAAACCAAAACCAAGACCAAGCACCGCAACAAGCAAGGATAGCCCACACAACAAGGGAGAAGAGAGAAGGCAAAACATTTAAGCACACCAACAGACCTGACGTGCTAGCCAGGGTCAAAGATAAGCCAAAAAATCTCCTTAGAACACCCATCCACAAAAAAACCATCTCACATAGAGAGACCCAGATCACAGACCAGAGCCATGGAAAGAGCAGACGCCCAACCAGAAGAACCACCCATAGCAGAGCCTATAGGAAAATCCCACCAATCATCCACCAAAAAACCAAAAATCACCACCACAACAGAACCGGCCACAGCTCTAGAAACACCAGGAGAAACCACACACAATCCAAGTAAAAAGGACCCCTCCGCTAGACAAAAGGACCCATAGAGAGCCAAAGCGATACAGGAAAGCTGCACTAGAGCCAGAAGAATTCCCGCCAAACAATGGTCCAATTTATTGAATATACAATAAACCCAAAGGGTTTATTCTTCCAAACAATGGTCCAATTTATTGAATATACAATTTATAGATGATACTACACTTTTTATGGATATAGAAGAGAATAATTTTGATGGTATGATGAATACACTTAAAATCTCTTATGCATAGCTTCTAGTGCAAAGATCTCAAAGATTAAATCTACTTTGCTTAGCTAGAAAGGCATTCCTATGGAGTGGTTTAACAAAAAAAACCTTATGAAGGGGAAGGGGGGGTCCTAATAACTAGGTTAGATATCTTGGTATACATTTTTCCATTAATCCTTCTCTTAAGGATACATGGAACTAGATATATATGATAAAATTGATAAGAAATTATCCAAGTGTAATAGACAATGCCTATCAATGGTGTGTAGAATTTAGGTCTATCAAAAAAATTATCCTCCTATAGTATTTACTATGATTCTATCTGGCTCTTTAGTAGTTATCAAATTAATAATGGGTAAAAGCAAATGTCACACTTTCCAACTTATCAACTTAATTTAAGTATTTCTAACTAAAAATCAATTTTGGTCAAACATATGATCTAGTAAGATTCATTTAGCTAAGTTAGATTTCCACAACTTTTTCAACTAAAATTGTTGGCTAAAAATATATGAGCACCACTTTGAGTCCAATTTAAAAAAATAAAATTATTTGAAAAACTTGTTTCAATAACTCCATAATGTAAATAACATTTTTTAAAATATAAAAATACCCTTTGTAGATCCATAAGTGTAGTTTTCAAAATATATTTATTTTAATAGTTTAATTATTTTTATATTTATTTTTTATTTTTACTAAAAGTAGGTTAGACAAAATATTAGGTTGATTACTATGCCAAGGAAAATACTAAAACTTATTAAAAATTTGAAAAAATATGATGCACTAGATAAAAGAATCTATTTTAAGATGGTATAATTTTTTCTATTTTAGATAAATATTTAAATGAAAGTTAGATGTCATTTTAATATTTATTTAAAAATATGCATTTATCAAAATTGGAAAAAAATATATCCATGCACTAAAATTTCAAGTTATAAATACACACAAAAAATTTAAAAGAAAAATTATAAAATTTACTATAAAAAGTTTACGTCCCATCCAACTTCATTTTTCAGCATTTTATCAGCAACTAAATTATAGTTTTAATTTATTAAAAACTAGATTACTAAAAAATACACATTTTACTAATTTACATCATTTCAAAATTCAACACATATATGCTTTTTAGTGGTTCAAGTTTAAAAATTGGATAGATTCCTTTATAAAGTGTCACAACTTTGTGCTTTTACCCTATAATATCTGTAAAATCATTAGGAGATTTCTCTCGTCTAATTGAAATGTAATAGGAAGAGAACTATAGTAAATTGCCAATGGTGTTTTATGGATAAAAAGCAACGTGGTATTGGATTAAAGGATTTGAAGATGCAAGGTGTTGTTCTTGTAGAAAAATGGATAATTGATGCCTTTATTAGAGATGAACCTTAGAAAATCCTTATTAAAATCAATACTTAAAATTTTATTCCAAAAAGCTAAGTAGTGGAAAGAGCTTCATCCCCATGATATTATCATTAGTAGGTTCTTTATTACTCCCTCTCACTCTAATGTGTTTAGGAGTAGTTGGAAAGCTTGGGAAGTTGTGATAAGTCAAGTTAATGGTTGTAGTTCTTATAATAAAAAGGATAAAAAGATTTGTATTTTTATGTCTATGTGGTGGAACCTCTAGTGGAAAAATAAACCGCTTGCTCTCTTCCAAGAATGCCTTGCTAAATAATTAAATAGTTAAGGGTTAGTGTTTCCAATGAAATTCTTGATGGGGCTTATCTAAGAGATTGGTGGGGGTTTAGCAAGAGGTTTGGATTGCCTCAATCCTAGGAAAGAACTTACTCTACATGCTTAAGAAAACGTGTAAATTGAACCTCCCCATTAATATCGGCTTTGATTATGAAATATATGGAAAATTTATGTGGATGGATGGATCTATGATTTTGAAGGTCAACACCAAAAGCATCTACAAATGTTAACTAGTTTCTAAGAGGTCATTAATCATGTGAATAGGAGCTAGAATCTTGAGCTTAGTTCTAGTTGATGGGTTAAAAATTTTAGTGGTTGTTGGTGTATACTTCTTGAACCAAAAGAATCCTATTTTTAATGGATTCTTTTACTTAAGAGGTTAGTTGTGGTAATGAACTGTATTAGGTGTGACCCTATTAAAAGGAGGTGTAGTTTTTGAAATGTGCCTGAATCTATTGACCATATATTTTTTATTGTGACTTTGCCAAAAATGTTTGGTCCTTTTTATATAACCTTAAGGGCTGTAATTTAATAGGGTTAATTTCTCTTGTTATGAAATCCTATTTGGGTATGTTGAAGGGACAAAAAGTAAATGTAATTATTTTTGTTTGTTTTAACTAGTGAAGTTCTTGGGCTCTTGTGGAAATTAAAAAATGAGGATAAATTTCAGGGCAAGTGGAGACACCTTACACAGTCTTCTAAAATACTCATGCTTTATCATGTTGTGATGTAGGTTACTATGATGATTAAGATATCTAAATGCAAGTTCATGGATCTCATGGATGAAGGACAAGCCTATATTAAGAGATCCAAAATAAAATTTTCTAAGTTCTAGTCGCATGATGCTAGACAACATGATGACAAGTTCTTTAAACAATATATGCAGTTTCAAGAAAAAATAACAAAAGTTATAAGTTTGAAAATCTACTAGAAGATATGGGTCTCAAAAAGAAAGATACACGCTCTGATGGTGCTAACCTAAAGGTGGTTAGGTCCATAATGTTAATATCTCTACTATCTCACCACCTATGGGGGTTTTTCAAATTGATAGCTATAATGAATGTTGTAACAATGACAATTAAGTGGTGTTGCTTAGACTCAATATAGAGCCTTGTTTGATCAATTACAAAAACATGATGTTTTGATGTTGATTCTTCCTTTGGTATATGTGCTTAGATATAACTTGTTAATCCTCTTCAATTACTAGACGATCTTGTCTTTTTGTTCTAGTTACCCACAGTTGGGCCTTGTGAACTCATATTGTAACCTTCTTTTTCTTTGGTAATAGATTATCAATTCAAAAAAACAAAAAGAATGTAACCATTGTAATTATATAAAGTTCAACACAAACTTCCCAAATAATTAGATAAAGTTTGACACTTTTTTTGTACTCTAAAAAATAAACTAGGTTGTATTCCTTACCCAGTAGAAAATATATATAAAAATATAGGGCATGAAGCCATCCATTCCTATCTATTATATGCCCCCATTATGATAGAGGTGGTAGTAGATAGTTTTTTATTGTTGTGCAATTGGAATCTATTCCATGTGTAAAATGATAGGTGATGTAAGGTGCCTTTGATCACTTGGAGTTAAGGCTAGAGATGGGATCAACCCAACTAGACTATGGATAGAGAAGTGCCTATATAGATATTAGAGTCCACACATGGATAGATGTAGGGCATATGTAGACTACCCTCTATCTATATATGGGGCGGGTGGTTCCATTATATGTGTCCACTTCATTGGGCTATATAACCCATATGTGCTTCATTCCCTATATACCATTATATAGGCACTTTGTTTATTCTATATGTTATACTATAACCAACCACATAGATGCCCAGAACATAGTGAACTCCATACCACAATTAACTTAGTCAAATTTATAGTTAGATATAGAGAGGAGGGGAGAGGTGCAACTAATATATATAGTTTGATCTTTTTGACACTAAATTGAATAGATATTGGTGGATATCTCTAAAGAATATTCCTTCCCCTATAACAAAGTTTATATACCATTTTGGGTTGGGTTGGAATAGTCTATTCCATCACAAGAGAGAGGGTCCGCTTATCTATATATGGCATTTGAAAACACTTTACTTAAATATCACTCTTCAACTAAAACAATTGATAGTGATTTTACACCCTATTCATACCAAAAATAGTAAATAATTGTCCTACTTTAATTGACCAAAAATTATTTTTGACCATTGAATTGAATAATATGCCTCATATCCACATCTATAACCCCTATCATACCTAGACTAATAACTAATAACTCTATCCCCTATTCATATGGGGTGAGGCATAGCCCAAACAATCTAGGGATTTCAGGGTTTCTTCCTAGTCGCCCCATTGATAGATAGGGCTGGGAAGATAAAGTCCTGTTTCGCCACAGCCAATGAAGTAAACCTGCAAAATAGTATACCAAAAAAAGAAAAGAAAATAGTGGCTACAATATTGTGGGTCCGCCATCGTTGAATTGTGCCACGACTAAAACCAAGTTGTTTTTTTTTGGGCATCAGAAAACCTTTCACGACAAACAACCAATTTTGTGGTTGTGGTTCTCAGGCTCATCTGCTTATAATTGAGAGTGGGTATTCTTTAATACTTGCAAGGAAAAGTCACTCTTCAGATATCTTTGGGATGTTAAAGAAGAGTTTTCTAAAGCTGACAAAGTCAGCTTATTGGAATATGGGTATTTGCATTTCTTCACAGGCCAAAGAATCCCAACTCACTGGAAATCTCATACTGATGGATGGAAGCATCAAGGAATTTGCTGAACCTCTGAAATGTAAGGAGATTCTGAAAGACTATTCAGGCAGCTTTATCTGCAGTTCAGATGGGCTTTATATAGGAAGAAAGATATGTGAGGTTCTTGACGAAGATGACCAGCTGCAAGTTGGGCAGCTCTATTTTCTTCTTCCAAACCAGAAACTGGAGTATGTTCTCTCAGAGTTGGACATGGCTGCCCTGCTTTCCAAGGCTAATTCTGCAGTTAGACTGAACAAAAGAAGCAGCCAAAAAGTGCAGCCTTTGTTTGACGTTCATTTGGATGTTGAAACCCAGGAATTGTTATGGGCAAAGGAGTCGTACAGGGTCAATTTCTGTTTGTCGTCCAAGATCTCTGTTTCAGCTGCCTCACAGGTGGGTAAAAACCAGTGGCACTCAAAATTGGAGACAATTATGGAGGGTGTGTGAAATTACAGTTCCAAAATTTTCTATCATCCATGTATAGGGCAGATTTAGTATGTTATCTGGTGGTTTGGATTATAGTAGTTAAAGCACAGGTTGGTTGTTTATGTAGGAACTCAAATCCCACAAGTTCCTCAGATTTCCAATTGACTACAACCTACCAGTTGTTAACCAGCAGTATTATATATCTTAATGGAGGTTTGAACTTTAACTCAAGTTCAGAAGAAACAGATGTAAATAGAGAATTGTTCCAGTGATGTTTACAATCATCATCTAGAGTTATTTTGTTGTTTATTGCAATAGATAGAGCAGATGTAATTTAACTTCTTTTAAATAGAGTTTTTTTTATGTCTATTGCAATCACTCTGATGAATTATCAAATCGTTAAAAAAAAAAAATTGTTGTAATGGTTAGATTTGAAAGGAAGGTATGATGCGAAGAATCTGAATATATTTTTGGATTAAATTGTGTATTTAAGTATCAATATTGTTGTTGGGTACTACTGAGGATGCCAGGAGGTTGAATGTTTGTAACTTTTGTTGAGCCTGGTTTACCATTTCAGCATTCGCCTCATTAAGAAAGATCATTTAAACTCTTGTTCACAAAGCTAGAGACCTTTGGAAGCAATTCTTTTTATAACCCCGGCTGCTATTCTTTTTATGCAGATTCTAATTTTTCTTTAGATTTGTTAACTTTTTTGGATTTGGATCTACTACAAGGGTGTTTAGTCTATTTTTCCAGAATAAACTTGGATGTTCCAGCAGTGCAATTTATGTAATTATTCTCTCTAGATCAAATTAAAACCCATAATTCTTAGGTGCTACCGCTGATGGTTCAGACATTATTCATTAAATTTAGTTGATTTTCAGATAAGGGGTGAAGTTCAGGGATTCTGGAAAGTTTTTACTTTTTATAATTATATAGAGAAACATTTGACTGGGCAATTTTGCTTGTCATTTTGTTTTTCTTCACGTGGCTAAATAATAAGTCCAATTTATATGGATTCTTAATGCCATTTCTTGATGCGACCCTTAATTTTATTTATAAGCTAAGTAACAAGAAACAAGTGTTGGTCAGTGTCTTTTTAATATTGTAATCATAGTATTTTAGATTTTAAAAATATTAAATGTAAGTTTTGTTAATGTGAATTAAATTAAATGTAAGTTTTGTTAATTATATTATTTTTATTTTAATCATGAGACTATTTTGTACCATTGTTTTTTTATTATTTGAATAATCTTTTTATTTGGGTTTCTTTATCTTCCTATGTGTATTTGCATTTGATTTCAAATATCTTATAATTTTCCATTTTACCTTGTGTCATGCTTATAATTGAATTTTTTTATATTGATTTTTTTTTTTGAACATAAGAAAAATAAATAAAATAAAATGAATTATAAATTTTAACATAAAATAATTATCTACATTTTTTAAAAGGAAAATGTTAAAACATTTACATGACATTATTTTTACTGAATAAAACAATAAAAAATACACTTATAATAGCTCATTTGTTCTTTGTGTGGATATTGCATGTCTATATTAAAACCAAATGACAACTACATATTACATACAATTTGTAAATATTGATATATTAATAAAAAAATTGTATAATCATTAAAACATAAGAGATTAATATTAATTATTAAAATTATGTAAATAGTATATTAATCAATATAATATAATAAAATATACACTTATAATAGCCCATTTGTTCTTTGTGTGGATATTGCATGTCTATATTAAAACCAAATGGCAACTACATATTACATACAATTTGTAAATATTGATATATTAATAAAAAAATTGTATAATCATTAAAACATAAGAGATTAATATTAATTATGTAAATTATGTAAATAATATATTAATCATTATAATATAAATTGTAGGAAATTAAAACATAAACATACAATAGTTGGATCATTATAATGACAATATATAAATTTAATTTTTTAAATTTTAAAAAATTTAAATTAAATAAATATAATAAAATGTTAGTATATTGATTTTATAATTGTACATTTTAGATTTATAAAATAATATTACATAAATATATTATTAGACATTTGATAAGAATATTTCTTAGAATAAATTTATTAATTATTGAATTAAAGTTATTTTAATATGAAAATATTAATTTTCAATTAAGAATGTAATTTTTCTTCATATATTTTTGTTTATTAACATATTTAAAAATAAAAAATGAATATATTTAAAAGTTTACATAATCATTATAACATTAATATTAATTATAAAAATGATGTAAATGTTAATATATTATAAAAAAATTAATAAAATAATTTTTTAAACAAATTTATCATTGAAATAAGTTTAAAATAAAAGTTATAAATTTTCAATTAAGAATATAAATTTAGTTCAAATGAATTTTTTATTCAATAATACAATTTAAATAAATAAATAACATGTTTTTCAATTTTGAATATTAGTTGGGGTGGTTGGCCTAGCTTGATTAGCTAAAGCTCCCTGTTGTAAGCAATAGGTCAGGAGGTCTAGTCTCCCCACCATCATTGTGGTATCAGAGGGCATGACCACCGATCAAGCATTTTTTAAAATGATGTTTCTTTAAAATGTGTAGTCCATGTGAGCTCAAGGCTTTCTCAATAGTATATTTTTGCTTTAACATTATAAAAAATATGGGGGGATTGTGATGACCAATTCTATGGATATTGATGGACTCACAATTTTTAGGTAACATTTAATTTTTTGGTTAGCACAAGTTGATAATTAGTTCTTTTGTAGGAATTTACTTATTTTTAAAAAGGAAGAATTAATATGGTAATTCACTAGGATTTTATATAAATCTCTAGTAATGTGCATAAATTTATCAATATATTTTCCTTTTAAAATAAAAAAGGAACAATTTATAAAAATTAATATTTTTCAAAAAAAAAGGAAAACTTTGTCAATATTTTATAAATAATTAGGGGTCTTTCTTAATGCTATTACTAGATGGCATCAACCTCACCCATGTTTTTAAGGACATATGTTTACCTAAATTGTATGATTTTTACATATTAGAAAATGGTTGAGTCTTTACATATTAGTGAAAGATTTTATTGTGTTTAGGTTTTTACTTGAAGGAGTATTTAGGGTTGAAAATTCTATGTATTGTCTAAGTTGTTTTCCATTTTTCTTTTAAATTATATCTACATTAGCTCTATTGTATAGGTTAATCATGCTTCTTTTTCTCTACAATCATTGACATTCTCTCAAATTGAGTGTGGAGAAATATGTAAAAAATACTAAACTTCATAACAACATTTGATAATCATATAGACAATTATTTCATAAAAGCATGGAACAATGTTTCTTTTGACTAAAGTAGAGCACTAACTCCAAACCCATGCCCACTAAGTGTTAGCTTCACAAATTCTAGGACAATATTTATATCACATAAAAAAATAAAATCAAACATTATCAAAATTAATTTTGAATATCATTTCTAGATTTGTAATTCCTCTTCCTTTCCCTTGACCTCAAGATAAAATCAATCCAAACTCCTCCACAACACCCTATGAGGGACAACACACACACAAAAAAAAATACTAAGATTGTCCAAATAACTATTTAGTACAACCTTTTTAGTACATGCCACACATGTCTTCTTTACTATACTCATTCTCAAGTTGTACAGCATCCTTGCACAAAATAAACACACATCAAATAAAGTTGTATAACATAAACACCACCTTGAGAACAACCTTAATTAAACCTATGATACAAAAATAATTGCTACCCTTGCAAATACATTTCCTTAGTTTATTTTAAGGGGTATATTTTAAAATATATCATTTTATTTTATTACAATAATTTTTTTCATTCATGAAATGTCAAGTCATCCTTAGTGGAATAAATTAGTAATGTATAAGGAAAAGACATGTGGTCCCACCACTTATTTTCTAACTAGAAACTCTTCACCATGCCACTATGCCACATAAACTTCCATGAATTGGTGCACAAATATATATGACCAGTCGTAGCTATCTTTTAATATCCACAAGTTGCTACAACTCTTGAATTCTAAAAGGTCAATTAAGTAACACTTAATTTTGGGAGTTATTTCCCCATAAGTTTATGGTTCTAGTTTATCTCTTAGAATAGAACATTATCTATCCATTTTTGTTAACCAAATGATACACATTTGCTCTTAAGTTCAAGTTGATAATTAATCAAATGAATAAATATTTTATTTTGTGTTAGAATATTTTCACCATCCACATTATGTAATATTTTAAATCACTTTGTCATTCACCCAATATTTTTTTTATTTCAATAGGTAATTCACCAAATAAATGATTTTAATGTTATGAATACATCTATAATTCACCAACAAAAATAACATTGTTGGAAAATATGCACAAAGTCACAATAGTAATTTAATTTTTCTCCAAAATAAATAGGTTTCCATAAAAAATAGTGCACTAAGCCAAGATCCAACATATTTTTGAATGATATTTAAAGGGATTTCTTAAGGTTACCATTGATTATGTACCATTTTAGCTTTCTCTTTTTTTTGTATTTGTTTTTTATAAGATAAGCAACATTTACAAGGTGTTGTACCCTTTTTTTTTCTTGAATTTGTTATTCTAGAATCTCTTTTAATATACCTCATAAATTTTTGTCTCCCTATCATGAAGAGGTTTCGTGGGGTATGCATGTTACAAGTATCCAAAATAAAGTGACTTATCTCTCTCTCTCTCTATGTGTGTGTGTGCACATGTTATACATATACATGCATACATAGATGCATACGTGTGTATGTATTTATGTATGTATGTATGTATATGTGTGTGTCTATATGTGTATACATGTGTATAAATATATGTATATATATTAATATATGTGTGTGTGTATATATATATGTATATATATATATATATATATATACACATACATATATACATATACATACTTATACATATATATGGATATGTATGTATATGTATATATGTAGATGTATATGTATGTATGTATATATGTGCATACATGTACATACACACACACACACATATATATACATATATATACACATATATATATATATATATATATATATATATATATATGTATATATATATATATATGTATATATATATATATGTATATATATGTATATATATATGTATGTATATATATATGTATATATATATATATACATGCATACATACATATATTCTACCATCATAACCATATTTAACACATTGATGTACAATAGAACCTAGACAACCTTCAAGTGCTCAATCCATGGTCTACCAAGTAATATGGAGAATCTATCTGAAGTAGGAATAGTGTGACATAATAGGGTGAAGGTGAGAGTAGAGTGTTCTACATATAGAAAAAATAGGGCATATACATCTAATAGGTGCATTAACTCCTACTACCCATAAAATGTGGGAGGTTTTACTTACTTGGTAAATTCCAAAACATGTGGCATAACCTCCTTAGGTGAAGAATAAAGAGAGGTTATGAGATGTGACACATAAAGCCAAAAGAGGGTGAGAAACCCAACACCTCATAAGCTACTTAGGTAAGGACATAATAGTGGTTATGAGAGGTAGCAAAAAAAGCCAAAAGAGGGTGTGTAACTCAACTACCCATGTGTGGGAGAGAGTAACACATATAGATGATATATTTCTCCACATGTCCTCATGCTAACCACACCTAATAAACCTAAGCAAGCTTAAATAATGTGTAGAAAATAAATAAATACCCCTAACATAAGGAAAATTAAAAACCTTCACTAGCAATCAAGTGGTAGAAAGAAAACTAGAGCAGATATTCCAAACTAATTTGGTAGTTTAAATCTTGAGGAGAACTGAAAGATTTGATTGAAAAAAATAGAAAATTTTGAGTATGAAAATTTCAAATACCCAAATTGGATAAAATTTTATAAAACTAAATTGAAGGTTCATGCAACCATTTGGTGGAAATAATTCTAGTTGGAAAGAAATAGGAAAGGAAAACCTAGTATTGGGAGATGGAAGAGAATAGTGGGGAGACTAAAATCTAAGAAAACTACTATAATTTATCAATTAGAGTTGCTAAAGGAGTTGTAAAAACTAAAGTAAAAGGATAGGACTATGAAAGACTACATTGAAGAATACTATAGATTGACAATCTATTTAGGATATAAGTATAGAGTGGACAAAGTAGTGAGATACATGAATGGTTTGAGAGAGTTAATCTACGAAGAGTTGAGTATGTTATCTAGAGTGTAGAAGAAGTAGAATAAACGGCCCTAATAACAAAAAAAAAAGGTTGAATGGAAGATTTGGAGATAAGAAGAGTTAGAAAACAAATAGAGAAGGAAGGTTCTAGGAGAATAGATCTCATCATGGTGATGTGAGGCTATATGTAGAAGATCCTAAGAATAATCTAGCACATAGCACAAGGAAGTATGAGGTAGTAATTCCCACTACAACAATAAGGAAGGTTATGATTTACATCACAAGGAGAGGGATGAAAAAAAACATACTATAATGATAGAACTAATGGGTATCATAGAGGTAGAGGGAGATATGGTGGAGGTGATGGGAGACTATTTAGAGGATTTGAATATCACCAAGGTCAAGGAAGCCCTTGCAAAAGGGAAAAGAAGGAAATAATAGCTACATGCATGTTGATGAGGAGATTGAGAGATCTTATAGCTCTATGGATGAACTAGGATGAGTTGAATTATTTTCTACAAGGAGAGGCATATTGAATAATTATTACAAGGAGGAACTAGAACAAATAATTCATTCTTAACAATATGAAAATTAGGAGTTAAGTGTTATAAATTTTTCATAGATAGTTGTAGTACATATTATTTAGTGTTTGTTAAAATTGCTAAGGCTAGAACATCACAAACCATATTGGATTTCTTGGTTGTGAAAAGAACATAAGAAATTCGTGAAAGAATAATGTTGGATCAAATTAAAGGTATACAAATACCGTTATGAGATTTTGTACTGCACAATTCTAATGGATGTATGTGTTGAACACCCAGAATACTGATAGGGGGTGAATTAGTATTTTGTTAAACCACTCAAACATTAAACATCCAATCACTAATGCATATTCAATTATAGTAAGGAAAGAAAACATGAAACATTCACAACATCACATATCACATGAACACCAAGATTTTTATGTGGAAAACCCAAAATGGGAAAAACCATGGTGAGGGTTAGCTCACAATTTACATTATAACCGGTTATAGTATATTACAAAAATGCTAATTACAGGTGGAATCACTATCCAAGTCGACTCACTTTCCATAGAGAAAAGTATAGAAGAGAGATGGTGGCTCATAGCCTATTTTGAATTGTTACAATTTGCATCTTATTCTGATTCAACACTCTACCTCACTCTTCATTCACACAATTCTGATCTTCAACTTAACATTTGTAACTTTATTTTGCACTGCTATGCTCAAATTCGCATCACACACAATACATGTCACATTCATTTTTCTTCAAAACACCAAAAAAAATCCAACATAAATATTCACGTCAAGTATAACATCAATTAGGTCGGCCTAATTATATGTAATACCCAAAATATAAATTATCGTCTCAAAACATTTCATTCACACAACATGCCATAATTCAAAACTCAAAAATATCTTAAGATAGGTCAACATGGACCTATAATAGATCCCACATAAGATAGCAATACATATTTAACCTTCACATAACATCAAACATGTTAGGTTGACTCCATATAAGACCTAAAAGAAAAAACCTTCATCTGTGTATCCACATCTCAACACATGGACCTCAAAAATAGATGCCATTTGTAATTCATGCTCTATTGACATCTGGAAACTTATCTTCAACAATGCAAGACCAAACATTCATCCATGGAGAACTGCAGATTCTCCCACACAAACACACTGTATAGAGAATAACTGTGAAATGCCAGACTGAACTCTATTATTCATATCTCTTGATCGACTTGTCCAAACATGATGAAATCTTGGAATTAGATATATCTAACATCCATAAAAATGATGTTAGAAGCATAGAGTGAAATCTTCATTTGTGGGGTGGTGCGAACCCAAAAACTGATGCACTATTACACAGAACTAGCAGATTTGACACTTAGTCAAATTTCTATGCAACTAAACTTTTCGAACCAAATCAACTTGTACAAATTCCTTCCTTATCAACTCCAAAACCTATTATGACTAATCAAAATGATTCACAACAATGTTGACATCAATGATAGCACTGTAATGTAGAACACCATTATGTACCATCCATGCTCACCATGGTCATGTTGCCAAACAACATCATCAATGACAAACTTCAACAATCTCCCCAAACTTCTAACAGTATGCAAATTATTGTTGGGGAGACATGGCAATTTTACATAAGTGTTATGCATGATGGAAGAGAAAATACTAACAACCTAATAATTAATTATAAGAGACACAGGTTCATTTTGTCTAAAGAAAGAGAATAACAAGTCTATAGTAGCACCATAATTTTTTTGGAAGATGGAATATTATTTTTGGATGGATTTAGTCATGAGAAAATATGTTTTGTTCAATGATCCCTAATGTATGCACCACCAAAAGCACAAAATGCATCATCACCATTTTTGGGGAGAGACTATAGGATGAAGTTTCAAAACCATTGAAAGAGTATATGGATATCATATTAGATAATATGCTAGCTGAATTACCATTGGTAAGAAGTATTTATCATCACATGGACCTAATTCTAGGAGAAATATTACCGAATAAGGTAGTGCATAAGATGACACCAAAAAAAAAGGAAATGAACTAACAAGTGTAGGAGTTGGAAAAATAATTGATTAGAGAAAGTTGAGGACCATGTGTAATAGCTATGGTACTAGTGCTTAAGAAGGATGTTGAATGGAGGTTGTGTATAAAATCTAAGGATTTAAGTAACATTAATACCATAATATGTGTATTCCCATTATCAAGGTTGGATCACATCATGGATTGTTTGAGTGGACCAAAGTATTCTACTAAGATTAATTTAGATAATAGGTAGCATTAGATTAGAATCAAAGAAGGAGATGAGTGGAAAACTATATATTCAAGATAAATAAAAGGTTGTATGAATTGTTAGCTATGCCTTGTGGGTTAAAGAACACACTAAGTAAATTAATGAAGTTGATGAATGAATTTTTAAAGCAATTGTGAATAATTGTATGGTTATTTACATGGATCATATCATTTTTTTTGTAAGACAAGGGATCAAAACTTAACATATCATATTAGCATTGCAAATACTAAGAGAAGAGAAGCTACTAATCAGTGTAAATCAATGCAGCTTGATGAAGAAAGAACTAGTATACTTGGGTTTTGTAATCTTAGTTGAAGGATTGAAGATGGATCTAGAGAAATTCATGGAAATTATTGAATGGCCTACACTAGCAAACATTGTGGACGCAAGATCCTTTCATTATTTGGAAAATTTCTACAAGAAATTTGTCAAAAAAATTATAGGTATCTTTGTACTACTAATGGAGAAAATGAGGGAAGATAGGGAATTTAAGTGGGATTCAAGATAAAATAGGAGTTTTGAGTTGTTGAAGAAGAAGGTGATAGAACAACTAGTATTGGCATCGCTAGATTTTAACAAGTATTTTAGGTGGACTATGATGTAAGTAGAATTGCAATTTAAAAGTAGTGTTAATCCAAGAAGGAAGATGAATAACATATTTTAGCATAGGTAGCCATCCATTCCTATCTATTCTATGCCCCCATTATGATAGAGGTGGTAGTAAACAACTTGTTATTATTATAAGATTAGATTCTATTCCATATATGATATGATAGGTGATATAAGGTGTCTTTGATCACTTGCAATTGAACCTAGAGTTAGGATCAACACAACTAGACTATGGATAGAGAGGTTCCTATACAAATATTAGAGTCCACACATGGATAGATGTAGGGCACTTGTAAACTACCCTCTATCTATTTATGGGGAGGGTGGTTATGTCATATGTGTCCACTTGGTTGGGTTATATAACCCACATGTGCTTCATGCCCTATATATCTTTATATGGGCACTTTGTTTACCTTTATACTATACCATAACCAACCACATAGATATCTAGGACATATTGAACTCCATGCCACACTTCACTTAGATTTAGAGGGGAGGTGGGGGGGCACAACTAATATATATAGTCTTATCTTGCTGGCACTAAATGAAATGGATATTAATGGTTATCTCTATAAAATATTCATTCCCCTATATTAAAATTCATATATCATTTTGGGTTGGGTGGGATACTCTATTCCATAAAAGAGAGGGTCCACTTATATATATATATGACATTTGAAGATATTTTATTTAAACATCACTAGTCAATTATCAAACAGTTAATAATGATCTTGTTCATACTTTAAAAAATAAAATAATTGTCCTATTTTATTCATCAAATTTACTTTTGACCATTAAATTGGATTATATGCCTCATATCTACATCATACTCAGACTAATAATCCTATCCCCTATTCGTATGGGGTGGGGGATAGCCCAACCCACCTAGGTATATACGTTATTGTCAGGGTTTCTTGGTAGTTACCCCACAGATAGATAGGGCTGGGAAGATGAAAGTCCTGTTTCGTCACAGCCAATCAAGTAAACCTAGAAAACAATATGCGAAAAACAAATTTTGTGGCTACAATTGTTGAGAATCATGTCTCAACCTTGCAAGCTTTTTTCAGAAAACTCTAGAATTTGTTTGTGGTAGTTCTCCACATGTTTATGTGTTGGAAAAAGGTGTATGAGTTGTTAAAAATGTTCCTTGTCCCTATTAGAATATAGGAGGGTTGTTTTTAGAGTATAAACAACTCATTGTATGAATTTAATGGGGGTCTAAACTAGAGGACAAAATTATGGACGAAAATGTTATTTTAACTTGGTTGTGGGTAACATGTGGCATGGTTGTTTTTCCCATGGTTTTCTAAAACTACAAATGGTTTCCAGGTTGTAAATCACTATAAAAGGAGGGCTTGGGGAGGTGTTTGAATCATCGAGTTCAGTTTGCAAGACTGAGTGCTAGAAGGAGTCTCTCTGAGTCCGAGTTCGAGTTGTGGTGATGCGCTCCTGTAAGAACTTGCATTGCAAGTGTCTTGTAATCCTTTTGATTTGATAATACATTGTGCGAGTTTTGGAGGGTGGGGTTTTTCTCCTGGAAGGGTTTCCCCATGGTAATTACTGTGTTATGTGTTTATTGTGATATTTCATTTATGGATGTTTATTTGTCCATTGAAATCTCTGTAATAGTTAGTTGAATTTGCATAATCCTCCTCTCAAGATTAGCGTAGGAAGCGATTCCGTGCACCTTTGATTCCTTACAAGTGGTATCAGAGCCTGGCCAGTTTTGGTTCTATTTGTTGGGTACAAGGTTTTTTGAGCTAATCAAGGTTTGAGTGGGAGCTTGTGCAGAGGTTTTCATTTCTGTATTGTAGGATTGTAAAGATGGCAAGCACGTCGGGGAGAATTGATGTAGAGAAGTTTTCTGGCACAAACTTTGAGATGTGGAAGCTGAAGATGGAAGATTTGTTAATTGATCGAGATCTATGGGATGTGGTGGATGAGAATACGCTGAGGCCCGCAGATCCAACTTTAGCTGCACAATATGATGTAATGGATAGAAAAGCTAAAGGTCTCATAAGATTGTGTCTTGTAGACTCAATTCTGATTAATGTCCATGAACAATCTACTGCAAAGAAGCTTTGGAAGAAGCTAAGTGAGATCTATCAAGCGAAAGCACTTGTGAATAATATTTTCTTGAGGAAGAAGTTGTATTCCTTGAGAATGGAAGAAGGTGGACAAATTTCTGAGCATCTGGAAAGCTTTAATATGTTGGTGACTCAGTTGACCTCAGTTGGGGTGAAAATGGATGAAGAAGAAAGGTGCCAAATCTTGCTATGTTCGTTGCCAGACTCATGGGATAGCCTTGTCATGACCATAGGGAGCACTTCAGTTGTCTTGAAGATGGAGGACGTTGTTGGTTCTCTACTTTTTGAGGAGATGAGAAGGAAGGTCTCTCTGAATGCCAAAGAGGCTTTGAGTGTTCGAGGAAGAACAAAAGAAAGAGGCAAGAACAAAAAGCAGCATGGCCATTCTAAGTCCAAGAATAAGGGGAGATCAAAATCTCCTGGTAAGTCCAAGGAAATCTGTTGGAATTGTGGCAAACCTGGACACTTCCGAAAGGACTGCAAAGAGGAGAAGAAGAAGAAGAAGAAGCAAGATTCTGATTCTGGGTCTAAGAAGGAAGATGGAGATGCTTTCATTGCAGCCTTGGCCAATCATGCAGGTGACAATGCATGGTTGATAGACTTAGGTGCATCTTTCCACATGACTCCTAATAGAAACTGGTTTAGTAAGTATGAAAATTTTGATGGTGGTAAGGTGTATTTGGGTGATAACTTTGTTCTTGATATTGTTGGTCGTGGAAGTATTCGTGTGAAATTTTATGATGGTAGAATTAGAAGATTTGATGGTGTCTTGCATATCCCGGGACTAGCAAGAAATTTGTTATCTATTAGCAAACTAATAGATGTGGGTGTGCTTGTACAGTTTTCTGAAGCAGGTGTGAAAATGGTGAGAGGTGCTATGGTAATAGCAAGAGGAAGCAGATTGGGTACATTGTACCAGCTCGATGCATGCACGGTTGAGTGCAATAGTACTTCTGATAAGATTGTGAAAAGGACTACTTTGTTGGAGGAGAGGGTTTCTCTTTCAACAGATGGTCGTGGTTTTTGGGTACCCAAGGGTGCTCTATATACCGAATCAAAGTTTCCTGTAGAGAAGACCATGTTATGGCACCAAAGACTCGGCCACATAGGTGAGAAGGGTCTACGGACCTTGAAAAATAAAAACCTTGTTGATGGGTTGAATGACTGCAATCTTGAGTTTGATTTTTGTGAGCATTGTATCTATGGTAAACAAAATCGTATTCAGTTTTACTCGAGTTCTCATAAGTCTTCATGTATTTTGGATCTTATCCATTCAGATGTATTTGGTCCAGTTGATGTTTCTTCTATTGGTAGATCAGTTTATTATGTTTCTTTCATTGATGATTTCAGTAGAAGAACATGGGTTTATTTTCTTAGGAGTAAAGCTGAAGTTTTCAGTCGTTTCAAAGAATTTAAAGCAATGGTTGAGTTGCAGACTGGAAAGAAGATAAAGTGTTTGAGAACTGGTAATGGTGGTGAATATTGCTCTAATGATTTTGACACATTTTTTAAAGATTGTGGTATTAAAAGAGAGAAGATGACTCTGTATTCTCCATAGTAGAATGGAGTTGCAGAAAGAATGAACAGGACCTTGATGGAGAAGGCTAGGAGTATGATGAGTGGAGCTGGACTAGAACAAAATTTATGGGCTGAAGCTATAGCCACTACCTGCTACCTGATAAACAGGTCTCCTACATCAGCTCTTGTTGATAAGACGCCAATGGAAGAGTGGTCGGGCCACAAGCCTTCACTTAGACATCTTAGAGTGTTTGGTTGTGAGGCATATGCTCATGTGCCAAAGGAGAAGCGAACAAAATTGGACAACAAAGCTGTCAAATGTATCTTCATTGGATATAGTTATGGTGTGAAAGGATACAAGCTTTGGGATCCTATTGCACAAAAGGTATTTTATTCCAGAAGTGTTATTTTTAGAGAAACTAAGCCTTCTTCTATTATAGTGCAGCCAGAACAGATGGAAGAAAATAAAGATGTGATTCAACTGCCTGCTACACCTGAGAAAGTTGAATCGAGGCCCTTAGAAAGACAAGATGTTGAGGAGAGCTCTACGAGTTCTAAATCATCAGAGGAAGAGGGAGAACCTGAACCTGAACCAGATCTTGTTCGAAGGTCTAGTAGACAGAGGAAAGCACTAGAAAGGTATGGATATTCTCCTGATGATTGGAGGTGTATATTTTCTTTGAATGCTAATATTGATGAACCGAGATCTGTAGAAGAGGCTCTTGGTATGAATG
Source organism: Sequoia sempervirens (assembly GCA_007258455.2). Lineage (NCBI taxonomy): Eukaryota > Viridiplantae > Streptophyta > Pinopsida > Cupressales > Cupressaceae > Sequoia > Sequoia sempervirens. The sequence continues at coordinate 162,322,403 of VDFB02075321.1, read as the reverse complement.
ATTCAGAGTCCTGGAAAATAGCCATGGAAGAAGAGATGGCAGCTCTTAAGAAGAATGACACATGGGACCTTGTACCATTGCCTGAAGGACGGAAGCATGTTGGTTGTAAATGGGTGTTCAAAAGGAAGATGGGTTCAGATGGAAGTATTGAGAAGTATAAAGCACGTTTGGTTGCAAAAGGTTACTCCCAAGTTGCAGGAGTTGATTATGGTGAAATTTTTTCTCTTATAGCAAAAATGGCATCCATTCATTTTTTACTTTCTATTGCAACTGCTTATGATCTAGAGGTTGAGCAGATGGATGTGAAAACAGCTTTCCTTCATGGAGATTTGGAGGAAGAAATTTATATGACACAACCAGAGCACTTTGTGGTGAAAGGTAAAAGTCATTTGGTCTGTAAGTTGAAGAAATCCTTGTATGGCTTAAAACAAAGTCCTAGGATGTGGTACCAGAAGTTTGATACATATGTTTTGAGTTTGGGATTTGTGCGATCTAAATCTGATCACTGTATATATTTCAAGTCTGATGGTGATTATTTCCTGGTTATTGCCTTGTATGTCGATGACATGTTGTTTATTGGAAAAGGAAAAAGTCTGATTGCAGAATTAAAATCTCAGCTCTCAGCAAAGTTTGAAATGAAAGATCTTGGTGCAGCAAGGCATATTCTAGGAATGGAGATTATAAGAGATAGGAAAAATAGAAAGCTTTGGCTAGGCCAGAGTAAGTATGTTGGTACTATTCTGAGAAGATTCAATATGCAGGATTCCAAACCATTGAGTGTTCCTGTTACTATCGGAACAAAGCTTTCTAGCTCACAATGTCCTACATCCCCATTGGAGATGGAAGAGATGAGTCGAGTACCATATCAGAGTGTTGTTGGAAGTTTGATGTATGCTATGGTCTGTACAAGACCAGACATTGCCCAAGTAGTGGGAGTGCTTTCCCGTTACATGTCTAATCCAGGAAGAGAACATTGGGATGCAGTAAAAAGAGTTTTCAAATACTTGCGGGGCACCTCAGAGTACTCTATATGTTTCCATGGAACATGAAACGAGCATTCCTTGGATATTCAAGGCTACATGGATTCAGACTGGGCCAGTGATGTTGATAGAAGAAGATCCACCAGTGCATATGTGTTTACATTATTTGGTGGTGCAATCAGTTGGATGAGCAAGCGACAAGTTGTGGTCGCTTTGTCCACTACAGAGGCAGAGTATATGGCAGCTACTCATGCCTGCAAGGAAGCCATCTAGCTAAAGAGATTGTGTTCAGATATAGAGTTCAAATAGGGTGCAGTGACAATTTATAGTGACAGTCAGATTGCAATCTGCCTAGCGAAGAACCCGACATTTCATGCCAGGACCAAGCACATTGATGTACAATATCATTTTGTGAGAGATATGGTCGAGGACGGAAAGGTGAAGCTAGAGAAGGTGGAGACTTTGGTGAATGTTGCTGATGCATTAACTAAGCCCGTGAGCATAGAGAAATTCAGATGGTGTTCAGAGTCTATGGGGCTCTCGGCCCCTAGCAATTAAGTCCATGACACTTTGGATCCCCTGACTCTTGCAAGGTGTTCGACAAGTGGGAGAATGTTGAGAATCGTGTCTCAACCTTGCAAGCTTTTTTTAGAAAACTCTAGAATTTGTTTGTGGTAGTTCTCCACATGTTTATGTGTCTGAAAAAGGTGTATGAGTTGTTAAAAATGTTTTTAAGCATCGATGTTTCGATCCAAAAAAACATTGAGATTCTCTGATAAGAACTGTAGAAATATCATGTCTCTGAGTTCCAATTTGATTAAACTAAAATTACTGTTAATTTGATATGTAATCTTTCTTTTCTCCATGAACGATCCAAATTGTTGATGAAAAAAACTAACTTACATAATCTATTCCAAAAATATTCAAACTACCTATTACAAAGATATTTTGTACCAATTTTCCAAAATATATTTAAACGTTCCAGCACTACATTTTATGTAATATATAATGTTTTTTGGGTGCTAATACTGATGGTTCAGGCACCGTTCATTAAACTTAGTTGATTTTCATATAAGAAATGAGGTTCAGAGATTCCGGGAAAGTTTTACTTTGTAGAATAATACAACTTTAAGTGAGAAACATTTGACTGGCCAATTTGTTTTTTCGACATGGCTACAAAACAAGTCCTATTTATATCGATTCAAAATGTCTTTTCTTGATCGTGATCAGTTGATTTTACTTACAAGCTAAGCTACAAGAATTTGTTGTAGCATTTTGTATTTAAGAAATAAACACATTTCAATAAGGTCCTAAGCATCCTAAGCACCTATTTAGATTTAAAAGATGTTAAAAAGGTAATTCCAAGCAAAGATATAATTTGTTATAAATTGATATTTGGAAGATTTTTTTTAAATAAATATATTAAGTATATAAAAGATTTGTTAAAATTATAATAAAATTATATTTTCTAAGAAATAAATATATTCTTAAAGTATTAAATTTATCAATATATTTTATTTTATTTTATTTTTGATTCAAAATTTTGATAAATTTTAAATTTTCTAATACAACCATATTTTTAAGAGGGGGAATTATTACAATTTTAGATTTTACAAACTAGTCAAAATTGTATTGCATATTTTATAGTTGAAATCTAAGCAAAGTAAACATAAAATATAAAATTATAAAAATATGTAGAAAAATGAATAGATGTCTCTTCCCCTTAACATTGAAGAATGTATGATGCTTTCAAGAGAGCTACCAAAGTCAAATGGTAGGGAGAAAGAAGTTGAGGAAAGAAGGGATTTAGGAAAGATTTGCATGGTGTCTAACCCAGATTCGTGAATATCACCTAAGGATTGTTGAGTGACGCGATTAGGAGTGAAAGAAGATCCGTTACTCCTTAATTCATGAGAAATTATTATTTTAGGGAGACCAACTAAGAAGGATTGTTTTAAGGCTCCATCAAAAGAAGTAATTAAGTGCTCCTTAAAACATTTTGGCTTTAAGTCACCTAGTGATATGATTATTCCTTATTGTTGTGTTCAACCTTGTGGCTTGTAATGATGATTGTTTGTTATTTTATTGATTTTTTTTGGTTGCTTTCTTCTTGTTGTTACTTCCTTTTGATGATTGAGAAAATTATTTTTCTGATCTTATCACATTGTAAAAGGGTAAGGCCTTCTCAAAAATCCTACTTTTACCATTATCAAAAATAAATAAATAAAACACAGATATTAATTTTATAAAACTATGGAATTATGAGATTCTCTAATTGCAATAATATAAATATAAATCATGATTTATAAGTTTAATTGCATTAGTATAATTGAATAGAGATAAACCAATTGTGATATTGTCAATACACAATTTAAAATTTCCCAATTATAAAATCACTAAATCATGTATTTCATTATACCCACATATGTAGATAGAGAAGAGATTGTGTTGGGAACCCAAAAAGAGTTCATGGGGAGCTTTTCAATAATATTAGAAAGAGAGGTGATGAGAATTTTAAATTATGTCACAATTAGGTTAAAAGAGGTGGTTAGAAATATATCATAAAAGTGACAAAAAGTTTAAATATATATAATAAAAAGTCTTCTTAACAATTATTCAAAGTTTAAAGGCTCTGTCAAGGTGAGGAAAGGGAGTCAAAGTTCGAAGAAGGCAGAGTTGTCCCTCCCTTTTGGAGTGAAAAGGAGGATTTTGGTAGGGGAAGCTGAGAATAGGAAGGTGGAGAAGACCTCTGCTTGTAAGAATTCCCCAATTTTGGGATTGGGTAAGGATAAGGTAGTGTTGGATTCGCCTTTGGTTGGAAAGGAGCAGGTTCATGATGAAGCCATGATGGAGAAAGGGATTTTTGAGAATAGGGAGGCTTCTAAAGTTGTTCGTGTGAAAAGATCTAATAAGGTGGTTGATGTCAACATGTCTCTTGTTGGTGTGGAATCTATGGGTAAAGGTACAAAGCAAAGATGGATTCTCCTATTGGTAAGTTTTTGGTCAACCTGAGAAATTTGATACCTTTCAAGGAGGTTATATAAATAGGGAGCTATTTGATTCGAATGATGTCACTAAATTGGCTAGGGAAGGGACTGGCAACCTATTTTTGCTCTTTAAATGGTTATAAATGAAGTCAAATAGATTAATATCTTCAGATGGATTCTCTAGCTAACTTCAATGTGGATCTTACTAGAAACAATAAATTGGATATGACTGTGGTTAATAGGATCAAAAACACGAATGCCATCCTCAAGAAAAAGGTAGTTGATGTAGAAAAATTGAGAGAGGATCATGACTCCAGAATTGTTGCTCTTGATCATAAATTGACTAAAATTCATGAGGATATGTCTATTCTTGTTAATGTTAGTCATGATTCACTTCAAAATAGTACGAAGGGGTTGACTGTGTTAAATGAAAAGCTTAAAAATGGATTGGGAAGTTGTTGTTCAAAGGGAAAGATGTGCTTGATTTGGAGGATGAAACCCTATTGGGAAACCTAGAAAAAGGAACAGATGTTGGCTCAGGTGTATTTGGATCAAAAGAAAAACTAATAAATCTACAATGATTCTAGTTCAGAAATTGAATGATGTTGTGGAAATGCATGATAAGGTCATTACGAGAGACCTGGAGGCATTGAGGATCTTGAAGAATCTACAGTAGTTGCTTTTCCTTTTTTGTTGGTGTATGGTTTGTTGCTTGTTTGTTGTTGGTTTATCAGTTTTTTTGACCTCTTTTTGTGATGGGTTGCTTGTCTCATAATGAATTCTCTTTCTAGCAACCTTCTCTTTTTGTAACTTCCAGGGTTTTGAGGCCCCTTCAAAACCTTCTTTTCCACTAATCAAAAATAATTATACCCTAAACTCTAAACATTAACCCCTCAATTCTATACCCAATATCCTAAAACCTAATACCTATACCCTATAATTTTAACCCTCAACCCTCAACCCTGAACACTATCTCTCAACCCTCAGTTACCCTATACCAAAAACCATAAACCCTGCACCCTCAACCGTCATCCCTATACCCTGCACCCTCAACCTTATAACCTAAACCCTAAACATTATCCCACAAACCTATACTTAAACCCTCAACCCTACATTCAACCTTTTACCCTAAACCCTAAACCTTAAACCCTTAATCCTAAACCTAATATCCTCAACCATATACCTAATATTCTAAACCCTAATCCCTACACCCTATACACTTAACCCTATACCCTCAACCTTGAACACTATCCCTCAACCCTATACCTTAAACCCTAAATCTTGTACCCTCAACCCTCATCCCTTTACCCTATACCCTCAACCTTATACTCTAAACCCTAAACACTATCCCTCAACTCTATACCCTCAACCCTATACTTAAACCCTAAACCCTACACTCTCAAACCTTTTAAACCTATACCTTATACTCTCAACCCTATACCTAATATCCTAAACCCTAATCCTTATACCCTATACACTTAACCCCATTCCTCTCTACTCTCTATCTCACCATTCTCTCCCTAGATACTTCTCTCTATCTCCCTCTCCATCTCTCCCTCCTTTCCTCTCTCTCCCTCTCTCTCTCCCATCTTTCTCTCTAACTCTTGCCTTCTAATTTTTTTTATCGAAATTAATCTCTTCCTTTCCTCCCTCTCTATCTTAATTCTCCTCCCTCCCTCCTTCCTTCCCATTTTTCTATCTCCCTCTCTCTCTCCGCCCTCAACCCTATATCTTAAACTCCTAAACCCTAACCCCTGAACCCCAAAACCTCATAAGTATTGGGAGAGAATAGAAGAGAATAGGAGAAACTAAAATCCCTAAGAACATTCCTATAATTTTATTATTTAGAGTTTCTAAATGAGTTGCAAATAACTAAAATAAAAATGATAGGACTAAGGAAGGACTATGATTCATAATAATAGTATAGATTAACAATCTATCAAGATATGGAGAAAGTGGGTGAGATACATGAATGGTTTGAGAAATTTAATATAAAATATGGAAGGAGTCTATTAAATATATATAGATAGACAATGGAAGAAGGGACTATGGATCCTAGTCACAAAAAAATAAGTTGAATAAAAGATTTGAGATAAGTAGAGCTTTAGGAAATAGTTATAGGCTGATGCTTTTAGGGAAGATAGATCACATTGTGTGACATATACATGCATGAAGAGGACCCTAAGAGTAATAGAATATCACAAGGAAGGAGGGAGGTATAACTACAACTATAAGGAAGGTTGTAATTTCTATCGCAAGGAGAGGGATGAAAAATCCCATACTATAATGATAGAACCGGATGTAAGTATAATAGCCTCGTGAGGGAGATACATGGTGATGCGATGCCTCGAGACCACCTTAGGAGTGCATGAATGCCACCAAGGCCAAGGAAGCCCCTCACTGTGTCACCAAATGAGAGCCACATGCTGATGAGGAGATTGGAGAGGATTCAGATAGCCCCACATGACGAATTAGGGTCTGTTTAATTATTTGTTGCAAGAAGAGCTATACTTAGCTAATTACAAGGAGGAACTAGTACAAAGTAAGAATTTATTGTTAAAAATATTAAAATGAGGAGGTAAGTGTTGTAAAGTTTTCATATATAGTAGTAGCACACATTATTTAGTGTTTTCTAAAATTGGTAAGGCTAGAACACTATAAACCATGTATACGAATTATTGGTTGCAAAAAGAACATAAGGTATTGGTGAAAGAGTAATGTTGGATCAAGTTAAAGCTAGACACCTACCAGGTTGAAGTTTTGTTCTACATAATCCCAATAGATGTTGCAATTTGTTGTTGGGGAGACCATGGCATTTTACATAAGTGGTATAATGATGGAAGAGAAAATAGTAACAACCTAACAATGGACTATAAGAAAATAAAGTTTATTTTGTTAAAAATAAATAGAGAAGAAAAAGTCTATAGTAGCACCATAAGTTTTTTGGAAGATGAAAGGTTTTTTTTGGATGGATCCATGCATGAGAACATGCATTTTAAAATGATCCCTAATGTATACACCACCAAAAGCACAAAATGCATCATCATTGATATAGGGGAGAGACTATAGGAGGAAGTTTAAAAACTATTGAAAGAGTATATGGATATCATATTATATAATTTATGCTAGTTGGATTACCATTGATAAGAAGTATTTATAATCACATGGACCTAATTCTAGGAGAAAGCTTGTTGAACAATGTAGTTCATAGGATGACACCAACAAAAAATGAGGAGATGAACTAGCAAGTGTAGGAGTTATGAAAATAATTGATTAGGGAAAGTCTAGGACCATGTGCAATACCTATGATACTAACAGTTAAGAAGGACGTTAAGTGGAGTTTGTGTATAGAATCTAGGGATTTAAGAAATATTATCATAAAGTATAATTTCCATTATCAATGATGGGTCACATCATGGATTGTTTGAGTGGACCAAAGTATTTTACTAAGATTAATTTAGATTATAGCTAGCATTCTATTAGAACCAAAGAAGGGGATAAGTGGAAAACTACATTCAAGAGAATTGAAAGGATGTATGAATGGTTAGTTATGTTGTATGGCTAAAAATAACACACTAAGTAAATTAAAGAAGCTGATGAATGAGTTTTTAAAGAAATTTTGAGTAATTTTATGATTATTTAAATGGATGATATCAATTTTTTTAGTAAGACAAGGGATGAAGAGTTAACACATCATATTAGTATTGCAATTTTTGATGGAAGAAAAGCTACTAATCAATGTAAATAAATGTTGCTTCATGAAGAAATAACTAGCATACTTGAGTTTTGTAATCTTAGTTAAAGGATTGAAGAGAGATCTAGAGAAATTCAAAGATATTATTGAATGGCCTACACTAGCAAACATTGGAGAGGAAAGATATTTTTCATGTTTTGGAAAATTTCTGCAAGAAATTTGCCAAAAAAAATTAGAGGTATCTTTGTGCTACTAATGGATAAAATGAGGGGAGATAAGGATTTTAAGTGGAATTCAAGATAAAATAGGAGTTTTGAGTTGTTGAAGAAGAAGGTGATAGAACAACTAGTATTGGCATCGCCAAATTTTAACAAGTATTTTAGGTGGACCTGGTGTACATAGAAGTGTAATATATGTAGTGTTAATCCAAGAAGGGAGACCAATAACATATTTTAGCGAAGCAACCATCCATTCCTATCTATTCTATTCTCCCATTATGACAGGGGTGGTAGTAGATAGTTTGTATTGTTGTGTGATTAGATTCTATTGGACATATGTAATATGATGGGTGACATAAGGTGCCTTTGATCACTTGGAGTTCAACCTAGAGATAGGATCAACCCAACTAGACTATGGATAGAGAGGTGCCTATATAGATATTAGATTCCACACATGGATAGATGCAGGCCACTTGTATACTACCCTCTTTCTATACGTGGGGAGGGTGGTTCTATCATATGTGTCCACTTGGTTGGGTTATATAACCCATATACACTTCATGCCCTATATATCTTTATATGTGCACTTTTTTAACCCTATATACTATACCATAACCAACCACATCGATGCCTAAGACATAGTGAACTCCATGCCACACTTAACTTACTTAGGTTTAGAATTAGATATAGAGGGGAGGGGAGAGGTGCAACTAACATACATAGTCCAATCTTGTTGGTACTAAATTGAATAGATGGTGTTGAGTGTCTCTATAGAATTTTCCTTCACTTGTATCAAAATTCATATATCATTATGGCTGGGTTGGAATAGTCGATTCCATAAGGAGGAGGGTCTGCTTATCTACATATAACATTTGAAAACACTTTATTTAAACGTCACTCTTGAATAGTCAAACAATTAATAATGATCCTCATTCATACTAAAAATAATAAGTAATTGTCCTACTTTATTGATCAAATTTACCTTTGACCATTAAATTGAATGATATGCCTCATATCTACATCTATAACCCCTATCATACTCAGACTAATAATCCTATCCCCTATTAAATTGGATGATATGCCTCATATCTACATCTATAACCCCTATCATACTCAGACTAATAATCCTATCCCCTATTAATGGGGTGGGGGATAGCCCAACCCACCTAGGTATATACGTTACTGTCAGGGTTTCTTGCTAGTTACCCCACAGATAGATAGGGATGGGAAGATGAAAGTCCTGTTTCGTCACAGCCAATCAAGTAAACCTGCAAAACAGTATGCAAAAAACAAATTTTGTGGCTACAATATTGCCGGTCAGTCATCGTTGAACTGTGCCACGACTAGAACCCACTGGTTTTTTGGACATAAGAAAATTACCTTTCACAACAAACAACTACTTTTGTGGTCGTCATTCTCAGGCTCATCTCGTTATAACTAAGAGTGGGGATTCTTTAATACTTGCAAGGAAAAGTCATTCTTTAGATATCTTTGGGATGTTAAAATAAGATATTTTTTGAAGCTAACAAAGTCACAATATTGGAATATGGGTATTTGCATTTCTTCACAGGCCAATGAATCCCAACCCACTGCAAATCTCATACTGATGGATGGAAGCATTAAGGAATTTGCTGAGCCTCTGAAATGTAAGGAGATTTTGCAAGAATACTCAGGCAGCTTTATCTGCAGTTCAGATGGGCTTTATATAGGAAGAAAGATATTTGATGTTCTTGAAGAAGATGACCAGCTGCAACTTGGGCAGCTCTATTTTCTTCTTCCAAACCAGAAATTGCAGTATGTTCTCACAGAATTGGACATGGCTGCTCTGCTTTCAAATGCTAATTCTGCAGTTAGACTGAACAAAAGAAGCAGCCAAAAAGTGCAGCCTTTGTTTGATGTTCATTTGGATGTTAAAGAGGAAACCCAGGAATTGTTATGGGCAGAGGAGTCGTACAGGGTCGATTTCTGTTTGTCATCCAAGATCTCTGTTTCAGCTGCCTCACAGGTGGGTAAAAACCAGTGGCACTCCAAATTGGAGACGATTATGGAGGGTGTGTGATTAAAGTTCCAAAATTCCCATCGCCCATGTATAGAGCAGATCTAATATGGAATCTGATGATTTGGAATATTGTAGCTAAAGCACAGGTTGGTTGTTTATGTAGGAACTCAAATCCCACAAGTTTCTCAGATTTCCAATTGAAGACGACCTACCAGTTGTTGACAAGCAGCTGTGTTATATCTCTTAATGGAGGTTTGAACTTTAACTTATTCAGAAGAAACAGATGTATTTTAAGCTCCATTAAATAGAGAATTGTTCCAGTCATTGTTAAATCATTATTTAGAGTTTATCATATAGAGAGTTATTTTGTTGTTTATTGTAATAGATTGTTTGACATATGTCAAGAGCAGATATAATTTAACTTCTTTCAAATAGTGTTTTTTTTTTTTTTATGTTTATTGCCATAACTCTGATGAAATATCAAACTGTTCAAGTTTTCTTTTATTGTTATAATGGTGAGATTTGAAAGTCCAAGTGCTTATTCGTTCAGCATGTTGTGTTTTTAAAGTATTTTGTGTGTTTTTTAAGCATAAATGTTTCGATACCCAAAAACATTGAGATTTTCTGATAAGAACTGTAGAAATATCATGTGTCTGAATTTCAATTGATTAAATTAAAATCGAAGTATTTAAACTCTTATTCACAAAGCTGCAGAGACGTTTGAAAAATTATTGTATACATAAAATGGTATTTTTATTTCTCCATCTGCTAGTCATGGATGTAATTCTTGCAATAACCCTAGCTGTTATTCTTCTTATATAGATTGTGATTTTTCTTTGATATTTTCAGATTTTGATCTATTAAAACGATTAAAGGAAAAAAAAATTACTGTTGGTTTGATATATAATCTTTCTTTTTCATCGTTGATAAAAAAAACTTACATAATCTATTCCAAAAATATTCAAACTACCTATTATAAAGATATTCTGTTCCATTTTTCCAAAATATATTTAAATGTTCCAGCAATACATTTTATGTAATATATAATGTTTCTTGGGTGCTAATGCTGATGGTTCAGGCACCGTTCATTATTATTTATTTAGTTGATTTTCATATAAGGAATGAAGTTCAGAGATTCTGGAAAAGTTGTACTTTTTAGAATAATACAGCTAAAGTGAGAAACATTTGACTGGGCAATTTTCCTTGCCAATTTGTTTTTTCAACATGGCTACAAAACAAGTCCTATTTATATCGATTCCAAATGTCTTTTCTTGATCGTGATCAATTGTTTTATTTACAAGCAAAGCTAAAAGAATTTGTTGTAGCATTTTGGTAAGAAATAAATACATTTCAATAAGGCCTTAAGAATCCTAAACACCCATTTAGATTTAAAAGATGTTAAAACGTAATTCCAAGAAAGATGTAATTTATTATTAAATTGATATTTTGAAAGATTTTTTTCAATAATTATATTTTAAAACAAAGGTATTAAGTATATAGAGGATGTGTTAAAATTATAATAAAATTAACATTTTGAAACAAATGAATATATTTAAAAGTATCAAATTTATCAATATATTTTGCTTTACTTTTATTTTAATTCAAAATTTTGATAAATTTTAAATTTTCTAATACAAGCATATTTTTAAGAGGGAGAATTATTACAATTTTATATTTTACAAACAAGTCTAGATTGTATTGCATAGTTTGTAATTAAAAGCTAGACAAAATAAACATAAAAAATAAAGTTGTAAAAACATGTAGAAAAACAAATAGATGTCTCTTCCCTTGACATTGATGAATGTATGATGTTTTCAAGAGAGCTGCCAAAGTCAAATGGTAGGGAGAAACTAGTTGAGGAAAGAAGGGATTTATGAAAGATTTGCATGGTGTCTAACCAAGATTCATGAATATCACCTAAGGATTGTTGAGTGACGCGATTAGGAGTGAATGAAGATATGTTACTCCTCCTCAATTCACGAGAAATTATTATTTTAGGGAGACCAACTATGAAGGATTGTTTTAAGGCTCCATCAAAAGAGGTAATTAAGTGCCCCTTGAAACATTTTGGCTTTAAGTCACCTTGATATGATTATTCCTTATTGTTATGTTCAACCTTGTGGCTTGTAATGATGATTGTTTGTTGTTTTATTGAATTTTTTTTGTTGCTTTCTTCTTGTTGTTACTTCCTTTTGATGATTGAGAAAATTATTTTTCTAATCTTATCACATTGTAAAAGGGTAAGGCCTTCTCAATAATCCTACTTTTGCCATTATCAAAAATAAATAAATAAAACACAAATATTAATTTTATAAAACTATGGAATTATGAGATTCTCTAATTGCAATAATATAAATATAGATCATGATTGATAAGTTTAATTGCATTAGTATAATTGAATAGAGATAAACCAATTGTGATATTGTCAATGCACAATTCAAACCTTCCCACTTCTTATTATTTCTCATCCATATAGCTATTCATATATAGAGTAAAATTATTAAATAACTAAATCATGTATTTCGTTATACCCACATATGCAAATAGAGAAGAGATTGTGTCGGGAACCCAAAAAGAGTTCATGGGGAGCTTTTCAATAATATTAGAAAGAGAGGTGATGAGAATTTTAAATTATGTCACAATTAGTTAAAAGGAGGAGGTTAGAAATATAGCATAAAAGTGACAAAAAGTTTAAATATATATAATAAAAATTCTTCTTAACAATTATTCAAAGTTTAAAGGCCTTGTCAAGGTGAGGAAAGAGAGTCAGAGTTCGAAGAAGGCAGAGTCGTCCCTCCCTTTTGGAGTGAAAAGGAGGATTTTGGTAGGGGAAGGCGAGAATAGGAAGGTGGGGAAGACCTCTGCTTGTAAGAATGCCCCAATTTTGGGATTGGGTAAGGATAAGGTAGTGTTGGATTCGCCTTTGGTCGAAAATGAGCAGGTTCAAGATGAAGCCGTGATGGAGAAAGGAATTTTTGAGAACAGGGAGGCTTTTGAAGTTGTTCATGTGAAAAGATCTAATAAGGTGGTTGATGTCAACATGTCTCTTGTTGGTGTGGAATCTATGGGTAAAGGTAAAGCAAAGATGGATTCTCCTACTGGTAAGTTTTTTGATGGTCAACCTGAGAAATCTAATACCTTTCAATGAAGGTATATAAATAGAGAGCTATTTGATTCGAATGGTGTCACTAAATTGGAAAGGGAGGGAACATGCAACCTCTTTTTGCTCTTTAAATGGCTTCTAAATGAAGTAAAATAGATTAATATCAAGATGGATTCTCTAGCTAACTTCAATGTGGATATTACTAGTAACAATAAATTGGAGATGACTATGGTTAATAGGATCAAAAACACAAATGCCATCCTCAAGAAAAAGATAGTTTATGTAGAAAAATTCAAAGAGGATCATGACTCCAGAATTGTTGAGCTCTTGAGCATAATTGACTAAGATTCATGAGGATATGTCTATGCTTGTTAATGTTAGCCATGATTCACTTCAGAATAGTATGAAGGGGTTGACTGTGTTAAATGAAAAAGCTTGAAAATGGATTAGGAAGCTACTATTCAAAGGGAAAGATGTGCATGATTTGGAGGATGAAACCTTGTTGGGAAACCTGGACAAAGGCACAGATGTTGGTTCAGGTGTATTTGGACAAGAAGCAAAACTAAGAAATCTACAATGATTCTAGTTTAGGAACTGAATGATGTTGTGGAAATGCATGATAAGTTCATTACAAGAGACTTGGAGGCAACGAGGATCTTGAAGAATCTACAATAGCCACTTTTCCTTTTTTGTTGGCATCTGGTTTGCTTCTTATTTGTTGCTTGTTTTTTGTTGGTTTATCAGTTGTTTTGACCTCTTTTTTTATGGGGTTGTTTGTTTCATAACGAATTCTCTTTCTAGCAACCTTCTCTTTTAGTAAAAGGTTTTAGGGCCCCTTCAAAACCTACTTTTCCACTAATAAAAAATAATTATACCCTAAACCTTAAGCATTATCCCCTCAACTCTATATCCAATATCCTAAACCCTAATACCTATACCCTATACATTTAACCATATACCCTCAACCCTAAAAACTCTCCCTCAACCTCAACCCTATACCAGAAACCCTAAATCCTACACCCTCAACCCTCATCCCTATACCCTGCACCCTCAACCTTCTAACCTAAACCCTAAACATTATCCCACAAACCTATACTTAAACCCTAAACCCTACATCAACCTTTTATCCTAAACCCTAAACCTTAAACCCTTAATCCTTAACCTAATATCCTCAACCATATACCTGATATTCTAAACCCTAATCCCTATACCCTATACACTTAACCTTATACCCTCAACCTTGAACACTATCCCTCAACCCTATACTTTAAACCCTAAATCTTGTACCCTCAACCCTCATCCCTTTACCATGTACCCTCAACCTTATACTCTAAACCCTAAATACTATCCCTCAACTCTATACCCTCAACCCTATACTTAAACCCTAAACCTTACACCCTCAAACCTTTTAACCCTATAACTTATACTCTCAACCCTATACCTAATATCCTAAACCCTAATCCTTATGCCCTATACACTTAACCCCATTCCTCTCTAATCTTTATCTCACCATTCTCTCCCTAGATACTTCTTTGTATCTCCCTCTCCATCTATCCCTCCTTTCCTCTCTCTCCCTCTCTCTAAATCTCCTTGCCTTCCTCCTCCTCTCTCTCTCTCTCTCTCCTTCCCTCTCTACTCTATCGAGTACCAATCTCTCTCTTCCTCCCTCCCTCCTCTCTCGAGCTATCTCACATCTCTTTCTCTCTCCTTCCATCCCTCCTTCCCTCTCTCTTTTTCTCTATCTCCCCCTCTCTCTCTTCCTTCCTCAACCCTATACCTTAAGCCCTAAACCCTACACCCTCAACCCTCAAAACCTCGTATTAGGAGAATAGAAGAGAATAGTGGAGAAACTAAAATCTAAGGACATTCCTATAATTTATTATTTAGAGTTTTTAAAGGAGTTGCACTAACTAAAGTAAAATGATAGGACTATCAAAGATTACATTGAATAATAGTATATATTAACAATCTATTTAAGATATAATTATGGAGTGGAGAAAGTGGTGAATTAGATGAACAGTTTGAGAGAGTTAATATAAAAATAGTTGAGTCTATTAAGGGTGTGTGCAAGAAGTTCAGTCCACTTTTTGGCCAAAAAGTGGAAGTGTTTTCCCTGATTTTCAGAATTTGACACATTTGACCTTAAAATTTGAAGCTCTTAGAGATGGAATCTTCAAAAAAGTCACTAATCATAAAATGTAGTACTCAGAGTCTAGTTTCCAAATATGTAATTTATTTCAATATCCAGATTGTAAAAATTGAGTTTCAATAGGCGTTTCTAAAAACCACTGTTTAAAAGTCACTTTTTTATACCATACCATGAACGTGTGCGACATCCATATTTTGACCTAAATTATCATATTTTTCAAAATCCTTTTGGGAAAAGATTTGTGACTCACTGAAGCTTGTTTTCGATATTTTTTTGTAATTTTTTATTGAATTTTTTTTTTATTAAATTTTTATTAGGCATATTTTTCGTTTTGAAAAATCGTTGTGTACGACACGCATAAGATGACCTAAATTTATCATTTTTTTTTTATTTTTTTTTAAACTAAAAAGAATTATCTGAAGTTTGTTCTTGTGCAATCCGTTCGTCAAAATTTTATGTTGATCAAAAGTTATTAAAATACTAAAAAAACCTGATAATTCAAGTTTATGGACTAGTTTCATTAGAAATTAATTGAAAAATAGAAAAAATATTCAAATTATTAAAAAAATTACATATTTGGAATCTGCACTGTCTCATCTATAATGGGTTTTAATTTCGTAAAAAAATTCTGCAAAATAGGTCTTCAAACATATGTCCAAAGTCATTATTTTCCTGTGACATTAACAGGACCTTCAAGTTGCAGGTCAAACTAGGTCCAAAGCTTAGGTTCGGGTCCCCAAGCCATTTCTCGAACCAAAAAACAAGCCAAAAACCCGCCCAAAAATTCATAATTTAAAAAACGGGATCCCATTTCATGAAAAACCCATTTTTTATGGTTCTATGAAACGGGATCCTGTTTTGTAAAACGGTCCACAAACGGAAATTTCCATTTTCAGAAAGTTTTCAAAACGGGATCCCGTTTTGAAAACTTTCTGAAAATGCAAATTTTTCAAAAATTGAAGTTTCCAATATAGACATTTTTCAAAACGATCCGCTTTGAAAACTTTCCTTTTGGAAATGGGTTTTGAAAATTTTCAAATGGGATCCCGCTTTGAAAATTTTCAAAACGGAATTTTAAAACTGGATCCCGCTTTTAAATTTAGGCCTGGATCCCGCTTTTTGGTAAGTTGAATTAATTTTTTGCCTAAGGAAAAACTCCACGCTTCGTGGACTCATCTTCTTGCACTTACCCTTAAATATCTAGAAAATAGAAGAAGTGGACTAGATGGTCCTAGCAAAAAAGTTGAATAAAAGATTTGGAGATAAATAGAGCTAGGAAATAGTTATAGAAGGATGCTTTTAGGAAGATAGATCTCATTGTGGTGATATATGGCCATATGAAGAGGACCCTAAGAGAAATAGAACATATCACAAGGAAGGAGGAGGTAGTAACTACAACTATAAGGAAGGTTATAATTTCTATCACAAGGAGAGGGATGGAAAAATCATACTATAATGATAGAACTGATGGGTATCATAGCGGTAGAGGGAGATATGGTGGAGGTGATGCACGAGACCATTTAGAGTGTATGAATGCCACCAAGGTCAAGGAAGCCCTCACAATAGGGGAAACAAACCAATGAGAGCTACACATGTTGATGAGGAGATTGAGAGATCTTATAGCTCTAAGGATGAATTAGAATGAGTTGAATCATTTGTTGCAAGGAGAGCTATATTGAATAATTATTACAAGGAGGAACTAGTACAAAGTAAGAATTTATTTTTAAAAATATTAAAATGAAGAGGTAAGTGTTGTAAAGTTTTCATATATAGTAGTAGCACACATTATTTAGTGTTTTCTAAAATTGGTAAGGCTAGGACATTATAAACCATGTATATGGATTCTTGGTTGCAAAAAGAACATAGGGTATTGGTGAAAGAGTAATGTTGAATCAAATTAAAGCTAGACGCATACCATGCTGAAGTTTTGTTCTACATAATCCCAATAGATGTTGCAATTTGTTGTTGTGAAGACCATGGCAATTTTACATAAGTGGTATACTGATGGAAGAGAAAATACTAACATAACAATGGATTATAAGAAAAACAAGTTTATTTTGTTAAAAATAAAGAGAGTTTAGAACAAGTCTATAGTAGGACCATAAGTTTTTTGGAAGATGAAATGGTTTTTTTGGATGGATCCATGCATGAGAACATGCATTTAAAAATGATCTCTAATGTATGCACCACCGAAAGGACAAAATGCATCATCATTGATATAGGAGAGAGACTATAGGAGTAAGTTTCAAAACTATTGAAAGAGTGTGTGGATATCATATTAGATAATTTATGCTAGTTGGATTACCATTGATAAGAAGTATTTATAATCACATGGACCTAATTCTAGGAGAAAGCTTGTTGAATAATGTGGTGCATAGAATGAAACCAACAAAAAATGAGGAGATGAACTAGCAAGTGTAGGAGTTATGAAAATAATTGATTAGAGAAAGTTTAGGACCATGTGCAATACCTATGATACTAGCAGTTAAGAAGGATGTTAAGTGGAGTTTGTGTATAGAATCTAGGGATTTAAGAAACATTACCATAAAGTATAGATTTTCATTATCAAGGATGGGTCACATCTTGGATTGTTTGAGTGGACCAAAGTATTTTACTAAGATTAATTTAGATTATAGCTAGCATTCTATTAGAACCAAAGAAGGGGATAAGTGGAAAACTACAAATTCAAGAGAATTGAAAGGTTGTATGAATGGTTAGTTATGCCCTCTGGGTAAAAATAACACACTAAGTAAATTAAAGAAGCTGATGAATGAGTTTTAAAATAATTTTTGAGTAAATTTATGACTGTTTAAATGGATGATATCATGTTTTCTTGTAAGACAAGGGATGAAAAGTTAACATATCATATTAGTATTGCAATTTTTTATGGAAGAAAAGCTACTAACCAATCTAAATAAATGTTACTTCATGAAGAAAGAACTAGCATACTTGAGTTTTGTAATCTTAGTTAAAGGATTGAAGAGAGATCTAGAGAAATTCAAAGATATTATTGAATGGCCTACACTAGCAAACATTGGAGAGGAAAGATATTTTTCATGTTTGGAAAATTTCTACAAGAAATTTGCAAAAAAATATTAGAGGCATCTTTGTGCTACTAATGGAGAAAATAAGGGGAGATAAGGATTTTAAGTGGAATTCAAGATAAAATAGGAGTTTCGAGTTGTTGAAGAAGAAGGTGATAGAACAAATAGTATTGGCATCGCCAAATTTTAACAAGTATTTTAGGTGGACCTGGTGTATGTAGAAGTGTAATATATGTAGTGTTTTAATCCAAGAAGGAAGACCAATAACATATTTTAGTGAAGCAACCATCCATTCCTATCTATTCTATTCTCCCATTATGATAGAGGTGGTAGTAGATAGTTTGTATTGTTGTGTGATTAGATTCTATTGGACATATGTGATATGATGGGTGACATAAGGTGCCTTTGATCACTTGGAGTTCAACCTAGAGATAGGATCAACCCAACTAGGCTATTAATAGAGAGATGCCTATATAGATATTAGATTTTGCACAAGGATAGATGCAAGCCACTTGTTTACAACCCTCTTTCTATACATGGGGAGGGTGGTTCTATCATATGTGTCCACTTGGTTGGGTTATATAACCCATATGCACTTCATTCCCTATATATCTTTATATGCACACTTTGTTTACCCTATATACTATACCATAACCAACCACATAGATGCCTAAGACATAGTGAACTCCATGCCACACTTAACTTACTTAGGTTTAGAATTAGATATAGAGGGGAGGGGAGATGTGCAACTAATATATATAGTTCAATCTTGTTGGTACTAAATTGAATAGATAGTGTTTGGTATCTCTATACAACTTTCCTCCCCTTTAATTAGAATTCATATATCATTATAGACTGGATTGGAATAGTCTATTCCATAAGAAGGAGGGTCTGCTTATCTATATATGACATTTGAAAACACTTTATTTAAACATCAATCTTCAATAATCAATCAATTAATAATGATCCTCATTCATACTAAAAGTAGTAAGTAATCGTCCTACTTTATTGTTCAAATTTATCTTTGACCATTAAATTGGAGGATATGCCTCATATCTACATCTATAACCCCTATCATACTCAGACCAATAATCCTATCCCCTATTAATGGGGTGGGGGATAGCCCAACCCACCTAGGTATATACGTTATTTTCAGGGTTTCTTGGTAGTTACCCCACAGATAGATAGGGCTGGGTAGATGAGAGTCCTGTTTCGTCACAGCCAATCAAGTAAACCTGCAAAATAGTATGAAAAAAAAAAAAAAAAATGTGGCTACAATATTGCCGGTCAGTCATCGTTGAACTGTGCCACGACTAGAACCCACTGGTTTTTTGGACGTTAGAAAACCTTTCACAACAAACTACTTTTGTGGTCGTCGTTCTCAGGCTCATCTCGTTATAATTAAGAGTGGGGATTCTTTAATACTTGCAATGAAAAGTCATTCTTTAGATATCTTTGGGATGTTAAAATAAGAGTTTTTTTGAGGCTAACAAAGTCACAATATTGGAATATGGGTATTTGCATTTCTTCACAGGCCGACGAATCCCAATCCACTGCAAATCTCATACTGATGGATGGAAGCATCAAGGAATTTGCTGAGCCTATTAAATGTAAGGAGATTCTGCAAGAATATTCAGGCAGCTTTATCTGCAGCTCAGATGGGCTTTACATAGGAAGAAAGATATTTGATGTTCTTGAAGAAGATGACCAGCTGCAAGTTGGGCAGCTCTATTTTCTTCTTCCAAACCAGAAATTGGAGTATGTTCTCACAGAGTTGGACATGGCTGCTCTGCTTTCAAAGGCTAATTCTGCAGTTAGACAGAACAAAAGAAGCAGCCAAAAAGCCCAGCCTTTGTTTGACGTTCATTTGGATGTTAAAGAGGAAACCCAGGAATTGTTATGGGCAGAGGAGTCGTACAGGGTCGATTTCTGTTTGTCGTCCAAGATCTCTGTTTCAGCTGCATCACAGGTGGGTAAAAACCATTGGCACTCCAAATTGGAGACGATTATGGAGGGTGTGTGATTACAGTTCCAAAAGTCCCATCACCTATGTATAGAGCAGGTCTAATATGTTATCTGATGATTTCGAATATTGTAGTTAAAGTACAGATTGGTTTTTTATGGAGGAACTCAAATCCCACAAGTTTTTCAGATTTCCAATTCACTACGACCTACCAGTCGTTGACAAGCAGTATTATATCTCTTAATGGAGGTTTGAACTTTAACTTATTCAGAAGAAACGGATTTAACTTCCATTAAAAATAGAGAATTGTTCCAGTGATTTATAAATCGTTATTTAGAGTCTATCATATAGAGATTTATTTTGTTGTTTATTGTAATAGATTGTTTGGCATTTGTCAGGAGCAGATATAATTTTAACTTATTTTAAATAGTTTTTTTTAATGTCTATTGCCATCACTGATGAAATATCAAACCGTTCAAGCTTTTTAATTGTTATAATGGTGAGATTTGAAAGGAGGCGCGTATTCATTCAGCATGTTGTGTTTTTAAAGCATCAATGTTTCGATCCCCAAAAACATTGAGATTCTCTGATAAGAACTGTAGAAATATCATGTCTCTAGGTTCCAATTTGATTAAACTAAAATCTATGTAAAGTCAAAACATTTAAACTCTTATTCACAAAGCTGCAAAGACGTTTGAAAAAGTATTGTATACATAAAATGGTATTTTTATTTCTCCATCTGCTACTCATGGATGTAATTCTTGCTATAACCCTGGCTGTTATTCTTCTTAAATAGATTGTGATTTTCCTTAAAATTTGTTTGATAGTTTCAGATTTGGATCTATTATACTGTTAGTTTGATCTATATTCCTTCCTTTTTTATGAATGATCCAAATCATTGATAAGGAAAACTAAATTACATAATCTATTCCAACAATATTCAATCTATTATAAAAATATTTTGTACATTTTTCCTAAATATATTTAGATGTTCCAGCAGTACATTTTATGTAATATATCCTCCCCAGATCAAATTAAAATCAGTGTTTCTTGGATGCTAATGCTGATGGTTCAGGCACTGTCCATTAAATTTAGTTGATTTTCATTTTAAGGGATGAAGTTCAGAGATTCTAGGAAGGTTTTACTTTTTTAGAATAATAGAGCTTAAGTGAGAAATATTTGACTGGCCAATTTTCCTTGCCAATTTGTTTTTTCTGCATGGGAACAAAACAAGTCCTATTTATATCGATTCCAAATGTCTTTTCTTGATCGTGATCAGTTGTTTTTACTTACAGCTTAAGTGAGAAATATTTGACTGGCCAATTTTCCTTGCCAATTTATTTTTTCTGCATGGCAACAAAACAAGTCCTATTTATATCGATTCCAAATGTCTTTTCTTGATCGTGATCAGTTGTTTTTATTTACAAGAATTTGTTGTAGCATTTTGGTAAGAAATAAGTACATTTCAATAAAGTCCTAATCATCCTAAGCACCCATTTTAAATTGATGTAATTTGTTATAAAATTGCTATTTCAAAAGATTTTTTTAAAATAATTATATATTTAAAATAAAGGTATTAAGTATATAGAAGATTTTTTAAAATTATAATAAAAATTATATTTTTTAAGAAATAAATATATTTAAAAGTATCAAATTTATCAAATATTTTGTTTTATTTTTTATTCAAAATTTTAATAATTTTTTTTTTTTTAATATAATTATAGTAAAAGCATATTTTTGAGGGGAAATTATTACAATTTTAGATTTTACAAATAAGTCAAGATTATATTTGCATAGTTTGTAATAAAAATTTAAACAAAATAAACATAAAATATACAACTTAGTAAATATCTTTACAAAAATGAATAGATGTCTCTTCCCCTTGACATTGATGAATATATGATGCTTTCAAGAGAGCTGCCAAAGTCCAATGGTAAGGAAAAAGAAGTTGAGGAAAGAAGGGATTTAGGAAATATTTGCATGTTGTCCAACCCAAATTCGTGAATGTCATCTAAGGATTGTTGAGTGGTGTGATTAGGAGCAAAGGAAGATCCATTACTCCTCAATTCATGAGAAATTATTATTTCAGGAAAATCAATTATGAAGGATTATTTTAAGGTTTCATCAAAAGAGGTAATTAAGTGCTCCTTGAAACATTTTGGCTTTAAGTCGCATTGATATGATTATTCCTTATTGTTGTGTTCAACCTTGGACTTGTGATGATGATTATTTGCTATTTTATTGAATTTTTGTGTTGCTTTCTTGTTGTTGTTACTTTCTTTTAATGATTGAGCAATTTATTTTTCTTA
The DNA here is from genome assembly GCA_007258455.2 of Sequoia sempervirens. Classification (NCBI taxonomy): domain Eukaryota; kingdom Viridiplantae; phylum Streptophyta; class Pinopsida; order Cupressales; family Cupressaceae; genus Sequoia; species Sequoia sempervirens. The sequence goes on along the minus strand of VDFB02075321.1, from coordinate 162,299,957 downwards.
TTTTATCACATTGTAAAAAGGTAAGGCCTTCTCAAAAATCCTACTTTTACCATTGTCAAAAATAAATAAATAAAACACAAATATTAATAAATTTTATAAAATTATGGAATTATTAGATTTTCTAATTGTAATAATATAAATATAGATCATGATTGATAAGTTTATTTGCATTAGTATAATTGAAAAGAGATAGACCAATTGTAATGTTTTCAATACACAATTTACTTTCCCACTTCTTATTATTTCTCATTCATATAGTTATTCATATAGAGAGTAAAATTATTAAATAACTAAATCATATTTCATTGTACCCACATATGTAGATAGAGAAGAGATTGTGTTCGGAACCCAAAAGAGTTCATGGGGAGCTTTTCAATCATATTAGAAAGAGAGGTGATGAGGATTTTAAATTATGTCACAATCAGTTAAAAGGAGGTTAGAAATATATCATAAAAGTGACAAAAAGATTAAATATATATAATAAAAAGTCTTCATAACAATTATTCAATTACAATAAGATTAATCAAAAAGAAAAATTTAATACAGTTATATATAAATTATTAGTTTTCATTTATTTATTTTTAATTTCAAATTATCTTAAAGTTGATATTCTTAATCATTTAATCACTTCATTGATATTTATTTAATTTTAAAAATATTTAATAAAACACAATTTAAATATTTAATAGTGAAAACAAATTGTGAGTATAATAATGTTGACTACAAGGGAATCTCTTAGCACAATAATACTTTAGTATATATTTTTAGTGTAGTAAATTGTCACCCTTGACAATTTCACACTATGTTTGACTCCCCCCTAAGTGCTTCAACCTAGCTATTTATGCTTATTAATCATCTATTTTATTTCCATCTTTGAGAAATCAAATTAATTTTAGGAAATTAAATTAATTATTTATTTGATGAGAATATTAAATTCAAAATAGGTCCAAACTAGGGTGCCCTCGCCTTTGTCTACCCTTTTTTGGTCCAGATTTTAATATTTTATTGCCAGCCTTAATATGTTTGTAAATTCAAAATCATTTATCAGCTTATCAAAAGAATTAATGTGAGAAATGTTGAAACTCATATAAATATAATTATTCCTCTCCATTTGAAGATCTAAGCAAGCTTGAATAACTTTTGAGCATCCTAAAAGCAATGAAAGCAATTACAAGAGCATAATAAGAAACATTTCTACAACACTTTATCAGTCAAGATCATGTTTGTAATGCATCATCAAATCCATGTTTATGCATAGCAAGATATTTCATATTTTATATTTATCATTATTATGAGCACTAACCTTTGCAGGACCTTCAAGCAACTATTAATTTCTCCTTGTATGAGATGAGCCACTTGACCTCAGTCCAACAAGGAATATAGATATGAGTGGTAAGTTACATCATAGTGATTTTTCATTCATTTTTATCCATTTGCCTCTGCCTGACCTAGGGTAAGCACAATTTATCAATATCATCATAGCCATTGTGGAAGTGGAAACACCAAAATAGATTTTGACTAAGGCAAGCCCCTATATGGAATAACCCTTCCTCTCTTGTCTTTCTTGTAGATTGCATATCTAAGGTGGATTGAAGAATATTGGAGACCTCAAAACATCAAACCCTAGATCAAGCAAGCAAATACATTTTTTCATCAAATTAGGGAAAGATTGATTATTCATTGATTGACGAACTTTGGAAGCTAACTCTGATAGAGAAGAACCTACAAATTATGATGGTCTTGTGCAAACTTTGAAACTTTTAAAATAACCATTTCTAGATAGGGGTGCACTTGGCCTTGTCTAGTTGGTTCTACCTCAAATTTAATGTCAGGTTCCATATCTCCTACACTCTTCTTCCCTACTTTTTTTATGCACTTATGTTTTGTGTTTCTTAGATCCTATGACTATTTGTTTCTCTTGTAGTGTTTCACCTAGTTTCATCATCAATCACACACATCACATCATTTAATTCATCATCCTAATACAAAAAGGGGACCAAAACCCTAACCAATTTTTTGGGCTCTTCCTTGAGGATAGTAGCCTAATAGTTTATTTTGGTTACTTTTGTGTCCCCCAAATGTCAATGGTGGAAGGTGTGATTTAGGTTAGCTATTTAGCCTTATATCCCATTTTCCACATCACATTTTGGTGAACTTGACATCTCTCACATTTGCAAAATTTTGACTTACATAGCTATTGTTCTGAAATATGAGTGAATGATTGGTTATTTAAAAGTGTCGTTAAAACATAGAAAAAGTAAAGCATTGCAATTTATTGTTTTTTATTATATAAGCAGGGGAAGGGTTGTGATCCCGTGGTTGCAGCTAGAACTTAAAAAAGAAAACAAGGTTCACGGGTAAAATAGCACCACCAACCAACATCAAAAAACATGTCCAAGGAGGCACGCAGGCCAAAAAAACAAAACTGTAACCATAGAACCATTGTACTTAATCAAAAACAAGAGATTACTACTAGAGTTCTTCAAATCACGAAGACCATTTATCATGTCTATCATTTACCAACTATTCTAAAACCATAATAGAGCTATTTGGAAATAGCAGTCCAAAATATAAAAACCAACCAACAAAAAGAGTAGAGCAGCCATATCAAGAAAAAAAATTGGAACAATGCCAATAATAGGCATTACCTAACAAATCCCCATGGTCACCAATCTAAGAGAAGAACTTCCTCTAGTCTAGGCCAGCTTCAATGGTAACAATAGCCACTCCAAGGGTGTGTAAGACAACCCAAATCCAAACCACCAGAAGATTAGCATTTTTAGAAATTTTGAGACCATGCACACTCTTTGAAACAACCAACCAGCAACAAGCCTATTACTCAAAAAGCCACATTTCAGAGCTATAACTATTCCTCTCCAATAACCAATTTGCCTCTCCACCTCTATAGGAAAAATTATTAAAAGTACCCAATCCACATCCACAAAGACTTCCTAGAAAACCTAAGCTTCACCTCAATAGGAAGGAACTCCACCTCAATTGGAGAAGCAAGGTGGAAGACTTGCCGAAAAAGTATGAGCCACCCACGAAACCCTCAAAACTCATCTCCACCTCCATAAGAGAGGTCTCCACCTTAAAAGGAGAGGACTCCACCTCAATAGGAGACACCATCTAAAGAGATGGGAGGAAAACACACACTCCAATAGAGAGAGAACACTTAGCAACAAAACGCAACAAAAAACTCTAAGTCTTCAAACAAAAATTTGAAAGTTATCCTATGAACGAGATTCTTGAAACAAGGGAGTCCACAACACCCTTGAAAACTATCTACAATTTTGTCACAAGAGGAATCAACAATCCTTCAAAGAGGGACTCAAAGGCCATCTTGAACCACACGTTTAGCAAATCCACCATAGCATCAATCACAACCACAACATCCTGAAGAGCTATTTGCAATATTATCACAAAAGGGACTAGCAATCCTTCAAAATGGGCCTCAAAAGCAACTTTAAACCATAAGTTTAGCATATCCACCATAGCTACAATAACAACTCCTCTTGAAGCCAACACTATCGCCTCCTTAAGCAAGCCCCAAACCTCTTGAGGTAGAAACACAGAGCAACTATCATAAGCATTACATAAGGTATGACCCTTGAATAACCCTTGCTTGGAGGCACCAAAGTAAGAAACAAACATCAACAAAGCATGGAAAACCCCCCAACACCACCAGAGGAACTTACAGAGCAAACCAATTGTCATCACGCAAAAAGTACTTAAAATAAAAACACCATAAAAAAAAGTGAAGGCAGGACATCTCCAACAGAGGCCATACACCCTATGCAATAAGGAAACCCAAAGAATTAGGAAACATACCACCGAAACATACCTTCCAAATCCCATAGATAGTAAGACCATAACCTTGAAACCCATAGAAGCAAGGATGTGTAGCTCCAAGACAAAACCAGAGAACAAAACACTCGACTTAAACAAGGAAGCGCAGAGCATAAGAAGCCCTGAAACTCCAACAAAAAGGGAAGAAAACCACATAGACCCACTAGGGCACCAAAGAGAGCAACTGAAGAAACTTTTGGCAGCCGCCCTCCCACCAACAAAAAGATTAACAGTAGGAAATACAAAGAAGACATCAAGAGACCAAGCTCGAGATTCCACCAATGACATCAAGACCACGACCACCAATAGAAACATAGATGAAGCATTTATGCTCTTGGAAAAAAGCATAAGAAGAATGAAGTTTTGATGGCAGAAACCAAGCACAAATATCTCTTTATCCTCACCCAAACTATCATCCACAAAGAGACTCTTTAGAATAATAGAGGGTAAGGAGATCAAAGGCCCGCTAGGGCACCACAAAGAACATCTCAAGGATTCAAACAGCTGCCCTCCCCCTTTAAGTTGATTGGCAACACAAACCACAAAAACGACCACCGATAGAAACACTGAAGGAATGAAGCAGCATGTAGAAGAAGGAAAAAATAGAACAAAGGCTTGAGGAAGAAACCAAGCACAACACACCCTATAACCACACCCAAGTTGAAACCCTCAAGAAGACAATGTAGAACCAAGGATAGATCCAAGGCGAGATAGATAGGCAAAATAACCAACACACAAGCTGAAAATAACATCCCTACATAGGCAGGGAAAGTTGAGCAATGCACAATCTCGACCCCAACCTTCCAAAGCATATGCAGAGGATAAAGTGTCACCTTGGAAACACAGTTCTCAACCCCACACCAAGAAAAATCCCATGGAGGGCAGCCAAAACTCCACAAGCCAACAGGGAAAGCAACCGAACCCCCACCTGCAGCATACATGCAAAGAAGACCATAAAACAACAACAAGAACTCCAACGAAATAGGTTGAAGCCCCCAAATCCACCACAAAAAAAGAAAATCATCATCATCCTCGTCAGAGCCATCATCACCTCCATCGCTAGAGGATTTCAAAAAACCATTCTAGCTCGCCATCTTTCCTTCCAAAATATTGCTACAATTTATTTTCTCTTGCATAAACTTAAAGAAATATATTTTCAACATTTTAGAAGTAGATTCAATTGTTCATCATATTTTGCATTATGGAAATAGGCATTTATCAAGTGAATTGAACCTATTGAACTTATTTAAATTCTTTAAAACAATAAATTTATGCATGCATGTGCTTATTATAAACAATTTTGAACATCTTCCATTTCCAAAATTTTGCTTGATCTCATACTTGAACCTTCACAATTTAAAATACACATACATTGTCTTACTTATCCAAACTTGTAAAACATTCAAATTTCACATTTATGGAATAGGGTGCCCTCGCCCTTGGCTTGCTAGTTTTAGCCTAAAAATAAGTAACAATTATGTCTCTATAACTCTTGTTTAGATCTATCTTCTATATTTGATTATCTGCTCTACTTTTGTCATCATTATCTTCTCTTCTCTTCATCTTAGGAACAATTATGCATCTTGGATCTTATAATTAATTTATGAGTTTCACAACCTAGTGTTCTATATAAAATACTCATGTGGGACAAAGTTATAGACTCATGGATTCTTATGCTTCAACTACCTTTAATGTTGAGCCTAAGTTGGTTAACTCTTTCACTCAAGGAACCACAATAACCCAATAATTCTTTGACCCTACTCCTATTCCCACTTTACCAATGTCCTCTTCACCACAATCCATTCATGTGGACTTGGTAATTAAATTTGCATGTGTTCCAAAAAATAAACTTTGAAAGTTATACGAAGACTTGGAAAGTTTCCAATTGTACTTGAGATTACTAAATCCTTGGTTAGATAAATTGTCCCTCTTGTGGATAAGCTTAAAAAATTTATCAATGATTCACAAGGAATAGAAGTGTTACTTAGCCTAGCTCATATAGTGGATTCAAACATTCCTATGGTAGCTAGTTGTGCTCAAATTCTCACCAATGCTCAAAATCAAATTAGAAAACAAGTATCCTCTCCCACAATCACATGTTCTATTCACATTTTCACTCCTCCAGTCATAACATATGTTACACAATATAGTAATGGTCTTAACACTAGTTTGGGGCTTTCGTGTAGGAATCCTTACAAAAAAAATTCACCATGTTCCACACTTCCATTTACTTCTCCAAATTTCAATCCTCACATTAATTTTTAAAACAACAATCCACCCGTCACTAACAATAGCCCTACACATTCTACAAACCCTCAAAACATGTCACTGACATATTATGTCATATATGAAATTTTGTAAAACATGTCCTCTTTACAACAATAAATTTCAAACATGAACCAAACTCAATCTCATTCTAATCCTCCAACATACCTTACCTAAAATCTATTATCAGTTTCCATTCTAAAAACACCAATCCTGTAAAACATTGAAATACCATGCTTTCATTAATATATGAGAAAAGGGGATCCTAATAATCATGTATCTTCATTTACTACTTTTATGTAGTGATTTACTTTTTAAAGATGCTCTCTTAGCTAAACTCTTCCCTCGATCATCGAAAGGCATTGCCTTGGAATTTGGTTTTTCTCATTACCCAATAATTCAATCACCTCTTTTTCACAACTTTTTAATGAATTCCTTCAACATTTTCAAGCAAACATTGTCTAGACCTCAAGTCATGTTAATTGAATTGGTTAATGGTAAACAAGGAGCTAAAGAAAAAGTGACTAATTTTATAAGGTGGTGCCAATCCCTCTACTCTTGAAATACATATTCCCTTTTGGATGTTGATGTGCCAAGGGTCTTTATTGTAAATTATAACCAAACATTCGGGCGAACATGAGATATCCTTCATTCAAGCATTTATGCATGGCTCTTTGTGATTATAAAATATCAGTTAGTCAATATGAAGGATCGCCTTCATTAACTCCTAATAGTCAATTTGAATTCATTCCTTATTCTAATTATCAATCATTCCAAAATTAAAATTAAAATTTCATCAAAATAAACTCCCCTCTACCCTCTAATAACATCCAAACACAAGTTGCCTCTACATCTACAACACCCTACCAATTTAAACTGAGAGATTGACAATTTTCACAATTGCTTGATTCTCTTAATTCCATCATTATGTAATTACGTAAAAATAATATGATTCAACTTCCTCCCATTCATCTCATTGATCATACTGTTACCCATTTTTCATTTACAGCTCAAATCAAGTTGATCTTATAGATTTAAAACTGAGAAAATGAGGTATTCATTTTATTATCCCTCCTACATTACATTCAGATGTATAAATGTAAAATCCAAGAAAGATTACAACTACAAATCATTACATTTGTACACATGCATATAATACAAGAAATATTTTACAAATCTCTTCTGGAAAAGTTACTTTATTAAATGGAAATATTCATTTAACTCACACAAGCCGTGAGTTTAACTTATGCTTATTCAATGCAAATCAAAATAACCATATACATGAATAAATAGATGAAGAAAAAGAATGTGGATGTACGCAGGGTAACTAGTCATTTCCTGACAATGACTAGTTGGTTATGTTGTATCTTCTTGTCTAGTTGTTGCTAGAGTTGTCCTAGTCTTTTCCTAGCTCCTTGATACCCCTATTTCTTGCATTAGTCAAAGCAATGTATTAGAGAAATTCTCTAAGCAATGAAAGGTTACACACCATACATGATCATTTACCTATTCATGTATAAATTGATCTTAATCTACATTAAACAAACATTCATTCCCTTAATGTACCAGAAAAAGCAGTGAAATCATCATGTATACTTAAAGTATACGGGTATGTGCAGGATCATCATGGAAAAAATAGGCCCTTAAGTGGCAAAAAATTTAGAAAAATCAGAGTTAGGAATCTTGACATAAAAAATTGAATAAGTTATCTATATTATTTCAAAAATATGTAAGAACAGAATCTGTAGAAAATTGAATGTAGTTTCTAAACTAGTAGGTTTCTTTCTTTTTTTTTAAATCTATTTGGTGACAATTTGAAATTTCAATGCAGTGGTACTTAAATTTCAGGGAAAAAATAAGAAGTAGGTGTTTGTTTGACCACCCTAACCACAATAAAATGAAAATATTTTTTTATAAAATTTTAGATATAAGTAGAGGACTCATGCCCCAATGTGATGCATATTTTTTTGTAATTTTTTTCCAAGTAAATAATTAATTATGAATTTTTTATTACAATTTTTTAAAAAATTCAAAAACTCATATGTCTGACCACCTTAACTTGGTCAAAACTTCATGAAATTCAATTTTTATTTCTTTAATCCTATAGTATGTGAAGCATAGAATGTGACGCATGTTTTGGATTCAAAAAATGTGATACTGTTTGAAAGCTATAGATATTTTTCAATCAACCTATCAATCGGGACTTTAGTTGTAATTTCAATAGAAAATGAATAATAATTACTTATTAAATTCAAAGTAAAGCATAATTTATATCGATGGAAATATGAGAATCTCCTTTAAAAACCCTTTTCGCTTCATCAATTTTGGGTAAAAAAATAGTCGTCAGCCACATACCCATCATATTGCCACTTTTTGGCCCATCATGATCCTGCACATACCCACACATGTTTTTCTAACTTGTTTGTTTCATGTGCAGCTATAGGTGTAATCATATCTTTGTTATGTTTGATCAAATGAGTGGTGGAAATGTGGCTCCCACAAGGGCTGAGCCCAACTCATAGTAATTAATGCATAATCTTAATCTATGCAAAATCTTTTATGAATATTCTAAGTGCATATGACATTACATTGCAAAACAATTGATATCAATAATGATTAATTCATTATCATAATGCAGAAGATCTTGCAGTGTCATAAAATTAAGCAGTGGTATTCATCAATCATAGAATGACATCTTTGTTATTAATGATAAGCCTTTTCTTATTAAAATACTTGAGGAATCTTAAAGTCGGCCTGATTATTCAAAGGTACAGTCTTCTAAAAGACATTTTACGGTGAGGAAGGTAAATACATGACAAAACATGCACAAGAAGTTGAGTTACTGTCATAAATATAGCAAAGGAGAAATGTGCATCATTTTCCTCATTCAACCATTTAATATATGAGAGAGTATTAAAGGTTTGTAAGGGCATTCCTTTAACCATGATAAGAAGACAATGAGTTCAAAATACAACAATTGACAATTCTAAGTGAATAGTTGACAGTGAAAAAATTATAAAGAAATATCACACCCATAAAATAAAAAAAAATCTTCAGCAATGTCTTCAAAGTATAGGGTACAGTATATGTCTGATTATTTTCATTTAAATCAGAAAATGTGCTCTCAGAAGAAAACAGTCATAGTAATGTAATAAGGTGATAAAAATGAGTCATTGATATTCTTGAAAAACAATAACATCTGTCATGTATACATTGGTTGTCTCCTCTACAATCAGCAATGTTTTTAGGATTAAGATCAAGAATAGAAAAGGAATTATGCTCCTGACATGACCGTAGTCCCAGATTCAAATGCAAATAGCAGTCACAAATAGAATATGGAGTTTCAGAATATAGAGTTTTCTAAAGTAAATGCAAACCTTTTTCAGAATTTTGAAGCTTAATGGTTTTATATATATATCAAGGTTTCAAGCTCAAAACAATGGTGAAAACATTGAGATTTGAATGGCCATAAAATATGAAATCCAGAAGATATATGAACTGTAGAGTTAGGAGTAAACACAATTCCTAAGAAATAGCATAAACCCTTGGAGGGTTTCAAGCATAAATATGAAGGTTGCTACCTAGAAAGAACATAGAAAAACTTAGGGTCATGGCCATTGAACTAGTTAGTTAGCCTTTGTACTTTAAAGAGAAACACACAAAATGCACAAAAGAACTTTAAGAATCTACAAGCTACAAAATGCCCTTATTTACTACACTGTCAGAAGCTTGTTTTTAATCTTTTATTCACAGGAAACAAGGTATTCATGAGTTTTTATAGCAAAGTCAAAACCCAAAATGGTCACAAATATATTGATATACAGAAGAAAGTTCAAGAGAGAATCTCATCTTTATGGTGTGGACAAGGAAAAGAAAAGCACAGAAAGTGAAACAAAATCAGAGAGTGCAAGAACAAAGCAATAATAAATAAACCTCAAAAGCAAAACCCTATGGCCGCGGCCTGAAATAGTCTCTTACAAAAAATTTACTCATTCTTTTCAAAATGTATGCATGGTGTTCATGAATTTCTACAAAACAAAGGTTGATCCTCAACCATGAATAATAGAAGTTACAACCTATCAAAAGAAAAGCTATATGGTTTTGTGGCCATTGAAATACAAGTCATCCTGCAAAGATGAAAGCCATGGGTTCATCCCAGAAAACCCTTCAAATGGATATATAAAGTTATAGTAGAACCAATGGAAAGAATAGGAAGAAATTATGGCTATCTAGAAGTCATCAGAAGTCATTTTGGAGTGTGAGAAACCCGTAGGTTTCTTATATTCAAATCCCTATAGTAAGGCAACATAACGACCACAATAACATTTATGTGAAACATAGGAGAGTAATGCCTATCCTAAGCCATTCAAGGCAAAATGGGAGAAACCTGTGTGGGTTTCATAAAGAGATCTATGCTCTTTCACAGTGCAAAGCAAGATGTTGGAGTAATAGTGGCTTCTAAGCCATTTCAAAGAGAAATCACCATATACCTGTAGAAAACCACAAAGAAGTCTATGAGTTTCTTCTAAAGAAACTTCTAGGTTTTCAAGAAAAGGAAACAAAGCAATGAATTAAAAGGCGAGTAGAGCTCAGTTTGAGCTATGTTTCAATAGATAGAGTTATCAAATTCACAAAAAAACATCTTAAGAATTCCCACCTTGCTATGGCATGCTTGAAACTCCAAGATGAAGGCATTGTCATGAGAAAATCTATCATGTTTTCACTAGGAGAAGCTCAAGAGAATCACAAAGAACCCTTAGCCAGTGATAGAACTCCTTGGAGAAGCTTCTACATTTTGTAGAATGTGAAATAAAAAAAGTTTTGAGTTTTGTTTTAGGGTTTATAACCCTATTTCTATTGTCATAGTTAAGTTGAATTTTGGTGGCATTTTATTCAAAATATGTTATGACTAATCAAAACCGTGGCCCTTCTATATTTTCCAATATTTGCTAAGTGTTATCTACACTTATGCATTCAACCTAGTAAGTCCTTTTTGGACTTAGGAATTTTGAATATATAGTTTTTGTGAAAGATAAATTCCACCTTGCATTGTTGAAGAAATCAAACAAGGAGCCACCTAATTGCCACATTTCCAAACTTGATGGAGAATGTTGAGAAGAGCTTAATGCCACTTGGATTCCTACATTGACTTGTTATTGTGCCTTTATGGTCGATTGTGATAAAGTAGTTTTTTTGTTTTGCATTCATACTTATGTGTAACAAATGGAATTAAGGTGTTTTATAAGCCTTCATTCCTTATTGTTATGTATTTTAATGCAATCAGTGAAGTGGTCAATTTAGGAGAAGTTATAGGGTTTGTTTTGACTTGTCATCACTTTGTTGAGGGTTTTTAGGCATTGTTGCTTCTTTTGGGAACTTTTTGAGGGGTTTATGGTTTGATCAATTCATGCTTGACTTTTTCAACCATTTTGAGCTCATTTGTTGAAGATCTAATGGCTATATTTTTGGCTTTTTGAAGCCATCTGACCCAAGAAGCTTCCAGTTCCTATTTTGGTGCAACTATTTGAAGCTTGCTTACTTATGCTTTTGTAACTCAGTTCTTACTAGGAAATTTCTTGAGATACTGATTTTTGCAATCCTTTCTCAGAGTTGAGCTTGTTTATGTAACACAGTTTTGAATATTGAAATTCAATGGAAAAAGCCTTGGATGTTGTTGATATAAAGTTTTTTCCTTCTTTTACAGTGCATTATTGAGTGTCCCACATGGTTGATCATGTTATTTTTGAGGAATTCTTCATCTCCTTTTAACTTTGTCTCATGATTTTGATACCTTTATGCATAGGTGTGTTAATGTAGGTTACAGATGGTGCCACAAAATGCAAAAAATAGCTTCTAGCTGTGAGATAATCTTCCTCCTTGAAGTGAACTTTCAGACCCTTCTTTGAAATATTTATGTTGAAAATATACAGTAATAAGTAGTGCAGATTCATGCTATCACTTGTAATTAAGTGCTCAATTTTTTATTTTCTTTGTCCTCTTTAAAGTTAGGTGTATCACCATAGAATAATAGTTTGTCAATTTTCATTTAAGTTTAATCATTCTCCCTTTTACTTACAAATCAATAAAATAGGTGATACCAAGAGGAAGTCGTCCTTCTTTGGAGATTGATCTCTCTTCATAAGTAGTTCACAGCATAGGAGGTCATCCCATGTTATCTCTGAAAAGCTAAGTTCTGCAGCTTGACTTGTCATTACAGCTTAGTTAGGGTGCAATTTTAGTAGTTAACAGTTTTGGCACACCCGGTGGGACACGTCCCTCAATGCTTTTTACTGGTTTGATGTGCAACCAGTGATTTTCTGACCTTTTAGAGGTTATTCCAGCACATTTTGCAACTTCGTTGAGCTAAAAGAGCAGTAAAATCAGTTTTGTTACAACACATGAGAAGAGTGCAAACTAGGAGTTCCAAGGGTTTTGAATATCTACAACTGTCACCACCTAGAAGAAGAGGCAAGACAGTAAAAATAACTCCTCCATCAAAGAGAGTTCAGTTAACACCACTTGGTGTTAGACAAGAATTTTTCTTCTCACCAAGGAGAAGAGGTAGACCATCAAAAAGAGAGAGTGTTACTCATTCTGCTTCTCCAAGCTTTAGAACAGTTACATCTCCTTCAAGCAGCCCAAAAACAGTTACATTTGTTGCTTCTTCAAGTACTATTCCTATATTTTCAAGTTTTTCAACTTAATTTTATGTTGTTCATACTCAAGTTCATTCATCTCAGCCACCTCTAATGGCAGCTAGAAACAATCCTTTTGTGCCATTTAATGGAGGCAGTCCATTAAATCTGGCACAACACAATGACATACTAGTTGCAGCTTTAAAAAGTTTGCCAATCTTCACTAGTGAAGATCAAACAACTCCCATTGAGCACATAAGAGATGTTGCTTCTTTGTGTGGTGTTTGTCACATTACTCAAGAAGACATAGTTGTAAGGCTACTTGTTGCATCCTTCAAAGGAAGAGCTTTGCAGTGGTTTAGAAGTTTAGGAGTTAGAACCATTGCAACATGTGATGAGTTAGGAGATAAATTGCACAAATAGTTTCAGGAAAAATATGATAATTTATCCTTATTGGAAAAACTGACTACAATAAAGAGAGCTCCTCAGGAGAAAATGAATGATTTCAATTTTAGATTCCAAAGGACTTGGGATAGAATCCCTGCAACAGTGAGACCACCTCCTGAATATGCATTTTTATACTCTTTGCAGGCTTTTAACAGTGATATATCTATTATGACACAGTCTATGGGAGGAGTATCCTTACCAGATGCTTATGAAACAACAATTAGAGTAGAAAATTGTTTGATTCAAGCAGGGAAGATTGCTCCTAGGCCACCAATGCCTTTTTTTTTCAAAAATATAGCATAATATGCCACTCCAGATACCACCTTTTGCACCATTGCCTATTGTACTAGCATTACCAGTTGTTGGTAAACAAGAATTTGCAGTCCCAGTTCAATCTCAAGAGTTGCAGGAAATAAAGGAGAGTCAACAAAAGATTGAGAACATTTTGCAGAATTTTGGGAATAAACTAGTGAACTTAGAGAAGCAACAGTCATATAACAAACCTAAAAATTAGCCTTTTCAATGTCAACAATAGTAGTTTCAAGGTAATAAGCAGCGGTACCAAGGTAATTACCAGGGTCAAAGACAAAATATTGCTACAAGGCCTTTTCAGGCATATAATCCAGCTCCTATTAGTGCATCTAGAGACCTTATCCCTATTCAAAATAACCTTGTTGTTGACTATGAGTGGTGTTATCCGTACAACCAGCCACATAATCAGCCCACATGCTCTAATGGAGTGATAAATCATGCATTAATGGTGCAAAGTGTTACAAGTTCACAGCAAAATCTACCTAATGATGCAGCTCCACAACAGCAGGAGCAACTTATAAGTGACACTACTTTACTGAACTGACAAGGAGAAGAATTATGTAGAGTCAATGCAGATGATTCTCCAGTTGCAACAAATACCAGAGAAAAGAAAAGAGCCTTTGAACTTTAACAAGCAGTTGATAAAGGAAAAACAGCAGCTGCAGAACCATCTTCATCGCAAGTACCTTGTATTCTGTAGAGGAATTCACAAGGAGTTGCCAGAGAATAGCCACACATGCAAGTTGATCATGCTGGTGTAAAGGTACATCAGAAGGTAAATCCAACTATGCCTTATAATATTATTGAGAACATGAAAAAGATGAGTGTGTCTATGTCTATGTGGGATTCCTTAGCTATCCCAAGTCAAAAGGATATATTGCAGTCCACTTTATCTAATTTGAAGGTGTTTGAAGAATCATCAGTAGGTCAAGATAGGGTTGTGTTTTACTAATACCCCTCAGGACAGCCAGCAACCAAGCAAGGAAGTAGGTAAGGACATCAAACCACCTCTGTTTTATGTGTCTATAATTATTGGTGACAAATTAGTGCACAGTTGTATGGTGGATAATGGAGCTAGCAGTTTTGTAATGCCTAAGCAAGTAGTAGATAAACTTGGATTGAATTGTCAGCCTTTAGAGAAAGGAGTAATTCAGTTAGATGGAACCTCATTCAATACTTTAGGTGTTATAAAGGGATTAAGCCTTACATTTCACACTTGTCCAATTTTTTTAGTTTCACAAGACATATGTGCCATAGATCTCCCACCTTTCTTTGCTTTGTGTCTATCAAGAAACTTTACAGCCAAGATAGGAGGATATGTTTCAGCTGATTGGTCACATATGTTGTTTAGAACAAGATATGGAACCAAGGTTACCATTAAATCTAAAAAATTGGCCAAGGATCGCATCGAGCCATATAATCCAAGTGTTACCAATGATGTTCCTACTGTTGCAGACACAAATTGTGTCATTTTTACTGACAGTGAGCTTGTTGTTGCTCAAGAGTTGCAAGCAGAAAGTGTTCCTGATGTGTTGTTACACAAATGGGCAGTAGAAAATGTGTTGGACAATCCTAAAGACCTCATTCAAGATGTTGGTATGGGTAATTGCATGCTTCATGAACCTGATGCAGAGGTTCCAAACCTTGAAAAGGGTATAGATCAATTGTTGGAACATCAAAATGAGCTTTGGGAAATGTTTTTTGATGGTTCCAGAAGAAAAAATTGGAGTTGGTGGAGGTGCAATGCTTGTTTCTCCACAAGGTGACAAGTATTTTCCAACCTTCTGTTTTTCTTTTGCATGCTCTAATAACATTGTTGAGTATGAGAGTCTTATTCAAGGTCTTGAATGGGCAAGAAAAAGAGGAATAAACTACTTGAAGTTTTATGGAGATAGTGAATTGATCGTTAATCAAGTTAGAGGCCTGAATATTGCTAAGAACAATGCATTGAAGTCCTATAGAAATAGAGTGTGGAATATAATAGAGGAATTTGATGCCTTCAACCTGATTTCTATTCCAAGAAGCCAAAATAAACATGCTAACAGACTTGCAGCAATTGGAGCACAGTTTGATATCCCAAATGATATAAAAAAAGAGAAAATACAATAGTATGTAAAAGTTGTAGTCAGGCCATCAATTCCTGATAACAACATTAACTGGCAGGTATTTGATAGTGATGAACAGATTTTATCTTTTTTGCTCCAAGAGGATCAATTTTTTGTAGTGAATCAAGAGAAGATTAAACAACAGTATGATGATCAAGTCATACAACTGAGGA
The DNA here is from genome assembly GCA_007258455.2 of Sequoia sempervirens. Lineage (NCBI taxonomy): Eukaryota > Viridiplantae > Streptophyta > Pinopsida > Cupressales > Cupressaceae > Sequoia > Sequoia sempervirens. Next base: position 162,284,171 of record VDFB02075321.1, on the reverse strand, counting down.
CAAACAAGTTACTCAAGGGTTTGGTTACCTTGGAGTCTATTTTCAATACTAAAGACCAGCTTAAGAAGAGTAAAGTCAGCATTCAAGTGAAAGAAGACCATCATGAAGAAGTTGAAATCTTTAAAGGTAAGCTTCTTAAATTAGGAAAAATTTGTTCAGTTGAAGATAAAAAATCTTTTATTGCTTTATGCCAAGAGTTTAATGATGTTTTTGCTTGGAAATATTCTAATTTAAAAGGTTTTGACCCTCATATTGCACAACACACAATTGAGTTAGAACCTAATGCCAAGCTTGTTAGGAAAAAGCAGAGACCTTTGAACCCCAAGCTTGAACCTTTAATGACCAAAGAGCTAACTAAGTTAGTTAAGGGGGGTATTGTATTTCCAATTAAACACACATCCTGGGTTTCTAACCTTATTCCGGTTAGAAAGAAGAATGGGGAGATAAGATTATGCATAGGATTTAGAGATCTTAACAGAGCATCTTTAAAAGATCATTGCCCCTTACCCTCCATGCAACAAATTCTTCAAGTTGTTGCTGGTTCAAAGAGATTTTCTCTTTTAGATGGGTATTCTAGTTATAATCAGATTTTCGTCAAGGAAGATGACCAATATAAAATAACGTTTACAACAAAGTGGGGAACTATGGCCTACAAGAGAATTCCTTTTGGCTTATCTAATATTGGTTCCACCTTTCCGTAGGCCATGGATATGGCATTTTAGAATTTAATCTAGAAATTTCTTCTTGTTTATCTAGATGATGTTACTATATAATCTAAAAATGCAAAGAGTATGGTATTTCTCTCAATCCAAAAAAGAGTATCTTTACGGTTCAAAAAGGTAAACTGTTAGGACACATAGTGTCAAAGAAAGGAATTACTATTGACCTTGAGAGAGTCAAAGCCATACTTGAACTGTTATTACCCAATCACAAGAAAGGATTGCGGATCTTTTTAGGCATAATCAACTTTTTAAGAAGGTTCATTCCTGATGTTGCAAATTTATTACAGCCTTTGACTACCATGCTTAAGAAGAATTCAATTTTCAATTGGACTAAAGAAAGCCAAACGTAGTTTTGAAGAAATCAAAGAAGCTTTAGCATTAGCCCCAACACTAGTAAATCCAATTTTTTTCTAAAGACTTCATTCTATATGCTTTTGGTAGCATTAGTTCTATTTATGCTATGCTGGTTCAGAAAAATAATGATAATTTAGAGCAGCCAATAGCCTTTTTCAGTCAAGGTCTTGTTGATTATGAGCAAAAATATACATTTGTTGAGAAACATGTTCTCGTTGTGATTAGGAGTTTGAAGAAATTTAAGCCTCTAATCTCCAACAATAAGATTCATCTTTTGGTTGCACACCCTAGTGTGAAAGAATTTCTATTAAGTAAATATCTGAGTGAGAAAAGAGCAGGGTGGATCACAAAAGTTATGGAGTTCGATGTTGACATCAAAATCACAAAACTTGTCAGAGGAAGAGGTCTTTGTGATCAGCTTGCCTCAACCCTTGAAGATGCACAAAAATCAAAAACAAAGATTGTTTTAGTCAATGATAATGAGCTTCAGAATGCTGCACCTGCATTAGCAGCAAGTTGGGTTCAAGATATGACTCATTTTCTACAGACTAGTGAGTGTCCACCAGGTCTAGACAGATCAAAGAAGAAGATACCTCAGGTTACAATAAATTTTGTATGTGCTCGTTGATAATATTCTTTTCAGAAAATACCTAAACGGTGTTTTATTGGGGTGTATTGATACCGATCAAACTGAAAAAGTACTTCATGAGTTTCACGATGGAATTTCAGGAGATCACTTTGCTCCAAGAACAACAGCCTGGAAAATTATGAGGGTTGGCTATTACTGGCCTAGCTTATTTAAGGATGCATATGCATGGTCAAAGAAATGTGTTAAATGTGCTTTATTTACAGGAAAAGAAAAGTTTCCAGCTATGCCTCTACAGCCAATTCAAGTTGAACAACCCTTCATGAGATGGGGAATTGACTTTATTGGACCAATAAATCCACCTTCTAGTGATGGTCACAAGTGGGTGCTTACAACCACAGACTATTTTACATGGTGACAAAAGCAATGGCTTTGAAAGAAGAAAATGAATCTTCAGTTTTAAATTTCTATGAAGACATAGTAACCAGATTTGGAGTCCCTGAATCCATTATTTCTAATAATGCTCTTGCATTCGTGGGATTAAGGGTTACACATTGGGTTTTCAAACATGGAATTCATTTGAATACCTCTTCAAATTATTACCCACAGGGTAATGGTTTAGTTGAAAGTACAAATAAAAATTTGATCAAGATTATTAAAAGAACCATGGAGGAGAATCAAAGAGTTTAGCAGTCAAAATTGAAATCTACACTTTGGGTAGATAGAATTACCCCTAAGAGTTCAATTTGTAATTCACCATATGTTCTGGTTTATGGAAAGGAGGCAATATTACCTCTATCTATAGAGCTGCCAACTCTTGACATTGTTCACCAGTTGGAAATGTTTGAAGAATAAGACCCAATGTCTGTAAGATATGTAGAGCTCATGGAGCTTGAAGAGATAAGAGACAAGGCAATGAAGAATTTGGAATATCATCAACTCCAAAAAAAGAGAACCTTTGATAAGAAAGCTACAACCAAAGTCTTCAAGGAAGGTGATATTGTTCTCAAGTGGGATGTGTTGAAGAGTGGACTAGGTAAACATACGAAATTTGATCATTTCTGGACTGGCTCATTTATCATCATTGAATGCAAGGAGCATAATGCATTCCAGTTATCAAGCATGGATGGAGAAATATTGCCAATCCCAGATAATGGGATTCACCTCAAACATTGTTTTGAGGTATGAATTATTATTGAACATATTAGGGTAGGTTTATGCTTTCAATAAAGTGTTGTTGCACTATAGTTTAATTGAAAATTTCATTCCCTAAGTGTTGTCCCAGCAGAGTAGTTTTCATTTAAGTTTTTTCTCTATTTTCAATAAGTGTCCTACTATTTTGATTGGTCTCAAGTGAGTTACAGCTATGTGCAAGTTATTTTAGGTCTACCTCTAAATTTTCTAAGTGACTCCATACCCAATGGAAAAATCTAGGCTACTGGTTTACATGTTTAGTAGGCAAACACCCAGCAAATGTCGCCAGAAATGTTACCCATTTTTCATTTACAACTCAAATCAAGTTGAGATTATAGATTTAAAACTAAGAAAATGAGGTATTCATTTTATTATCCCTCCTACACTACATTTAGATGTATAAATGTAAAATCCAAGAAATATTACAACTACAGATCATTATATTTGTACACATGCATATAACATAAGAAAGATTTTACAAATCTCTTCTGGAAAAGTTACTTTATTAAATAGAAATATTCATTTAACTCGTACAATCAATGAGTTTAACTTATGCTTATTCAATGCAAATCAAAATAACCATCGACATGAATAAGTAGATGAAGAAAAATAATGTGCATGTAGGGAGGGTAACCAGTCATTGCCTGAGAATGACTGGTTGGTTGTGTTGTATCTTCTTGTCTGGTTGTTGCCCGAGTTGTCCTAGTCTTTTCCTAGCTCCTTGATACCCATGTTTCCTCCATTAGTCAAAGCAATGTATTAGATCAATGCTCTAAGAAATGAAATGTTACACACCATACATGATCATTTACCTAGATTCATGTATAAATTGATCTTAATATGCATTAAACAAACATCCATTTCCTGAATGTACCAGAAAAAGCAGTGAAATCATCATGTATACTTAAAGTATACATGTTTTTCTAACTTGTTTGCTTCATGTGTAGCTACAAGTGTAATCATATCTTTGTTATGTTTCAGATCAAATGAGTTGTGGAAATGTGGCTCCCACAAGGGTTGAGCCCAACTAATAGTAATTATTGCATAATCTTAATCTATGCACAGTCTTTTATGAATATTCTAAGTGCATATGGAATTACATTGCAAAACAATTGATATCAATAATGATTACTTCATGATCATAATGTAGAAGATCTTGCAGTGTCATAAAATTAAGTAGTGATATTCATCAACCATAGAATGACAACATCTTTGTTATTAATTATAAGCCTTTGCTTATTAAAATACTTGTGGAATCTTAAAGTCAACCTGATTATTCAAAGGTACAATTTGCTAAAAGACATTTTGCAATGAGGAAGGTAAATACATGACAAAACATGCACAAGAAGTTGAGTTACTGTCATAACTATAGCAAAGGAGAAATGTGCATCATTTTCCTCATTCAACCATTTAATATAAGAGAGACTATTAAAGGTTTATAAGGAAATTCCTTTAACCATGATAAGAAGACAGTGAGTTCAAAATACAACAATTGAATATTCTAAGTGAATAGGTGACAATGAAAAAATTATAGAGAAATATCACACCCATAAAATAAAAAAATCAACAATGTCTTCAAAGTACAGGGTACAGTCTATGTCTAATTATTTGCATTTAAATCAGAAAATGTGCTCTCAAAAGAAAACAGTCACAATAATGCAATAAGGTGATAAAAATGAGTCATTGATATTCTTGAAAAACAATAACATTTGTCATGTATACACTAGTTGTCTCCTCTACAATCAGCAATTTTTTCTGGATTAAGATCAAGAATAGAAAAGGAATTATGCTCCTGACATGACTGTAGTCCCAGATTCAAATGCAAATAGCAGTCACAAATAGAATATGGAGTTTTAGAATATAGAGTTTTCTAAAGCAAATGCAAACCTTTTTCAGAATTTTGAAGCTTAATAGTGATATATATATATCAAGGTTTCGAGCTCAAAACAATGGCGAAAACATTTAGATTTGAATGGCCATAAAATATGAAATCCAGAAGATATATGAACTGCAGAGTCAGGAGTAAACACAATTCCTAAGAAATAGCATAAATCGTTGGAGGGTTTCAAGTAGAAATATGAAGGTCGCGACCTAGAAAGGACAAAGAACAACATAGGGTCGTGACCATTGAACTAGTTAGCCTTTGTACTTTAAAGAGAAACACACAAAATGCACAAAAGAAATTCAAGAATCTACAAGCTACAGAATGCCCTTATTTACTACACTCTTAGAAGCTTGTTTTTAAGCTTTTATTCATAGGAAACAAGGTATTCATGAGTTTTTATAGCAAAGTCAAAACCCAGAATGGTCACAAATATATTGATATATAGAAGAAAATTCAAGAGAGAATCTCATGTTTATAGCGCAAACAAGTAAAAGAAAAGCACAGAAAGTGAAACGAAATCAGAGAGTGCAAGAACAAAGCAATAATAAATAAACCTCAGAAGAAAAACCCTATGGTCGTGTGGCCTGAAATAGTCTCTTATAGAATTTTTACTCATTCTTTTCAGAATGTATGCAAGGTGTTCATGAATTTCTATAGAACAAAGGTTGATCTGCAACCAAGAATAATAGAAGCTACAACCTATCAAAAGAAAAGCTATATGGTGTCGTGGACATTGAAATACAAGTCAGCCTACAAAAATGAAAGCCATGGGTTCATCCCAGAAAACCCTTCAAAGATGGATATATAAAGTTATAGTAGAACTAGTGGAAAGAATAGGCAGAAATTATGGCTATTTGGAAGTCATCAGAAGTCATTTTGGAGTGTGAGAAACCCGCAGGTTTCTTATATTCAAATCCCTATAGTAAGGCAATACAACGGCCACAATAACATTTATGTGAAACAAAGCAGAGTCATGGCTAGCCTAAGCCATTCATTAAAAATGGGAGAAACACACATGGGTTTCATAAAGAGATCTATGCTCTTTCACAGTGCAAAGCAAGATGCTGGAGTAACAATGGCTTCTAAGCCATTTCAAAGAGAAATTACCATATACCTATAGAAAACCATGAAGAAACCCACAAGTTTCTTCTAAAGAAACTTCTAGGTTTTCAAGAAAGAGCAACAAAGCAATGCATTAAAAGGCCAGTAGAGCTCAGTTTGAGCTATGTTTCAACAGATAGAGCTATCAAATTCACAAAAAAACATCTTAAGAATGCTCACCTTGCTATGGCATGCCCAAAACTCCAAGATGAAGGCATTGTCATGAGAAAATCTGCCATGTTTTCACCAGGAGAAGCTCAAGAGAATCACAGAGAACCCTTGGCCAGTAATAGAACTCCTTGGAGAAGCTTCTACATTTTGCAGAATGTGAAATAAAAAAAGTTTCAATTTTTGTTTTAGGGTTTCTAACCCTATTTCCACCGCCATAGTTAAGTTGAATTTGGGTGGCATTTTATTCAAAATATGCTATGACAAATCAAAACCGTGGCCCTTCTATATTTTCCAATATTTGCTAAGTGTTACCTACACTTATGCATTCGACTTAGTAAGTCCTTTTTGGACTTAGGAATTTTGAATATATAGTTTTTGTGAAAGATAAATGCCACCTTGCATTGTTGAAGAAATCAAACAAGGAGCCACCCAATTGCCACATTGCCAAACTTGATGGAGAATGTTGAGGAGAGCTTAATGCCACTTGGATTCCTACAGTCACTTGTTATTGTGCCTTTATGGTTGATTGTGATAAAGTAGTTTTTTTGTTTTGCATTCATACTTATGTGTAACAAATGGAATTAAGGTGTTTTATAAGCCTTCATTGCTTATTGTTATGTCTTTTAATGCAAATAGTGAAGTGGTCAATTTAGGAGAAGTTATAGGGTTTGTTTTGACTTGTCATCACTTTGTTAAGGGTTTTAGGCATTGTTGCTTCTTTTGGGAACTTTTTGAGGGGTTTATGGTTTGATCAAGTCATGCTTGAATTTTTCAACCATTTTGAGCTCATTTGCTGAAGATCTAATGGCTATATTTTTGGCTTTTTGAAGCCATCCAACCCAAGAAGCTTCCAATTCCTATTTTGGTGCAACTGTTTGAAGCTTGCTTACTTATGCTTTTGTAACTCATTTTGTAACTCAGTTCTTACTAGGAAATTTCTTGAGATACTGATTTTTGCAATCCTTTCTCAAAGTTGAGCTTGTTTATGTAACTCAGTTTTGGATACTGAAATTCAATGGAAAAAGCCTTGGATGTTGTTGATATAAAGTTTTTTCCTTCTTGTACAGTGCATTATTGAGTGGCCCACATGGTTGATCAAGTTATTTGTGAGGAATTCTTCATCTCCTTTTAAATTTGTCTCATGATTTTGATACCTTTATGCATAGGTGTGTTAATGCAGGTTACAGATGGTGCCACAAAATGCAAAAAATAGCTTCTAGCTATGAGATAATCCTCCTCCTTGAAATGAAGTTTCAAACCCTTCTGTGAAATATTTATGCAAAAAACATACAGTAATAAGTAGTGCAGATTCATGCTACCATTTGCAATTAAGTGCTCAAGTTTTTAGTTTCTTTGTCCTCTTTAAAGTTAGGTGTATCACCATAGAATAATAGTTTTTTGGTTTTCATTTAGGTTTAATCCTTCTCCCTTTTCCTTAAAAATCATTAGAATAGGTGATACCAAGAGGAAGTCGGCCTTCTCCGGAAGTTGATCTCTCTTTGTAAGTAGCTCATAGCATAGGAGGTCATCCCATGTTATCTCTGAAAAGATAAGTTCTGCAGCTTGACTTGTCAAATCTTGCAGCTTAGCTAGGGTGCAATTTTAGTAGTTAACACATACAACTAAACCTTTACCTCCTCATTTCAATGAAAAATCCTTTTGTCAATATCACCATACATTTGGAAATGATACTGAGTGATGTATGTGTATTAAGTACCAAGTGTGAGACCTCATTGATTCTAATGTCATCTAGATAGATGGTGTGAATGATAAAGGGAATAAATCAGTTGCACCTCCCAATAAAAATTTGTAAATCTTTACCAACCCATTACCGAGCCACTTCGCTAACCTTGTAGAATGAACCAATGATGAATCTAATAACAATAGCATAATAGAACCTAAGATAGTCAATATAATTGATGTTCATCCTTATCAAGACAAACCTAAACTCCTACCTAATATCACATTCACTCATACTGATTCTTTTATGTATGCACCATATGGTCCTCTCTACATTACTGAAATAATTAATGATAAAACCACACATGGAATACTCATTGATCTGATATGTTTGGTGAATGTGATTATAGAATAATTCCTTTATATGCATGAATTAAATCAAGATAAATATGAACAATCTAAAGTCACAATGAAAGATCATGATGTTTCTACCCGTCCTACAATTGGTTCCTTAACCCTCCACATTCAAGTTGGACCTGATAAAATAGATGTTTTTTTACCATAATCCCTACCTCATTTCAATTTCATGTGAAGTTAGGTCATCTATGGATTGCTTCCATGAATGTGGTTCCCTCAATTATTAATAAATTCCTTAAATTTCCATTTGAAGGATAAATACATACTATCTATCAAAGTAGTTTTAAACCTTTGTCTCTTCATATAATTTTTTCTCTTTATTACTTTTGGCCTCAACTAGCCCAACCAACTCAACCTCATGAAGATTTTCTATTTTTATCATATCAAAATTTCAAATATATTGCCCAATTATCCCTTACTAATATCTCACCTAAGGCTACTCGATCTCCATTGGCTATGATGGTTGTTCCTCCTACTCTAAGGGTAGTGAATAAATCTTGACTTGAACCAGGTATCCTCCCTCAATCTCAACCATCTAGCATCTATATCACGGTTCCCCCTCCACCATCCCATCTAGGACCACGAGACAACCATTTGACGAGGGCTTCGGGGATTACTTTTGTGCCTTTTGAAGAACAACAATCCATTGTGCAAAAATCTTCTTCTCCTATTGTTTCCTAGCCTTTGATGTTCCTTTAGTTACCCCTACAAAGGAAGAAAATAAACCAATGTTGGAAAACACCTAAACTCCCCCTTTATAAGTTGAAGCTTCTGCTCAATAAAATTGGAATTCAAAGGGACACAAGAGAAGATGGCATGTTATGCCTAGTCAGCTTGTCTAAAACAACAAATCTTCACCTAATAATCTCCCATCCACACAACAAAACTTCACTAAGATTCCCCCCACCCATCCATCTTCACCATCACTTCAATCTACTCTTCCTTTATCATAAAAACATGAAGTCAAACCTTATCTTTCCCATTCATGTTGAAGACTAAAAATCTCACTACCTTCGCCTCCATCTAGTCCAAAAGATACTCACATGGTTGATAGTGCTCACAATCACACTAGTAGCACTAGTATAACACCCATTGTAGTATATTCTAATATCAATTCTAGTGATAAAATAAATGAACAAAAAGAAGATCATAGTGAATTATCCCTTATATTTTCACAATCAATGAATTTGGCTGGGGACAACTATGATGATCCTCCTTCAGTGAGTGACCCACCATATGTTGAACCTAATACCTTTCCTTGTACACATTGTAGTCCCTTGATCATATTAGTTTCCTTCAATTTATAATGAGCATGATTAGGATGCATACAATTTGTTATAGATCGGCTCGCATGTGTGGTACACTTTGTATCTTTGTGTTTTTCTTGCACGTAATGTGATCTCCTAGTAATGTTCTACTTGGTGTGTATTTTCATTTGTTAGTTATGTTTGGATGACCCTTGATGCTCTTGTTGGCACTAGAATACAAAGAGAATGAATATATTGTGGCATTCATCTACATGTATCTTCATTCTCCTTTATGTTGTAAATGCCTTTTTGTTCCAGTTGGGAATGATGCAAAGTGTTGGGACATTTAGGTCTCTTCCATGTTTACCCAAAAGCATTTTTATTTTTTATTCATTTCTCTTCCTCCCTTGTGGTTGTATTTCCACAAGTATTTGGGGAATGACATTAATTTAGAGCATGATCATGTTGATATGCATTATCTCTCATTTACACTGACCCCATATCTTTAGATCCCTCATGTGCTATTTTGTATTATTACTTATATGGCAGTGCTTTGAGGGTTTTTCATGAGTTAGCTTCTTTTTGGGAACATAACACTTGGCATAGTGTTTCACAAAAATCTCTCATGCCCATCATTTGGAAAAATCAAATTTTCTACCTTAAAGACAATTGATCTTAGTTGGCATTAGCAATTACTTTAAGGTGGGGGAATACATTCCATTATGTGCCTCACTTTGTTCACACACTATAAACTTGATGATTATTTCATGATATATCAATCATCTTTGTAGCACCTTATCAAATTTATTTAGCAAACAACTCATTTTGCTTATAATTATTGATATGGTTGACATGAAATTTCACTAGCTTGAACGTTTTCTATTCATCCTTCTATGGTAATCATGGAAAGGAAGCATTATGAGTCTTGGAAAAGAGGAATCTTGAAACATCTTAGGTGGCTTAAAAAATATTGTATCTTTATGGATTCCTACTTGAACTAGACACACCTTGGTAGAAATCAGTTTGGGGTAACAATAATGATCATAGCATAGGATTGATTGGTACAACTTCTATTGGTCTTGATATTCCTTAGGAGATCTTAGAGATTGAGTTCCCACGTACACTTTGGAACAAAATTTGGGAAACATTTGTAGAACCTCATATCTCTCCATTCCTGGATGATCCTATTATATATTGCTTCATTCCCCTTGATCTGATGGAGATAATAGACCCATTGATGAAGAAAGTTTAGAGGAGCTTGAATATATTGAATATCTTGAATTTTCAGGTGACAAAGAGACCTCTCTTCTTGTTTCTTCTCCTCTTATTGAGATCACATATTCATCTATTGTTGTTTCTTATGAGACTAGTGTTGCTACATCCATGGATCTTAAAACTTCAATGTAGTAGGATATTCATTATCTTTCAAATACAACTACTTGGGATGAGTGCTTGATAGACATTGTAAGTTTTATTTGTGAGTCCTATCTTGTAGACTTGGAGGAAACTATTGAGTATATTCATATTCTCTTTGATGTTATCTCTTATGGAGTTGCATCATCTTCCTCAAATGTTATGGCCCAGAGAATTTAGATTCTCTTGTTCCTTCTTGACATAATAATTTATCACAATTTGACATTGGCTTGGAGACTCTTGAGAAGAATTTGGAGGATTCACTTTTATCTTTTAATCATATTATGTACATACATCACTACTGTTGACTTAATGTTTTGTCATTGATGTCAAAGGTGTGTAATTGATGGCAATGGATATCAAATAGAGGGCCTCAAATTCAAAGGTGTATGTGATGTCGAGGGTTGGTACAAAGGTTGATGAAAAGGAACTTTCCCATTGGGTGATCCCACAATACTGGTTTACAATTTTTTGCCAAACTAGACACTGAACTGATTTTTTCTAACTAAATCTTCACTTTTGAGCACCTATAGCGGCTAAACCATGAGGAATTTAAAGATGATGTAAACTAGTGATTTGTGACATTTTGTTTGTAGATTCTAAATATATTTTTTTCAAAAAATTTGGAATCAGATTGCACTTCTTTTTCCATCTCCTTCAAAAACTAGTTTTTATCAATAAACACCATTTTTAAGGAGTGATGCTCACTATATACAACATAACTATTTTTCTATGAAGGATAAAAAAAAAAAAATTCAAATTTAGATTTGTAACTATGATATCTAACCAGTTCATTCAGTCTCATAGTGTTTTATTGAATATTTTTTCCTTAATCAAGTTTCGAAGTCAAACCAATTACAATTCAGACATAGGCATACCCTATGCAACATAACTTTTTTTGTATTTATCAATTCAATTTTTTTTATTGGATCAAGGACATCAATTCCTAGCTTGAACATATTTTTTAGAATTTTATTTTGATAATCTACTATTTTTCCACATGTGCAGAACAAAGAGCTTCATTTTCAATGAAAAACCTATGTTTAATCAAACTAAAAAAAAATCATAATAAAACCAAAACATAGTAAAATTATATTTGATGGATAGCTCATTCCAACAACTACCATCATCCAGTTGGATCTGTGAAGTCTCCTCCATTTTCATCCTCAACTCAAGCTTCGAAGGGAAAAATTATGGAGAAATTTGGTGCCAAAGGGGGAGAATGAGGGGAGAAGGGGGGAAAGGGGGTTGAATGAACTCCGTGTTGCTTAACCCCTTCTATTCACTTTTCCATTATTTTTGTTATAAAAAATGCAAAAAAGTGGGTCCCATCATTTAATAGGGTTCACTCAAACCAGGGTCCATTCAAACACCCTAGTTCGTGTGAAACCCTAAAAGGAAAAAAAAATCATAAGAGCATTTTTGCAATTTTGATTCCTCACTGGAATTGCAAACAATCAGTTTTGTGGGTTTACCCCATTGTCTTGTCAAATTGGTGTTAAAGTTTATGAGAGGATCATTGTTTGCATTTTGAGATGGAGATGAATAAGGTGGTGGTGTGTATGTGTTCAAGGGACAAGTGAATGGAATTCTTATAGAAGGTAAAGTGGTAGGAGATATGATGTGTGATGTCACAAAGGTACTAGGGATACTAGCGGAAATACCCAAGGAAGGAATCACATCACTAGTAGGTTGCATTATTTTTGTAACTTGAGGGTTGGTATAGGTATGAATAGAGGAAATTGTTGTGGGAGGAGGAATTTGAATTCCTCCTTGACTTGTGACATTGTTCGAAGGTAAAGGAAAACTAGTGGTTGAGGTAAGATGTGGCCCAAAAATCTGAGTTATTTACACATAAGGTCAAGTCCTTCACTTTCAATCATGTGATGTATCTTACCTATGGTAGGGATAGCAGTGGTTGAAATATTTTTAGTACTTGTTTGATTTTGTAGGTTTGCTAAGTCTTCATGAATTTGGATTATGTTTTCTTGTGGAATACTAGCAACCATTGTTTCAACATGCGTCACACTACTTGAAGGTAGAGGATTGTTGAGGGTATGGTCCATACCTAGTGAACTAGTCTCAACACTAGCAGTGAAAGAGCTAGATAACCCAAGATCCACAATGATTGTGCTATCATGGGATGACATGAGTCTCAAACTTCATCTCACTATAGTATTAGCAATAGGACACCAAGTAGAAAAGCTTATACAAGGGACAATCTAGGAAATGCAAGATTCAATGAACACAAGATAAATGTTATGCTATAATTCCAATTCAAATGAAATTAAGCTAAATGCAATGAAATGAAGAAAAAAAAAATCTAGAAACTGAAACAGATAACTAACAACAACAAACAGAAACACAGAAACAAAGTTTTTAATTCTAGAAAATGTTGTTTAAAATTTGAAACAGAACTAAATCACCCAGAGGGGAATATAAGTCCCAATCAAGGTTTTTCAAAGGTTTGAATGTTGAATAAAAATCACCACGAAATACCCAGAAATTAGGAAAAACCACCTGTACTAGGACTAAATTTCCCAAAGGGGCATGTGAGTCCCAATTTAGGGTTTTTACAAAGATTTCAAAAAATTCTAAGTCAAAGTTACGTTTTCTGGTTTGGATGATGTCTAGGCTAAGTGCAAATGCAAATTTCAGATGAAATTCAATGATGCAAGATGCAAAAATGCAACCTATATGCACTTTCACTAATGTAGAATTTGAAACCCTAGAATGCCAATTAATTAATGCAAACCCTAATGCAAAGCTAATGAAAGCTAGATCTAGGATGATGATGCACTCCAAATCAAAATTAAGATGTTCTAAATGCAGGTTCACCAAAATGTTATTGTGGAAATAAGGTACTCCACCTTTTAGGAGATGAAGCACAATGATAGGATTCCTATTTCGCTATCATTACATTCAAGGAAACCCTAGAGATCTCAACCCAAGGATGAAATGAGGAAAAGAGATCTATTAAAGGTTGTCTTGGGGTATGACTAATAACAATAAGAGGGTTCACCACCAAGCTAGGGCTTGGAAAGACAAGTAATATGCAAGACCAGAGTACCCTCCATTTTGCTTATGTTTTCTAATAGTATGTTTCACTTTGATAGACCCTAATACCTTGTTTTGATGCATTTGATCACCGAACGAGAGCCATGGTGGATTTATTTTATGATGTGATGATACACTATTTGGTGGTGATTATTTATGACATGCTTTATGTTAGCATAGATGTTTACTTTGAGATGTTATTGCCATATATGCTTATGGTAGATTAATTGTTATTTATTCCTTGGTTCTACTGATGTGATATTGTATTGGTGAGGAGAACAAAGTTGCATCACTCGCTTGCGAGTGCCCTGTGATTTCCACAATTTTCTCTTCATGGTGTGTTTGAATTATGGATTATATACATGTATGTTATATGTCTGATTGCAGGATTGTAGGTACATGACACTGACTCCACCTGGTTTCATAGGTCTGAGCGTGTCCAGACTCAACAGTAATGTTGATTGGGAGGTAGTAACGAGGTTTTTCCTAGTCTAGCCTCAAACCTAGTCACAGTATGCCGTCAGTTTAGATTTGGTGTGTTTGGTTGTCACGTCTAAGTTTGCCTTGTTATTTGTTATGCAAGGTTTATTTTGTGAATTTAATGTTAGATTAATGTTCTTTATAATTTAGTGCTTATTTAATTTATTTTAAATATTGTAGATAAAGGTTTCTTATTTTATTTAATTAATTAAATTAGTTTATTTGGTAAGATAATTTAATCATTGTGATTAAAGTTATTTTATTAAATAAATAAATAAATAGATTAAATTTCCTATTATTGAGTGAATAGATTAAATATTGTTTAAATGCTTTTGTGTGAATGAGAATTTTAAATTTGTTTAAAGAAAATAAAATTTCTTTTGAATCTTTAAATTCAATAAAATAGAATAATTCTTTATAATTGTTAAAAGAAAATATCTATGAGTTTGTTAGAAGATATTTTTGTTTTTCCATGTGTGTGAGTTAAATTAAATGCAAAATTCTTGTTGAGAAATCTCTCAGAGAGAATATTGCCAGAACTGGGAAAGGCAAGAAGGCACTTCACGGGAAAGAAAAAGAAACAAAGAATTGCTGGAAAAATAGTTAGTTTATTTTTGGGGTTTTGATTTTAAAATTCTGGAAAAAGATCTCGGGATTATTTTCTGGTTCAGTTATTTGCATCTTTCTGGAAGTGGAGGTTTTTGAAAGTGGAGATTTAAAAAGGGCTTTGGAGATTGCACGCAGCAGGCAAAGCTTTTCTTCAACTTTCAATTCTTCAAGCTACAAGTTCTTTGCTGTTTATTTAGTTTATTGTGTTTTGAAAAGATTGTCTGTTTAAAGATTTAATTTTGTAGAAGTTTTCAAATGTAAAATAAAAAAATATTCTGTAGAAAATTTGTTACATCTCTGTGTTAAATATCGAAACAAGTTTTTATAGTAAAATCAGAGAACAACACAGAAGGTTTTGTTAAACAATAGAAAATTCTCAAAAGGAAACAGAAGAAACCTCTGTAGATTTATAAATGAAGTTCTCTGTTAAATTTGAGGAAACAAAAACCTCTGTGATAAACTTTGTTAAATATTTCATGTAGAAAAGATTTTGAGGATTTGGAATGAAAATGAGACCCTCTGTTATTGAAATTGGAAATCTCTGACAAAAATTGTGTAAATTGATAAATCTCTCAATTTCCTGTAGAAAACCCTCTCTGAAAATATTTGTCTAATTATAATACTTTTATTGATTAAATTATATATATATATATATATATGTATACAAATGATACATATACATATACATATATATGAATTTATATTGTGACATTGACCTGTAGAAATTTATATTTTGTTTGGGCAGGACGTGTTTTTAAAAAATATCGCAAAAATTTATGTTTTGTTTGGCTAGACACGATTAAAAAAAATCACAAAAATTAATACTTTATTGGGAGGTGCAAGGGGGGTTCTTCCCCACAGCTATCCCCCACAGGGAGGCGGTGTCAAGGGCAGTGCCCAACATTGCCTTCACAAGCAAAGCATGGCACTATCATCCACAATCGCAGCCCTGTGGGGAGGGCTGCAAAGGTAGCCCTACCCACAGCCAGAGCCATGGCTGCAACATATGTTGTGACTCATAAGTTTGAGTTTTGTTTTATTTTTATTTTGTTTTTAATATATATATTATATTTATAATATATATATTGTATCTAATATATATTATTTATAATATATTTTATATATAATGTATATATTGTATTTATAAATATATATATATATAATTGTTTTGAATAATTATAATTGTAAATTTTATTACAGATAATTAAATAATGTATATATATATATTTAAATATAATTTTTAAATATATATTTATTTAAATATGTAAAATGTGGTTAAATAGTTTATACTAGCACAAATTGTTATTTATTTATTTTATTTATAATGAAACAATTTAAGTAGAGAAATTGAAAATTTCATTATAATGCATGAATATGGAATTGGGTAAATATTAGTTTGGATTTTCATATTGAATGAAAAATGAATTATATTTTAGTTGATTAATTTCATGCTTTATGTTATTGATTTGATTGGATTTAGAAAATCCTAATAATAGATTCTTATTTTGCCTGAATTGCTTTAAGTTGTTTTCATTCTTGTTGGGAAAATTGGGGTTATATGGGATTTCAAGTCTTCAAGATACAATTTCTTCGTGAGGGAGTTATTTTTATGATGGTTTCATATTTCGAATAAACTAGGGTAGTGCACATGGTTCTATTTGGTTTTTAGACCCCTGGTTCCATGAACAGGTTGTGATGTCTATTGTTATATGTTTGGTATTTGATGTTGATTTATGTGCACCTTGTCTACCCTTAGTTAGTGAAATTAGACTCCTTGTGTTATTATTAGGGGAGTGGCTCTTTATGAGGGCTGGCACACAAGGTGGTGCCAGGGTAATTCATGAAGAGTTAGATAATTAGTGAAAACTAAATCAACACATTAGGTGGTCTAAAACCTTTAACTAGATTAATTAAGCCCAAATCATGGACTCAAGGGCTAGTTCAGACTTGGGAATGAGTTGAGAAGGCCTGGAATGGAAAAATTGATATCTAGTCATTATGAAAGATATTCGATTCCGCAACAGATTGTATGTGGGGCCGGGTTTCGTAAGAGGTTACTAGGGTAACCCAAGATGGGGGCCAGAACCTAGGAAGATTCTCCTGGGTAACCTATGCAACATTGTGATGACACTCCACCTATAATAACAATATCATTGTGAACTTAGTGTATTTGATCCTTCAATTCTGGAAGCAATGTAACCATTAAGTTAAGTTTGTACTTATATAGTTTTGTCTATGGTTTCGCTTGTGTCTAGGGTTTGTAGGTTATGTCTAGGGAACCTTTTTACTATCTCCTAGCATGGGGGGTGGGCCTATGGGTACCACTTGGTTGGGTGGAATGTGCACCTTACACCATTGGGTCCCCAGTTCTTGATCGTGGCGATGAGTACTTCTTGGATGGAGAGCTCATATGTGAAAATGTACTTTCTTATTTGTAACAGTGGAAAACTTATTTATGTATCACTCCTCAATTGTACTCGGGGATAACTTTTGTAACATGTAATTGTACTCTTTTGTATGACCTACCTCATTTGGAAATGAGTATTGTAAATGTTATTATAAATGCAATGTAAGAATAAATTATTGATGTACATTATATCTTCATTGAAGTAATTTATTTGTTGTTGAATGTATGCTCTTAAGTTTATGAGAATCAAACACATGCTATGTTTAGTTACTTATGTTAATTATGGGATTTACATGTAGTGTGTCATCGAGTATCTTATGGAATGTTTGCATTAGTGAAGTTCATGTTTACACTTTAAAAAAAAAAATTATTACACTTACATAGTCAATGCAACATTATTTAGGTTACGAGATGGGGCATTCCAAAGCACCTAATTATGAAACTCAATGATATGTAAGACTTCACTAAATGACCTAGCAATGAATGCAAAACATAATAGAAAATTGGAAAAGTGCAAAGGTGCACTTGGAAATATGTAGAAGATTGAATGAAGACCCGAGATACTGAAAAATGTTGATTTTAATGCACACTGGGACTCATACACCAGACTGGGTGATTTAGTCACAGATTAGGGTTTCTAGGTAGGAACAAAGATTTGGCAGAAACAAGTCTAGAACACCTGAAAATTGAAAAATCCACTATACTGGGACTCATATGCCAGAAGTGGTGTATCGGTCCTGCTTGGCTTTTTTGGAGGATCAAGATCTGAATCTACTCTTCAACCTCCACTCTATCTTCTCAGCCTGGTTTTCAGATTTGAATTGTTGAATTATGCTCTATAAGTGTCTTTTAATGATCTTCTAAACAAGGTGACAACTTGGAAAACTTTGCAATCTTGACTTCTTTCCAATCTTTCTCCTTAGAGGGTCTTCAACTTAAATCTGCAAATCACACACTAAAGAGAGGGGAAAATGGTGTTTTGTTAGTGAAAAGGGGTTTTCCTTGGTCAAACCTTGTAATGAAATCAAATGTAAAGGACGAATGATGAATGAACAAAATGATATGTTGCAACTCACCAAACCCTAGAAATAAAGTGCTACAAATATGTATGAAATGGCTCCAATGGATGTATATCTTGACTCTTGCTTGAATGATATGGATCTTGAATTGAATGCTTGCTTGAATCATAAAACCCTACATCACAAATGTTAGCTCAAAGACAAACATGATGCATGATGACTTTGACATGATGCTTGATACTTGGACAATGCTCCAAAACACTTGATAATTAGCTCTTGAAGACTCTCGAATGCTCTTGTAAACTCTTAAATTCTCTTGTGAACTCAATTTTGCTATAAGGATGCTTATTCAACTTGCTAGGAGAAAAATGAATGAAATAACCTTGTATTTATACTTGTTTATGTCAAATTTCCCAAAATTACAACACTACAAGCCGACATCAATCTAGGAGAATAAAATCCGCCAAGAATTTGAATTTAATTTAATTTTAAGCCACACAAGACTCATACACCAGAAGTGGCGTATGAGTCCCATTAGGCTAGGCTATGGGACACATTTTTCAAGAAAGGCTTAGATTGATGTGAAATCTAGATGAGACCCCAAAACTTAGGTGGGACCCATACATCCAAGGTGGCGTATGAGTCCCAGATCACTAAATCTAGGTCGTACAATCCAAAAACACCTAAATTATGATTGGATTATTAGTTTATGTTGGGATTATCCTTGGAAAGATTCATTAATTAAGGCTTGTGGATGCAAAATAAGGCCAAATAAGACATAATGAAGCCTAATTAATAATTTGAAAACCCTAGATTAGTGTGAAAGTGTAATACAACACTTTACAACACCTTAAATAAGGCATAATTAGGTTCATTTAGTTCACAAGGGCCCAAGACCTAATGTGAATGTGTTATACACATTACAACACTAAATCAAGGCAACATTAAGCTCAATTTGACAAGGAGGGCCCAAACAAATGCAAAAATATAGAGGGATACATTTTTCATCATTACACTCCCTCTCCTTTCTCTCTATCCTCCTTGCCCCTTTCTCTCTCCCTCCCTCCCCCTATCCCTTTCCTTCTATATATTTCCATCTCTCTCACCATTTCTTTATGTTTCTCTCCCTCTCACTCTTTATCTCTCCCTCTCACTTTTTATCTCTCTATCTCCCTCCCTCTCCCTCTCCCTCTCTCTATCTCCCCCTCTCTTTATCTTTATCTATCCCCCCTCTCTCTTTCTCTCCCTCTCCCTCCATCTCTTTTATCTCTCTCACCATTTCTTTATGTTTCTCTTGGAAAAATTTCCTCATACTACTTCAACCTAACTCCTAATTTGTATTATCCTAGTTATTTTAAGAGCCAAGAGTGCCCTAGAGATGTTATTCCTTTTCATGATAATACCCATGTAAATTTCTCTTATCTATATCAATAGGTTCTCGACACAAAAGAAAAGGTTATAAGAGATACACAATTTCTTCTCCAATTGAGGGCCTAATATACTCTTGTCCATGCCCAAAAGGCTCAAACTTAGAGATCGTCCTTCAATGCTAATGAAATCATGAATCAAAGTGTTTAGTTTGATGGAGTGCTACAAATGAAATATAGAGAGAAGAATCTAATGAGGCTTCTAGTGAACCCAATTGCAACAAAGATATTGTAACAACATTTTGCAATGAGCATATGGCGGTTTATAAGCTAGGTTATTTAGATCTAAGTAATCAAGTATGACAATAGAGCTTTGCATGTAAAGGGGGGAAAGGCATGATTCTCCCAAATAGGATCAATATGATAAAGATATTATAAGAATTTGGAATAAAGTGATATAGCAATGTAGGAAAAAAAATAATAGGATAAAGATATGTGGAATAAAGTTATAAAACTCAAGTGCATTTTATAAGCCACAAAACATGCTCACGTTTTATAAGCTATAAAATATGCTCATGTTATGGCTTGGTATTTACCATGTACCATAACATGATTGCATTAATGTGAATCTCAACATAATGCAAGCATGTTATATAAAAAAATAGTCATTTTGCCACTTTTTTGTACACCATTTCCATGCACTCACCCGAAATCAAGAGTAAATTTGGCGTGTCTTCAAATATTATTGGCTAAGGTGGCTAGTCCATAATATTATATTTATTTCTCTCTTTCATATAAATAATATTACTATCATTAAAACAATCCTTATGTCTAAGTGAGGTGGTCATTGCTAGAGCTTTGTACTAATAAAATATGCCTTAATTTGGCACCATTCAAATCAACAATAAGGACATTTGTAAATAATTTTTTTTATAGTGGGTTAGTTGGAAAACTCCTTGCTAAATTTGTTGTGAACACTCAACTTATGTTCTCTAGAGGCATCTCAAAGTGTATGCCCTAAAAAACTTTGGGGCATGGGTCTTTAAGTGCATGAAGTTAGTAATACATGTTAATCTAAAAAGTTTCATGGAGGCACCTAGACATTAGAAATAGAAGCAGTGGAAACTTCAATGAGACTACATTACTAGGCAATGCTCCCATCTTGGGTGCTAATACAAATAAGCTTTTTAAAAATGGCTCTAGAGGTGTGTATCAATGACATCGACAACAAGGTCACGAGTTTCAATTGTTCACAAGGGTTACATCAATGGAGTGAACATAATATTTTTGGCAAGAGATAGAGATTACATGAAGGACATGGTGGAACTTGTGAAGGTATTCTCAAGATTAACAATGTGTCTTTAATGTGATGGTCTTGTAAACTTTTTGTGAAAGCTCAAGGATGTGCCACTTTTATATATGAATTAAAGAGAAACTTTTTGCACTACACAAACTAAATAGACAATTATTTAAGATTCAATAAAGAACAAATATTCTAATTAAAATTCACATTATAAAAAAGATAATAATATTCTAACCTTATATTCTTTTATTGGAAGTTAAAATAATTAAACTAAAAATAAATTTTAAATTATGTGATGTATTATTCTAAAATAAAAGAAGATATTTAATAATCTAGAAGTCTGAAAAAGATTTGATTCTATTTGACATTGATGTATGAAGAAAGGGCATGCTTAACGTGTTGTTTTCCTTTCCCAAATTGGATGAAAGATTTGGTTGTTTGAAAAATCTACCTAAGCGCGTTGAATATCTTGTCGAGTACGGCATGTGAATAAACTCCCGTGAAAAAAAGTCAAAAAAATAAAGTTAAATATGATTGAAAATGATGGGAAAAATATTAGTCCCATACATGTGATGTCAATAATGAAAGGTCATAACTTTAAGATGATGAATTTTCAGTTTTTTTAATCTAATCCATGTGGAAAGAAATTCAGTTATTTTACATAAACAATTATAATGTAAATAGGAATTTGTTAAAATAATAGAGGAAAATTAAAAAATATTTTCAAATATATTATATATAAAATTGATCAAAAGATTTAGAGTTGTAATGATGAAAAATGTATATTCTATGGAAGAATAAATTTTTAAATAAAATCTAGTTCATGATTTTATTTTATTATATTTTATCATTCTTTTTTTAAAATTTAGTCTTAATTTTAAGATCTGGTATATGTCACCTTAGATTAGATCTATACGATTAGAATTAATTTATGCCACTTTTGTGTGTAGATCTTAATCTTAAATTAAAATTTTAAATTTAAATTCTTGTTGATCTTTTCACTAGGGATTGTGAGCCAATCTAGTGCACATTTGTGTGGATTTGTGTGTTATACTGTCATATTTAAGATCATTTGTTATTTATTTTAAAATCATCATGATTATGAAAAATTTTATCACAGAGAATTCATAATAAACATATAGTTACATTATTAGAGAATACATCATCAACATCCTTGCATAATTTTTGGTTGTCTTGAGTTGTTCCAAAATCATTGAATCTGTTTACCCCTAAGGGGTTGACCAAAAGGGGATAACTACTTGCCTAGAAAGTTCTCAAACATTGTTTATAGACATCAACCCATATAAGATACATAGTTCTAGAGCAAGTTGAGGTGCATCTATTACAATTCCAATTCTTTGCAAGTTAACTTTTGTGGGCCTATGATCACTTTTGGGTGCCAAGTCAATTTCATAGGAGTGGGTCTACAACCAAAGTGGAGAATAGTCATTTCATAAATTATGAGGTACTCATCTAGATAATGCCAAAGTTTTGAAGACAATGAATTAGTTTCCAACATATTTAGCAGCATATTCCACCATGTAAGATCTAGCTAAGAACAATATTTAATTTATTTAATTATTTCCCTTACAAGGGTACCTAACTTCATTTGTGGTAGGAAGATAAATTATGTTGTAATTAAAAATATTAGTGATCTAATTTTGTCTCTTTCTATATTAGATCTAAGATAGTTCTTATTGATTACACAAATTGGTAGGTTTAGTCCTGCTCACATGGCCTAATGGTGGTGACTGAGGTGGATTACTCTCTTCATGATGGAGTATATAGATGATGTTGATAATGTTATGTTGTGTTATTTATTTGTAGAGGGTGTTGATTCTTTGTTGGTTTATTCGGAAAAGATCATGAGCAATTGCACATTCAAATATTTTATTTAGGCATGCTAACTTGATTTCCTCCAAGTGAATGTTTTCTTGTTGGATTTCCTCAACAATAGTCATGTATTCTTCAACAAAGATAGTTGCACAAGGAGGTAGAATATCCCTTAGCTCTCTCAAGGTTTCCTCTACTAGATCTAGTCTCAACCAAAGACACATACACATGAAACACCAAATATGATCTACGAAGCTAAGGTCAAAATTTTGAACTTTCCTTGATATGTCTGGTTTGAATAAATATTCTATGTATGAGTATTAGTTGAATTGTTTTTGAATTTTGTCCAAGTTTTTAAGTTGTAATATTTAGGTGTTTGAATGTTGGAGTGATTTAAATGTTGTGTTTGAGGTTTGGTTTGCTTGAATGAAAAGTGTTGCTTTCTTACAAGAGAGATGATTGAAATAATAACTGATATGTAAATGGTTTTATCTTTTTTCTAAATATTTTTGGAATTCTATTTATTATATACTTATTTTTCACTAAACATTGAACATGTTCTATTATTTTTCCTCTATAAACAAATTTCACTAGATAACAGAGGAAGAGAAACAAACAAAATTGAACAATGAACAATGAAAAAATCATACTTTCTAACTTCAACAATGTAGTTCACTATTTTTTTGAATTTATTTGCCTATTGTTTTGTGTGATTTTTCTCTACAACTTTGAAACAAGGAGAAATGAAACTTTCTAATACAAATTCTAAGTTTTCATTAAAGTAATGATAATAAATTGATCTACAAATTTTAGAAATAAATCTAACTTATAATTAAAAACTAAATATGAACTAAGCTACAAGCTAATGTAAACTAAAAACCTCTTTCAACACACAACAAACATAACTATACTATAAAATAAAATATAGTTAATAATCAAATTGAATCTACACAAAAAATCACACTTGATATTGGATATATATGCAAGCCTTGTAGCAAACTTGATGTGGCAAAATTTATTCCCAAGGACCCACATATTTGGTATCTCCTCCTTCAACTCATGGTACCTTCACTAATGGTGTAAGTAAGGGAAAACTTAATAAAGTGAGATAAATGATAAGGAAAGAACCTACAATGGCTATGTAAGATGTTGGTCATAGGAGCTTATAAGCTTGATAGAACAAATCCACAAGAATGTTGGTGCTATTCATATAGAAAGATCGAAGTAGAATGAATTGTTGCAATTATTTTGGAGCTTTAAGTGGTCATAAATTCTTGAATGTATTGCTATATGGATATAATATTAGACACAATTGACAAATAATTGAAGGTAAAATTAAAGAGATTGCTAAAGATAACTAGTTTGGGCAAGGCATGAACTAGAGTTAAAATGACCATAATTTGGAAAAATCAAGTTTATGGAAAGGCTTATAGACGTAAATTAAACACATACATTTTCCCTTTTTGTTAGGAATTCATTCACTAGGGCTAACAATGGTCTCTTGGGGTGAACCAACAACTTTAGGGTGAAATTTAAATTTCGGTCAAAAATAAAGTTTTTAAAGGAAAAATAGATAGGATTTTTTTGGCTTTAGGCAAATTTATTGTCAACAATTCGTCATTGAAAAATTCACCACCATGAAAAATTCACCTCATGGAAAATTCACCACTAGCAATTCACTATCATCGATAATTCACCACATTAACATTATTTAATATATATCTCCAAGACTTTGAGATTATTTTTTTGCAAAAGAATAATTTCCATCGCTTTAATAATAGAAATACAAAACCTTCGTTATAATTTATTGACAATTTTACAAAAAATTATAATTACAATTTAAGCATTCACATTCAGACATCTAAGAAGGGATATGCAATGAATTATCTAAGGCGGTGAATTGGTGGTGGTGAATTTTCCATGAGGTGAATTTGTCATGGCGGTGAATTTTTTGACAGTGAATTTTCCTAGAGCCCATTTTTTTAGTAACCTAAGCTTACTAAAAGCAACAAAATGAAATTTCTAAGGGGTTGACCAAGAAATTGCATGATAGAAAAATAAGTTGAAGGTGATTTTTAATTATTTTTCATGTCATGTAGGGTGATGAATTGGGCCATTAAGTCATCAATGGATTACCATGTATGAATGCTCATTTTTAAACACGTATGTATCCAAATTAACAACAATAAGAAATATTGAAGAGAACATTTGTAGACATGTAGATGACCTAATTGATGATGATAGAAGGTAATCCCACAATACTGTTTTACAATTTTTGGCCAAACTGGACATTGAACTGAATTTTTTTAACTTTAAATCTTCACTTTCAGGCGCCTATAGTTACTAAACCATGAGGAATTTGAAGATTATGCATATTAGTGATTTGTGGCATTTTGTCTGTAGATTCTAAATAAATATTTTTCAAAATTTTTGGAATCAAAATTTTCATTTCTTTTTCCATCTCTTTTGAAAACTAGTTTTTAACAATAAACATCATTTTTAAAGAGTGACATGTACTTGCTAACACATAATTATTATTTTTTATGAAGGATAAAATTCTATTTTTTTTCGAATTTAGATGTGTAACTATGATATCTAGTGCACACAATTGATTTCATAGTGTTCTATTGAATTGTTTTTTCTTAATTAAGTTTTGAAATCAAACTAGTTACAATTCAGACATAGATTTACTTGCTAACACAACTTTTTTTGTATGTATCGAAATTCAATTTATTTTTTTTTGTTGGATCAAGGACATCAATATCTAGTGCATAGGTATTTTTTAGAATTTTTTTTGATAATCTGTTATTTTTCCACTTGTGCAGAATAGAGAACTTGATTTTCGATGAGAAACCTACATTCACAAAAAATTAAAAAAAAATAATAATCAAATTAAATATATTTAAAATTATACTTTTTTGGAAGCTTATAATAAAGACTACATACTTTAAAAAATAAAAAATAAATGAACTCATTTGATCCCCAAAAGGTAAATCAAAAGTGGTTTTTTATCAGCATTTTGATAGGTGTAAAGGAGACTCTATTATAGGTATGGTTTAAAACTAGAGGGGTTCTATCCGAGGGGGTTTGATCTAAGGTGGTTTGATCAAACCCTCTTCAATTGGAATCCTTTAAATGGAACTTTTCAAGGCTTAAATCACTATATTTTCTAAAAATATGTGATTTCAATAAAAATCAAGATGTCCTAAAAAGTGTAAACCACCATTGTGGGATCACCCTAGAAATCTGGTTCCTTTATTGCTCTTGAAAATGGAAGTGTGTTCTAACAATCCCCGATATGAAATTAAGTGCATGATGGATGTGTTTAAATACCATGACATAGCAATATGTTGCATGAAACATGTGCTAGGCCACTCATAGCTAATAGTAGAAAGGGGTACCTAGGAACATTTGAATTTCAAGTTGAGATTTTAAAATTGGAAATCATTCCTATGCTTCTCACAATTGATTTGGATCAATCTAAAGTCACATAGAATGATTTGCTAGAATAAGATGGTGAGCTTGAAATAAAGAACAAATGCACAAAAATGAGTACCGATGAAAATAAAATAAGAATGAATAGATAAAGAATCCATATAATACAAATATAAATGAAATGAAGATGAATAAGAATCAAACCACAAGATAAACTTAACACAAAATAAAGTGGTGAACATGAAATAGAAAATAAATGAATGAAAATTAACACTACTAAAACTAAAAAACTATTAGATAGACAATGAATCCATATAATACAAATACGAATAAAATAAAGATGAATAAAAATCAAAACACAAAATAAACTTATACAAAATAATACCACTTGTTAATATATTATTACATTAAAATAATCACACTAAATATAAAATACCCAACAAAAATATACTAATTTCACCATTAGAGCTCTATCCTTCTACAAGTTATTATTGACGTGAACCCAAGAAATACTAGCCCATTGTAATCAGATTAAGCTCAACAGTCAACACAAACCTCCCAAATAATAAGATAAACTTCAACCGCCGTTTGCATTCCAGAGAAAACCAGGTCGTAATCCGAACGCAACCTCCATATGTCACCATACAAGGTGGAACAGCCTGTGAACAAAAAGAGTTGATGTCACCAAAGTTGCCAATAAAGAAAACCGGCAGAATTATATGAGAAAAACAACTATCTGTGGCCACAATATTGTTGGCGTGTCATCGTTGGATTATGCCACCAACATTCATTAACACCAACAACTCTTTTCTGGGCCTCACAAAACCATCCCTAGTTGCACGACAAACCACCATTTTTATTGTATTTCAGACTCACCTCCTTATAATAAAGAGTGGGCATTCCAAAAAGAGTCAAATCTTGTTAAATCTTGATAGTTTTTTAAGCTGACAAACTCTGAATATCGTAATATGGGTAGTTGTTTTTCTTCACAGGCCATTGAATCCCAACCCACTGCAAATCTAATATTGATGGATGGAAGCATCAGGCAGTTTGCTGAATCTCTGAAATGTGGGGAGATTCTGCAAGAATACTCAGGCCATTTTATCTGCAGTTCAGATGGGCTTTATATAGGAAGAAAGATATCTGAGGTTCTTCAAGAGGACGACCAGCTGCAAGTTGGGCAGCTCTATTTTCTTCTTCCATGCCGGAAATTGGAGTATGTGGTCTCAGAATCGGACATGGCTGCTCTGCTTTTTAAGGCCAGTACTGCAATCAAACAGAAGAGAAGCAGGAGCCAAAAAGTCCAGCCTTTGTTTGACGTTCATTTGGATGTTAAAGAGGAAACCCAGGAATTGTCATGGGCAGAGGAGTCCTCCAGAGCCAATTTTCTTTTGTCGTCCAAGACCTCTATTTCAGCTAACTCAAGGGTGGGTAAAAACCAGTGGCACTCCAAATTGGAGACGATTATGGAGGGTGGGTGATTACAGTTCCAAAACTACCATTATCCTTGTATAGGGCAGATATGATCTGCAAATGTAATATTATGTTTTGTTTGAACTCGAATTTTGTGCAGAAGAAACAGATTAAAGTGTCTGAACGTTCATAAGAATGGATGTAATTTAACTTCTATTCAATACAGAATTTCTCGAGTGGTTTTTAAAATCGGTATGTAAAGTCTATCATATGGTGAGTTATTTGGCATTTGAGGAGAGGGGATGCAATTTAACTTCTTTTAGATAGAGTTTTTTTTTTGTGGGGAGGGGAGAGGATTTTAAATTATTTATAAGTTGATTTTCTTATTTGATATGGGAGCACGAGTCCTAGATTGAAACTTTTTGGATTAAGAGTCAAGGATTGGAAGTGTCCATTCCATCAAAATCTCAGAGGATATTATATTATTCATAGATCTTTTTGTTATTCAATTTTGGAGAATGAATCTTAGATTGAAACTTCTTAGACTCTGAGTTAAAGGCTGAAGGTGTCTATTCCATCAAAGTTGTCAGTATATGATCTTGACCTCATCTCTTATGATATGGAGCCTTGTACTCTGAAAGATATGATTCTTGATAGATTCATTCATAACCATTCAACTTCACCAACAAACCAACAAACCCATTAAACCAATCTTCTTTTTAAATTTTAAAAGATTTAGATTTGTTGACTTACTATTCGACCATCTTTATTCTAACTGTTTAATCTTTAAGAAAGTTCATTAAACTCTTACGAACAGAGCTGCAGAGAATATTTGGAAACGTTTTGTACACAAAAATGGTATTTTTGTTTCTCCATCTGCTAGTTCTGGTCACCGGCTGCTATTTTCTTTTATGTAGATTATGAATTTTATTAAATTTGTCAACGTTTTTGAGGTTTTAATCTCCTAGAATGGTGCTTTGGATCATTTTTCACAGAATACATTTGCACGTTTCAGCAGTGCACATTTTATGTAATATATCCCCTCCAGATCAAATTAACTAACGAGTTGGGTTATAATCCATATTTATTATTTCATAAGTGCTGGTGGTTCAGGCACCACTCATTGTATTCAGGTGAAGTTCAGAGATTCTCTGAAGGTTTTCTATCTTAGAACTAATCTATGTTAAGAGGCCAAGTGATAAAAACATTTGACCAGGCAGTTTTCCTTGCCATTTTGTTTTTCTACATGGCTAAATAAGAATTCCAATTTATCTTCATTCCTAATGGCATTTCTTGTTCATCACCAGTTATTAAGGTAAGCTACAAGAATTTGTTATAGCGTTTTGGGAAGAAATAAATATATTTAGATTAATACATTTTAAAATGTCAAATTTATTATACATTTTGTTTTATTCTTATCTCCCTTCAAAATTTTAATAAACTTCAATTGTTATCAGCATCTTAAGATGGTGAAGATCGTTACAATTCTTTATTCTACAAATTAGACGAAGTTATATCTAATAGTTGGTAATTGAAATTAAAACCAAACAAACATAAATTAATAAAATACAAATATTATTAATATTTTTTATGATTGATATTGAGATTATAAACTTTGTTGGTTACAACCACAAAAATGCAAATGATGGTTGATAAGTTTATTTGCATTAGTAATTGTGATATAGACTCAATATATAATTTGCATTCATAATTGTTATTGTTTCTTAATGATATTTCTATACATATATGGAGTAAAATTATTAGAATAAAGGAAAACAAACCAAATCATGTATTTAATTGTATTTATATATTTTGATAGAGAAAAGGTTGTGTTGGGTACCCAAAAAGAGAACTTGGTGGAGAAACCTTTCAATCATATGATTGAAAGAAAGGTAGTGAGGTTTATAAATTATGTCATGGTTTCTTAAAAAGAGGGTGATCCTAAAAGCAACAAAAAGATTGAATATGAATAATAAGGAGTCTTTATAAAAATATTTCATTAGGGAAGAAAAAATTCAACACAATAATATCTATAAATGATTAGTTTTTTTTTTTGTTTTTTTTATTTCAAATCAATTTTTTTTAAATATTATTCTTAATCAACTAATCACATCCTCAATAATTATTTTATTTTAAAATATTTAATTATAATAATGAAATAATTATGTGTATTTATGTTAACTACTAGCTATAAGAGTGAATAATTTATCTATTCACTATACTTAAGTGTACTTAGGTTGATGAGACCGTTAGACAACCTCTTGTCTAATTGAATGTGCAACCTTTTAGATCTCTAGAAGTTACTAAGTTATTTGGTAAACCTCATGTGCTACCTTTTTGATGTTAGAAGACTTTCCATCTCACCTCAAAGGTCACTCAACACTTGGCATCAAGGTTGATGACTTGGTCAAATAGGTTGTTGGTTTGTACACTCCAAGTGGTCCTAAGGTTGACATCTATAGGACACTTTTCTACTCATTTGTGCCACTTCATGGGGCACTTGTCAATCCACATCATAGATGGATTGCCTCTTCCTTGCCTATATATGCAAGGTTTTGTACTCATTGTGATGCGGATCGACTAAATACAATAGCTCATATTGTTCACTTGTGCTTGTTTCTTATCTCCTAGATTTTCCTAATTATTATACTAGCAAGGCCTCTTTTAGCACAAAAGTGCCTTGTTATTTCTTAATTAAAAATGTTGAATATAATGTACTCTTTAAAAAAAAAAGGTTGAAACATGTAATGAAGTTATTTATAATTTATGAATAAATAGTAAATATAGCATCAATTTGATTAAAATTTAATTATATAAGTGTAATGGTGAAACAACAATTTTGATGTTTATTTATTTATTTTTGTGTTTAATTTGAGACAATATTTTAGTGTGTTTATATAATTACAAATGACATAGGACCTATGCATTTAGTCTTACTTGCACTTAGCCTTATGATTATTATTTATTCTTATGTTAATGTGCATGCAATCCCTTTTTGGTCTATTTTTTATCATTAATCCAATCATTATTCATAATCTAATCTCAATAGATAGAGATCCAACTTAGGTTGTTTGGCATGTTATGTCTGTGGGTCTAAGATAGTCATAAAATCCAAAATATCTATCAGTTTAATTAAAAAATCCAAACCAAACATTTAGTTGACTAGTCTCATATTGCACTTTGGTCCCAAAATAACTATGCACAAGTCTTCACACCTTGGTGTTATATTTATATATTAAAATATTTCATTACATAATTTTAAATTATCAATCTATGATTCTAGAATTGAATAGCATCCACTAGTCTAAGCATATCTTAACACAAGGACATCCAAGAATAACAATTCACATTTTCTTAGCGTGATGTATGTGGATCACTTAACAATCATTCTAGAATTCTTGTGCATTTTATAAAAAAAAAAATTGTCAAGATATTTTTAAACACCACTAACTTGACATAAATACTATGAAATATACATGTCATATTAAGATGTAACAACTAAATTGTACTATAACTATTTGAATCATTTATTGTCCACATTTAATGTTGTCAAATGTCTTAATCTATCTAATTTAATTATAATAAAATTAATCTAAATTAATAACATATATATATTTACTAATTAACCTAAATCATAAAGAAATATTTAATTCATTTACAATACAATAGCTCAAACATTATAATGTAAAGCTTTTGGATTCAACTGTGTAAATTTTTGTATTGACGTTTCGGATCACACACAGTGATCCATCATCAGGAAGAGGAAGAAATGAAATGGGAATGTAGATCAAGTCTTATAAAGGGTGAGGTTGAAGTGCTAAGAGAAATGAAAAAATCAAAGAAATCAAATAAAATATGAAAATAAAAAGAATATACCAAACAAATCAAATAAGGATAAGTGCAATTAAAGGGGGAGAAGAAAAAAAAACAAGTGGTAAGACAAAAAGTGAAAAGAAAGAAACTATATGGGACCCACAAAAATAAATTTGGCTTACTATAATAGATTAGAAGAATAAAGGAGAAGGATAAATAAAATAATAAGAAGAAAAATAAAACTAAAAAATTAGATAATATTAATGTAGATAATAACCTTAATATTAAATTTATTAATAATGAGAACATAATGATAACCTTAATATTAAGGTTAGTAATAATAATAATAATAACCCTAATATTGAGGTTATTGATAACAAAAATCTTTAAAAAATTAATTAACGAAAAAAAAAGAATAAAGAGAACAATTATAGATAAAGAGAACAATAAATTAAGGTTATTGATAATAAAAACCTTAATAATTTATTATCAATAACAAGAAAAAAGATAAAAATAATGAAAATAAAACAAAATAAAACAACATAAAAAATCAAGAAGAATTATAATGCCAAATTACAAATAAAGAGAACAAAGGAAAAGAAACAAAAACAAGAATAAAGAGAACAATTATAGATAAAGAGAACAATAAAATAAGGTTAAATTGATAATAAAAACCTTGATATTTATAATCAATAACAAGAATAAAGATAAAAAAAATAATGAAAAGAAATAAAAAAATATCCAAGAAGAATTATAATGTCAAATTACGAATAAAGAGAACAAAGGAAAGGAAACAAATAACATTGAAGCAACACACTAAAAATAACAAAAGGAAGGAGAGACAAACCCAAAGCAAAAAAGAGAGAAACAAAGCAAGCAAAGACAAACCCAAACGAAGATAGAGGGGGAACATAAGGAAAAAAGAAAAACTTAAAGTGAAAAGAGGGAGAAAAAGGAAAGAATTAAAAAGAGCACAAGAATTTAAAGATGAGCGGGGCAAGGAAAGGCAGAGAGAAGAGATGGAGAGAGGGTGGAACAATCAAGGGGGAGGGTAGGAGTGGAGGGAGTTTAATGGGGGTTGCCAAGTTAGACTTAATTTCCAACCTTCATCCCGATTGAGATTGATAGCATGGTTTTTGATGGCAATGGCTTCTTGAAGTTTGCGCTTGAAAAAATTATCTTCTTTAACTATCACTTGGGTGTTCTCAAGCCAGATGTGGTGCTTGGTGTGGTGGGAATGCTCTGCAAGAGCTGATTTGGAGATTCTATCATGTCGGATATCATCACTGTGTTCTTTGATTCTAGTGTTGATGGATCGACCGGTTTCTCCAATATGTACAGGGTCCCACAAGAGCAATTAATCTTGTACACTCCATAGTGGAGAAGTGAAGGTAAGGGGTCTTTTGAAGAGGGGATGAGATTCCTAGTTAAACATTTTTAATTATATTTTTATTTTTTATAAAATTCAATCCATCTAATTTAACAATTACACATTTATTTCAAAAAAAATAACTAAAATAGAAGAATTAATGAAGAAATAATTAATATAATTAAATGCTTTGCAATTCATTTTTTTTAATTGTTTATTTATATAAATTTTATCTTGATATTTGTATATAAAAAAATGAATAGGAAATTATGCAAACAATGTTTTTGATTATATAAGCAGGGAAAGGGCCTTGATCCCGTCAGATACAAAAAGAGTTGATGTAGCAAAAATGACATAGGATGGAAAACAACACCAACCACACCAAATAGAACAACATCCAAACTACATATTGTTAAGCAACCATAGGGGGCACACAGGCCAATAATTAATGAGTATTTGCATCCATAGGACCAATATAAGTATAATCAAAAACATTATAAGCATACCACAAACTAACCCAAAAAGTGGCATGTAGGCCAGAGAAGAGATTAACCATAAACAAACTAGTCCCAAACCTTAACATAGCTATTATAAAATAGCAGTCCAATAATATCATCCAAAGATACCAAAGTTTTAAAATAGTCATTAAACTAGGGAAATCAAGAGCCAAACATTGAAACTAAGCAAGATGAAAAAAGCCATTATTTGGCATTATCTATCAACTCTTAGTTTTCTCCAATGCGAGAGACAAATTCCCTCCAATCTAGGGAAGATTCAATTGCCAAGTCCTTCATATCTTCATGCTTCCCAACCTTCTTTATCTACTTTATGATCTTGGTTTAACCAGACACCGCTCTGACCATGGATCTGTGCATCAACCCATCGATGACCTTCATCAAGGTGATGATAGCTTTTTCCATGGCCTCGACCTATACCTACAAGAAAGTGATTCTTCTTTTTAAAAATTCAATGTTAGTATATCTCCAAAAAGAGTAGGACTAGGGGCATTGTCTTCCTCTTCCTGAACCTCCCTCCCAACAACCTCAATATCCTCCTCCCCACCCACTTCTTGGACTCCTTATAATCATCCTCCTCCTCCAATTATTCTTCATCCATCTCATAGTCACAATCTTCACAATCCATTTCTCCACTTTCCTCTTCCATTTGGGGTTCAAATTATTCCATGGTAAGTCGTTCCTCTTCCTCTTCCTCAATTTCCTTCTTTTTACCTTTAGCTTTTCTATCAAAGGAAGTGACCTTAGCCAATCTCACAGCTCTTCGGCCACCACGCAACGTGCCCACCTACCCCTCATCCATTTCCTCCTTTTCAAGACCTTTAGAGTCTTCAGTAATGTGATGACATTACCCTGCTTCGAGTTTTTCTCATCTTTGTGTTGATATCTATCATTGATGTCATTGATTGGTCTGATATTCATACCTTCGGCTTATCCTTTGTTCTAGTAGTAGTGTTATCGGCATAATTTTTTTGTTCGGTCCTATTCGGTATAGCATGGGATATCTTTTTGCATCTATGCTAACATCTCCAACGTCTTGTGTATCATGCTCACCCGACTCTATCTCAAATGCAAGCCGACTAAGTGGATATGTAGATTCGGTATATATATGAAGCGACATAAACATAAATAAGATATGATATGATATGATATGTCATGTATGATAGCGATCTATTGATGTATAGTGTGAACTAATATATAGTGCTATAGTAACTTATAGTGTAGTGTTTTAAAGATCTTTGTGCTTCAGCGAGAACTGTGTTCTTGCATTTGTAGATGCAATTATAGCATTTCAATTTCGTAACATATACTACGGTTGTAAGCCATCTCTCACCTGTAATAGTTGGTTTTTGTATCTAGGGCATTGAGCCCACTAGCAGTGAGCCACCATGTATTTTATAAGTGGTTAATTAATACTTGAGAGTTAAACCTCTCTGTGGTTTTTCCCATCTTGGGTTTCCACGTAAAAAATATCAATGTTATGTGACCTGTTGTGTTAGATTGTTTTTTTTTTGGAAATTTTAATTATGTTATGTGGACAGCTATTTAAAGGTTTTAATATTTTTAGAGGAATATTGATTCACCCCTGCCCTCTTAGTATTTCGGATGTTCAACAATTGGTATCAGATCTAGATCCTTTAGAAGAGTTTAACAACTCAAAGGAGATCTGGAAGGTTGAACATATGATACCCAGATCTACCATGGATCAGAAATAATTCATGTCCATCCTTGAAGAACTTGAAACTATTGAAGATGAAAATAAGGAACTCTAAAAAAATATTCAAATGGCAAATGATTGCATCTATAAAATAAAAGATTAGATCTAGAAATTCATGCTAAGGCATAAGGAGGTTAGTAATGAACTCAAGTTAGCAAATAGTACTATCCTTGACTTGAAAGCTAAAAGTGAAGAAGATGAAAAGACCAAGGAACATGTGAATAATGTAATCAAGGACAAATCTGATGAATGCAAGAAGTTGTATCTCCCAAATCAAATTTAGAAGAATCAAAGAAGCAAGAGGTCAAATCCAAAGCAAGTTTGGAAAAGCTTGATGAAATGTTAGCAGCTCAAAGATCACTGGTAAACAAGAAAGGCTTAGGCTATAAAATTGGTGAATGCTCACATAGTAAACTCGATGAAAAGAAGGAACCAAAACTGGTAAAAGAAGCTAAAACTAAATCCGGCAAAGAAGCCAAAGGTAAGTCTCCAGGAAAGCAACAGGTAAGTAGGAAACCCTTCTCTTTTAATGGTCATTGTTTTAATTGTAATAAATTAGGTCATAAATCATTAAATTGCAGGAATAGTATGAATCAGAAATCTAGATCTTACTCTGGTAGATGTTATAATTGCAATGGTTATGGTCAGAATGCTAATCAATGTAGGAAACCAAATAGAAACATTTATTTTAGTGGTTATTGTTATACATATTATGCATATGGACACAAGACTAACCAATGCAGGTCATGACAAAAGAAGAAAACCAACAGGTGTTATAATTGCAATAAAATTGGACACATTGCAAGATTCTGCAAAACTGATGCAATCAAGCCAACTAAACCAATGAAGAAAATCGATAAGGAAGAAGTTAAGGCTGAAACATGAAGAAGATTTGGAGAAAAAAAGAAGATAATGGATCCAACTCTGATGCAAACATTTGTTTCGATAATTAACCGCTCTTCAGCTGGTGCCCGAGAGAAAAAGAAAAAAGGGGGATTGCATGCAACTTGCGAACATTCCGCAAAGTCACATTCGTCCAATGAATAGGGAATTGTGAAAGGAGTTATGGTGCATTTAATGCAAAAAGGTGCATTTATTACAAAATTAGCATAAAAGTAAAGTTTGCAAGTCACTTTTGATCACTCAAGCAAAAAGGTCACATGGAGCTAAGGAGAAGAAAGAAGTCAGCTTGCACGTCCTATGGTTTGTGTATCTGCAAGAGGCATTTTTCTTGAGTTTTTCTATTTCTCTGCACTTATAGTTACGACTACTCCCTCTTTCAAGGTAAATGTAGCATCTCAGCCTCATCCTAAATTCAAGAAGTATCCAGATATATCAATTGAAAATGATATGGCTAGTTGTTTATCAAAAATCTTGCACGAAGTCATTCCTTTGGAAGATGTTCTAGGGCTTACATACATTCAAAGCTCAAAGAATTTAATCACAGAAGATTAGTTAATGTGTGGATAAATGAGCTCACTAGTGATGATTTCAGTGTCAAACCTGAATACAAGGTTCTGGTTGAAAAGAAGTTGGATGTCTGGAACCATTTCTTATGTTTATGTTTTGATGATAAATGGGTACAAATGGCTATGAGCAGGTTCCATGACACATTCCTATGGTTATATGAAGCTCATCTAACTAGCAAAGAATTAATGAAGTTTGTTACCAAGTTGAATGACACTAGCATTCTTTTGGTACCAAAGGCAGTCAAAAACAAGGAAGTTGAAAACCTAACTCAAGCCATTTTTGACGATAGGTCTCTGGTGATTCATACAGTTACAAATATAGATGTGAGGTATGTTACCCAGGTCATTGGAAACAAAATCACTACACCAATAGAGATAACTCCATCTCAACTACTGTTGCCTACACTGCATATGATATGGTGGTAAATGGAGTGGACTATGACTTATGTGAACTCATCAAAGAACAATTCCTTGAGAATCTGAATTAGTGCAAATGAAGCAAGAAGAAACTCGCATTCTAGTTTGGAACCCTTACACTCTGCTTGCTATTCTATTTCATGCATGAGATGTCTGGTCTTGGTCCGGTAGTGTGGTCATCTAAGAAACCACTTGCTCACCAAATTGTTGAGAAAATGATGAGGTATGTTGATGCTACTGCACAATAAATGGAATTTACTTCATTTTTCTCTTTATAATAGTATAAGATGCACAACTGGGATAGAATCCCTAAATCTGTAGTCACCAAATATAAGGATGATATCACATTCATAGTCATGGTTGACAAATGTGTAATGGAGGTTGTCGTACCAAGAACTCAGTGGATACCCCAATTGGGGTATGAAGTATCAGAAGAATATATAAAATGTCTTGCAAAAGTTATGTTAGAGAATCTGGTAGACACCTCCCAAAAGAGGTTTGGCACAACAGAAGAAAAGTGCAAAGAAATCAGGAAAGAGCGGATCTCAAAGGAAATCAATAAGAAAGTACAAAAGACTCTGAAAGAAATTAAGGAAGAAGGAGGTATGATAGAGGAAGGTCTTACGACACTTAGAAGAATTACTCGGAGTACAACTAGTAACTCATCTGGTACCTCCATAAAAGAAGTTGAACCTTCGGGAGAAATGGAGAGTCCATCTGGTAAGAGGAAGAAAGGTCTTCCTCCACCTACTTCAAGTAAGAAGGTGAAAGAAGCAAAAGCCACTAAGGCTAATCTTGTTGTTGTAGAATCTGAAACATAATCAGACCCAGACAAGTACCAAATTAAGGTCCAAGAGAAGAAATCCAAAAAGGTAAGTCGTGATCCTCCTGATGTAGATACTTTATTTGAACTACTTGTAGATGGAAACTCTAAAGAGGTTGGTGATTTGTACAACTCTGCTACTTCCAAAGGAAAAGAAAACATAACACAAGCATTTGTTCTATACTGTTCAAGATTAGATGGAAATATAGATAATTTCAAAGAGGATATTCCTGATAGTCTCTGGGTTGGTCTAAATACAATTTGAGAAAATGTTAGGAAAATAGATAAGGACATTGTTAATGAAGCTATTTTCATTGTTTCTAAACTCATAAAAGATGAATACTTAGAAATTTTTAAGGAACTTAGTTGGTCAGGGTTGAGAATAAAGAAAAGGGAACATGCCCTTATGGAGAACAAAGAAACTGCAGATAAATTGAAAGCAGGTATCATTGAAAAGCATACAAGCATGGAAAGAAATCTTGGGATGATATCTAGTGATGGCTCTGCTCTATCATCTGCTGCCCCCACATGCTCTCATGAGGAATTAGATACTGAAAATGTTGTAAATCTTATACTAGAACACATTGATGCAGAAGTATACAATCTTGGTATGAATCATCCAGAAATTGAACACACTCATTCTCCAGATAAAGACTCTGCTCCAATGAATGCAAATGAAGAACAAGAAAAATAAGTTCAAAAGGAAGGAGAGGAAACTAGAAGAAAAGGAGAAGAGATAACTGCAAAGTCCAAATTAATACTGGAAAGCAGAAAGAAAAAGGTGAAGAACCGGTAGTAGGAACAAATGAGAAAAGAGAAGAAATTGTTGGCATCTCCATCAGTACATGTTTCTGTGACATTTTGAAGAGTTTACTTGCTTCACCACTTATGATCTAGCCTATCACCTCTTCCAAGATAATTCTTGACATTGAGAAGATTAATCCTTTTTAGAAATTTCAAGTTGTTGAGTCCATTCAGGCCTCGGCCAAAATTGACATACTTAAGGAATTAGAAGAAAAAAATAATTTGATTGAGGAGGCTATTGTTGCTCTCCAAAGTATTATTCCAGAATGTAATATAGATGAGTTTGGAAGCAACACGGATAAATGCAGAACACTCATCAATGTCGTGAAGGACTTCTCTGCCTTTATAGATGAAAATCTCCATAGGGAAAAGGAAGTTGAAAGGAATAAGCTCTTGCAGGAATTAAAAGATTGATGTGCAAATTCCTTCTACAATCTTCTTCAGCTAATAGGCAAGGTCAAGACCTTCTCAAGGAAGGAAATTCTTTGTATTTGTATAGCCTACAGTGGTTGGATTCCACAACCACTATCAGAAAAGAGCTTGACTCAATTGAGTCAACGATTAGGCAGGCATACCATTCTTTCAAGTTATCTGAAGACTTGTACAGTTCCAGGAGATCCTCAATTGAGGAACTGAACAAAAGGTACTTCAAACTACAATAGCAACGGGACAACATCATTCTTCCCTTAGGAAATCTCTGGGAGATGTGTGTAAACATCATCTCACTGATGAATCGTTCCCTCCTGAAGGCACAACTGTCTACCCTCTTTGATCCTTGCTTCATTGAAGACAGAGAATCCCTACTTGCATCCATTCAAGTTTGAATGCACAACTTCTAACCGAAGCAATTTTATAGTGGAATGATAATAAGGGTAAGTGGGTCGCCCATCTTCAGAAAATCAAGTAGTCTTCCTCCGGTGGCACATCAGGTGCATACTAATTTTTTTCCATCATGTACCCCTTATTCATTGATGTCAAAAGGGGGAGAAAACAGAAGTCATCATAGGGGGAGTTTTGGAGTTTATCTTTTGAAGTTCTGGCATTCTAGAATTTTGTTTTCCATTAATGAAAAAGGGGGAGATTTTTTATATTTGTCATTGATGTCATTGATCAGTCTGGTATTCTTACCTCTGACTTATCCTTTTTTCCGGTAGCAGTGTTACTGGCATAAGTTTTTTGTCCGGCCCTATTCGGTATAGCGTGGGATATCTTTTTGCATCTATTCTTACATATCCAACATCTTGTGTATCGTGCTCACCTGACTCTATCTCTAATGCAAGCCGACTAAGTGGATATGCAGATCCGATATATATAGAAAGTGACATAAACAAAAATAAGATATGATATGATATGATATGTGATGTATGATAGTGATCTATTGATGTATAGTGTGAACTAATATATGTGCTATAGTAGTATAGTGTAGTGTTTTGAAGATCTTTGTGCTTCAACAAGAATTGTATTCATGCATTTGCAGATACAATTATAGCAATTCAATTTTGTAACATATACTCCGACTGTAAGTCGTCTCTCAGTTGTAATAGTTGGTTTATGTATCTAGGGCAATGATCCCACTGGCAATGAACCAACCCGGTAGTGAGCCAACCTGATAGTGAGCCACCCTATATTCTGTAACCGGTTACTTAATAATTGAGAGTTAACTCTCTCTGTGGTTTTTCCCATCTTGGGTTTCCAAGTAAAAAATCTCGATGTTATGTGGTTTTGTGTTAGATTGTTTTTGTTTGGAAATTTTAATTATGTTATGTGGACAACTATTTAAAGGTTTTAATATTTTTTAGAGGAATACTAATTCACCCCTCCCCTCTCAGTATTCTATATGTTCAACACTTCGTTCGATTTCTTAACTTTGGGGGGTTCCA
Organism: Sequoia sempervirens; assembly: GCA_007258455.2. Taxonomy (NCBI): domain Eukaryota; kingdom Viridiplantae; phylum Streptophyta; class Pinopsida; order Cupressales; family Cupressaceae; genus Sequoia; species Sequoia sempervirens. The sequence goes on along the minus strand of VDFB02075321.1, from coordinate 162,243,671 downwards.
AAAGTAGTGGAGAGTGTTTGTTTTTCTCTAGATTGGCCTTGAGCAATTCCAACCCAAGGGAATTTTCAACAGAGGTTGGCTTAGATTGAGAGGCAAAGGATCTGGAATTGGGGGTAGCTAATATGGTAGAATTTGAGGGGCTACCCTCTTGAGGGTCAATATGAGGAGTAAGGGACCTAGGGTTAGGCACAAGGTTTGGATGCTCAACAGTTGGGGGATAAAAACCTCATCATCATCATTTTGGGGGGATTATCCTGCCTAACAATCAAGGGGTTTCCATGGGGATTATTAGCAAGGACAAACTTATACGGAGCCAAAATTAGCCCTTGGTGCAAAGGAGGCGAGCCCCCATTCTCAATTTTTTGCTACAAGGAAGAAAGCAAATAGAAGGGTAGATTTATCCTATCATTATGATGAATATGATTCAGAATGGGGAAATGATAGGCATAAATAGCCATATACCTACCTTCTAAGGTGAAGTAACACATAACAAACATATTGACCAAGGAAAACGGTGGAGGAAGATCGATCCAAGCATAACCATTCTAGAACCTCATTAGCACTTCACCTTCATGTAGGAATTTCTCCACAAAATTTTGATAATCAACAACACTTTTTTTCACCACCTTTCTACCTTTATTAGCCAAACCAGTAGCTTTGACTATTAACTAAGCCATCACTTTGAATTTCATTATGCCAATAGTAGCATGACCTTTTTTCCATGAGTTAGTGAACTTCGCGGTCAAATTCTTATTGTAACCACACATTACTTCAAAGAAAGAATCCATACCAACCCCTCTAAATATTCTCCAAATCGATCAAAATTTTGTTTGAGGATGACACAATTAGGGGGTTCAGTTCTCTTCCTCGGCCCTCCCATTTTAGAAGTATGCAAACTTTTTAGACCTTTCCTTTGGTTAGTTTCCTTCTTCGTGCCACCCCAAAAAGCAACAGATATCCCAAAACAAACGTCAAAATGGAAAAGAGAACAAATGTAGATAGTGGAAAGAAGAAAGTCATTTAAGTTACTTTAAAAAATTTGTCAAATGATAGGAAGTAGATACATGATCCCAAAGATAGATTTGGAATAATTAGCCATCTCATTAATAAATGTTTCTAGATTATCAAAATCAAGTCAAGCCTCAAAAATGAGGTGGGAAGAGATGTATGGCATGCCAATAAAATTTGGAATGACCAAAGATTTGTCATTACAAATAAACATGTGATACAGGGGGTACTTGGAAATGATGAACACATTAATTTTCTCCCCGATAAAAACCTCCTTATCACTTTCCATAATTTGAAACATACCAACCTTGCAATTATTAACAGTTATGTCCATCTTATCACCAAATCTAATTATCATTGTTACCTTATTTTGCTAATACATCAATCAGGTAGAGCTTTCTGATTTTCAAACGAAAAGAGAAGGTACATTTTTACTTCTGCTAAATTACATTCATGTGCATAAACAAAATCAGAAAGATTACATTATCATATTGCATTCATGCAAATTCATATAACATAGAAGAAGATTGTACAATCTTTTTGAGAAAAGTAATCTTTATTGATAGTATAAATGTATAAGGTCTCACACAAGCCATGAGACTAACTTTTTTAATGCAAAGAAAAGAAAATATTATACATTTATAGATATTAACAGAAAGGAATGCACATATAAGGAAAAGAGACTAGTCATTTCCTGAATGACTGGTTTAAGTTGAGTTGTCCTGTGTCTTGGTCAGTCTTTTGCTTGTCTTGTGTCCAGCTGTTGTTTCCTTGCTGCTCCAAATTTCCTGCATCTAAGAGAGAGAGGGTTTTGTTAGAGCAATGAGAGGTCTTTAATCCACATATGCACATACCTCTATAAATATACAATATGATCCTCAAGTGCTCTAAAACAGTTAGCATCATGAAGAATGTTCGGAAAACAACAGGAATATCAAACATCTTTGTCATATGTACACATTTTTTTTAACATGTTTGTTCCTATGCAAGTATAGGAAAAATAATGTTGCTATTCTAATTCATCTAATTAAGGCACATGGTATTAAATGTGGCTCCCACAAGGGTTGAGCCCAACATGCTTTCATTTTGTGTTTTGATAGGACAATCTTATAGTGTCATAAAAACTGAACAATGGTGCTTAACAAGTACAGTGACATAGACAATGGTAATAAGGAAAATCATCATTCACAAGAAGCTATCAAATGAGGGCAGCCACTATGAAAAAAAAAACTTATTAATGATAATCATCTACAATAATATGAGTTTTCAGTGAAGCATAGCTTTCAAACTTACAATTGATGACAATAAAACACTTTCAGTATACACAAGATGTAAAAGTTATACATTAACAGTAGCTACCAATAGTAAACATGAATCACATGAATCTTATCATGTTATAGCTACTATTTAATCACATGAGAGAGTGGTGACCTATAGGTGGAAGGATACAATAGCTTATAGTCAATCATGCTAGAGCTATGAGAGGTACAGTCACCTTGAAACTTCTTGATTTTTTTTCCAAAAGGGCAGCTCCAAGCCACAAATCATATAAACAAAAAGATGGCGCTCTTTTAACTATTTGAGCCTTATGTGATGAGCTGAAGAAGATAAGCCATACAAATCTTAGTTGGAAACAAATGACAATGACCTCTTCAACAAATGCGATAGTCACTTATGGCGATCCGAAGGTAATTAGAGATCTCGCAGCAAACACCAAGGAGTGGATATCTTGCAGCAATACATGTTTGAAGGGGAAATGATAACTAGAATGGCATGAAATGTTTTGATGTCATTCATGTGAAGGAAGATTATTATGAATGTGGTGATCATGATAATCTAATCATTGCTTCAACAAGAAAAGAAATTAATTTGCATGAATGCTCTTTGCAATTTGGCTACATTTAGGATGTTGATCTCATCTTGGAAAAAGTGGAAGGTGGGACAATCATTCATGATTTTGTGGATAAGGAAAGGGTAGAGAAAACACAGTGAGAAAAATTCATCATTTTTTTTTAGCGGATGTTTCCCTCGAGTGTGTTGTAACATTCCCTCATTTAAAGAGATATGGAAAATTATTATTGTAGAACTACTTTACTGTATCTCTAGGTGTAAGGGTAGTATCTTTGGAGTTGCATTTACCTGCTCGTGGTTTGTTTTATGGTGCTCTCTCATATTTGCAAAAGCTATAGGAACATTAAGAAATGAGATGCAGCTTGATCATCATCTATGAAGTTAATGGATGATAAGAATAATGAGCATTTTTGAGTCAGACAGAGTCATCAAGAGTTAACAAAATGACAATGCAAAAGGGAGTGTCTCTGTTTCAAGTGTATCTAGAAAAATATGAACTAGGTCTTCGTGATTTTTTGACAAAAAATAGAAAACAACAAAAGGAAAAAACCCAATAAATTTTGTGCAAACCCAGTTCGCAGTTTTTGAGAAATTTTCACTAGTCCATTGACAATCACAAGAGTGCAACAATGATTTTTAGCTTGAAGATGAGAGAAAATAGTGATAGAGATGTGCAATGGAAAAGGCTAAATAGGGTTTCTAAGAATGAAACTTCATTTCTCAGGAAAAGAAAGATGAAACCTAGAATGACCATAGAATTCAAAAAAACAAGTTTTCCCAGTAGAGAGAATGGTGAAGGCGTGGGTTTTGAAAACCCAAGAAAGAGTCTCAATACCTGTAAAATATTTACGACAGCCATAAAGAACAAGTTTTTTTCATATTTTTTTACAGAAATACATAGTCGTGCTACAAAATGTCACAAAATGGTGGAAAAGATGCCAAATCAAAATGACATGATAACCTACAGAAAAATGCTTGAGTATTTGTGCAAAGGATGCATAAGAGCAACAGAAGCAAGTAAGGAAAACCAAGATTTATTTATGATGCTACAAGAATGTTCGGGTTCGAGCTAATTTTTCTTCAAGAAATGAAATAGAATGATAGAATGCGCTAACAGAGAGCTTACCTTGAGCTTTCCTTAACATTTTGCCAGAAATTTTGATGAAAAAGAGTCATTGTGTGTTCAAATCTACCATGAACGAGCTCTAGACTGCCTTTGCATGAACCTTGGTGGCACTTCTAGCAGGGTAAAATGAAAAAAAGTGAAATGAATGAGTTTGGCCAAGGCTTTTCTCTTTAGGGTTTCATTTTCGCTAATATTGGTTGATGGGTAAAAGGTTTTTCCCTTTCTTTTAACTTTTACAATGCAAAATTAATTTCCCTTTGTATTCATTTTGTATTGACTCTCAAATTGAGATTAGTCGATGCTTTAATTTTTTGCACCAATTTGAAATGTAAAAGGAATTATTTAAGTGATGTTACTATAAATCACTTGTTTTAATGTTTTATTTATTGCAAAATAGAGCATGTGTCTTCAAAGATAGGAGGCTTTACCTTTTAAAATTAAGTCAAAGAAAGTTAGTTATGGAGCTTTATGACTTGTTACCAAGCATATAGGGTGGTTAAAGGAGGTTGGTTGACAAGTGCCAAGGATATAGAATGTTGTTTTGACCATTATGCAAACAATTGGAGAGAATGGAGGAGTTTGTTTTTCATCATTTTGAAGGCTTTTGGAGGACCTTGGAGCATTTTTGGGGTGATTTTATGGTTGGACATGGTCAAAGTTGACCTTTTCAACATATTGGAGCTCTTTTGAAGGAAAATCAGTTGCTACTTTTTAGGCTTTTTGGGGGCATCCGACCCCAACTGTTTCTAGAGCCTATTTTGATGGATCTTGTTGGGAGTTGGATATAGTCACTGGTGTGACTCATTTGTAATAAGTTCTAAGATGTACTTTTATGCTTAGTGACTACTTACAATCCTTTGGAGATTATAGCATGCTTTGTAACTCATTTTGGGTATGAAATACAGTGAAAGCCTTGGATGTTATTGATATGAAATATTTTCCTTCTTGATTATTGCATTATTGTGTATCCTCATATGATTGATCAAGTTATTTGTGAGGTGATTTTCATTTCCTCTTAACTTTGTCTCATTACTTTGATGCCTTTATGCAAAAGTGTGTTGCTACAAGTTGCAGATTGTGTCATAAAAATACAAAATAGCTTTTAGCAGTGGAGATATTTTTCCCTTTGAAGCTTGAGCTTTAAGACCTTTCTATGAAGTACTTATGCAAGAGCATACGATAATAGGTTGTGCAAGTTTGTTTTCTATCATTGCAAGCAAGTTCTTGCAAGCTGAGTTTCATAGTCCTGTTTAGTTTGGTGCATCACCATAGGAGTAGTTTTCATTTTAAGCTTTCTTTCTCCCTTTTCCTCAACAAAATCAGTAGTTTTAGGTGACACTATAGGAAGTCGGTCTTCTCCGAAGGTTGACCTCTTTTTACAAGTTACCCACAACTTTAGAGGTCTTCCCATGTTTCTTTGAAATGTTAGGTCATGCAGCTTAACATGTTAGATCCTACAGCTTAGTCAGGATGCAATTTCAGTAGACAACAATCACACAAGTCAAACCCCTTATCTAATACTTATTAGTTATAAGCATTTTTGAACTTCTTTTAGGAGTCTATCTCTTATTTCCCCTAGAAACACACCATACTCCCAACAAGTCCAAGTATCACACTTAAGAGCCTCATTAGCAACAATATTTGTAGAGTAGTTACCTTCCCTATAAACATGTTAAACTCTGTAGTAAGTGAAAAATTCCATGTGCAATTTACAATTATCCATAGTATCTCTTAATTCCCAAGGTACATCACTATCCCTTTTCAATATATCAACAATTTAAGCTTAGAGTCTCCTTCTAGGATAACTTTTTGGAAGCATAATTCTTTCAAAAGTTTAATACCTCCCCAAGCAGACATAGCCTCCACCTTATTGTTAGAGGAGACCCCAATATGTTTCCCATATAACTAACAATACAGTTCCCACGGTGATTCCTAATTAGACCTCCAACCCTTGCCATCCCAGGGTTGCCTTTAGAACAACCATCAAAGTTGAATTTAACCCAGTCCTTCTCAGGGGGAGTCTAAATAGTATTATTCCTTGATATATAATTAGACCAATTGACATTAGTGAGATCCTTTTCAAGGCCCCAAATTTGCTTAATTTCGATCTCCTTTATGAAGGGAGGAACTTGACTCCATAGATCTTTAATAATTTTGTGAGAGAAAGGGAAGAAGGACCAATTTTCAATAAACATTTTCATAGGAGGGGAAACCCATTCTATGAGAAACAAGGGAAGGAAGAAGGACTAAATTTCTCTTGAAAATGGATAGTGGAAGAACATATGCATAATTGTCTCTTCCTCCTCTTTGCAAAGAACACATTTGTTAACAAATTGGAACCCCCTTCTAACCAAATTAACAATAGTAAGTATTTTTCCATGAGAAGCAACCCACTAAAAGCAATTAACTTTAGGAGTTAGATTTTTTATCCAAACAATGTTCCATTGGAAGCTACTATTGGCTAATAAAGGTTTTTCTAATTCCACATAGGAATTTTTAACAGAGAAATAGCTTGAAGGGATCTTGGTCCACAACCACTCATCCTTCCTATCTTTAGAGAATAAGGTAGCCTCCCCTATTAATTGGTGAAGCCTTTGCACTACAGGAGCCTAGTTGTGTTGTCTATCTCCCCTTCGATTAGCTCCCATAAGCTGATTATTGAAGTTAATCCAATTAGGTTACAATCCATCCCAGTTAATATAACCAACAACCTACTTGCCACAAGTTATGATCAACCTTTATTTTAAAGGGTTGAGGTGATCAAAGGATGTGAGAGGGGGCCCAATGTTCCAAGCATCTTTCCAAAAGTTCATATCAATACCATTACCAATGTGTTTCCTAGCACCCATTTTAAGTACACTTCTGGTTTTAAGAAGGTGATTCCAAAAAATAGAGCCATAAGGAAAGTCAAAGGTACTAAGGAAGCAACCCTGGTCTCTGTTTCTAAGATATTTAGCTTTAAGAATCATAACCCAGTATTTGGCTCCTTCAATCAAATTCCACCCCAATTTGACAACAAGAGATTTATTAAAGAGTTTAATTCTCCTTATCCCAAGGCCTCCAACACTTTTAGGAGCACAAACTTTCTCCCACCCCACTAGTTCCATTATGTTTCTCTCCTCTATTCTTGACCACAAGAATCCTTTTTGGATTTGTTCAATTTTCTCAACTATAAAAGCAGGAATATTGAACAGGGATAAGTAGTAGACCAAAATATTTTGAAGTGAGGCTTTTAACAATTAGATCTTCCCAACTTGATTTAAGAGTTTTTTGTTCCCCCCAACCAACTTCTTTTGAATTTTCTCAATTATATGGTTCCAATAATTGCTATCACATTTTTTAGAGATCAAGGATAAGCATAAGTAAGCAGCAAAAAAAATAGCTTCCTAGCAACCCAATATGTGGACAACTCTATCTTTCACAATCTGGTCAAAGTTTTAAAATTATAGCTTACTCTTGTTGTAGTTGATATGTTGGCCAGAGGCACAAGCATAGTCATTCAAGATAGATTTCCAGTTACCAACTTCCTGAACCGAGGCCTCACCAAATAGGCCATGCAAACAATGTTTAACTTTTAAAAATAAAAAATAAAACAAATTTATAAAAATAATTTTATTGAGATGATACTTCTCCAAACAACTATTTTATGAATTAAATATATTAAAGTTATTCATATGAATGTGTAGTAATTACTATATTGCCCTCTTTTTAAAAAATAACATTCATTCCAAAATATATAATAATGTTTCTTATAAGTTTGCTTGCAAAGTTACTTCTTTGTAGGGTGTAGAATCAAAAAATGCATTTTTAGAAAAAAAAATTGAGTTCACATTAGTATATTTTTTAATATTTATTCAATCTTGGTCATCTTTGATTCTTTTGGAGTATGATTCATTCCTAGAAATTATAATTTGCAACATAGTTATACGTGAGTATCTTTCTCTTACTCATGTTTCAAAAATTTTATCATCCATGATGTTAGTGTATTATGATCCTATCCTTTGGACACAACATGTGGTAGCATCCCTCAAATTTGCACTTCATTTTTCATACTCGCTCTTCTCTCTTTTTCACTCTCAATGGCCCTAATTCACCTCCAATTGTAAAAGGGGCTAGTGTAATTATAAAATAAAAAATTTAATGGGAAATAAACATAAAAGGAAGAAGCCATAAGCACTTAAGATCAGAAAAAAAAAACATTAGGGAATTCAGCCCAATTAGGAGTAGAAACTATACATTATATCATATAATTCATTAGCTGAGCTCCATAGTTGAAACACATAATTATTTTGCACCTACAATTTCACATATTTCTCTCATATCTAACATTATTAAATCAATCTAGGGATCTAATTAAGTAGATCCCCTAATGTTCCACAAGAACAAATTTTCCCCATATATATCAAGTCATTGGTTCAACAAGGAGTTGTAAAGAATATCACTACATCAAACAAAATATTCACATGTGATTTGGATAGTAGTGCAATCATACAAACATGAGTACACTATATGGCAGACAACTATGTGTATTATTATCTTTGATAACATTGTCAAATAATATAATATCATCATATTTATCTTCCATGTTTCCCTATGTCTTATTCAACCTTTAGAAATATACAAGGTTCTCTTCCATCCTCTATATGTTATAGATTTATATTTCTAATACAATATTGACTTTATATTTTCTTTCTATTTGATCAAATGTATCATTATAATTATTTTAATATTTAAAAAGTAAAAGGAAACTAGGGGAGAGGGATTGACATTAGTGAACCCTAACATAGGGGTTGACATGGAATTGTATGTGCCACATTGGCACTAAAACATTATGTTTCCATGTAGGCTAGGATGTGGATAGTTTAAATCTTTTCTTTTAGCATTGTTATGGACCATCAAATACATACAAAATATTTTTTTTAAAATTTTTTTGGAGTAAAAAAGGATTGATTAGAAGTAATACATGTGGACCCCCTATTCTTGAACATCTTCACCTTACATGCTTAAATTAACCTGTTTTCATCATGCATATCTAGACATTTTAATCAAAATTGTGTGTATTTAAATAACATGACTCCACACCCAACTTCCATGTGACCACATTTACTAAGTGTACCTCCATACTTGCATGTATCAGATGGAGTGGAGATATGAAATGATAATTGATTCAATAATTTAGTAAACTATGTTAAAAAAGAAAGTAAAAGGGTTTACCAATTACTATATTACTCCCCCAAACTTATAATGCATATGCAACTAGATGGTATTCAATTTTATTATGTCTATTTCATGGATTATTTATAGATGCAATGGTTGGAAAAGGTGGGTATGGATAATCCTTCATATCCATTGAAAGTAATGGGTGATGAAGATGATTATGATACAAATAGTAAATTCTGACATAAGTCATTTACTCAACATTGATGCAAATAGGCTTATGAGGTATGTGTAAAAAGAATGTGGAGGCCTATTTGATGGTCATATTCAATACATTTACCCATTTGGAATCAAATTTAAGGGAAGGTCCTCATAGCAGACTAAGGAAATGATCCATTTTATGTATTTTGTTGTATTTTGGTTTGGTGTATGTTGTGTATTAGTTAGTCTACTATTATGTGTTCACTATTTATGATGGAAATTATTTTTTACACCTTACTAGGATTATAATTTTTAATAAATTAATATTAATTATCTTGAAATCCATTATATGTAATCAAGATTTTCAATGTTTTTGAAATACATTGTAAATTTGGATTCATTTTTAGTTATCTTGAAAGTTATAATAATGGTTGCCACATTGATGAGTTAAATATTTGTTTTATTAGCCTTTAGTTGAAAACTTGACTAACTATTGAGTTTGAAATATTTTCTTTTCTTATTTGTTAATTTATTTTACTATTTGTAGAATGATACATCTCCAATAATTTTAATTGTATGAAATTCTACCATCCATTTTTTTCTTATAAACATAATTACATGTAATCTCTTTGTACTTTATAACACATTCATTACTTACGGAATTCTAAATCGCTTTAAATTTTATATTATAATGGTGCATGTAATATGTGTTTTCTTGCATTAAAAAACAAGTTAACATGAATACTTAGCATAAAAATTTAAATCTTTTGTTTGACCATCACTGTGACCTATCAAACTTAAACTATAAATTGAAATGTTTAGATATATCAATTACTACATGTTATATTGACCCATACACTCCTAATTGGTAATCAAAAAATTAAATGTTTATGAGATATATTAAAAAGTAGGATTCACTCTTGATTATCTTAAAATCCCTAATAATGGTTTCTACATTACTAAGTTCAATGTTGCTTTGGACCTATAGTCTTGTTGCATTAGCCTTTAAATGAAAACATTACTAACTCTTGAGTTTCAAATATTTTATTTTTTATTTGATTTATATATCTTTGTATTTAGAGAATGATGTCTCTAAAAATATGATTTAAATAAAAATCTACCATCCCCTTGGTTGTCTTTATGAAAACAATTGTATGTTCTCTCTTTTTTGTTTTGTAACACATTAAGTACTTATGAAATCCTAAATTCCTTTATATTTTATATGGGTGTGGTGTATATAATATGTGGTGTCCTACAAAAATTAAATAAATTGATATTAACACTTAGCCTACAAATCTAAATATTATATTTGACCATCACTTTGAGCTACCAAACTTAAGTTATCTTTTTTTAAGTAGTATATATAAACAACCTCTACTCACATATGCATTATTATTTGGAAGAAATTAATGTGGTTTGTGGGACTTTGTGTAATGTTTTAAATACAATGGACTATATTGTGCGATGGTGCTATCATTTCATATTTACATTCATATTATACAAGTATGAAGGTGTGCTTATAATGCAGGGTACTCCCCTTACAGATCTTTGGCCAACAAAAACAACAAAGAAACACTAAATGAGAATGCAAGAGAGAACCAGTCTTTGTTTATTACTGTAATAAAAATAACATTACATTGCTACATTCACCCTCATATGGGCCTTCTTGACTTCACAGTCTACTAATCTTCAAATTGGGGCTAACTCTCCTTCAACCTTCATTCCTTCGCAGTAAGAAATCTACTTGATCCTCCTCCCTGCTATCCCCCTCTCTGGTTCAATGTATTTTTCCTTTCTGAGCATCCACGGCCTAGGGTTTCTACCCACATTCCATGCATTTTTCTCTTTTCCTTCTTGTCAATAGAATCTACATTAAAGTCTGTTTTCCATGTTTTCCTTAGCACCACCATCCACTTCCTTGTAGCATTCATGTTCATGTAACCTTCGCTCATCATCTGCGCCATCATCTCATGCAACCACCGACTAGAAGAATTGTGTCGTCTGTCATTAAAACTTGACCATTTTCTTTACCGTAATACCACACAATACCACTCCACCGTAGTCCATCCAAATGACCATCATGGTGTCACGAGTTACCACTATACCATAGCCCCCTTCATTGGACAGTTTTGGGGTTGTGGTTTCTATACCACCATACTGTAGACTCCTTCATCGAATGTCACGGGGTTGTGGTTTTTCTCCTCCCTCATACTATATGCCATCTTTGGAGTAAGGCATAATCCCTATCATGGACTTTTGAAGCCTCGTCACTTCTCCCCTTTCGAGGTCGGGGTTCAGGGTTTCCCCAAACCATTTGCACTACTTCAACACTCACGCTAAGGTGCAAGCCATAACTCTAAAGCCCAATGTTTGATCCCTTCAAGAATGAGTAAGAAACAAGCCCAAGTCTAAAATCCGATAAGATTGTGTAGAAAAATGACTAAGGCCAACTTCTCTGGAAAGTGAAAAGAGATATGTCCAAGGCCTGAAGACCGAACTTCTGGAAATCTTCTTACTTAGCAACTCAAATCAACTAGCCCTTATTCAAAAGAAATATCACCTTTGTTTTTGGTTGATGTGAGATTTCCCTTACACCTTGGGTGCTCCTAAATTAGACACCTAGGGTAGAAAAGAAATGTTTCATGAGTGAAACTCATAAACATTTTTATACCCTATGTCTATCTTGGATCCACCTTTGCTCCATGTTCATTGGAAATTTTCTATTCTTCTCATCCTACACCTTCACATTAGTTTTCCCTTTCATCTTTCCTCCTTTTCTCATCCCCATGGAATATAGATTATCAAACTCTACCTCTCACCGATGTGCTTTATCAAAATGAAACAAATCAATGGTATTCACACCTTCTTCTTACACATAACATGTGTCTTGTATTACCTTTCTTGCTGCTATACCTTCTTCATCTTTTTCCTTGTCTTCAATGCAACTTGTCACTCTATTGGTGCCTTTAGAAAGACAATCTACTATTGCAAACTGATTTTCTACACCCAAAACAATGTTAGAATAATAATTGTGTGACTCATCATCCACCTTCTGCAACAAGTATTCAATTTCTTCTATTTAAGGGAATCTTCACCTTCATCATTCTCAAACAAGGAATCATCAGTAACTGGGACAACTTCACATTCACATCTTGCTCATCACTCTCACCTATCTCCAACACATCTACTACTGCAACTACATCCTTATTCTCATTATACAAAGCATAAAAATCTGAAATTACCTCATTGTCTTTAGCTGCAACCTTTGTGCTAGCTGAAATTTTCTCACTCCACTCTCTTTTGATTGCTTCCAATTGCATTAGAAAATCATCCTCCTCACCTTCATCCTTTTTCTCCAACTGTTTCAAATCATTAACCAAAAAAATTCCAACCTTGATACATACCTTGCCTCCTCTCTCATCCAATGGCTTCGACTTATGATGAACTCCATCCTTTGTCAAACTATCCATCATGAACAGCTTTCCTGTCAAACTACCATGGTCTACCCAACAAAAAATGACAAACATCCATTTTCATAACATCACACAATACTTCATCATAACAACTTCCAATCTTAAATCTTACCATACATTGTTCATTTACTAACACCTTGTGATCATCCTACAACCATGATATCCTATACGAATGCGGGTGCCTCTTTCTTTCCAATTGCAACTTCTCAACCACCTCTATAGAAATAAGATTATCAATACTACCACCATCAATAATGGCATTACAAAATTTACCTTTGCATTTGCATCTTGCTCTTAACAAACATCTTCTTTGAATTAATTTATCATCTTCATCCAAGAGGGTTCTCCTCACCATCAAAGTCTCACCATCTTCCGCTTCTTTGGAATGTGTTGAGTTTACATCTTCTCCATTTATGTTTGTTGTTCTATTCTGATTTTTAGTTCTTCTCCTTGGTCTTTCCTCTTCATGAGGAAAGTCATGTGCTCTGTGACCCTCTTCCCCACATCTAAAATAAGTTATTTTGTAATTTCCTCTTTCAAATCCTCTACCTAATCTTTCTCTTCCTCTAAAATTTTGATCACGGAACTTGCTTGAACTTTCACATCTTTCATCATTTCTCTCCTTAATGTCTCTAATCTATTGTTCATCCTCTTTTTATTGCACATAAGCTCTATCCTTTCCTTTTTTTATATTCTCAAACCTCTTGTTCATCCTTTCTTCTATCTCCAATGCTATTTGATAAGTATCTTCCATTGTCACAACTCTAACCAGTGTCATCTCCTCTTGTATACCCAACCTCTAACCATTAAGGTATCTTGCAACCTTCTCCTTGGTTGCCTCTAAATGTCCAGTTCTAATGAGTATTTTGTGTACTCCTTTACTGTCTTGCTTCCTTGCTTCAAGCTTTGCATTTTTTTAAGCAATTCCAGCTCATAGTCTACTAGAATGAATTTCCTTTTCATTTTCTCTACCATTTTTTCCCATCTTGTAATTTTCTATTTTCCTCTTCTTCCTCTTTCTAATTGGACCTCTCTCCACCATATTGAGGCATGTCCTTTCATTCATGTCTTGGAAAATCTCACTTTATCAGGGTCTTATATCTTTTCAAATTCAAAATACTCTTCCATCTCATTAAGCCAATCTACTAATTCCTCTAGATTCAGACTTCCATTAAACATAGGCACATCCATCTTTGGTCTCTTCTCCATTTTTTTTAAATCTTTTAGCAGTGGGTCATTTGCAACTGCTGCAATTTCCTCTCTTTGCTTAGTATATATTCTAGCATTCTTTGTGCTTTCATCTTCATCATCACTTCCTAGGTCTCTCATCCTTGCAAATCCTCTCCTTATCTCATTTTGTAGTGTTTCATCCTGCCTTCTTAAGGCTCTAAAATAATCATCTCTCACAAAATTATCTCCTCTTCCTCTACCACGATGGGCTCCTCTTGCATACATTTTCTCCAACACCCACAACACAATCCTAGTGCAACTACCTCTCTTCAGCAGTCTGTTACACACTTAGGATCAACTTGCTCTGATACCACTAATACAGGGTACTCCCCTTATAGATCTCCAACCAACAACAACAACAAAGAAACACTAAATGAGAATGCAAGAGAGAACCAATTTTTTTTATTACTATAATAAAAATAAACATTACATTGCTACATTCACCCTCATATGGGCCTTCTTGACTTCACAATCTACTAATCTTCAAATCAGAGCCAACTCTCCTTCAACCTCCATTAGTAAGAAATATGCTCAATCCTCCTCCCTGTTATCCCCCTCTTTGGTCCGTTGTATTTTTCCTTTCTGAGCATCCACAATCTAGGGTTTCTACCCACGTTCCATGTTTTTTTCTCTTTTTCTTCTTGTCGACAAAATCTGCATTAAAGTTTGCTATCCATTCTTTCATTATCATCATCGTCCACTTCCCTGCAGCATTCACATTCATGTAATCGTCACTCATCATCTGTACCATCATCTCATGCAACCATCGACCAGAAGATTCACGCCAAGTTTTTCATTAAAACTTGACCGTTTTCTTTACCGCAATATCACACAATGTCACTCCATCGCAGTCCATCCAAATGACCATTGCAGTGTTGCAGTTTACTACTATACCGCAGCCCCCCTCATCGAATTGTCATGGGGTTGCAGGTTCTATACCGCCATACCACAAACTCCTTCATCAAATGTCATAGGGTTGTGATTTCGCTCCTCCCTCATATTGTCTACCATATTTGGAGTAAGGTGTAAGCCCTATCACCGACTTGTGAAGCCTCATCACTTCTCCCCTTTTGAGGTCGGGGTTTGAGGTTTCCCCATACCATTTACACTACTTCAACACTTACACTAAGGCGCAAGCCATAACTCTAAAGCCTGATGTCTGATCCCTTTAGCAACGAGTAAGCAACAAGCCTAAAGTCTAAAGTCTAATAAGACTGTGCAGAAAAATGACTAAGTCCAACTTCTCTAGCAAGCGATAAGAGATACGTCCAAGGCCTAAAGCCCTAAATTCTAGAAATCTTCTTACTTAGCAACTCAAATAAACTAGCCCTTATTCAAAAGAAACATCACCTTTGTTTTTGGTTGATGCAAGATTTCCCTTACACCTTGGATGCTCCTACATCAGCTTAATAAACCTGGTTACCTAAGACCTAAATGTGGAGTCATGCAAGTTGAATGTAATTATATTTGATTAAAATGTGTAGTTTTGCATGATGAAGACAAGTCGATGTGAACACATAAGGGGTATATATTGTTTAGGAACAAAGGGTCTACCTATTTGATGGGCCAATATTATGATGGAAGGAAATATTTAAATTGTTCAGCTCTCTTGTTATGTGGCAATATAAATATTTAGTTCCAACATTGCATATACATTACCATCTTAGCCCCCAAAGTTAGGGTGGACCACTATCAAGCCCTTCCCTTATGACCCAACAAACTCAATCTCATAATTTAAGTCTTTACATAGTAAATAAAATGAAGGTCTTTCAACAAATTTATAATTTAACAATGTTGTAAGGTAAACTTTCATATCTGTGTCACACTTTTATAAAGGAATAGCCAATACAATTACAGTTTTTCATTGTAATGGTGTAATATATAATATTACCCAAGGTGAATAGATGACTACAAATACAAAATGAAATTTATAACTTGAATTTGATAATTATACTTTAATGTTGGAACAAAATATTAGCTAGGGTGCTAGATTTTTAACCACCTATGAGTGGAAGTTATATTGTTCATCTTTTGTTCCACCATTAGTAGTAGAAGTTGGATTGCATACTTATAAATAATTTACTGTATCTAACTCCACATGAGTAATACCAAAATAACCTAGCAAACACATGAACTACAAATTATGTGACAAGAGGAATTTATGAATATTTAACTAAACAATAGCCCAAATTTTAGTCTTACTAATGAAATATTATTAAACAAGTCCATATCTATCTCTAATAAAAAATTACGTATAGATTGGATGTCATGAACAACCATAACCTAGGAGGGTATATATATGCAACAATATTAATAGGGTTGGGATATAGTATGTTTGTGTTGTAAATAGCCCTATGCATTTTATTAAACATTAAACAAACATAACCTAATGCTAAAGTAAAGATGTCATAAACAAGAAAATACAACTCTTATTGAAATTACAAATGAACAATGTAGTAACCATTGTGTCATCAACATAGAAGATATACACTAAGGTGTGTTGACCTTGGGTTGAATTACCAATCAAGCTGTAACTATAACTAAATGGTCATTATGATTAAACAATAATAGATATACACTTGATAATATAATAGGTAGAAAAATGTTGCCAAAAAAGCATCTTTTATTATGTATATATAACATGGTTTAATATCCATCTATAATTTAAGCTAATTTTTACCAAGCTTTCCTATGTGTTCTATATTATCAAGATATGTTGATTATTGGTATCAACCATTTTATTTTGAGTGTAACTTGAAATACTAGACAATATCCATTATCTTATTAAAATATAGTCTCTAACCACCCACTATAAGAGACACTATTATCAACAAAATTTTAATTCACACCAAACATGTATATCCTTACCAAAAAATCATTTTAATTTTAATTCCTATCAAATGTAGATATACAAGCATAATCTAAACTTGCAATAAATATAGCATTTTCAAGCATCTATAAATATGAAATTAAGAAAATGTAAACCAAAGGAAATGGATGACATATATAATATAAATTTACAATTGTTAATATTGTGGTAGATAGTAAGCTAGAAAAAACTATACTAGCTTGTGGAAAATTTTTATATGGGGTTGTAGAAAGAAGCTAGGAATGTCATCCACTAAACTTATTGTAGGTTATTTGTTCACTTTTATTTGATTGGATGATATTCAATTGTGTTGCATTATGTCTTTGGACAATGTCATGAAGTTAGTATTCAACTCCAAGTATGTGAAATAGAGGAATTAATGGATTGGATTTGATTTTTTTTAAATATGTTGACAAATTTGGATTCATTTTATTGTATTGTTGTTATTTACCCTTTCTCAAAAATTTCATGGCTTGATTAATGACTTATAGATTTGTTTTTATGGTTTTAGACATTCATGGTGGAAATGACCAATTGTTGGGAAAATATTATTTCGAAGATATTATATTCATGTTGAGATTTGGAACACATTAAGTTTCTTTGATGGGCCAATTGGTACGTCATTTTGTTATAAAATGATTATAACTTTATATTACAGGGTGAAGCCACAATCGTGGCTTACAATTTGATGGAGGAAGGAAAACTAAGAAAAAATGACCCCATGGCAAAAAACTTGGTTTTAGGGGTTCAAATGAACCTATAAGTTCAACCGAACCAAAGAGGGGTTTGACCGAACTAGGGTTTGAACAAACCTATTTAATTACTGGGCCCACATTTCCCGCCTAAAAAAAAAGGAAAATTCATATTGAGGGGGGTTTGATTGAACCATGGTTCGAATGAACCCTGGTTCGCTAGAACCCTCCTAGTTCTAGCGAACCCCCCTTTTCTCTAATTTTTGACCGTGTTCACAAAAAAAACCTATTTTTTTACGGTTCGAAGCTCAAGTTGAGGATGAAAATGGAGGAATCTTTACAAACCCAACTGGAATCAGGTAGTCCTCAGAATGAGCTATCCAACGAATATAAATTTAATATGTTTTGGTTTTATTATGTACTTGTTTTTTTTGTTTTATTAAACATAGGTTTTTCATTGAAAATGAAGGTCTTTGTTTTGCACATATGGAAAAATAGTAGATTATCAAAAAAAAAAAATTTAAAATATGAGTGCACCAGATATTGAAGTCCTTGATCCAACAAAAAAATAATAATTGAATTTTGATATATACAAAAAAAAGTTATGCGTTATACGGTCGCGCTATGTCTGAATTGTAATTGGTTTGACTTTGAAACTTTATTAAAGAAAAAATATTCAATAAAAAACTATCTAACCAAGTGGAAGCACTAGATATCGGAGTTACAAATCTAAATTCGAAAGAATTAGAATTTTATCATTCATGGAAAAAAAAAGTTATGCGTTATACGGTGTGCTTCACTTTTTTAAAATGTTGTTTTTTGAAAAAATCCAGTTTTCGTGGGAGATGGAAAAAGAAGTACAATTTGATTTCAAAAATTTTGAAAAAAATATTTTTAGAATCTATAGACAAAATGTGACGAGACTCTAGTTTGCATCATTTTCAAATTCCTCATGGTTTAGCTACTATAGGTGCCTGAATGTGAAGATTTAGTTAAAAATAATAATTTCAGTGTCCAGTTTGGCCAAAAATTGTAAACCACTATTGTGGGATCACCCAGCCTTAATTTATGACTTACAATCATATGTGTCATGCCAATTTTGTAGAGAAAGAATGTACACAATTTATATCATTATACATCATTCACAATGATGTTTATATAAACTCTTTCTACCTATTTTGATAAAATATATTATATTCATTAAACATTTTAAAACCGAATAATGATATCATCCATTGTGATAAATATTTGAACCTTACAAGTCAATTTGTAATTGAATAATTGATAAATATATTAATGTTATCACATTTCCACAATCCATATTGATTTTTGCTAGATGATTTCTGGATTTGATTGTGTAAGAATTTTTGCATCAACGTTTCGGATCACACTCCGTGATCCATCATCCATGATCCATTTTTCTCCTTGAGCTCCCAGCTATCCTAATGACAGATCACAAAATGTGATCCGAAACGTTGATGCAAAAATTCCTACACAATCGAATCCAAAAATCATCTAACAAGAACATATATAATATTTTAACATATTTTAATTTTCCAATTAATTAGTGATAGATCCCAATTTATCAATATCTATTACCAATCATAGGACCCCACACTGCTATGAAACCCTCTCCACTATATATAGTAGACAATGAAAACTCTTATTTTTCATAATATTAAATGTGCCAAAAATAACTTGTCATTGTTCGCCCTTTTTGGCTTTGGTAAAAGAAGCAATTTTTGTTTCTTACACCTCGATTATAGATCAAAAGTCTCATCTTATTGATCTTTCAATCAGATGGAGAGTGACATTGAGTTGATTGAGTTTGATCAGTCTTGAACGTTGAAGACTGACTTGTTTTTTATTGGATTAAAGGGTGCAAATGATAACACAATAATAGTGCAGTCTTAGAGTGCAAGCACTGTCAAACAGCTATAAACAATCAATGTTGTTGACTGTAAAACAATTACTTCTGAACAGTATTGACAGCTAAGCACATACAGTCACTGCTGTTGACAGTCATAATAAGAGGAGGTTTGGTTGAAGTGAAGAATGGACTATCTTCTGGTCACCAAGTACAGAGATGACTTTGTTTTTTCATATAAGTGAATGAATCTCAGTCATAAAGTGTTGCAAGTAGATAAAAGCAGGTGATCTATCAACTCCATTGGTACTGTTTGTCACGGTATTCATCAGAAGAAGGGGGTAGATAAAGTCAAGTTACGAATTAGAATCTTGCAAGTTGAGGGTCGGTTCACAAGAATCAGAACATATGAAAGTCAAGCAGGATCTAGAGTTGGGATAAGGTGGCAATAAATGTTTGACAAAATCAGATCAGAACCACTTTTGTCGGTGCATTTGAGTAATGCAACTAAAAATTGACAAGTATGATTAAATTGTTTTATTTTCTAATATTTTCAGTTGAATTCATTCATCTGATTTCAATAAAAGATCTAATTTTAATAAAGGAAACGTAAAGTGTAAGAATCGAGGTTGTATTAGGATTAGAAAAAGAAATGATATAATTAGAAGAAGATTGATTGATTCAATGGTTAGAGGAGGTTGAGAAGATGACAAAATGAAGTGGGTTGATAAAATCATTTTTTAAAAGATTCTTTCTTACAACATTTAAAGGTGTTGAAAAAGGTGTCTCAAGCTTGCATCGTAATGTTTCATAGCTATTAATTAGTTTTATTTTTATTTTTTTGTGTTTTCACATTAGAAAGATGTCATCTCATTTTGAGGTGGCATTCTTGGCAACATGTTGATATTTTGAAATGTATGTAAGAAGTGGTAAGAGGATCTAACGTCATCATGATGTGTAAGAGCATC
This sequence comes from Sequoia sempervirens, assembly GCA_007258455.2. Taxonomy (NCBI): domain Eukaryota; kingdom Viridiplantae; phylum Streptophyta; class Pinopsida; order Cupressales; family Cupressaceae; genus Sequoia; species Sequoia sempervirens. The sequence continues at coordinate 162,223,229 of VDFB02075321.1, read as the reverse complement.
TTACAACATTGTAAGATGCGAGTTGCTTATGACAAATTCTATGATGAATAAGAGCATGATTATAGGGGAGTTATATTGGAATCTTGACCAATATTATAATGCATCATAATACATCTTTGAATGAGAATAATGGATCCAAAATGGAGCATCTAATTTGATGAGTTGGTTATGACAGATTAGGATGACTAAAAGCATCTTTTAGTACTATCATGTTGACCTATCATGGGAGTTGGCATTGAAATTCTTCGTTGAGATTTAGGTGCCATTTTTTGGGGTGTTATTCTCCCATGGTTTATGGTTTTCCATTTGTGGTTTCCAAATTTTTATCTTCTATATATTGGTGTCAAGGATGAAGATCTAGTGTGATATAATTTTGCAGGGGGTTATGCTACTAAAACTTATCTAGAATTGTATTGGATATTATTGTGTGAAGGATTATTGATGTACTATAACCATATTGAGATTATGAATACATCGGTTTGAGATCTAGAGGTTAATTTTTTTCCAAAAGGGTTCCCCATGATAAAGAGCATGTCATTATGGTATCCTTTTTGTGTATATTTTCTTCTAGAACTACTAGATTATATTTTGTATGCATTTTTCTCCTTATTGATTAGTGTAAGATATTTTTCCCTATCAACTTTCTTTCATAAGGTATCCTTTATGATGTGAAATTATCCCATGAGGTGTGAAGTTATGGGGCATGGTAATTTTTCATATAGGTGCATTGGTATCATCTACCCTCATAACCATGTCATCTATACTTGTTGGCAAAAAAGACCTATGGTTGTTGAAACCTCCCTTCAAAATTATAAAACTTGTCAAATCTAAGAAGAGGGGAAAATGGGATTTTAATGACACATTTGGAAGCTTTCCTTAGTCAAGCCTCCAATAGCATGTTTCAACTTAAAGTAGTTGAAAAGATGTAGGTGTGTGACCCTATGTGCAAGTGTCTAGAGTTGTGACTATAGATGTAGGTGTGTGTAATAGCAATGGTGTATGCCTTAAGGTAATTAGATTTCCACAAATATCAATATCATGGATTGTGGAAATTTGATGCCTTTAATCGATACCTTTCAAGGGAGGGAATTATCTTACAAATCTAAACAACTATAGGTGCTCAAGATCAAACTCTCAAAGAAAGTTGTAGACCTCACCTTTCTAAAAGGATGTAGGGATGTCTAGTATGAGGCGTCTTCCCTCCCTCCATTATCTTTTCCCTTACTGGAGGGCCTACTTGGTCTCTGCTTTCCCTCTCCTCTCACTTTCATCTCCCTCTATCTTTATTGGGATCATCACCTTGTAATTTGTTTTCCTCTTCCCTCTCATGGTCATTTATCTAGGTGATCCTTAGTCATTTTTATTACATTTCAACTTAGTCCTTTCCCCCTTCTTATTTTATAGGCCTCCCTTGTTTTAATTTTGCATTGCATTCTCATACAAGCATCTTGTCTTTTGCGGTCTATTGTTTTCAATCTTTGAGGCGTATTCCCTAGATTTTGTCTTTCTAATATTTTTTCTCTAGTAGTTGTCTTGGGTTATTGAATGGTTTGTCATTTTGAGGCTTCTAATGGGTATGCACTTCTATTTATTGCATATTGTTTAGTAGGTTTGTTTGGTGTGATCTTGTTTTTTTGGATTTTTCTTCTTTTATTTTTTGTTAATTGTTGAAATGGAAGAAAATAGGTGACCCTAAAATGGAATGTGGGAAATGTGGGGATATGCACCTATCTTCCTTATTTCATTAGGAAAAAGAGATCCCCTAGGGCAAGATTGACTTTCAACCCTTACGTGAGTCAATATTAATGGAGATCTTATTTTTTTCCTTATGATTAATGATGGGGTAAATCAACCTGAAGTGCACTTTTGGGAGATGAATGAAAAATACCAAATGAATGCAATTATGCAATATAACACTTGAATCATCAATTTAAAACCTTAATGTGACATAATCCAAAAAGTTCCAGTAGATTTGAGAGGGTTATGATTTTATGCACATATCATCAAAAGCCTCTGTTGAGTGTCCTCCTAGGACAGTTTTTCCCTAGGGCAAATGGTTCTTGCTTCAGGGGTTCAAAATATTCTTTCACATTCCTCTTCTCTTGGATCTACACTCTCGATTCCTCTAGGTTTCACAGTCGGAAATTCAGAATTACATTTTGAAAGTGAGTTTTTGTGGCTTGACAAAAATGTTGACAACTTTGCAAAATTGCACTTTTGATCAATCTTCAATCCTTCTTCAACCTGAGATCTGCAACACACACAAGAGGGAAAAAAAATATGGTGAATGGGGGTTTTCCTTGGTCAAACCTCGTTTTGATAATTAAACCTTTAAATGAAATGAAACATGAAAGGAATGATTAATGAACACTTGCTATGTCGCAACTCACCAAACCCTTGAAGGACTGGAACTTAACACATATCTCCATGGTCTTGATCTTGCATGAAATGGCTTGATTGGGTGTTGATCTTGATGCTTGAATCTTGACTTGAAAGCTTGAAACCTACAACACAATGTTAGCTCCAAAAACATTCATGAATAAAGATAACTTTGACATGATGCTTGAGATCTTGAATGTTGCAACAAATGATTGAGAAATATTCTCTTGAACACCTTTGACAATGATCTTAGCTCTTGAGAAATTTTGGATAATCTTTCTATCTTGCTTCTCTAGTTTTGAATTGATAAAAAGACCTTGTATTTATAGGTAATTTTCTAATTTCCCAAAAATTAAACATTACAAGCCGACATTTTTTTTTTAATCAAAAGGCTAGTGCCTATATATTTATATTGATATATAAAAGAAAATTACCTTATATTTTGTCATAATATTACCCCATCCAGCTCAGAACATATTCTACCCCATAGCTTTATCCCCATCCCTATTACAAACTTGAAAATACCAGACATATTTGAATGCATTTTGTCTGTACAACTTATAGCCTTCTATCATATATTTTTTCGAATAAACCCTATTTATCCTGATGCATCAAAATCTCATAGTATAACATTTCTTCTTCTACAAAATTCACTTCCTTTGTTTCTAAACTTTTTGAAGCAATTTAATTCAATCCCTTTTATTTTTTGACAAAAATATCATATCATCTTGCACCCTATTCTTCCATCATCATAGGGTTTTCATTTTCCCCCTACTCTTCAACTATAATGCCATCTTCTAGAAGAATTTGTGGAGTATCATTCAGGTTTAACACTTGGCCTTCATACATAACAGCATTGTGCCCTTGTTCTTCTACCGCCACTGGAGTATTGAGTTGGTCATTCTGGATATGAACACTATTCTAATCCTGCAATACCGGCATTTCAGCCTACATTGGAGGATCATGCACATGTCCCAAGAGTACCATGATAGCCTGCGTAGTTACTTTGGTTCTTTTTGTTAAGTCATCATCAAATTCTACAGCATACCTTCGCAGAACATTTAGCATTATGTTGGAATTCCGTAGAGAGAGCAATTTGTTGATTACTACAAAAAACTTCTTGAATGTTGTTCAGTTCAATAAGAAGTGTCTCAGAAACAGGACTCCAACATATCCCTATCCCTTCCATAGATTATGTGACATGCTTTGGAGAAAACACCACTTGGCAGAAAATCCTCATTCACAACTTTATTAAGGATCATTTCCACAAGCCTTACATCTTGAAGAAAATCCAATAGGTTTGAAACAAACATAGACAGAATTTGTGATGGATATATTACCCGTTTCGCTTCTGGATCCAAGATTTCTTCACCAATTATCCTTTTAATATGCTTAGTAAGTGTTGCACAATGATCTCTGAAGATTAAATGAAGCTCTGCATCTCCTATTTCCTCTGCAATCGGCATCTCCCATTCATTGACTGGCATGAAGACTTTGTAATTGCGAGGGTAAAACTCCATCAGCCTCCTTCTACACTTTTCACAGAGCGGATTTTGAACTCTCAACTCACCACTATTGGACAAATTTTGTGAACTCATAAAATCTATTCTCTGAGCGCTCTAATCAATCAAATAGCTTCTTGTAACAATGTGCAACCTTTCCACAAATTTATTTCTCATATCAAGGCTGAAAATAACTCTTAGAATGACAGCTATGAAAACTTGTCCAACATGTACCTTTGCATGAATGAAATCATTACCAAACACTCCTCTTTAAATAGAAAGAAAATTATTAACAGACACTCTATTTTTGATAACCATTATTTGAAATAAAGCTATCTTTTGCAATGCCCAGCCTCCGCAAATACATTCTCTAAACTTATTAATGCCTTTTTTTATAAATCCAAGTCACTTCATAGCAAACTGTACTTTGAATGATTAAATCACACCTCCAAATCGCACATTTAAAAAAAATGTGAGTTCTCATGATTTTTGACATCTATAACCTGCACAGGACAAAATATTAGCAAAAACGAAGGTTGAATCTTACAGCATGAGGTTTGATCACAGTTGATGGTTGTGTTGGGTGTACTTGAACAACATATTTTGTACGCCTTAACTAATTCACCTGAAGGTTAACCATTAAAGGAACTAGTACTTCGGCGTACATCCTTTCATCCATATAAAAGCAAATTATGACACGAGTTGATTCCCATTGTACATTTCTGATGGCATGTATTCAAACTCCATCACTAACACATATGAGTTATGATTATGCAACTTAACAAAAGCTACCTTGATTGTATGACATATGTAAATTCATCACCATATTTGTTCTTCTTAATGTCTTCCACCTGGTTAGGCTTTTCCACTTGTCAGTTGATTTTCAAGTAGGAAAGAATTGGTACTCTTAACATAGAATTTTGGAAATTTGACCTTTGTTATGCCTCTATACATTTTTTTTCCTTGACACCACACAGCTGTCAATACAGTTGCCAAATGGAAATTGCATTTAAAATAAGAAAAGAGCCTTAGTCAATTGCTCTATTACACATCACAAGAGATTTGATTTGCTTTACTAAACACTTTGCATTCAAAAGATGTACCTTTGACATATGTCACCCAACACACAAATTGCTTCCTTAATTGGAATGAACCAAAATTCCAGTTAGACTCAGTGTATATGTAACAATATGTTGCCACTTGGCAATTGGAACTGAATTAAGATCTGAAGAAAATAATTTACTATGCTATCCAAACCCGATATCACTTACTCAACTTGCAAATTTCAAAAAACCCCACTATCTCCAACATAATCTTTCCTTAAAATCATTACAATAGACAGTTTAAATACCCTTGTGTTTTAGTGATAACAGAGTATTTCAAAGTGCATTTTACTCAGAATTAAAATGCCTTTATCATACATAAAAACCCACATGAAACTGTAGCTAGATTCTTGAATCCTTTCCCTATTACCTCTGCACCCAAACTCTAACTAATCTCATTGTGATTTTTCTACAATTCACCTTCATTACTAATGAGATTACACAGATTTTTATTTGTATTCTTGCAATCAATTACATGAATTACTAATTCTTCCCCCTGTTCTACTCCCATGTTTGCCAAGAAATTTTCTAGTCTATTTCCTTCTCTATATATATGTAAAATCTGATACATTCTAGAATTTTCCAATAGAGACCATACTTGCTTCAAGATATATTGAAGGTGTCAGTTGAGTATTTTACGTTCTTTACATGCATTTAGTATCATTAAAGAATCTCCTTCAATCTACAATTTAACAATTTTTAACATACTTGTCATTTTTAATCCATACAAAATTGCACTAGCCTCAGCTACATTGTTTGTACCATTTGAAAGCTTGATTGATTTTTCCATTAAAACTCTACCCATGTGATCTCTAATGACCACCCCTGCACTAGCTTCACCAGGATTACCTCTACTAGATCCATCAAAATTTAACTTAAACCAACCTTGAGGTAGAGGTTTCCAAACTACCTTTTCCTGATCCACCTTATTCTGAGGTAATTGAAGTTTACTCCCATTAAATGGCAGAGCAATTTGAGACCACTTACACAGCAATGTTGAATCCCAATCTGTAAATGCAACATCTACTCTTTTTATCTGATACACATAATTTTTGACTACCTCAGATATATAAGTTTCTAACCCAATCAACATGCTTTCAACAACACATTTCTCTTTCCTAAATATACATTTATTTATGGCCCACCAAATTTCCCACACAATCATTGCTGGAATAATTCTCCATATGCAAGCAAAAAAAGAATTGTTAAACAAACATGGCCAGCTAGAGAAAATATCCCATAATTTGTTAGATAAAGGCGCACACCAGTTCAATTTTCTTTGAACAAAAGACCAGCATGCTTGAGCAACCTCACACTCCACAAAGAGATGATTTATATCTTCAAAATGCTTCTCACATAAAACACATTGAAATGGATCTGCAATTCCCAATTTGGATAATTTATCACTTGTCAGAATCTTATTCTTAATTGCAAGCCATGCAAAACAACCATCTTTAGGAAGAACCATGGAATTCCAACAAAATGTGTAAGCTCTTTGATACCCTATCTGCATTACATTTTTTGAAACTGCTTTATACCCATCTCTGACTGAATACTGACCAGATTTAGAGAATTCCCACCTTAACTTATTATTTTCATTTGATAGGAATACCAATCTTTTATCCAATATTTTCTTTGACAACACTCTATGTGCTTGTGAAATATTGCAATTTGACAAATCTTTCCAAATAACCCTGTGAGATGATATATCAATCTAATCAATGTAATCTTTAACCTTATCACCCCACAAAGAGGATAAAAAAAATTTAGTATGTTGAAAATCATTTAAAGAACTAATAGATTGGAAACCATTCCAGGAATCTCTCCAAAATAAGGCTCCCTCCCCATTATTAACTTCCCAAGTTAGATGTGATACTATATATTTCCTGAATGAAATTAGAAATTTCCACATTTGTGAGCTTGAGGGAGGATTTAACAAAGTGAGAATTCTGGAGGGATTAAGATTATCTAGATATTTTGCTTGCATGACCTTGCACCATTTTTTATTTGGCTGGGTGTACATATGCCAAACTAGTTTAGCACCCAATGATAGATTACTAAATGCAATATTGTGCAGACTGGAACCTCCTTGTACCTTATCCATACACATTTTTTCTAATGAAATTAAGGGCACCTTCTTAGTATTATCTATATTTCCAGACCATAAGAAATTTCAAATCAGCTTTTCAATTTGTACCACAACTAATTTAGGAGCTTTTAGGATAGACATAAAGTAATTAGGGATTGAAGAAAGGATGGATTTTGCCATTAATATTCTTCCTAACAAAGACAGCCATCTACCTTTCCATGAACTAATTTTTTCTTGAATACTTTGAATGATTTTATGCCAATAAGATACTTTATTCTGCCCAATAAAGAAAGGAATTCCCAAATACTTACTAGGAAAATCTGCTTCTTGAAAACCAAAAATCTTTACAATATGCCTTGAAACTATTTCCTTTGTATTGAAGAGGTAAATCTTAGATTTACTCTCATTTATTTTTTGGCCAAATGCTTGAGTGTACATATCTAACATAGCTTTGATTTTCTTTGCTTCCCCCAAGGTTTTTTTTCCAAAAAGCAAAGTATCATCAGCAAATAAAGAGTGTGTGATAGCAATGTTTGTACCTGGAATGGCTATACCCTGCAACAAACCTTACTCATAACATTTGGAAACAACTTTACTCAATGCCTCTAAAAGAATAATGAATAAAAAGAAAGAGGATCTCCTTTTCGAACACCTTGTGTGGAACTAAAAAAACCCACTGGTGATCCATTTATTATCACAGAAAACTTTGTTGTAGATAGACAAGAAAGCACCCATTTTCACCATTTATGACAAAAACCAAATTTTCTCAAAACTTGAATGAGAAACTACCAATTAACCCTATCATATGCTTTCAACATATCAAGTTTAACAACCATTTCCAAAAGCTTAATTGATGCAATTGAATGAAGAACTTCATGTGCAACTAAAGCCCCTTCAACAGTCTCTCTACCTGGCACAAATCCAGGTTGCTCCTCAGATATAATCCTAGATATGAAGGGATGTAACATTAAGTACATAGCCTTAGTGAATATTTTGTAAACTGTATTACAAAGAGATATAGGCCTAAAATCTGGAAAAAAAAATTGGAGAATCTATTTTTGGAAAAATAGCAATGTGTGTAACATTAAACTGCATAAGCATTCCTCCTGACAATATTGATTCCTCCATTGCTCTTAAAAGATCAATTGAAATGAAGTCCCAACATTTTTGAAAAAGTAAAGCAGTAAATCCATCTGGCCCTGGTGCTTTATCAGGTGATAAGGAAAAGACAACCTTTACTTCCTCTAAAGTGAAAGGAGATAAGAGCTTGTCATTATCTTCTTTTTGAATCAATTCGGGAATTGATTCCAAAAGATCTGCCCTAACACTTTCAGAATTTGAAGATGAAGCTTGGTTAATTGAAAGCAACTGTGAAAAAAATTTAATGCCTTCTTTTTGAATATTCGTTTCCTTAGATAGCAATACATCTATTTCACTATCATGAATGGAAAAAATTGAATTTTTAACCCTCTTAATTTGAGCTGATATGTGAAGAAAATTTATGTTTCTATGACCATCCTTAAGCCAAAGCTCCCTGGATTTCTGACGCCAATAAACTTCTTCATAAAAAGGTCGCCAATAATATATTAAAAATTTGAATTTCGCAACTAAATGGGACCCATTAGCCCAATTTCTAGAACCTATTCATTTCGGGGTGTTAAAAATGATAATTGCATTAATTAAATATTGATTCCCCTTTCGAAAATTGTAATTAATTAGGCTTGTAGATGCATAATTGGGCCAATTAGAGGCTTAATTAAGTCCAATTAATTAGGGGACCCAAACATAGTGTGAAAATGTAAAGGTGTATTTTTTCGACACTACATTTATTTATTTATTCTTTATATTGTTTATACATACACACAGACAGATAGATATATACATATAGATATATACATAGATATATATATATATATATATATATATATATATATATATATATATATATATATATATATTCATATATATGTATATTTTTGTACATATGAATAATTGTTTATTTAAAGGATATAGTTAATCTATTTATTTTCTATCCTACATTCATTTGCATATATATACCCATATACATATACATACGCATATACATAAATACACACACACACACGTGCGCACACACACACACACATGTATACATATATACTGTATATATACTTTTATTATTCATGTTTATGCCTATATATTTTTTCTATTCTTTCAAGTTGTCCATATATTTTCACAAATAGCTATTTATTTTTTTATTATCACTATAATTGTTTGTTTATAATCTCTCATTTTCTATTTATTAAGTTAGTAGATATATATAGTACCTTCATATTCATTTTTATGCTTATATATTGTATCTATTCTTTTAGGTTGTTCATATATTTTTATAGATAGTTGTTTATCATTAATTGATTTTCACTATAATTGTTTGTATTTTTAGTTTTTTAGGTTAATTTATTTTCTCATTTGTGCAATAGATTTATATAGAGTTTTCTTGTTTAGTTTATTGTATTATTTATTTTCATAATTTGTTTATATTTATTTATCTTGTTTGAGTCATCAATCTTGCCTCAATCACCATGCTACCTCTCTCTCCCATCTCTTTTTATTTTACCTTGATCTATTACTAATCCATATTTATTTCTTTGATATCACTATATCATCTTGACAATGGATCATAGAGTTTGATTTGAAACATTGATGCATAAACTCTCACCCAATTTAATCTAGAAAAAGTAGTGATCCATATTTATATTATTAAATAAATCTCTTGTGCCCTATTCAGCTCAATCTTCAAACAATATACATTATATTCATTTTCTATTGTTTTTTATTACATAAGTAGAGAAAAAAGAGCCTTGATCCCACTAGATACAAAAAGAGCTGAAACAACAAAGGAGAGATAGGTTGGGAAACAACACCAACCGAACCAGCAAAAACAACAACTACTTATTGTTTAGAAACCTTAAGAAGGCACGTAGGCCATAATCGTTAAACCCATATTTAGCATTCATATAAGGACCATACACAGTATAATCAAAAACAAAATAAGATAACATAAGACTAACACAACTAGGGGCACACAAGCCATAATAGAGATTAACCATATGAAAATAGGCCTCTAAACCATGCATAACGATCAAAAAATAATTATCCAAGGTTAACACCCAAAAGCACCAAGGTAAAAAGGCAGCCATTAAACCGGAGAACCCAAGATCCAAAACAACAAAACACCAAATCCACATGACAAAGAGCCATTATTTGGCTATAGCAATTAAATCCCAACATATGAAAGTCAACCAGGATCTAGAGTTGGGATAAGGTGGCAATAAATGTTTGAAAAAATCATATCAGAACCACTTTTGTCAGTGCATTTGGGTGATGCAACTAAAAATTGACAAGTATGATTAAATTGTTTTATTTTCTAACATTTTTAGTTGAATTCATTCATTTGATTTCAATAAAAGATATAATTTTAATAAAGGGGAAGTTTTAGATCTAATTATGTTAATAAAGTGTAAGAATCAAGGTTGTATTAGGATTAGAAAAATAAATGATATAATTAAAAGAAGATTGATTGATTGGTTATAAAAGATGTAAGAGGCTGAGAAGATGACAAAATGAAATGGGTTGATAAAATCATGTTCTAAAAGATTATATTTCTTACAACATTTGAAGTTGTTGAAAATGATGTATCAAGCTTGTATCATAATGTTTCATAGTTATTAATTAGTTTTTTTTTTATTATTATTGTGTTTTCACATAAGAAAGATGATATCTCACTTAGCATTCTTGGAAACATGATATTTTTTCATGTATGTAAGAAGTAGTAAGAAGATCTAATGTCATCATGATGTGTAAGAGCATCTTAGAACATTGTAAGATGGGAGTTACTTATGACAAATTCTATAATGTATAAGAGCATGATTATAAGAGAGTTATATTGGAATCTTCACCAATATTATAATGCATCATAAGACATCTTTGAATGAGAATAATGGATCCAAAATGGAGCATCTAATTTGATGAGATGCTTATGATGGATTAGGATGAATAAGAGCATCTTATAATACTATCATGTTGACCTATCATGGGAGTTGGCATTGGAATTCTTTATTGATATTTAGGTGCCATTTTTTGGGTTGTTATTCTCCCATGGTTTATGGTTTTCCATTTGTGGTTTCCAAATTTTTATCTTCTATATATTGGTGTCAAGGATGAAGATGTAGTGTGATGTAATTTTGCAAGGGGTTATGCTACTGAAACTTATCTAGAATTGTTTTGGCTATTATTGTGTGAAGGCTTATTGATGTACTATAACCACATTGATATTATGAATACATTGGTTTGAGATTTGGAGGTTAGGTTTTTTCCAAAAGGGTTCCCCATGATAAAGAGTATTCCATAATGGTATCCTTTTTGTGTGTATATTTTCTTCTAGAACTACTAGGTTATATTTTGTATGCATTTTTCTCCTTATTGATTAGTGTAAGACATTTTTCCCTATCAAATCTCTTTCATAAGGTATCCTTTGTGAGGTGAAATTATCCCATGAGGAGTGAAGTTATGGGGCATGGTTTAATTTCTCATATAGGTACATTGGTATCATGTACCCTCATAACCATGTCATCTATACTTGTTGACAAAAAAGACCTATGGTTGTTGACACCTCCCTTTAAAATTACAAAACTTGTCAAATCTAAGAAGAGTAGAAAATGAGATGTTAATGACACATTTGGGAGCTTTACTTAGTCAAGCCTCCAATAGCACGTTTCAACTTAAAGTAGTTGAAAAGATGTAGGTGTATGACCCTATGTGCAAGTGTTTAGAGTCGTGACTATAGATGTAGGTGTGTGTAATAGCAATGGTGTATGCCTTAAGGTAATTAGATTTCCACAAATATCAATATCAGGGATTGTGGAAATCTGATATCTTTAATCGATACCTTTCAAGGGAGGGAATTATGTTACAAATCTAAACAACTATAGGTGCTCAAGATCAAACTCTCAAAGAAATTTGTGGACCTCACCTTTCTAAAAGGATGCAAGGACACTAGTATGAGGCATCTTCCCTCCCTCCATTATCTTTTCCCTTACTGGAGGGCCTACTTGGTCTCTGCTTCCTCTCTCCTCTCACTTTCATATCCCTCTATCTTTATTGTGATAATCATCTTGTAATCCATTTGCCTCTTCCCTCTCATGGTCATTTGTCTAGGTGATCCTTAGTCATTTTTATTGTGTCAACTTAGTCCTTACCCCCTTCTTGTTTGCTAGGTCTCCCTTGTTTTAATTTCTCATTGTATTCTCATACAAGCATCTTGTCTTTTGTGATCTATTATTTTCAATCTTTGAGGCTTATTCCCTAGATTTTGCCTTCTCTCTTTTTCTTTTTATGTTCTCTCTTCTACATTTTTGTCTCTTTCTTATTAGTCAATTTAGTTCCTTTATTTTTTGTTGTTTCTTTGTAGCATTTTCTCTTTCTGATATTTTTTCTCTAGTAGTTATATTGGGTTGTTGAAGGGTTTTTCAATTTTAGGCTTCTAATGGGTATGCTTATACTTATTGCATATTGTCTAGTAGGTTTGTTTGGTGTGCTCTTGTTTCTTTGTATTTTTCTTCTTTTCTTTCTTGTCAATTAATTATTTATTCTTTATATTGTTTATACACACACAGAGACATATAGATATATACATAGAGATATGTATAGATATATTCATATATATGTATATTTATGTACATATAACAATTGTTTATTTAAAAGATATAGTTAATTTGTTTATTTTCAAGCCTTTTACATTAATTTGCATATATATACCTGCACACACACACACACACATGTATACATATATATTGTATATATACTTTTATTATTCATGTTATGCCTATATATTTTTTCTATTCTTTTAGGTTGTCCATATATTTTCACAGATAGCTATTTATTTCTATTATCACTATAATTGTTTGTTTATAATCTATCATTTTCTATTTATTAGGTTACTAGATATATATAGTACCTTCATATTCATTTTTATGCTTATATTGTTTTTTTATTCTTTTAGGTTGTTCATATACATAGTTATTTATCATTAATTGATTCTAACTATAATTGTTTGGTTACTCTCTCATTTTTAGTTTTTTAGGTTACTTTCTTTTCTCATTTGTGCAATAGATTTATATAGAGTTTTTTGGTTTAGTTTATTGTGTTATTTATTTTCATAATTTGTTTATATTTATTTATCTTGTTTGAGTCATCAATCTTACCTTACTCACTGTGCCACCTCTCTCCCCCATCTCTTTTTATTTTGTCTTGGTCTATTACTAATCCATATTTATGTCTTTGATATCATTCTATCAGCTTGATGATGGATCATAGAGTGTGATTCTGAAATATTAATGCAAAAAACTCTCACCCAATTTAACCTAGAAGAATTAGTGATCCATATTTATATTATTAAATAAATATCTTGTGACCTATTTAGCTCAATCTTTAAACAATATGTTATATTCATTTTCTATTGTTAAATCAAATTAATTTTATGTATAATCCCAGAGAGTATAAAATAATTACAAACATGAATAAAAGTAATTAATAGATTTTTTGTGTCAAATATGTAAATTAAAGATGGGAGCTCTTTGCAAACCTAAATTATGAATCCTTTATGGTTTTAAAAAATAGATATAAAACTCAAAATAAAGATTTTGTGCTTATAGTTTTTATGGATTTTAATCATAAATGGCCATAAGTAGGGATGTATTAGGGACCTCCATGACTAAATATGACTATTTTTTATTTATTTTTAGATAAGAAACAAGAATAACCTATGTTAGGTACCTTGTTGAATTACCCTAACCTTCTAGATGGCCTTGCTCAAAGGTGTGTAGCCAAGCGGAATACCCTATCCACTATTGATAGCCAATGATACAAGATAGTTGTGATGAAATGCTTTATGGTTTTGAAAAAAAAAAAATTATGATGCTCAAATATATATATACAATTAAAATCCTACAACTTGAAGTTCTTTAATGGATAAACTTGCAAAAATACTAGTTAAAAGGGAATTCTTCCTTAGTTTTCCCCTTCATGGGTGTTCAAACACAGACCTACATGGTAGATAAGAATTAATACAATATAATAAATTGATCTATAAAAATAAACTAAGTATAAAGCATAATTATCCAACTAAAATGTAAAAACCTAGCTCTAGGACTCTTGTAAAGTCTAGAAGCAAGTGGGGGTGGGAGAAAGGGTATGGATAGGAAACTAGGTTTTGGTGAAATTTTATTTTGGAGGTTATAAAACTAATACAATGTGTGGAAAATAATCTAAACCACCTCTAATGGATTTTTAGCTTCATTTTTTCTAGTGTCTTTGGAAGGATAGTAAAAATGATGCACATTCACAAAAGGGGGATGTGAAACATGGATAAATAAAATATTAAAATTTTGGTGATTAAAAAGGAATTGCATGGGATGTTTTAATGGACTATTATTGGGCGGGTGCAAAAAGATGGGGGGCCAAAAAATGGAAAAAATTTCAAAAATCATTTGATAGGCTATAGCACGAACGTGTTATAATGCGAGCACGTTATAATGCAGTCGCGTTATCACTTGGTGTGACCGAGCCAAAGGCTCGGTCACATCAAGCCTATAATGCGCTTGTGTTATAACATGCTTGCATTATAACATGCTCACACTATAACACAAGTGCATTATAATGTGCTTGCACTATAACACAAGCGCGTTATAGCTCATTAAAACAAAAAAAAAAGCAAACAAATTCATTTGTATTCTAATTGTGTTTTTTGTTGCCCATGGCCAAAAACCCTGCTTTTGCATGCTCATGTTTTGGAAGGAGGTTAATTTGCATTTTCTTCATCAATTTGTTGCAATTTCATTGCCAGGATGCCACCACATCAACAAGGAGGTCAAACAAGTAAGCATTATTTTTTTTGTTGTGAATTTGTTGTTAAATTGCTAGTTTTAGGTTGTTTTTTATATTCATTTGTTTAATTTGTAGGAAATGTTAATGAACCTGAAAAACCTCTTCAAAATCTTGAACAACCACAACAAGAAGCACTCGAACAAAATCCTCAACAACCACAACAACAATCTCCTCCACCAATTCCTCAACATCCTTCTGGCACTCAACAAAATTTAATGGGGGTAATTGAAAATAATTAAAAACAGATTGAGGAGTTAATCACGAGGTTGAACAATCCAGTAAGTTCAACCATGGAAAGAAGAACAGTTGCAAGTTCACTTCAAGAAATTTTAAAACATGTAGATGCAATCAACAAACAATTAAGTGATTGGGCAGATAGGAGGCAAGCGGCTAGGAATTTTTACGCAAATAAATTATCATATAAGGTAGTAAAAGATGAAAAAATTACAAAATATGATTTGTGCTCATTATTCACTGACCCATGCACAAATCAAAATTTTGACCTTAATGCCAAGAGGTTTCCTATCCATTGGTTCCACCACCAAGGGATTAGGAACTATTTTTGGGATAGGTGGTACATGGTTTTTGACTATCCACCATGCAACAATTGCGAAGTCCCCTAATATTTATTGAGGAAACTCTACTGTGAGTTCATCCTCAACAAAATCCCCAATTATTTTGATATGAGGTACTTTAAAAGGAGAGGTGGGGGGTCAACACAGGATAGACCTGGTGCACGACTGGATCCTCAACAGTAAGTGAGATGAGCTCTTGCTAGGTCAGCTCATGAGCATGTCGTTATCCCTTCCATCATGAAGGAGAGTGTGGAGGTGGACACTTTGCAGTCTATCAGCTCTTTGACCCAAAGTATCATCCAACATGCCATTCCTGTAGTACAGTTCCATCCAGGGGAGTCTTCAAGTGGTAGGCTTCCAACCCATTCTTGTCAGGTTTGTGGGTCGACTTGTACATATGACCCCATAGACACTCAAGAGGTTGGTGTGCAAGATACATCTGCAGCTACGGAGATGGCGATGGAAATTGACATTTTTAATGAGGCTTTTCACATCGATACTCAAGTAAATGTTAGCATTTTCATTGAATTTAATTTATTAAATTTTATTTTTGAAATGCATGATTAACTAATTTAGTTTTATGATTGTAATAAAATTGCAGGGTCACGGTGTTGATTTTGGATACACCGACCCTCTACCTGTTTATTACTCCACTGCATCTACTGCTGGGGTATGTAACTAGTAAACAATTATAAATTTATTACATGTGAATAGCATTGTTATATTCAAATGGTATTCTAATATCTGATTTTGGATGTTGAATAGGCTAATATTGGAGGTTTCATGGGAACACCTCCTAGTGCCAATGGAGTTAGACAAACCTTCATGCAAGTAATAGAATAAAGAGTTTAACTAATGAATTGTACTTAATAGATTTGTGTAGTTTATATTCATATCATTGATTACATTGCATTGCACATATTTCAAACTCGAAGCATTTCTTCATATTGCATAACTAATAACTCGATGTTGATAGATGACAAAATTTCAACTACAATATAGTTGTTTAGAAATTCAACATAAGCAGTGATGCAATTACTTCACATAGCATAAGTAGTAACTAGGAGCAGCTGCCAATTGCATTTGCTTGTCATGGCATTCCATGAGACCACTTTTTATGAGGCATTTTTTCAAATAGTTCACTGCCTTGTCTATGGGTATGTGCAGGATCATGGTATGCCAAAAAGTGGCAATATTTGTAGGGTATGTGGCTGACAACTTTTTTTTCACCCAAAATTAATGAAACGAAAAGGGTTTTTAGAGGAGATTCTCAGCTTTCCAAAAATATAAATATAAATTATGATTTAATTTGAATTTAATAAATAATTATTATTTATTTTCTATTAGAATTACGACTAAAGTCCTCGACGATAGGCTGATTGAAAAACATCTATAACTTTCAACGGTATCATATTTTTTGAATCCAAAATATGCGTCACATTCTATGATTTACATACTATAGGATTAAAAAAAGAAAAATTAAATTTCATGAATTTTTGACCAAGTTAAGGTGGTCAGACAGACGAGTTTTTATATTTTCCAAAAGTTGTAATAAAAAATTTATAATTAATTATTTACTTGGAAAAAAATTGCAAAAAAATATGCCTCACATCCGGACATGAGTCCTCTACTTATATATAAAATATTACAAAAAAATATTATCATTTTATTATGGTTAGGGTGGTCAGACAGACACCTACTTCTTATTTTTTCTCTGAAATTTAAGTACTACTGCATTGAAATTTCAAATTTTCACCAAATAGATTTTATTTATTTTTAAATAAACCTAGTATTTTAGAAACTACATTCAATTTTATACAAATTCTATTCTTACATATTTTTGAAATAATATAGATAACTTATTCAAATATTTACGTCAAGTTGCCTAACACTGATTTTTTTGAATTTTTTGCCACTTAAGGGCCTGTTTGGCATACCATGATCCTGCACATGCCCCTATGCTATGGATTCTTGGAAGAAATATATGAAAGAATAATAGTAAGAAATAGCTTAGACAAGGCAATAAGTTGTTTGAAAAAATGCCTCAAAGAAATGTGGTCGAGCATGGTGATATCCATCACCATGAGACCCAATTTCTTTGAGGGATTTTTTCAAACAGATCACCACCTTTTCTATGCTACCAAATTTTCCATACATGTCTACCAAAGCATTTTATCAAACAATTCACTTCCTTGCTACTATGGCTAAAATCCTAAAAACGGTGCTTTCCAACAAACTATGGATTCTTGGAAAAAAATCTATCAAAGCATAATAGTAAGCAATAGCATAGAAAAGGAAGTGGGTAGTTTGAAAAAATGCCTCGCAGAAATGTGGTCTCATGGTGATGGAATGCCATTCCATCACCATGAGACCACATTTCTTTAAGGCATTTTTTCAAATAGCTCACCGCATTTTCTATGCTACCACATTTTCCATACATGTCTACCAAAGCATTTTATCAAGCTACTCACTTCCTTGCTGCTATGGCTAAAAGCCTAAAATAGGTGCTTTCCAACAACCTATGGATGCTTGGAAAAAATCTATCAAAGCATAATAGTAAGCAATAGCATAGACAAGGTAGTGAATAGTTTTTAAAAATGCCTTAAAGAAATGTGGTCTCATGGTGATGGAATGCCATTCCATCACCATGAGACCACATTTCCTTGAGGCATTTTTTCAAACAGCTCACTGCCTTTTCTATGCTACCACTTTTTCCATACACATCTACCAAAGCATTTAATCAATCTACTCACTTCCTTGCTGCTATGGCTAAAATCCTAAATTAGGTGCTTTCCAACAAACTATGGTTGCTTGGAAAAAATCTATCAAAGCATAATAGTAAGCATAGACAAGGCAATGAGTAGTTTGAAAAAAATTCCTCAAAGAAATTTGGTCTCATGGTGATGGAATTCCATTCCATCACCATGAGACCACATTTCTTTGCTCCAAGGTATTTTTTCAAACAGCTCGCCGCCTTTTCTATGCTACCACATTTTCCATACATGTCTACCAAATCATTTTATCAAATTACTTGAACCTCCTTGCTGCTATGGCTAAAATCCTAAAAAAGGTGTTTTCCAACAAGCTATGGATGCTTGGAAAAAATCTATCAAAGCATAATAGTAAGCAATAGTATAGAGACAACATTTTTTTGAGGCATTTTTTCAAACAGCTCACTACCTAAAGAATAGAAACCAAGCCTTTAGCCAAAATTCCCCTCCAAATTATTTTCAAGGTCCTCATTCTCATCCTCAATTTACCAATCCATGGAACCTTCCACCTTTTATTCCACTTGTCAATATCCCCAACCCTCCCTCTTAATGGCATGATTGCCCTCCATCTCATAACCAAGACCGCACTATACCATCCACCCCATCCCAACATAATACCATAGAGAAGGAAATGAACTATTTGAAAAAATGCCTCAAATAAATGCAGTCTCATGGTGATGGAATGTCATGACACATTTTTTTGTAATGGCATTACATCACCATGAGACCGCATTTCTTTGAGGAATTTTTTCAGACAATTCACTTCCTTCTCTATGCTACCACAGTTTTCATACATTTCTATCAAATTATTTTATCAAACGGCTCACCATCTTGCTGCTATGGATAAAAGCCTAAAATAGGTGCTTTCGAACAAGCTATGGATAGGGAAAATAGTAAGCATGATTGTCAGAAATATATAGTTCAATAAGTACTGAAAATTTTGTTCATTATCTCATACATTATAAGCCATGACATGCATCACTAATGTAGTTTATGTGATTGAATAATTTTTTATTTTATTTTCAAATGTTGGAAGTAGATACACCTCCACATGTTCATAGGGAAATGGAGCTTAGTGTTTCTTCTACTATAAACTCCTCAATGCCTCTCACGGAGGTATGAGGTAGATTACTAAATTTCAATTTATATTCGTTGTTATAGTTGTTAGTTAGTGAAAAATCAAACCATTATTGATTTGTAGTTTAATTTCTCTTTGAATGGTTTCTATAGGGCTTTAGCATGCCACAACATGGGTATGCGAATATTTCCCTCGAGGAGAGTGATCGTCTAGTGGTGGTAAGTGATTATTTTGTTAAATATATCATATTTATTATGTAATTTTTATATATTAACATCTTTACTTGTTATTGTAATAGACAAAGCTTGAATAGGAACTAAAACCTAGGAGGAGCACTCCTCGACCTTAGAATATGATAGATTTATCGCCATCCAGTCGACAAGAAAAGGGAAAGAGTTTATTTCAAGAGCATGGAGAGCAATGACTTCTGATTCTAGAGCCCTTTGTTTTATGCCTATATGGAATTTTTGTACATATTTTGTATTGCATATATTTGACATTTTATGCCTGTATGACATTCTCGTAAGCCTATATGGCTATTTTGTATATATTTTATACTTATATCGACATATATTGATGTATGCCTACTTGGCTATTTGGTTAATACAAATCTTTTTTATCGATGGTGTCCATATTTGTATTATAAATCCACGGTTTAATATATATGAGTTACATGTATTCAAGTGTATACTTTACAACTTACGTGTATACTTTGTGACTTACGTGTATTCCAATGTATACTTTGTGACTTACGTGTTTTCATGCGTATACCTTGTATTCATGCATATACTTTGTATTAATTGTGTATACTATGTATTCATGTGTATACTTCAAGGCTTATGTGTATTTGAGTACTTTTTCTTCACTTATTCACATGTATGTTTGACGTATTCACATGTATAATTATTAATTGGTTAGCCCTAGCATTGCTCATTGTTGTCCTTCATGGTTTGTCTTGAATATTTATTGATTGATGCTAAACAACTCCAATATTTCCAGGAATACTAGTAGAGTTATAAATTACAAAATTGTACAAATTGAAAAGAAAAGATTAACTGTAAATAAATACACCGATTATTAACTTGATAATTGCTTAAGAATTAATATAATATATATATCAAAAGATGAGCCTTCCAAAATGGCAACTTCCAACTAGAAAATAGGCATGCAACTCCATGCAAGATTGCACAATTGAGCAATCATTATCCTAAAAATCTAACAACTAGCAAACTTATCTAAAGGAATATTTTAGACAGAATATTCTACACTAACATTTTCATAATCAATGGCTTGTTTCCATGCTCGCTCCCCAACTGTCAACCAAACTTTGTCAAGAAACCCCTTTGATATATTTCTATGTCCATCGAATCAATGGATATAAATCTACCCAAAGCATTCCCAATACTTTGAAAGCAATAATCCACCCAAATTGCAACGAGAGATAAGGAAAATGAGCCCACATAGGCATAACTGAATAAAGAAATAGTTCACCCTTTACAGCTTGGTGAAACCATTGCCAAAGTTAGAAGATCTTAAAGATAAAGAAGAATTATGATATATGTAATATAGAATTAGTACCCACTTTGATCAGTACAATTTTTTCAACCATGGGCGTATCATGCTTTTTCAAATTTGGTAAAAAGGCTTATTTAAGATCCTTGAGCAATGTATTTCCTAGTGATACCTTGTTATTACATATCTCAATTCAATTTAATTCAAAGAGTTTCATCAAATGCTTTATCTAAAGGCAAAAAACACATTTTCAATTGGTATTCCATGAGATGTTTCATAAAAAGATTCCAATATATTTAATTTTTTCATTGGAACAACTCAATTAAGAAAAGGATACATAATCTTCACAACACTTTCAAAACATAATATTCATAGTAGATGATGAGTATTTAACTTCTTGACACATTATCATACAAACATTTATCTTGAATAGTCTTTAAACATTTTCATAGTATAATCCTCACAGTACATAATGAATTGTTATATTCTTTATCCATCACCATATAAACACATTGAAAGATGTATATATGTCAACTTTTTGCAATATTATTTCCTATATAGAAAATGGAGTTGGTAGAAAGCTTTATAATTTATAATACAAATAAGAAATGGACTTGGGTGAAAACTTTATTTATCACACCAAATAATAAATGTACATGATATCATCACTTATTTCTCTTAGACTCCAATTTTCAAATATAGAAAATCATTTCAAATGAAAATGACAAAATGCTTCACAACCAAAGTTGTTAATTGAGGAAAAAATAAAATATTTCCAAGTTCCACCATTGTACGCATTTTCAACTGGTTGTATATTGTTGTAAGGGCAAGAAGGATAATTAAAAATTTCCTTGCCCTTGCTAGACTTGAGGATGATCATATGCTTTTGGTGTGGAAAATTCAGACTTCTCGATTGTTTTGCATGCCATCATAAGGGATTGAGTTGGTTGAACGTAGCTCGGAATGATTCGACGTGTTTGGGTGTGAAAGAGGACCATACCTAGCATAAGTGTACTTATCCAAATGCATTGAAATAGTCCATTTGGTCACATGAGTTGCAAAACAAAAGTTGCACCACTTTGCAACTTTACACTGCTTGCATTTGACACTTTTTCCATCAACTAAAAAGTCATCACCACGAGAAAATGACTCTGAGAAAACAAAAATCGAGAGAGGTTATTGTATAGGGGTCCAACGCAATCTTGTAGGCTCAAATAGAGAGTTTGTAAGCATTGCGGTTTCTAACTAATAGTCTGTCAAAGATTGCAGCCATTTTGCACTTTGGACCCTTAAGGGATCAAGTTGATTGAACGTAGCACAGAGTGATTCGACGTGTTTGGGTCTGAAAGAGGACCATTCCTAACATAAACGTACCCATTTGAATGCGTTGGAATAGTTCATTTGGTCACACGAGTTGCAGAATGAAAGTCACACCACTTTGCAACTTTACACTACTTATATTTGACACTTTTTCCATCAAATGAAAACTAGATACCACGAGAAAATGACTCTTAAATAAATTAAAAAAAATTGAGATAGGTTATTATAGAGGGGCCCAACATGATCTCGTAGGCTTAAATGGAGATTTTTTAAGCGTCACAGTTTCTTATTAATAGCTTGTCAAAGATTGCAGTCATTTTGCACTTTGGACTCTTAAGGGATCAAGTCGGTTGAACGTAGCTAGGAGTGATTCGGCATGTTTGGGTGCGAAAGAGGACCATGCCTAGTGTAAACGTACCCATCCAGACATGTTGGAATAGTCTGTTTAGTCACACGAGTTGCATAATGAAATTTGCACCACTTTGCAACTTTACATTGCTTGCATTTGACACTTTTTCCATCAAGTGAAAACTGGACACCACGGGAAAATGACTCTGAGATAACAAAAGCCAAGAGAGGTTATTGTAGAGGGGCCCAATGTGATCTTATAGGCTCAGATGGAGAGTTTGTAAGCATCACAATTTCTAAGTAATAACCTGTCAAAGATTGTAGTCATTTTGCACTTTGGACTCTTAATGGATTGAGTTGGTTGAATGCAGCTCAGAGTGATTCGACATGTTTGGGTGTGAAAGAGAACCATGCCTAGTATAAACATACCCACCCGGATGTATTGGAACAGTTTGTTTGGTCACACGAGTTGCAAAATGAAAGTTGCACCACTTTGCAACTTTACACTGCTTGCATTGACACTTTTTCCATCAAGTGAAAACTAGACACCACGGGAAAACGACTCCCAAATAACAAAAACTAAGAGATTTTATTGTAGAGGGACCCAACTTGATCCTGTAGACTCTGACAGAGAGTTCTTAAGCATCACGGTTTCCAAGTAATAGCTCATCAAAGATTGCAACTATTTTACACTTTGGACTCTTAAGGGATTGATCCGGTTGAATGTAGATCAAAGTGATTCAGTGTGTTTGGGTGCGAAATAGGACCATTCCTAGCATAAACGCAGCCATCTAGACACGTTGGAACAGTCTGTTTGGTCACACGAGTTGCAGAACAAAAGTTGCACCACTTTGCAATTTTACATTGCTTGCATTTGACACTTTTCCATCAAGTGAAAACTAGACACCACGGAAAAATGACTTTGAGATAACAAAAAATGAGAGAGGTTATTGTAGAGGTGCCCTACATGATCCCAATGCCTAAGATGGAATTCTCATAACTGACATGGTCTCCAGGTAACATGCCGTCAAATATTGATGCCCTTTTGCAATTTGGATTGTTAAGGGATTACACTACATGAATTACAAATATTTGAGGGCAGCAATAAATTTCAAAATTTGAGTAAATATCATTACAAATGTTTGAGGGCAGCAATAAATAGGCACTAGGGAACTAGATCCCAAACCCAATTACAAATGTTTGAGGACATACATGAATTTTTAGTTGGAAAACATGTGTGAAGAACTTGTGGAGTACTTGAGTTAATTCATGTTACTTGAACAACATCTAACAAGTCATTCATGCTTCTATTACTTGTAAATGTGATTATTTTTATGACATGTTGACATTAGTTTATGACTTTTATGCATAAAAAATGTTTACAAATTGAACTTCTTAAATGTTTATGTGAATAAATGGTATGCTATATTGATATTGATATATAATCATTAGGTTGATTTGTTTTAATAAATGAAGTTTTTATAATAAGTTAGTCAATTGGTGCTAGTTATAATAGGGACAAAATAAAAGAAGAAAAGGAATGATTGGTAACCATCAATGGTTATTACACTCACTATATTAATAATATGATGTTTACAATAAAATGAGATTTGTTTGGTAGTCCTAATTCTTATGTTTGTGCTACAATTGTCTAATATGCTTCATACACCAATATGAAACCCAAGTGCTTGTACTTGTAGGCATAATGCTTTCTCAAAACTATCAAGTGGTAATACAAAATCATGAGAAAAAATCAACCTATGTGAATTTCAACACCCCACTTAAATCAAATATTGAATCAATGTGCCCCATTTTCATGCACACAAACTCAGCTTATAAGATTCTCTCATAATAACCAAAAATAGGATTCAAGGATGCCTTAGGTACTCTGTTCTCATAGATCTTGTATAATGTCAGTCATACATTTGAGATGCTCTTATAATGTCTACATCATAGGTGCTCATGATGAGGTTAACTTCAAATGAATAACTTGGAATTCCCTCGTTAAGCTTCACGCACACTTTTTTAATGTCTACACCATAGGTGGTCATGATGACGTTAAATTTGAAATGAATAATTTAGTACCGTCTACTAGTCTTGGATTTGGCATATACTTTATAACTTAATTTGGGTTTACTAGCTCCCACCTAAACAAAGAAAAGAGATTGTAAATATTAATAATCACATAATCACGTAATCAATTCAAATAAACATGTGATATGTCAATAATCTAAAACTTGTGTGCTCAGTTATGCAATATCTTATAACTTATCACTAGTCAATCTAGTCCATCAAATATCTTAAAATGTAATTTTTATATGAATATCAAGCATACCTCCCATCTATCAGGATTAAACTTTAGAGGGTCCTTGAAGTAATGAGGACGAACATGAATAGACCGTAACCAAACTATTACTTTCCAACCTTTTGAAAACTTGTAACCTATTATAAAAACAACACAATTTAATCTTCCACTTAGTTTACTAATCTATTGAGAATATCCTAAAAAAAAAATTGCATATTTTTGAGAAAAAATAAAATACCATTGAACTTTGTATCCTTTTCCATAGTTCTAAACATAAAGTGTGCTACATTTGCAAGTCTGATAAATTCATCAATCACCTACATACATGATATAAACATTAGATGATAGCATTGGCATCATACAAATTAATGTGCATACTTACAAATTAATAAGAACCAATGTGTATACTTACAAATTAATCTAATGAACCATCTAGGTCTGCTCTACTCTTTATTGTGTCAAGTATTGCCTCATGGTCAGACTCATGCACCTTCCACAAGGTCTTGTTTAAAGGTCTACCCCCATATTTGATCAAACGAAAACATTGGATGCCTTGAAAAGGTTCGAGTAATGAAGAATCTTCTAATGCATGTCAAAGTCCTGAAATGGCCAAACATTAGCACTCTTATGTGGGTACCTTCTAAGCCACGTTCCAGTAACAGCAACTGAGCCTATAGGGTATTTGATGTTTTCTCCATCTATAATAGGGGCCTCCAATTTCTTTTTTGCCTCTACACAATGACACAAGTAATAATTTGTTCCATGTTCATTGTCTTCATTTGCAATAACTGCATAAACATGCCCTACATTGATATGTGTAGCAAATTAGATGAAATTAGTCAACATTACAAATACACTACAAAGTAAGATAATAATAAGAATTTAAAAAACTATGCAAGTAGATATAATACCTGGTTGAACTAGATCTGATATGTGGTCAAAGTCAACCGATGATTCCATTTGTGTTAGTTCCAATGTTGTTGAAGGGCGATACGTGTGAAGTGGGCTAAGATAACATAACCAACATTTCTCAACCCACTCCTTGACTCACACTCATCTCAGGCTTGCATTGTACATGAAGAAAAAAAGCATGCCATCTTCTGTGTATGGATACTCCATGAACCTACATTTGAGCTAAGGAAAGAGTGTAGCTCACTCAATCCTGTCAGTGTACAAAAATCCTCATATGGTGCAATTTTAGTATCATCCATCAACCAAAAAAATCTATGAACTAAAGACTTACCTTCATTACCTGGACCCATCAAAGCAGCATGCCACTCGATGATTGATTTTGCATCTATCAACTTTGCATTATCTTTATACTTTAACTCATCTCATGCTAATGCCCTTTTGACACATACTCTTGCACCATCATGCTCCCCCTTTCCATGCCCGGCCTCACAAAAGTTCCACATATGTTGAACACCTATAATGACATGCATCCTGCTCAACCATTAGAACATGTGTGAGTTCTTGAAATGTGTTGCACAGTTATCTGACCATATGATATGCTAACAGTATGTTATACCCCTATAATCCAAATCACTGTAGAACAACTGAAAGAAAACTTGCATGAACTCTAGAGAATGTGTACGATCATCACCAATATAAAAGTGGTACTCCCTCAATACCTTCCTTTGGTCCTCTATACTATCAATTGCATGAATGAATGCTATGTGCACAAATATAGAAACCTATGTGGAGTTGTAATATTGTGACTGCACCTCACATTGTGGCTGTAGAGTGTGGTTCTCTGCAAATTCGACCACTGAAACTATGCTGCCAATTGGAAAGGTGTCCTTGCATAACTTGAATTGCAAGCCCAACCATCGAGCTTTATGGGTATGCCTTGCATACTCATACATTATACTATCACAAAATGTAGACATAAACAGATACATTGGAATCTTCTGAATAACCAAATCACACCTTTTTTCTCAATTACCATCTTTTTTTAACATATGCCATTGTTTTATACTTCTCGAACTCTACTAGTTTCTTTCCCACCGCATAGGTGTTTTCCATATGTTGACATAACGGCATATGTTTCAAGCCACCGCAATGTTGACATGAACCATCCAAGCATAGTTTCCTATAGAATATTTGGCCATCCTCTCTTTCACGTAATTTTTTTATAAGAACTCTCTTGAAGATGTTGGTGGGGCATGTATGTCACAATCCTGCAAAAAATTGTTAGTGGTAGTGCATGTGTGATTTATCTTGACATAAAAAGGTTTAAGCATTTCAAATTATTTTTGAGAAATTTGAATTTGAGGATAATCCTCTTGAAATTTACGAAAAATTGGGTTTAAGTCTATCCAAAAAATGCTTTAGATGTGGCTCATGGTTTTGACACCGATTCTTCTTCTTACCACATCCCTTTGATTCGGAGATGGCCTTATGTTATTCTCCGAATAGTCTTCAATTAGTGTTATCAATGCTTCAACAACTAGTTTATCTTTTCGTGGCAGTCTCCCTGAGAATGCCCATAATTCATTTGAATCAGTGCCCTCAATTCTTTGGCGCCTTTGAACGGCTCTTGATAAAAAAATTCTATTAATTCTCAATTGTTGACTCGTCTTTCTAATGAGACAAGATCTCCTTGTTTGACTACTTACCAAAGTCAATGTAATGGCACATCGAGTGACATTTCTATCCTTTGACAATGAGGTATTACCCACACTCTCATAAGCATCCATTAGATTCTTCACAATAGTATTTTCACTTGAAGCATTTGATGTTCTCAACCCAAGACTCTTCATGATGTTTCTATACTTTATACCTAGCATCATTTCAACAAACAGTTGGCATCTTGCGGTCTCATTTAGCCTTTCAAAGAACAATTTTCAAATCTTATCAACATATCTTATTCAAGTGCATTCTAGAATCTTACCTTCCATTGGCTACAAAATATTCTCATCAATATTAATCAAATACTATGGCTTTCTATGCAAAATTTTAGGTGGTGTTCTCCTAGGTACATACATCTCAACATTAGGAATTTCATCAATATTTAAGTGAGATGGGCTAGATCACGTACCTTCAATCAAGAGTGGAATAGATGACATACCTTGAGGTTGACATGGGGATGATGGCGTACCTACTTCATCAAATGCAAGTGATGATGTACTCTCAACTTAAGATGTGGTGGATGGTGTCCCTCCATATTCACTTGCGATAGATGGTGTCCCTCCATATTCACTTGTGGTAGATGGTGTCCCTCCATATTCACTTGTGGAAGATGGTGTCCCTTCGTATTCACTTGCAGTAGAGGGTATGTCTCCAACTATGGTATTCAAATCTATCTTAGCACGATCCTTTCACATTCATTCCCTTGTGTTTCCAATGCCTTTTCTCTTTTTGATGGTTGAGGTTCCTCTTCAATTGGCTTTTTTTGTCAATCATATCCAATTTCTTCTTTTGACGATATTCCCTCATTCATTCTTTTTTATTAGCTTTATTAGTTTTGTACTCTTCCTCTATTGGTTTATTCCTTTTCATTTCCTCGGTATGGAAGATAATTTTACCTCTAGCATGATAATGACATAAATATTAGTTCCTAAAAAATGAATCCATACAAATAAATGAAATATATGCCATTCAAGGCTTCATACAAAATACTTACAATCATCCTATAGAAGACTATTTCTAGCATAGACAAAGGTCACATGAATTTTTGGATGGAATGCCTTAAAAGAAATGTGGTCATGTGGCATGACATGATTGCAAGATACGCTCAAAATGGAAGCATGGACAAGGCATGTGAATTTTTTGACAATAATGTTTTGGTAGACATGTATGCAAAATGTGGTACCCATGACAAGCTAGTGAGCTCACTAGCTTGTCAATGCGGTAGGGTTGACAAGGGTGGTGTGCATGAAAAAATACCTCATAGAAATGGGTCTCTATGAGGCATTTTTTCATGCAGCTCCTACCTTGTCAACCATACTGCATTGACAAGCTAGTGAGCTCACTAGCTTGTCATGGGTACCACATTTTGCATATATGTCTACAAAAACATTATTGTAAAACAATTCACATTCCTTATCCATGCTTCCATTTTGAGCCTATCTTGCAATCATGGCATGCCACATGACCACATTTCTTTAAGGAATTTCATCCAAAAATTCATGTGAGCATTGACAAGCTAGTGAGATCACTAGCTTTTCAATGTGGTAGGGTTGACTAGCTTGGTACATCACGGTGATGTACCAAGCTAGTGAGCCCACTAGCTTGTCAAAGGTACCACATTTTGCACACATGTCTACCAAAACATTATTGTCAAACAATTCGCATGCCTTGTCCATGCTTCCATTTTGAGCTTATCTTGTAATCATGGCATGCCACATGACCACATTTCTTTAAGGCATTCCATCCAAAAATATATGTGACCTTTGACAAGCTAGTGAGCTCACTAGCTTGT
Source organism: Sequoia sempervirens (assembly GCA_007258455.2). Classification (NCBI taxonomy): domain Eukaryota; kingdom Viridiplantae; phylum Streptophyta; class Pinopsida; order Cupressales; family Cupressaceae; genus Sequoia; species Sequoia sempervirens. Next base: position 162,193,901 of record VDFB02075321.1, on the reverse strand, counting down.
ACATCACCATGAAACCCCATTTCTATGAGGCATTTTTTCATGCTTCCCCTACCTTGTCAACCCTACCGCATTGACAAGCTAGTGAGCTCACTAGCTTGTCAAAGGTACCACATTTTGCATATATGTCTACAAAAACCTTATTGTCAAACAATTCATATGCATTTTCCATGCTTCCATTTTCAGCCTATCTTGCAATCATTCCACGCCACATGACCACATTTCTTTAAGGAATTCCATCCAAAAATTCATGTGAGCATTGACAAGCTAGTGAGTTCACTAGCTTTTCAATGTAGTAGGGTTGACAAGGTAGGGGCTGCATGAAAAAATGCCTCATAGAAATGGGGTGTCATGGTGATGTACACCCCATTTCTATGAGGCATTTTTTCATGCAGCCCCTACCTTGTCAACCCTACCACTTGACAAGCTAGTGAGCTCACTAGCTTGTCAATGCTCACATGAATTTTTGGATGGAATGCCTTAAATAAATGTAGTCTTGTGGCATGCCATGATTGCAAGATAGGTTGCCCCTTTCCCCATGTTTCTAACTTAGCCTTGAATAAAGAGTCTTTAAATAGTGGAGAGAAGGGTTACAATCCCTTGTAGGTATACTAATCAAGGAAACATTTAAAATATATCACAACATTAGTGATGAGGTAAGTTTAGTGATGAGGTAAATTTAGAAATAGAGATGAAAACCAAAATAGATTCAAAGATCTATCAATGTGAGAGGAGTATATATTCCAATTTTGTAGAGACATGTATGGAAAATTTGGTAGCATAGACAATGCAATCAGCTACTTGAAAAAATGCACATCACCATGAGACCCCATTTCTTTGAGGCATTTCTTCAAACAGTCAATTGCCTTGTCTATGTTGTTTCATAAAATGCTTTGGTAGACATGTATGGAAAATTTGGTAGCATAAATAAGGCAATCAGCTGCTTGGTAGAACTGTTTGACAAAATACCTCAATGAGATATGTCCTCATGGACTAGAATGATTGCAAGATATGTACAAAATGGATTTGTTGAAAAGGCTTTAGAAAATTTCAATCATATGCAATTTCTAGGTGTAAAACCAAATTCCACTACATTTTCCAACATCCCCCATGCCTATACCAAAATGAAAACTTTGGAGAGGGGTATGCACATCCATAGAAAAGGATTGAGAAATGATGTATTATTTTACATACTTATAACATCGGCCATATACATGTGTATACAAAATTTGGAAGCATACACAAGGAAAGTCAATTGTTTAACAAAATGCCTCAAAGAGATGTGGTTTAAAAATGTAATTAGCAAGTGTAAAGAATTGTGTAATTTAAAATGTGCATTGACAAGCTAAGGTTATAATGACAAACAAACAATGATGAACATGGAATATGCAAATTAAAAAAATCAAAGCAAACCAAAATAGAATGAAAGAAAATATAAAGAAAATGTGTAAAGACTTCACATACCTAAAAAACGGAGATTTGAATGGAGGAGTTCTACCCAATTATGTAGTCTTTGATTCTTCTTTCTTCAAACTCCTCAACAATTTGAGTTTTTCAAAATCTTTTTTCCCTCCAAACATCAATTGTATATCACTCTTGAATGGAATTGAGACTTTAATTGATATTATATGCTTTTCAATGTGAAAACTCTACTATTCCATGCAAAGGTGGTGAAAAGATGATAAAAAAGGTAGTGGAATGTGAAAAACTTGCATGCACACTTCACAAAAGCATCAAAATGCTTCTTTTTGTTAGAACACGTGCATAACCAAGAGAATATGCAGACTGTGGACCTAGAGATAATAGGTATATTTATTTTTCTACCATTTTTAGAGCAAGAAAAAATGTGCTCATTTTATAAAAAATGGCTACATCTCAACTACTTCAAAACGTGCTCACGTTATGAGAAAGTTGATTTTTTATAGGTTTCTTTTCTCTATCTCTCTCTATCCTTAGCCATCCATCTCCCTTAGCCATCTAGGTCTCTCACTTATCTCTAAACCCTCAACCCTATACACTATGCCTTAAACCCTAATCCCTTAAACCTTAAACCCTAAACCCTAATCTCTCTCTCCCACTATCTCTCTCACTCACTCCCTCCATCTCTCTCCCCTCTACCTTACCTCTTAAACCCTCTCCCTCTCTCTCTCCACTCCCTCTCTGGTCTCACTACTCCCTTTGCCAACTTAATGAAATTAGGAACATAGTGGCCACTTGAAAAATGGGTCCAAGAAATGGGGTCTCCCAGTGATTACAATCACCGGGAGACCCCATTTCTTAGACCCATTTTTTCAAACAGGCCAAGTTAGGTTGCCAATTTCACCGAATTAGAAAGCTAGTGGGCCCACTAGCTTGCCAATTCAGTGCAATTGGGAACGTAGTGGCTATTTGAAAAAATGGGTCCAAGAAATGGGGTCTCCCGATGATGTAAATTTTGAGACCCCATTCTTGGACCCATTTTTTCAAATAGGCCAAGTTAGGTTGCCAATCCAGTGAAATTGGCAACGTAACTTGGCTTGTTTAAAAAAATGGGTCCAAGAAATGGGGTCTCCCAGTAATTTACATGTGAGTTGTCATATGGTGCACAGTGCAATACGTACCCAAAATTGAAGTAGTAAGAATTCAATATCAATAATTCATGGTTAACAAAAGGCAGCTAGTTGCAGGTGAGTAGGTCAAAATTCAAACATATTTTTGTTAATAGAGAGTAGTGTAACTATATCTATGAAGTTTTATGGCTTGTTGGTCCATTTGAAAGAGGAACAGGCCAAGTTAGGTTGCCAATTTCACCAAATTGGCAAGCTAGTGGGCCTAGCTTGCCAATTCGATGAAATTGGAAAACTAACTTGGCCTGTTTGAAAAAATCGGTCGAAGAAATGGGATCTCAGTGATTTACATCACCGGGATACCCCATTTCTTGGACCCATTTACATCACTGGGAGACCCCATTTCTTGGACCCATTTTTTCAAACAAACCACTACGTTCCCAATTTCACCGAATTAGCAAGCTAGTGGGCCCACTAGCTTTCCAATTCGATGAAATTGGCAACCTAACTTGGCCCACTAGCTTGCCAATTTGGTGAAATTGGGAGCGTAGTGGTCTATTTGAAAAAATGGGTCCAAGAAATGGGGTCTCTCGGTGATTTACATATGATTTGTTGTCATATGGTGCACAGTGCAATACGTACCCAGTATTGAAGTAGTAAGAATTTAGTACACACCCAGAATTGAAGCAATAAGAATTGAGTACGCACACAGAATTGAAGTAGTAAGAATTCAGTATCAATAATTCATGTTTAACAAAAGGCAGATAGTTGCAGGTGAGTAGGTCAAAATTCAAACATATCTTTATTGATGGAGAGGAGTGTAACTATATATATGAAGTTTTATGGCTTGTTGGTCCATATGAAAGAGAAAGGACACCCATATACTATGAGAACATCTATATATTACAATCTAAGAAAATTCAAAGGAACCCTCTAATTAACCCTCTACCCTCTATCTCTCTCCCACTCCCTCCCTCTCTCTCTCTCTCACTCCCTCTATCTCTCTCCCCTCTACCCTTAACCCTAAACCCTAAACACTTAACCCTTAAACCCTCTACCCTCTACCCTCTATCTCTCTCCCACTCTCTCTGGGTAAAAGCAAGAAGTTGGGTCCACGAAGAGGGGAAGTTTCGGCCAAAACAAAAAAAAATCGTATGAAATGTGTACACATTTTTAAAAAATGCATACACGTTACGGATCGGGTACTCGAGCCTAAATCCAAATGCATATGAGCTTAGATTTGGGTACGCAAACTGAAAACGCGTACGTGTTACGAAACGTGTATGCATTTCAAAAAGCTATTTATTTTTTTAGATAAGTGACTGTGTTTTCATTTTCATGGTCAATTTGAGTCGTGCCACAGAAGGAGAAGGAAGATTGTGTATGCATTTTGAAGGGCCTAATTGAAGCAAATTTTCACTACCACCTCCTCCTGTCGACACAACCGACCTCAATGACCTCCAGGTTGGTTGAATTCTACCATTTTTTTGCTTTATATCTTGCATTTTTGTTTTGTAATTGTTATTTGGTTTTAGTTTGTTTAGTTTGTTTTAGTTCAATATTTTATAGTTTTTAAATTGCATTTAAAAAAACAAAAACATCAACGAAACAAAGAATGTTAAATTGTAAATCAAAAACTGTAAAAACTAAACCTATATTGGACACATTTAACTTAGAAATCAAAACCCTAAACCCTAGGTTCAAAAAAACATAGACCTAAAAACTAATTTACCCAAGTTAATCCTTGGACCTAAACCCTAAAACCTAAACCTAAAACCCTATTTATCCTAAAACCTAAACCTAAGACCCTAATATTTTCACCTTTTAGATTGTGCAACTTGAAAGTACAATCAATACTTTCAATGTAACCATTTGTGTTGAGAAATGAGGAGATGTTTCTTAACTAGTTCAACAAATCATAGCATAAATTTATGAGGTTGATCTAATTAGGATTGATCATGTTGCTATGTTACACCATTTCCATACTCAACTATAGTTTAAACATTCTCATTTTTTAGTATGGTTACAAGTTTCAATCTTATTAGGATTGATCATGTTGCTCTTGCTCATTGAGTAATTTCAATTTGGAAATTTCCCTCCTTCCTTGCTTTATTTTGTGTCCTCCTTGTCATTGGTTCTTAACTTTCACTTCACATAATTTTAGAAGTATCCCTCCTTGGAGGTTTCTTACATTTTTTATTTGACATAGATATGTTTTCATGTCATCAAATCTCTAAATAATTATATAGTAAAGATCTAATTTCTTTAAATTTTGCATGATAAATTATGCACACCAATTCACATGTATAAATATGATTTCATTACAACTAAAAAATTTAGTGAAGCCTTTGTACTTAAAGAAGCCATTTTCAATATGTGAATAGAGCTCAAGCTCATATTTGTTTATTTTGTACATTGCAATTACCACTAGCATATATCTATGTGTCCCTTTGAATGTCTTCTATTAATTTTTTATTCTTATCTTTAGTATGCTTTGAAAACAATGAATGAGATTATAAATTAATGTTAGTGTTAAACTTATAATTTCTTCTTAACTACTTTGTCCCACTATAGAGAACTTGTGTCTCTTATCATGAAATTTGAAAATTTAGATAAATCAATTTATGTCCTCAGATTTAATTAAATTATATGTCATACTTGATAAATACATGTATTCACAATCGATATACCTTACCTCTATAGATATACTCTTGTTGGAAAACAACCACACCTATGATTAAACTTCCCCTCGCCCCAAAAGATAAAGCTCTAGACCCATAAAAACTTGGAAGAATATTACTTATTGGTGAATTAGTTAATTAATGATAGGCTTGATATTTATGAGCTCCATTGAGCACCCTTGTCTAACAATAATCCTAAGATAAATAGAATCTAGTATAATTTTTACTTGAATTAAACTACATGGTTTTCATCAATTACCCATTTTGACACTCATTCTTGAGTTGTTCATAACCTAAATTAGTGGGGACATTTCCTTCTCTTTTTCCACCTTTGTATGTAATAGAAGACACTCTAAACAACCCCTAACCTCCTATTAACACCCAATTTGAGAAATCAAAGCTATATATCTACATGTGTCTTATTTTTCATTCGTTAGTCCTTTACCTGTAGAAATTAAATGGTTCCTCACCTCATGTTTAGTCTCTATTTACTAGTCTTCTTATTTAATTTTTCCAATGCCTCATTGTTGATATCGTAGCCTTTTGTGAGCTCTCAATTCTTGATACATTTTCTCCAACTCCTAGTTTAAATGTTGATGGTGATTTATTTAAATAAATCTTAAGTCTTTACTTTAATCCATGTGGTTTTATTTATTTTAAATAAATCAATTAATGTATATCATCAAATTTGGCTATAGTTTAATTATCAAGTGATATCTAGCTAAAAATAAGTTTATGGCCTTCTTTCAAGGGATTCACTTAATAAGCCAATGACATAGTGCATGCATTCATAGGGTTCTAATAAAACCCCCTAATTTCATTTCAACCCATCAGAGTTATAATTAGAACTTACTTGGACCTAATTTCACTGAGAGGTATCCTATGTACCACCTATAGATCTAACTCAAAACTATTTATAATTGAACCATCCCATTTATTAAAGGTTTAACATAAAATACCCAGATGAATTATGACAAATATGTCATCCTCTACAAAGTTTTGATGTAGAAGCACTTATACAACTCAACATATGAGTTCCCTTTCCATGTACACAAAATGTAATAATGCATCCTTGGACATTTTAGGTATCTTAATTATAGTATACATATTGATCTAAATTATAGTGGATTTATATTTTAGATATACTTGATGATTCTTCTTGGAAGGGTTACTAAAAGGTGTTCAATAATTAGTATTAGGTAACATGTAGGTAGGATTTTATTAAAATTGTATGACCTTGGTGTGACAATTATCTCCATTTTTAGTTGCATTCTAAGAGTTGGTATTAACAACAAACCTTTCATATTAACAACCACACACTGGACTCAATTTAATGTGTACATGCTATGGATTTTTTAATGTTATAAATCGAATGGTCTTCAAATGAAATGTATTTTGAGTTTGTGCACATTCAATGTGATTTTTAAATAACTTTCAAATTATGTGCATTATTTAATTAGTTTCTTGATATATATTTTTTAATTTTTTTAACATGCAGTTGCCATTTCATTTTCACATGGATCCAGAAATTTTAACATAAAGGATTTTATACCTGATGCACAATTTCCTGCAGATCCCATACATCCAGATCCACCACCACAACAAAACCCCACACCTCCACACTCTCCACCTCCTAACCCCCCACCCCCTATAGTAGATCAAGCTCAATTAAGAGAGAGCATTAGAGAAAACCTTAATGTGATTCAAGGAAATATAGATCTGATAAAAAAATGAGCCTTGAATCCCCCCCATCTCGCACGGTTTGCATCTTCGATGCAAACTATTGTCGATTATATTTGATCTATTGATGCGGACCTAGATAGGTTCCATCAATGGAGAGAAGATAGGAGACAATTCTATGTAGATGGATTTTCCTATAAAGAAATTAATGACCTTAAAATTACCAAACAAGCCATGTGCCAACATTTTTTTAACCCCCAAACAAACCAATCAATTCCACCCACTAAAAAATGAATTTCAATTTTATGGTGTAGGCACCCGCAGATAGCTGCAAATGTTTGGGATAGATGGTGGATGGTGTTTGATAATCCACCACATGGCAATTGTGAGGTGCCCCTATACTTTTTGAGAAAGTTATGGGTTGAGTTTGAGTTGGGTTTAAAACCCAACTATTTTGATATGAGGTCATTTCAGGGAGTTGGGTGTGGCATGCCCCAACATAGACTAGTAGCATGTATCGATCCTCAATGAAGTGCTCTAATTGCTCCTATTGTTCCTCCTCCTTCTCCTGGTGTTCTCGTTGCATTTCAGCAATAGACGATGTTATCGACATTAGGAGCATTGAGTTCGCTTTCAGGACATCTCACTCATCAGACTACACACGTGGCAACTGAAGTGGCCAATAGAGAGCATGGAGGCTTGGGCTATGGGAATACTCAGGCATCCATTTTAGGTGACCCACATGCATCTGGGACGAAGTCATATATGAATTTACTACATTTTGAGGATCATCCTACACAGGTATGTTCATATTTTGAACTTAAATTTAATTTGTTTGAAATGTGCAAAATTCATGTAAATAATAACATCAAATTATATATATAATATAATATTAATTCAAGAAGTGTTCGGTGTAGATGCATGATTGCACAATGCCTAAAACTCAATATGATCATGTCTATATGTCGAGTGTTGTAGATCTGGGCTCAGCTTTTGGTCAGGTTACTTGAACCAATATATATTAAATAATTTGTGTGGATATATCTAATTTAATTTGAATTTGTACACGAGTGAAATGATATATTATATATAGATGCAAGAAGGTCATACGATACCTAGTACTGACCAACCACAAGTTGTGGTGAGCGCTCCTGAGTCATCATCAACTCAGGTGCGTGCTTTCAAAAGTTTGTTAAGTTTAAATTAAATACACATCATAGATCTAATGTAATTTGTTCATTTACATACACATGTGTGAATGATCTATACAAATTGGTGTACATCTATATGTAGGGATTTCATGTGATACCCATGATGGGTGCACCTAAGACATCGTCAGCATTTATGCATGGGAAATCTCAGGTGTGTGATCATGAGGTCATATCATTCGAGGTTCTAAACTTTACTAAATCTCCTATACAATTTTTATGGACCTTTTAAATATATATATATATATATATATATATATATATATATATATATATATATATATATATATATATATTTGAGGTTTTAACATATTGTTTACTTTATATGAATATGAAGGATATAGTAGATCAAGCATTTGGATCTTCTCAAGTGATAGTTATGCTACCCATTGAATAAAATGTGCCAGTAGATTCTCATGATCATATGGTAATTTATGCATACTAAAAATCATTTTTACTGTATTTCCTAGATATTTAATTAAATTTATTTTTACCTAAAAGTTTATATTTTCAAGTTTAAATTATATCAAAATTTATAAATAACTTTAAATCTAATTTCAAGTTTCTTGTACTCTTTTACAACATGATGCGGGTACATCTAGTCAACATGGAACACAAAGGAGACTTGATTTGACTGATCGCCCTAATAGTTAGATGGTTTTAAATTTTATGGACTATAGATCTCTAGTTTTATTTAAATATATGTGTTGGACTTGACATATATATTTTGAACATGTTATTTCATGGACCATTTCACATACATTATATCGATTAATATTATCATGTTTGTGTTTATTTATATTAGTTGAATTTAATATGATGATTATATATGCAGTCAATTATGATCGTGTTATGTTCATTTTGATGATGATATGCACTCATGTATGTATAGATATTTTATCTAATTTTCAAGTAATACATGCACTATATAAATTCTTATCTAGAATCAAATTTCATATATATAATTTATCACATGGTTAGGTGACAAATTAAAACATTCCTTAGATAGTTTAGATCATATTCATAATAAATTAAGGGCAGGTAATTTTAACTATTTTCCAATTCTAGAAAATATTTGAATCAATAAACAAAAATCTATCTCCTCGTATGTACAAAATGTATAATCTATACAATTGAACAATTATATAAAATGTGGTAAATACAAGACATGAAATGTATAATCTATAAAATTGGAACAAGATATTTAAAAAGTGACTAATAAGTTCATTGAAGTTCATACATCAAACAAACCTATATAATTTATTTTGATGTTTAATACAACTATATAACATGATGAAACATATATGTGAATGTAGATACAATTAAATTTTATC
>VDFB02075321.1:162034578-162184355 GCA_007258455.2 Sequoia sempervirens | reverse complement strand
AGATGTTGGAAAAGTGTCCAAAGTACATGTTGCACAAGCTAAAAATGAGGAGACCTCAACAAAACATGTATCAGACCCCAAAGATGGAGAGTCATTGATGTTATGGAGAATTTTGTTGAACCCTGAAAAAGAGAAATTGGAACCAATTCAAAGAAGAAATTGTTTTAGAACAAGGTGCAAGGTAAGTGGAAAATGTTGCAAAGTTATTGTGGACAATGGTAGCACTAATAATATAGTGTCTGAAGAAATGATGAGCAAGCTGAAATTGAAGAGAATAAAACATCCCAGCCCATACAAAGTTTTGTGGTTACAAAAAGAGCATCAATTGTTGGTGAATGAGAAATGTATGATAAATTTTTAGATTGGGAACTACAAAGATGAAATCATGTGTGATATAATGCCAATGGGTGCTTTCCATATTCTTTTTAGCACACCATGGAAATTTGATAGACAAGTTGTTCATGATGGGAAAATGAATACATACACAATTAAGAAAGGTGGAGAAGAGTATATATTGACCCCCTTGAAGAATAGAGAAGGGTAAGATGAACACAAACCAAAGGTATGCTTGGTTTCTGAAAAAAAATTTAGAAAGAATTCAAAAAGGAGTAAGCATGTTTTGCAATAATTCCCAAGTTTGTAGCAGTTGGGATAGTGAACAAAGAAAGTGAAATACCCATGGAAGTTCAAGAAATTTTGAAAGAATATGTTGATATATTAATGGAGCTACCTGATGGATTGCCACCCATGAGGAACATTAGTCATTGCATGGATTTGATTCTTGGTGCAAGTTTACCAAACAAGGCACCATATAGAATGTCACCAAAAGAAAATGAAGAGATAAATAGGCAAGTGCAAGAGTTGCTAGATAAGGGGTTGATTAGAGAGAGTTTGAGTCTATGTGCAATTCCAGCTCCATGTTGGCACCAAAGAAAGATGGGGATTGGAAAATGTGTATGGATTCAAGAAAAATAAATAAGATAACCATGAAATACTTGTTCCCATTACCAAGAATGGACGATATGATAGATTGCTTGAGTGGAGCCAAATATTTCACAAAGATTGATTTGAAAAGGGGTTACCATCAAATAAGAATAAGAGAGGGAGATGAATGGAAGACCACTTTCAAAACCAAAGATGGGCTATACGAATGGTTGGTAATTCCATTTGGATTAACGAATGCTCCCAAAATTTTCATGAGATTGATGAACAAAGTTTTGAAGCCATATCTTGGTAAGTTTGTAATTGTGTATTTGGATGATAATTTCTGACTTTTAGTAAGACAAAGGAAGAGCACTTGTAGCATGTTAGAGTTGTTTTACAAAGGCTAAAAGAAGAAAAATTAATGGTGAATTTGAAAAAGTGTAGTTTCATGAAAGAGGAATTGGTATATTTGGGTTTTGTAATTTCTAGCAGTGGTCTGAAAATGGATCCGAAAAATGTGTAAACAATTGTTGAGTGGCCTTCATTGAAGAGTATGATTGAAGCAAGAAGCTTCCATGTATCGACAATTTTTTATAGGAAGTTTATCAGAAATTTCAGTGGGATATGCGAACCAATTATAGAAACAATGAAGGGTAATAGAAAATAATTTGTTTGGATAGCTGCAACAGAGAGGATTTTTAATATTTTGAAGGAAAAAGTGATGGAGGAGCCCGTGTTAGCACTTATAGATTCTGGAAAAGTCTTCCAAGTTGATTGTGATGCAAGTGGGACAACGATTGGAGGATTTTTGACTCAAGAGGGAAGACCAATAGCATATTTCAGTGAGAAGTTAAATGAAGCAAAAAAGAAATATTTCGTGTATGATCAAGAGTTTTATGCAATTGTGCAAGCTCTTAAGAAGTGGTGACATTACTTGCTTCCGAAGGAGTTTGTTTTGTATACCGATCATCATGCATTGTAATACATAAATAGTCAAGGTAAGCTTAGCCAAAAACATGTGAAGTGGGTTGAACTCCTTCAAAGTTATTCTTTCGTATTGAAACATAGAAGTGTAAAATCAAATAGAGTTGTTGATGCATTAAGTAGAAGATGTTTGTTGTTGAATGAAATGAGAGTAAGTATTGTTGGTTTTGATTCAATGGGAGAGTTGTATGAAGAAGATACTGATTTTAAAGGAGCTTGGGCAGCATGTAAGAATCCAATGGGGGTGGATAGAACTCCATGGCTGGAGTATTTTATTCAAGAAAATCTATTGTTTAAAGGAAGAATATTGTGCATACCTCAAGGTTCTATGAGGGAAAATTTGTTGAGAGAGAAACATAGTGGAGGTTTGGGTGGACATTTTGGAGAGGGAAAAACATTAGTATAGCTGAATGAAAGTTATTATTGGCTTAGAATGAGTGCAGATGTAAAAATAATGGTGCAAAGTTGCAAAGTATGTCAATATGCAAAAGGAGTGAGACAAAACACCGAATTGTACCAGCCATTGCCAATACCGAAGAGACCATGGGAATGAATTAGCATGGATTTTGTTTTGAGTTTTCCACGAAAAAAATGAGGTAATGATTCAATTTTTTTTGTAGTGGATAGATTTTAAAAAATGGCTCATTTTATACCATGCAAGAAGCGTAGTGATGCTTCCCACATAGAAAATTTATTTTTCAAAGAAATAGTTCGGTTAGATGGATTGCAAAAAAGTATTATTTTTCAGACCGAGACAAAAAGTTTTTTGGTCATTTTTGGCATACTTTGTGGAAGAGAATGGGAACACAATTGGGTTTTAGCTCAGCCTACCATCCTCAAACGGATGGCCAAACTGAAGTTGTAAATCGAAGCTTAGGTAATTTGTTGAGATGTTTGGTTGGGGATAATCCAAGTCAGTGGGATTTGACATTGGCACAAGCTGAATTTACTTATAATGATTCAATTAATCAAAGTGTTGGAAAAATTCCATTTCAAATTGTGTATGGGTAGAGTCCAAGAGGTTTTGATGAATTGAGAGATAGTCCAGATTTGTGTAGGAAAAATGTTGTAGCAGAGGTTTTTGCTGAGTACATACATGATTTGCATAAAGAGGTGAAAGAGAAGCTGGAGAAGAGTGCTAATAAATACAAAGAGTATGTTGATATACATAGAAAGTGCAAGAGTTTCAGATTGGTGAGCTAGTAATGGCACATTTGAGAAAGGAGAGGTTCCCACAAGGAACACACAATAAACTAAAATGGAAGAAAATTGGCCCGTGCAAGGTTTTGCAGAATTTTTCATCAAATGCATATGAGATTGAGCTTCTAGTTGGTGTTGATATCTCTCCAATATTTAATGTTGTAGAATTATATAAATGTTATGAAGGTGAATCGAGTGGACAAAAGAGTACATCTTCATATTTGAGCTAGATGTGCCAGACTTTATGCATCAATTGCTAGAGAAGAAGTGTGAACAGATTGATCAAATCATTGACTCACAAATTGCTAAATGCACAAGAAAGAGAAAATATTGGAAGTATTTGGTACGCTAGAAGAATTGTGTAGCTAATGAATCTTTGTGGGTTAGCGCTTCAAAATTGGAGAAGTTTGGAATTCCAATTCCAAACTTGCCAAAATGTTCATGAGCCTTACACTCATGGAACATTTTTCGTACTCGGTGTGTTTGATGCCAAAGCATCTGGGTACTCTAGAAATCTGGATCATTTTCATTTTTTTTAATTTTGGTTTTGATTGCTTTTAAATTTTGTTGTGATGTAAAAGACTTGGTGATTTTATTCTTTCCATCTGGTGTTTCTATCTAGAGGTTATTGAAATTTTGTTGACTTCCAAAAAACTATTGAAATTTAATGTTTAAAGGAATTTAAAACTACAAATTTAAAATATGTAAAAGTATCAATATCAAGTGCACAAAGTGGGTGCAACTTCTTTGTACAAAACATGGTGACTTTGGAAATTTTGAATGCCAATTTTTGGGGTAGAAAGAAATTAAAATTAAAAGCTTTGGAGGACAATGGAAGCTAGGGAGTTTGGGGAAAATAAGGCGCTATTGTATGGAGTTTGGGGGAGCCCAAAAAAATTTTGGAAAAAAAAGAACTCAGCATTTTGGAATGCCAAGTGGTGGAGAAATCAACCCAATTTTGTGTTGGAAAATTTTTGGAAAATCATTGAAGCCATTTTTGGTGTTGTGTGGCTAAAAACAAAGAAAGAGACTTGGAGTGATAGAGGAAATGTGTTCACCAGGTTTAAGTTAGTAATTTTTACAAATTCAAATAGAAAATGGAGGCATGGCAGCTGAGAGTGCTGGGAATAAAATTGGTGTCTAGGGAAACACTTGCAAATTGTTGATTTTTGTGTAGACATTCAAGTTTCTGAAATTGGTTGAATATTCATAGTGTTTTCAAATTCAAAATTGTGAAATTCATAGTCTAAGAGAATCCATTTAATCTTAGATAAGTTGTTGCATCAATTCTCAGTCTGGTAAGACTCATATTTTTTTTGTCCTACATTATCCTTGGATTAACATTTAGACCAAGCTGAGTCCAATTTATTCCTCACCCTAGTTTTGGCCTATCACTGGACTCAAAGTACTACATTTCATATTATTGACTTTTTTAAGATTCAATCTTTAAGTGCTTCAAATTTTTAGGTCAAATGAGATTTTTTTTGAAAATCAGTGAAAACTCTTCCACTTTTTTACCAAAAGTGGACTCAACTTCTTGCAACACCCTCAAGCATCTACATACATTACATGATGAATTTTGAGGGGAGTCTACATGGTTTATGTTCTTGCCTCAGTTTTGGGAGGGAGCATTTCCTCACATGGGGTTCTTTCCTTCTCACTTTTTGAGGAGTCACATAGACCTCTCTTTTCTCTCCTATGGGGGAAAATTTATTATACATTATGACCTATAAGTATTCCTTGGCTCGGCTCATGATCAATCCTCCTTCTATCTCTTATCTTCTTCAACTATATCTTCTCTTTGTATCATTTCTCTTTTAGAGAGGAGTTTTACTTTCCACTAGGTTTTCTCCTTTACTCTATTTATGAGAAATTTGTACATGGGTACCTAACATGGCCTAGTAGATGGGACCCATCATCATTACATACATTTATCCATAAGTTGCACTTAAGGGGGGTGTTAGTATAAATAGTGACATTATCAAACTAGTTAGCTCTTAACCTACCTAAGAGAGTCCTATTCACACTAGTTATGTCTCCACTTAGGGAATTTTACCTTTTTTCTCACCTCATATGGTTGAGACACGTGTAATCACTTGTTGAGACACTTATCTCATTTGCATATGACACCTTTATCATACTTGTACCATGCACATGGTATATCATGGACACATGTCTTCCACTTATGGAGAAAGTTAGAGTCCACACCTATCTTCTCATCTCACCCCTTGTCTATATATTCAAGGGGATCATAGGTAATTATAATATTTTTATATTCGCACATATTGTATGAATATATTGCATATTTTTGGCTTATTTGAAATCTCTTGAAGAATTTTCTATCACTATTTTATAGGATCTATTAGATGTGAGGATCAAATATATGAAACTAACATGGTATTAGAGCTTTGAATCTATAAGAACCTTCTCAAATCAAAGTGGGTTTCAATAAAAGAATATTTCATACAATGCATCCTAGAACCAAACAGAGCCCACCATTGTGATCAAAAGCCTCAAAAACCTTTAAATTGTTTGTCAAATTATTAATTTTCAAGCACATGACCTAGAGCTATCAAGAAAATTTTTATTGTACGACCATATGAATCCCTATGTAGAGTATATTTTCTAAAAAATTTAATTATATATATTTTTATTTTGTTTGTAAATGAAAAAAATATTATTGCAAAAAAATTACAAAAATATTGCATGTAAAAAAGTTGTTTGAAAAAATTAAAAGAATAAAGAAGGTTTTCAAAAGGAGGCATACTTGATTTACCAGGGTTCTATACAATGATACTATGTAAGGTACTGTGTAGGTAATTCTATTGGAATAAAAATGATTTAAATGAATTTATACCTCTTTGATCCCCTTGAGAAAGGTAAGAAGAGTGAAAATGATATCTAGTATATGTGGTGTAATAGCCAAAAAGATGGTGAAAGAAAATTTTATTGTAGGCTTGATAACTTACATATTCCCACCAAATCTATTTTAGACTTCAACTAGTAGATAGTTTCAATAGAGTTAAAGTTTATCCTTGCACCATTTTGAAGCACGATCCTATTGAGACTATAATTTAATTCATGACAATAGTTCAAGCTCAACACTAATTTGCTTAATATTCAAGATTGTAATGATGGAATTTTTATGTTAAGGACTTGATCAGTAATATTATTCTCAATTACTCCTCCCATTTTGAGAAACAAAACATTAATATAAATAGTTAGAGAACCTTGTTTTAGACTATAGGAAAAAATTGCTCTAAATGGGATAAAAATGAAATAAGCTCCAAGAGGACTTGTGTGCTATTGAAGGACTCCTAAAGTCTTATCCAAATAGAGAGACCTTGATTACTAAGATGATTGATATTAAGCATCAATTGAGATGTGTGCAAACTAATAAGGCCCAAGGGGTGAAAATATAGACCAAATTGAATCGGTTGAAAGAAGGGGATAAGTGTTCTAAATTTTTATTTAACTATCTCAAATCTATACATAAAAAAAGAGATTGGCCCTATTTGGATAGACTAGACATAGGTTAGTAATACCAAAAACATTAAAGATGAGTTCATAAAGTTTTATCAAAGGATTTTTTATTTTGAAGACAATTATAAATAAGCACAAGAGTTTTGTAAGAAAATTATCTGATGCAGGAACACCTTGGCTTAACTCCAAATTTGTTGTGAACAATTTTTGGCTTGTACTGACCTTAGCCAAGTCAGGATGTTTGTGTGTTTAGGTTGGACCTTAGAAGGTCTTGTGTGGGTGTGTTGAATTAATCATTAGCATAGATGTCATCCTAGTTTAATCATGTTTTTAAATTTTGGCTTTAATAAGCTTTGGACAGTTTGGATGAGCTTTAAATGTGTAACCACAACATCCTCGTTGTTTGAAGATGCCTTGGGACAGTTAAAGAGCTGTTGGTTCGAGATCAAGGTGTTAGAGGTCCTATGTTTGAGGATCATGACACAATCATGGCATAATGGAAGTTGCAAAATATTGTTGTAAAATTGCATGGCAAGGTTTATGGAATTGCATGCAACCTACTTGGCATTGGGAATCCCTTGAAATCAAGGAAATTGCTCGATCAACTGCCCTTGAATGGTGGCAAAGGCATCAAAAAATAGGTGTATGGCTCGTTGTTAGCAGTTAGAGATCATTGTAAACAAATTTTTGTTGTGTGGAGTAAAAGACAATGAGCAGATTTCTGCATTTTCTGTGTTTTGCTTGAAATCCCGTGTGTTTTGAAACAGTGGTAAAAAAGGATTTGTAAATACAGTTGTATCTCTATTTTTGTGTTCATAGAATAGTTTTGGATCAATTCTCATCGTTCATTCAGGTTCCATAGAATAGTTTTATTGATTTGAATTCCTAGATTAGATTGTAGGTGGTTAGTTTCCTGTGTTTTGAGCAGTGGGAATTGGAATGGCTCCCCCACAAACACTGACCACGGGGATATCCTACAATTGGTGGAATATGGGAATGGAGCCAGTCCCTTGTATATATTTAACATTAGGAAAACCAAAGAGCCAAGCAAGAGTTTGTGTTACCAAACCCTAGGCGAGTGTTAGCTGCCCGGTTAGGAGTTTGGGAGAGAAGAGTTGAGAACCTAGGCAGGGGAAAGGTGCCACTGTACGGAGTCCGTACGGTTCCAGGTGGGGTAAGGTAAGGCCTTTACATGCAAAAGGGTTTGGGACTTCAACCAATCCACTAGAAGGAGATTTGAAGAAGAAAGCACAGAAACCCTAACAAATAGGTCAATTAGCCCTTTTGTCCTAGATGATAGGAATGCACTGTACGGCAGTGACAGAGGTCTGAAATCTAGTAGAAGATTTAAAGATCTAAAAAGGGTGCTTGAAAGTGCATTTTTTTTGGTAGGTTGTTTGTCAAGTGTGAGAGGAAAAGTCAGAAACCTGACTGGTAAGGGCTAGTAGAGTTTAGGCCTTACCAAGGAATTCTCTTGGAATCGGGTGTATTGGAAACTAAAGAACCTCCAAAATGGAACAATTTGGATGCAAGGAGCATGAGGACAGTACCTTTAATCCCCCTGCAAGCAGTTCGAGGTTGGTGATGAAGTTAGCATCTAGACTCTTCTAGGTGTTGGAAGGAGACAACAATTTCAAATGGTGTTGAATCCTCTAAGGTTAAAGCACAAGGTTGAAACTCTTGGAACAGAGTTGTAGCATGGTTCAGTTGGTAAATTAAGTCAAGACAGAGCCGAGAAGATTGTCAGGTTCTTGGTGGAAGGCAGAGTGAAGTCTTCTTGTTGGTCAAGTGCAAGCAAACCTGGGAGGTACAATACACCATTATCGAGGTAGTAAAATTAGTAAGGAGGATGCCAACTGTTTGAAAATTTCCATTAGCAAGGATGAAATCATTAGAGCTATTCAAACTTTCAATAATGGAAAGTTTCCTAGTTTATATGGGCTATCTATTGAGTTCTACAAAAAGAATATCGATTGGATTGTAGATGATTTGTTCTTAGTCTATAAAGAAGCTATTGATAGAGGCTCTTTGGGGAGGGATATAAACAAGGGAATCATTAAATTTATTCTCAATGATGGTGATAAGAATAAAATAAATAAATGGAGACCAATTACGTTCCTCAATGTCTCATATTTTTTTGCTAAAATTCTAGCACTTAGACTTACTCATATTCTTCCTAATTCTATTAACGCTACTCATACTAGATTCATTGAAGGATCTTGATTTATTCTAGAAAAATTGATAACTAGTTGGGAAGAAATGAATTGGGCTAAGAACACTAGTCAAAATTTTGGCATGCTTTTGTAGGACAATGATAAATTTTATGATAAGGTTGAATGGAAATTCATTAATATGACCTTGGAGACCTTTGGTTTTTCTTTTTTTTTTGTAACATGCTCAAGGTTTTATTTAAAGACACTTCTACACAAATTGATGTTAATGAATCACTCACTAATCCTTTGTCCCTATAAAGGTCAATTAGGGAAGGTTTCCATCTTTCTCCTATATTGTTTGTGTTTTCTTTTGATGGCTAGTATTATTTATTGAGAACTAGAAGTGTTTTTGATGAGGAAAAGTAGGTTTTGATGGGACCCAAAACCCATTAAAAGGTGATCATGCTACAACAAGGATAAACCACAAACCAACAGCAACCCAACAACAACACCAAAGGTTGCACAAAGGTTTTGAAGGGACCCAGAACCCTATAACAACCAGGTTTACCGGGGCCTAAAACCTAAAGGTTTTGAAGGGACCATACACCCTTTACAACTAGGTTTTAACAAGGACCTTAAACCCTTAACAATCTGATTCATCCAAGCTGCAATCAACCTAAATAAATCAACAAAATGTTACAAAGCATCAACATTCCAACAACACCCCTCAACTAACTTGCAAACTACCTGATTCATCCAGGCAACAATCAACCAAATAACAGAAGACTGTAGAACAACAACATTCCTACAACACTCCTCCACCATCAAGAAACACCAACTCTATCTCAACCTCAATATGAGAGAGCTCCCCTCTATTGGAGAGGATGCAATAAAAACCCTTACCACCAAAGACTTCATCCTCCTATCCACCTAGACTCCACCTCAATAGGAGCATGAAGTAGAAATGAGACCTTCCAACTAGAACCACAACAACTAACTCCTCCTCAATAGGAGCAGTCTCCACCTCCATAGAAGACCTCAACTAAAAGATTGAGAAGGAAGTAGAAGCTTTAGAAGAAAGGGTAACTACAACATCCTTTGGCATGACCAAAAAAGAAGCAAGAAGCAACACAACAAAAGTTGAGCCATAAAACAAAGCATCTTCTGAAGAATACAAGACATCCCCACCAAAGGAACAAGCCAAAGAGCCCAAAAGGGGATCAACAGAAAGCCACACACCAGAACTTCCCACCAACAAACCACAGAAGGAATGAATTTACTGAGCAGGCCAAAAAGCCCCAGCACCACAGAAAAGGCACCCAAATACAACAAATAAATGCCTGCAAAGAAAGGAAGAAGAGAGCTAGCTGAACAAATAAGCTCACCATCAGACCCGACATGCTAGCCAGAGTCACAAGATAGCTAGAAACTCTCCACAAACCTCCCATCCACAAGCGAGAAAAATTGCACACAAGAAGGCACACAAGACACCACTGGGAAGAAAAGCACCAAAGCCACAACACCGACAAGCAACCCCACATACAAAGGGATGAAAGCCTCCCAAAGCTCCAAAACCAAAACCAAGACCAAGCACCGCAACAAGCAAGGATAGCCCACACAACAAGGGAGAAGAGAGAAGGCAAAACATTTAAGCACACCAACAGACCTGACGTGCTAGCCAGGGTCAAAGATAAGCCAAAAAATCTCCTTAGAACACCCATCCACAAAAAAACCATCTCACATAGAGAGACCCAGATCACAGACCAGAGCCATGGAAAGAGCAGACGCCCAACCAGAAGAACCACCCATAGCAGAGCCTATAGGAAAATCCCACCAATCATCCACCAAAAAACCAAAAATCACCACCACAACAGAACCGGCCACAGCTCTAGAAACACCAGGAGAAACCACACACAATCCAAGTAAAAAGGACCCCTCCGCTAGACAAAAGGACCCATAGAGAGCCAAAGCGATACAGGAAAGCTGCACTAGAGCCAGAAGAATTCCCGCCAAACAATGGTCCAATTTATTGAATATACAATAAACCCAAAGGGTTTATTCTTCCAAACAATGGTCCAATTTATTGAATATACAATTTATAGATGATACTACACTTTTTATGGATATAGAAGAGAATAATTTTGATGGTATGATGAATACACTTAAAATCTCTTATGCATAGCTTCTAGTGCAAAGATCTCAAAGATTAAATCTACTTTGCTTAGCTAGAAAGGCATTCCTATGGAGTGGTTTAACAAAAAAAACCTTATGAAGGGGAAGGGGGGGTCCTAATAACTAGGTTAGATATCTTGGTATACATTTTTCCATTAATCCTTCTCTTAAGGATACATGGAACTAGATATATATGATAAAATTGATAAGAAATTATCCAAGTGTAATAGACAATGCCTATCAATGGTGTGTAGAATTTAGGTCTATCAAAAAAATTATCCTCCTATAGTATTTACTATGATTCTATCTGGCTCTTTAGTAGTTATCAAATTAATAATATCTGTAAAATCATTAGGAGATTTCTCTCGTCTAATTGAAATGTAATAGGAAGAGAACTATAGTAAATTGCCAATGGTGTTTTATGGATAAAAAGCAACGTGGTATTGGATTAAAGGATTTGAAGATGCAAGGTGTTGTTCTTGTAGAAAAATGGATAATTGATGCCTTTATTAGAGATGAACCTTAGAAAATCCTTATTAAAATCAATACTTAAAATTTTATTCCAAAAAGCTAAGTAGTGGAAAGAGCTTCATCCCCATGATATTATCATTAGTAGGTTCTTTATTACTCCCTCTCACTCTAATGTGTTTAGGAGTAGTTGGAAAGCTTGGGAAGTTGTGATAAGTCAAGTTAATGGTTGTAGTTCTTATAATAAAAAGGATAAAAAGATTTGTATTTTTATGTCTATGTGGTGGAACCTCTAGTGGAAAAATAAACCGCTTGCTCTCTTCCAAGAATGCCTTGCTAAATAATTAAATAGTTAAGGGTTAGTGTTTCCAATGAAATTCTTGATGGGGCTTATCTAAGAGATTGGTGGGGGTTTAGCAAGAGGTTTGGATTGCCTCAATCCTAGGAAAGAACTTACTCTACATGCTTAAGAAAACGTGTAAATTGAACCTCCCCATTAATATCGGCTTTGATTATGAAATATATGGAAAATTTATGTGGATGGATGGATCTATGATTTTGAAGGTCAACACCAAAAGCATCTACAAATGTTAACTAGTTTCTAAGAGGTCATTAATCATGTGAATAGGAGCTAGAATCTTGAGCTTAGTTCTAGTTGATGGGTTAAAAAATTTAGTGGTTGTTGGTGTATACTTCTTGAACCAAAAGAATCCTATTTTTAATGGATTCTTTTACTTAAAAGGTTAGTTGTGGTAATGAACTATATTAAGTGTGACCCTATTAAAAGGAGGTGTAGTTTTTGAAATGTGCCTGAATCTATTGACCATATATTTTTTATTGTGACTTTGCCAAAAATGTTTGGTCCTTTTTATATAACCTTAAGGGCTGTAATTTAATAGGGTTAATTTCTCTTGTTATGAAATCCTATTTGGGTATGTTGAAGGGACAAAAAGTAAATGTAATTATTTTTGTTTGTTTTAACTAGTGAAGTTCTTGGGCTCTTGTGGAAATTAAAAAATGAGGATAAATTTCAGGGCAAGTGGAGACACCTTACACAGTCTTCTAAAATACTCATGCTTTATCATGTTGTGATGTAGGTTACTATGATGATTAAGATATCTAAATGCAAGTTCATGGATCTCATGGATGAAGGACAAGCCTATATTAAGAGATCCAAAATAAAATTTTCTAAGTTCTAGTCGCATGATGCTAGACAACATGATGACAAGTTCTTTAAACAATATATGCAGTTTCAAGAAAAAATAACAAAAGTTATAAGTTTGAAAATCTACTAGAAGATATGGGTCTCAAAAAGAAAGATACACGCTCTGATGGTGCTAACCTAAAGGTGGTTAGGTCCATAATGTTAATATCTCTACTATCTCACCACCTATGGGGGTTTTTCAAATTGATAGCTATAATGAATGTTGTAACAATGACAATTAAGTGGTGTTGCTTAGACTCAATATAGAGCCTTGTTTGATCAATTACAAAAACATGATGTTTTGATGTTGATTCTTCCTTTGGTATATGTGCTTAGATATAACTTGTTAATCCTCTTCAATTACTAGACGATCTTGTCTTTTTGTTCTAGTTACCCACAGTTGGGCCTTGTGAACTCATATTGTAACCTTCTTTTTCTTTGGTAATAGATTATCAATTCAAAAAAACAAAAAGAATGTAACCATTGTAATTATATAAAGTTCAACACAAACTTCCCAAATAATTAGATAAAGTTTGACACTTTTTTTGTACTCTAAAAAATAAACTAGGTTGTATTCCTTACCCAGTAGAAAATATATATAAAAATATAGGGCATGAAGCCATCCATTCCTATCTATTATATGCCCCCATTATGATAGAGGTGGTAGTAGATAGTTTTTTATTGTTGTGCAATTGGAATCTATTCCATGTGTAAAATGATAGGTGATGTAAGGTGCCTTTGATCACTTGGAGTTAAGGCTAGAGATGGGATCAACCCAACTAGACTATGGATAGAGAAGTGCCTATATAGATATTAGAGTCCACACATGGATAGATGTAGGGCATATGTAGACTACCCTCTATCTATATATGGGGCGGGTGGTTCCATTATATGTGTCCACTTCATTGGGCTATATAACCCATATGTGCTTCATTCCCTATATACCATTATATAGGCACTTTGTTTATTCTATATGTTATACTATAACCAACCACATAGATGCCCAGAACATAGTGAACTCCATACCACAATTAACTTAGTCAAATTTATAGTTAGATATAGAGAGGAGGGGAGAGGTGCAACTAATATATATAGTTTGATCTTTTTGACACTAAATTGAATAGATATTGGTGGATATCTCTAAAGAATATTCCTTCCCCTATAACAAAGTTTATATACCATTTTGGGTTGGGTTGGAATAGTCTATTCCATCACAAGAGAGAGGGTCCGCTTATCTATATATGGCATTTGAAAACACTTTACTTAAATATCACTCTTCAACTAAAACAATTGATAGTGATTTTACACCCTATTCATACCAAAAATAGTAAATAATTGTCCTACTTTAATTGACCAAAAATTATTTTTGACCATTGAATTGAATAATATGCCTCATATCCACATCTATAACCCCTATCATACCTAGACTAATAACTAATAACTCTATCCCCTATTCATATGGGGTGAGGCATAGCCCAAACAATCTAGGGATTTCAGGGTTTCTTCCTAGTCGCCCCATTGATAGATAGGGCTGGGAAGATAAAGTCCTGTTTCGCCACAGCCAATGAAGTAAACCTGCAAAATAGTATACCAAAAAAAGAAAAGAAAATAGTGGCTACAATATTGTGGGTCCGCCATCGTTGAATTGTGCCACGACTAAAACCAAGTTGTTTTTTTTTGGGCATCAGAAAACCTTTCACGACAAACAACCAATTTTGTGGTTGTGGTTCTCAGGCTCATCTGCTTATAATTGAGAGTGGGTATTCTTTAATACTTGCAAGGAAAAGTCACTCTTCAGATATCTTTGGGATGTTAAAGAAGAGTTTTCTAAAGCTGACAAAGTCAGCTTATTGGAATATGGGTATTTGCATTTCTTCACAGGCCAAAGAATCCCAACTCACTGCAAATCTCATACTGATGGATGGAAGCATCAAGGAATTTGCTGAACCTCTGAAATGTAAGGAGATTCTGAAAGACTATTCAGGCAGCTTTATCTGCAGTTCAGATGGGCTTTATATAGGAAGAAAGATATGTGAGGTTCTTGACGAAGATGACCAGCTGCAAGTTGGGCAGCTCTATTTTCTTCTTCCAAACCAGAAACTGGAGTATGTTCTCTCAGAGTTGGACATGGCTGCCCTGCTTTCCAAGGCTAATTCTGCAGTTAGACTGAACAAAAGAAGCAGCCAAAAAGTGCAGCCTTTGTTTGACGTTCATTTGGATGTTGAAACCCAGGAATTGTTATGGGCAAAGGAGTCGTACAGGGTCAATTTCTGTTTGTCGTCCAAGATCTCTGTTTCAGCTGCCTCACAGGTGGGTAAAAACCAGTGGCACTCAAAATTGGAGACAATTATGGAGGGTGTGTGAAATTACAGTTCCAAAATTTTCTATCATCCATGTATAGGGCAGATTTAGTATGTTATCTGGTGGTTTGGATTATAGTAGTTAAAGCACAGGTTGGTTGTTTATGTAGGAACTCAAATCCCACAAGTTCCTCAGATTTCCAATTGACTACAACCTACCAGTTGTTAACCAGCAGTATTATATATCTTAATGGAGGTTTGAACTTTAACTCAAGTTCAGAAGAAACAGATGTAAATAGAGAATTGTTCCAGTGATGTTTACAATCATCATCTAGAGTTATTTTGTTGTTTATTGCAATAGATAGAGCAGATGTAATTTAACTTCTTTTAAATAGAGTTTTTTTTATGTCTATTGCAATCACTCTGATGAATTATCAAATCGTTAAAAAAAAAAAATTGTTGTAATGGTTAGATTTGAAAGGAAGGTATGATGCGAAGAATCTGAATATATTTTTGGATTAAATTGTGTATTTAAGTATCAATATTGTTGTTGGGTACTACTGAGGATGCCAGGAGGTTGAATGTTTGTAACTTTTGTTGAGCCTGGTTTACCATTTCAGCATTCGCCTCATTAAGAAAGATCATTTAAACTCTTGTTCACAAAGCTAGAGACCTTTGGAAGCAATTCTTTTTATAACCCCGGCTGCTATTCTTTTTATGCAGATTCTAATTTTTCTTTAGATTTGTTAACTTTTTTGGATTTGGATCTACTACAAGGGTGTTTAGTCTATTTTTCCAGAATAAACTTGGATGTTCCAGCAGTGCAATTTATGTAATTATTCTCTCTAGATCAAATTAAAACCCATAATTCTTAGGTGCTACCGCTGATGGTTCAGACATTATTCATTAAATTTAGTTGATTTTCAGATAAGGGGTGAAGTTCAGGGATTCTGGAAAGTTTTTACTTTTTATAATTATATAGAGAAACATTTGACTGGGCAATTTTGCTTGTCATTTTGTTTTTCTTCACGTGGCTAAATAATAAGTCCAATTTATATGGATTCTTAATGCCATTTCTTGATGCGACCCTTAATTTTATTTATAAGCTAAGTAACAAGAAACAAGTGTTGGTCAGTGTCTTTTTAATATTGTAATCATAGTATTTTAGATTTTAAAAATATTAAATGTAAGTTTTGTTAATGTGAATTAAATTAAATGTAAGTTTTGTTAATTATATTATTTTTATTTTAATCATGAGACTATTTTGTACCATTGTTTTTTTATTATTTGAATAATCTTTTTATTTGGGTTTCTTTATCTTCCTATGTGTATTTGCATTTGATTTCAAATATCTTATAATTTTCCATTTTACCTTGTGTCATGCTTATAATTGAATTTTTTTATATTGATTTTTTTTTTTGAACATAAGAAAAATAAATAAAATAAAATGAATTATAAATTTTAACATAAAATAATTATCTACATTTTTTAAAAGGAAAATGTTAAAACATTTACATGACATTATTTTTACTGAATAAAACAATAAAAAATACAATTATAATAGCTCATTTGTTCTTTGTGTGGATATTGCATGTCTATATTAAAACCAAATGACAACTACATATTACATACAATTTGTAAATATTGATATATTAATAAAAAAATTGTATAATCATTAAAACATAAGAGATTAATATTAATTATGTAAATTATGTAAATAGTATATTAATCAATATAATATAATAAAATATACACTTATAATAGCCCATTTGTTCTTTGTGTGGATATTGCATGTCTATATTAAAACCAAATGGCAACTACATATTACATACAATTTGTAAATATTGATATATTAATAAAAAAATTGTATAATCATTAAAACATAAGAGATTAATATTAATTATGTAAATTATGTAAATAATATATTAATCATTATAATATAAATTGTAGGAAATTAAAACATAAACATACAATAGTTGGATCATTATAATGACAATATATAAATTTAAATTTTTAAATTTTAAAAAATTTAAATTAAATAAATATAATAAAATGTTAGTATATTGATTTTATAATTGTACATTTTAGATTTATAAAATAATATTATATAAATATATTATTAGACATTTGATAAGAATATTTCTTAGAATAAATTTATTAATTATTGAATTAAAGTTATTTTAATATGAAAATATTAATTTTCAATTAAGAATGTAATTTTTCTTCATATATTTTGTTTATTAACATATTTAAAAATAAAAAATGAATATATTTAAAAGTTTACATAATCATTATAACATTAATATTAATTATAAAAATGATGTAAATGTTAATATATTATAAAAAATTTAATAAAATAATTTTTTAAACAAATTTATCATTGAAATAATTTTAAAATAAAAGTTATAAATTTTCAATTAAGAATATAAATTTAGTTCAAAAGAATTTTTTATTCAATAATACAATTTAAATAAATAAATAACATGTTTTTCAATTTTGAATATTAGTTGGGGTGGTTGGCCTAGCTTGATTGGCTAAAGCCCCCTGTTGTAAGCAAGAGGTAGGAGGTCTAGTCTCCCCACCATCATTGTGGTATAAGAGGGCATGGCCACCGATCAAGCATTTTTTTAAATGATGTTTCTTTAAAATGTGTAGTCCATGTGAGCTAAAGGCTTTCTCAATAGTATATTTTTGCTTTAACATTATAAAAAATATGAGGGGATTGTGATGACCAATTCTATGGATATTGATGGACCCACAATTTTTAGGTAACATTTAATTTTATGGTTAGCACAAGTTGATAATTAGTTCTTTTGTAGGAATTTACTTATTTTTAAAAAGGAAGAATTAATATGGTAATTCACTAGGATTTTATATAAATCTCTAGTAATGTGCATAAATTTATCAATATGTTTTCCTTTTAAAATAAAAAAGGAACGATTTATAAAAATTAATATTTTTCAAAAAAAAAGGAAAACTTTGTCAATATTTTATAAATAATTAGGGGTCTTTCTTAATGCTATCACTAGATGGTATCAACCTCACCCATGTTTTTAAGGACATATGTTTACCTAAATTGTATGATTTTTACATATTAGAAAATGGTTGAGTCTTTACATATTAGTGAAAGATTTTATTGTGTTTAGGTTTTTACTTGAAGGAGTATTTAGGGTTGAAAATTCTATGTATTGTCTAAGTTGTTTTCCATTTTTCTTTTAAATTATATCTACATTAGCTCTATTGTATAGGTTAATCATGCTTCTTTTTCTCTACAATCATTGACATTCTCTCAAATTGAGTGTGGAGAAATATGTAAAAAATACTAAACTTCATAACAACATTTGATAATCATATAGACAATTATTTCATAAAAGCATGGAACAATGTTTCTTTTGACTAAAGTAGAGCACTAACTCCAAACCCATGCCCACTAAGTGTTAGCTTCACAAATTCTAGGACAATATTTATATCACATAAAAAAATAAAATCAAACATTATCAAAATTAATTTTGAATATCATTTCTAGATTTGTAATTCCTCTTCCTTTCCCTTGACCTCAAGATAAAATCAATCCAAACTCCTCCACAACACCCTATGAGGGACAACACACACACAAAAAAAAATACTAAGATTGTCCAAATAACTATTTAGTACAACCTTTTTAGTACATGCCACACATGTCTTCTTTACTATACTCATTCTCAAGTTGTACAGCATCCTTGCACAAAATAAACACACATCAAATAAAGTTGTATAACATAAACACCACCTTGAGAACAACCTTAATTAAACCTATGATACAAAAATAATTGCTACCCTTGCAAATACATTTCCTTAGTTTATTTTAAGGGGTATATTTTAAAATATATCATTTTATTTTATTACAATAATTTTTTTCATTCATGAAATGTCAAGTCATCCTTAGTGGAATAAATTAGTAATGTATAAGGAAAAGACATGTGGTCCCACCACTTATTTTCTAACTAGAAACTCTTCACCATGCCACTATGCCACATAAACTTCCTTGAATTGGTGCACAAATATATATGACGAGTCGTAGCTATCTTTTAATATCCACAAGTTGCTACAACTCTTGAATTCTAAAAGGTCAATTAAGTAACGCTTAATTTTGGGAGTTATTTCCCCATAAGTTTATGGTTCTAGTTTATCTCTTAGAATAGAACATTATCTATCCATTTTTGTTAACCAAATGATACACATTTTCTCTTAAGTTCAAGTTGATAATTAATAAAATGAATAAATATTTTATTTTGTGTTAGAATATTTTCACCATTCACATTATGTAATATTTTAAATCACTTAGTCATTCACCCAATATTTTTTGTATTTCAATAGGCAATTCACCAAATAAATGATTTTAATGTTATGAATACATCTATAATTCACCAACAAAAATAACATTGTTGGAAAATATGCACAAAGTCACAATAGTAATTTAATTTTTCTCCAAAATAAATAGGTTTCCATAAAAAATAGTGCACTAAGCCAAGATCCAACATATTTTTGAATGATGTTTAAGGGGATTTCTTAAAGTTACCATTGATTATGTACCATTTTAGCTTTCTCTTTTTTTTGTATTTGTTTTTTATAAGATAAGCAACATTTACAGGGTGTTGTACCCTTTTTTTTCTTGAATTTGTTATTCTAGAATCTCTTTTAATATACCTCATAAATTTTTGTCTCCCTATCATGAAGAGGTTTCGTGGGGTATGCATGTTACAAGTATCCAAAATAAAGTGACTTATCTCTCTCTCTCTCTCTCTCTCTCTCTCTCTCTCTCTCTCTCTCTCTCTCTCTCTCTCTCTCTCTCTCTCTCTCTGTGTGTGTGTGTGTGTGTGTGTGTGTGTGCACGTGTTATACATATACATGCAAACATAGATGCATACGTGTGTATGTATTTATGTATGTATGTATGTATATGTGTGTGTCTATATGTGTATACATGTGTATAAATATATGTGTGTATGTATATATATATGTATATATGTATATGTATATGTATATATATACATATACATATATACATATACATACTTATACATATATATGGATATGTATGTATGTGTATATATGTAGATGTATATGTATGTATGTATATATGTGCATACATGTATACATATACATACACACACACACACATACACACACACACACACACACATATATATATAATATATACATATACATGCATACATACATATATTCTACCATCATAACCATATTTAACACATTGATGTACAATAGAACCTAGACAACCTTCAAGTGCTCAATCCATGGTCTACTAAGTAATATGGAGAATCTATCTGAAGTAGGAATAGTGTGACATAATAGGGTGAAGGTGAGAGTAGAGTGTTCTACATATAGAAAAAATAGGGCATATACATCTAAGAGGTGCATTAACTCCTACTACCCATAAAATGTGGGAGGTTTTACCTACTTGGTAAATTCCAAAACATGTGGCATAACCTCCTTAGGTGAAGAATAAAGATAGGTTATGAGATGTGACACATAAAGCCAAAAGAGGGTGAGAAACCCAACACCTCATAAGCTACTTATGTAAGGACATAATAGTGGTTATGAGAGGTAGCAAAAAAAGCCAAAAGAGGGTGTGTAACTCAACTACCCATGTGTGGGAGAGAGTAACACATATAGATGATATATTTCTCCACATGTCCTCATGCTAACCACACCTAATAAACCTAAGCAAGCTTAAATAATGTGTAGAAAATAAATAAATACCCCTAACATAAGGAAAATAAAAAACCTTCACTAGCAATCAAGTGGTAGAAAGAAAACTAGAGCAGATATTCCAAACTAATTTGGTAGTTTAAATCTTGAGGAGAACTGAAAGATTTGATTGAAAAAAATAGAAAATTTTGAGTATGAAAATTTCAAATACCCAAATTGGATAAAATTTTATAAAACTAAATTGAAGGTTCATGCAACCATTTGGTGGAAATAATTCTAGTTGGAAAGAAATAGGAAAGGAAAACCTAGTATTGGGAAATGGAAGAGAATAGTGGGGAGACTAAAATCTAAGAAAACTACTATAATTTATCAATTAGAGTTGCTAAAGGAGTTGTAAAAACTAAAGTAAAAGGATAGGACTATGAAAGACTACATTGAAGAATACTATAGATTGACAATCTATTTAGGATATAAGTATAGAGTGGACAAAGTAGTGAGATACATGAATGGTTTGAGAGAGTTAATCTACGAAGAGTTGAGTATGTTAACTATCTAGAGTGTAGAAGAAGTAGAATAGACAGCCCTAATAACAAAAAAAAAGGTTGAATGGAAGATTTGGAGATAAGAAGAGTTAGAAAACAAATAGAGAAGGAAAGTTCTAGGAGAATAGATCTCATCATGGTGATGTGAGGCTATATGTAGAAGATCCTAAGAATAATCTAGCACATAACACAAGGAAGTATGAGGTAGTAATTCCCACTACAACAATAAGGAAGGTTATGATTTACATCACAAGGAGAGGGATGAAAAAAAACATATTATAATGATAGAACTAATAGGTATCATAGAGGTAGAGGGAGATATGGTGGAGGTGATGGGAGACTATTTAGAGGATTTGAATATCACCAAGGTCAAGGAAGCCCTCACAAAAGGGAAAAGAAGGAAATAATAGCTACATGCATGTTGATGAGGAGATTGAGAGATCTTCTAGCTCTATGGATGAACTACCTGATGAGTTGAATTATTTTCTACAAGGAGAGGTATATTGAATAATTATTACAAGGAGGAACTAGAACAAATAATTCATTCTTAACAATATGAAAATTAGGAGGTAAGTGTTATAATTTTTTCATAGATAGTTGTAGTACATATTATTTAGTGTTTGCTAAAATTGCTAAGGCTAGAACATCACAAACCATATTGGATTTCTTGGTTGTGAAAAGAACATAAGAAATTCGTGAAATAATAATGTTGGATCAAATTAAAGGTATACACATACCGTTATGACATTTTGTACTCCACAATTCTAATGGATGTATGTGTTGAACACCCAGAATACTGATAGGGGGTGAATTAGTATTCTGTTAAACCACTCAAACATTAAACATACAATCACTAATGCATATTCAATTATAGTAAGGAAAGAAAACATGAAACATTCACAAC
Source organism: Sequoia sempervirens (assembly GCA_007258455.2). Lineage (NCBI taxonomy): Eukaryota > Viridiplantae > Streptophyta > Pinopsida > Cupressales > Cupressaceae > Sequoia > Sequoia sempervirens. Next base: position 162,162,312 of record VDFB02075321.1, on the reverse strand, counting down.
ATCACATATCACATGAACACCAAGATTTTTATGTGGAAAACCCAAAATGGGAAAAACCATGGTGAGGGTTAGCTCACAATTTATATTATAACCGGTTATAGTATATTACAAAAATGCTCATTGCAGGTGGAATCACTATCCAAGTGGACTCACTTTCCATAGAGAAAAATATAGAAGAGAGATGGTGGCTCATAGCCTATTTTGAATTGTTACAATTTGCATCTTATTCTGATTCAACACTCTACCTCACTCTTCATTCACACAATTCTAATCTTCAACTTAACATTTGTAACTTTATTTTGCACTGCTATGCTCAAATTTGCATCACACACAATACATTTCGCATTCATTTTTCTTCAAAACACCGAAAAAAATCCAACATAAATATTCACATCAAGTATAACATCAATTAGGTCATCCTAATTATATGTAATACCCAAAATATAAATTATCGTCTCAAAACATTTCATCCACACAACATGCCATAATTCAAAACTCAAAAATATCTTAAGATAGGTCAGTATGGACCTATAATAGATCCCACATAAGATAGCAATACATATTTAACCTTCACATAACATCAAACATGTTAGGTCGACTCCATATAAGACTTAAAAGAAAAAAACCTTCATCTGTGTATCCACATCTCAACACATGGACCTCAAAAATCGATGCCATTTGGAATTCATACTCTACTGACATCTGGAAACTTATCTTCAACAATGCAAGACCAAACATTCATCCATGGAGAACAGTGAATTCTCTAGGCACACAAACACACTGTATAGAGAATAACTATGAAATGCCAGGCTGAACTCTGTTATGCATATCTCTCAATCCACTTGTCCAAACATGATAAAATATTGGAATTAGATATATCTAACATCTATAAAAATGATGTTAGAAGCATAGAGTGAAATCTTCATTTGAAGAGTGGTGCGAACCCAAAAATTGATGCACTATTACACAGAACTAGCAGATTTGACACTTAGTCAAATTTCTATGCAATTGAACTTTTTTGAGCCAAATCAACTTGCACAAATGACTTCCTTATCAACTCCAAAACCTATTATGATTGATCAAAATGATTCACAACAATGTTGACATCAATGATTGCACTGTAATGTAACACACCATTATGTACCATCCATGCTCACCATGGTCATGTTGCCAAACAACATCATTAATGACAAACGTCAACAATCTCCCCAAACTTCTAACAGTATGCAATTTATTGTTAGGGAGACATGGAAATTTTACATAAGTGTTATGCATGATGGAAGAGAAAATACTAACAACCTAATAATTAATTATAAGAGACACAGGTTCATTTTGTCTAAAGAAAGAGAATAGCAAGTCTATAGTAGCACCATAATTTTTTGGGAAGATGGAATATTATTTTTGGATGAATTTAGTCATGAGAAAATATGTTTTGAAATGATTCCTAATGTATGCACCACCAAAAGCACAAAATGCATCATCGCCGATATAGGGGAGAGACTATAGGATGAAGTTTCAAAACCATTGAAAGAGCATATGGATATCATATTAGATAATATGCTAGTTGAATTACCATTGATAAGAAGTATTTATCATCACATGGACCTAATTCTAGGAGAAAGATTACCAAATAAGAAAATGTATAAGATGACACCAAAACAAAAGGAAATGAACTAACAAGTGTAGGAGTTGGAAAAATAATTGATTAGAGAAAGTTGAGGAACATGTGTAATAGCTATGGTACTAGTGCTTAAGAAGGATTTTGAATGGAGGTTGTGTATGGAATCTAAGGATTTAAGTAACATTGCCATAATATATGGATTTCCATTATCAAGGATGGATCACATCATGGATTGTTTGAGTGGACCAAAGTATTTTACTAATTAGATAATAGGTAGCATTAGATTAGAATCAAAGAAGGAGATGAGTGGAAAACTATATATTCAAGATAAATAAAGGGTTGTATGAATTGTTAGCTATGCCTTATGGGTTAAAGAACACACTAAATAAATTAATGAAGTTGATGAATGAATTTTTAAAGCAATTGTGAATAATTGTATGGTTATTTACATGGACCATATCATGGTTTTTGTAAGACAAGGGATCAAAACTTAACATATCATATTAGTATTGCAAATCCTAAGAGAAGAGAAGCTACTAATCAATGTAAATCAATGCAGCTTGATGAAGAAAGAACTAGTATACTTGGGTTTTATAATCTTAGTTGAAGGATTGAAGATAGATCTAGAGAAATTCATGGAAATTATTGAATGGCCTACACTAGCAAACATTGTGGACGCATTGAGATCTTTTCATTATTTGGAAAAAATTTACAAGAAATTTGTCAAAAAATTGAGGTATCTTTGTACTACTAATGGAGAAAATGAGGGGAGATAGGGAGTTTAAGTGGGATTCAAGATAAAATAGGAGTTTAGAGTTGTTGAAGAAGAAAGTGATAGAACAACTAGTATTGGCATCGCTAGATTTTAACAAGTATTTTAGGTGGACTATGATGTAAGTAGAAATGCAATTTAAAAGTAGTGTTAATCCAAGAAGGAAGATGAATAACATATTTTAGCATAGGTAGCCATCAATTCCTATATATTCTATGCCCCCATTATAATAGAGGTCATAGTAAACAACTTGTTATTATTGTAAGATTAGATTCTATTCCATATATGATATGATAGGTGATATAAGGTGTCTTTGATCACTTGCAATTGAACCTAGAGTTAGGATCAACACAACTAGACTATGGATAGAGAGGTTCCTATACAAATATTAGAGTCCACACATGGATAGATGTAGGGCACTTGTAAACTACTCTCTATCTATTTATGGGGAGCGTGGTTATGTCATATGTGTCCACTTGGTTGGGTTATATAACCCACATGTGCTTCATGCCCTATATATCTTTATATGGGCACTTTGTTTACCTTTATACTATACCATAACCAACCACATAGATACCTAGGACATATTGAACTCCATGCCACACTTCACTTAGATTTAGAGGGGAGGCGGAGCGGGGCACAACTAATATATATATAGTCTTATCTTTTTGGCACTAAATGAAATGAAAATTAGTGGTTATCTCTATAAAAGATTCATTCCCCTATATTAAAATTCATATATCATTTTGGGTTGGGTTGGGATACTTTATTCCTTAAAAGGGAGGGTTCACTTATTTATTACGCCGAAGGTGTGTCCTATATGAGCTTTCCAAGCTCATTTTCCCTATGAACGGTCCAAAACGCAAGATAGGGCTTGGTTGACATTAAAATGAATCTCATTCGTCCATCATTTTTCACTGTGTTTTTCTGCTTTCCTCGCCGCTATGGTTCGCTGAAAATTACGGCCGTAATGAGTGCATTTAAGTTTTAACATTACAACATCCTTTCTTAGCACCGTCTCCCAGTGCTACCATGTTTGTCATCCCTGTGGGTTGCTTGGCACGCTTTGATTTCAATACAATGTGATATTAATTAATAGTTGCATATTCATTTATCAAATATTTAAAACTAGGCCTACATTCTCATTTGTTGTGCACTGTGTGGTGATAGTAGGTAATTGTTTTTTCCTAGATTAGATAGTAAAATAAAATGGTAAGAGTTTTATGAGAATATTTTAAGATATTCAAAAGAAGTTAAATGAAAGATTTTACATTTAATTTTTAATCAGTTTGCAATGAAAAAATAAATTAATTTATGAGTTTTCAATTTATTATTTTTTAATGTATAATATAATATAATATAATATATCATATATATGTATATCATATATATAATATAATATATTTATATTTATTCTATATTTTTTATATGCATGCATGGTTAGTAATATAATAAAATATTATGTTATAGTATATAATATAATTATAAAATCTAATGTCTATATTTATAGTATTTTTATTTTATTTTTTAAAATTATTTAAAATATTATTTTGTAAAAAACAATTAGTTAAAGAACTATTTTATTTACTTTTAGAATTATTTTAACTTATTTTATTTGCACTTATCAAGTGTTATGTTTTGAAAAAAACTTTTCAGATATTTACAATACATCTTTTATCTTAACATCCAAATTTAAAACTAACTATTAAAAGATGTATACAAATGTAAAACATAAAAGATTATTAATTCTAAAAGTGCAAATACTATAAGCAAAATAAAATAACTATTAAAAGATGTACACAAGATGTAAAACATAAAAGATTATTAATTCTAAAAGTGCAAATAAATAAATTAAAATAATTCTAAAGAATAAAATAACTCTTTAATTAATTAATTTTTTACAAAATAATATTTTAAATACAAGAAAAATTACTAACCTTCAGAATTTATTTTCATCCCCTATTAGATTTTGGAACAAATATTTTTAATTGAGGATTGGATGTTTGCCCACTGTAAATCTTATTTATTAATGAGGGTTTTAGAGTATGTCTATTTAAATGAAAATTACGGCCACCTAATAATGAGCACATTTAGATTTTAAAATAAAATAGAAATGACAGCAAATATCCGATTATGGAGGGTGTGTGATTACAGTTCCAAAATTCCCATCATCACGTATGGAGCAGATCTTATATGGTATTAGATTTCCAATTGACTACGACCTACCAGTTGTTGATTGTATACATAAAATGGTATTTTCATTTCTCCATCTGCTAGTCATGGATGTAATTCTTACTATAACCCTGGCTATTATTCTTCTTATATAGATTGTGATTTTTCTTAAAATTTGTTTGATATTTTCAGATTTGGATCTACTAAAAGGGTTAAAGAAAAAAAATTTACTCTTAATTTGATCTATAATCTTTCTTTTCTCCATAAGTGATCCAAATCATTTATGAAGAAAACTTACATAATCTATTCCAAAAATATTGGAACTACTTATACCATTTTTCCAAAATATATTTAGATGTTCCAGCAGTACAATTTATGTAATATATCCTCTCCAGATCAAATTAAAACCCACATGTCTTAGGTGCTAATGTTGATGGTCCAGGCTTTGTTCATTAAATTTATTAGTTGATTTTCATATAAGGTATGAAGTTCAGAGATTCTAGGAAGGTTTTACTTTTTAGAATAATACAGCCTTAGTGTGAAACATTTGACTGGGCAATTTTCCTTGTCAATTTGTTTTCTTTATATGGCTACAAAACAAGCCCTATTTATATCGATTCCAAATGTCCTTTCTTGATCGTGATCAGTTATTTCTATTTACAAGCTAAGCTAAAAAGAATTATTTTAGCATTTTCATAAGAAATAAATATATTTCAATAAGGTTCTAATCATCCTAAGCACCAATTTAGAGTTAAAAGACAAAGATGTAATTTGTTATAAAACTGATATTTTGGAAGATTTTTTCTCCTAATCAATCTAAGCATTCATTTAGATTTAAAAGACAAAAATGTAATTTGTTATAAAATTGATATTTTGAAAGATTTTTTTTAAATAATTATATATTTAAAATAAAGGTATTAAGTATATATAAGATCTATGAAAATTATAATAAAATTAATATTTTATAAGAAATAAATATATTTTAAAGTATTAAATTTATCAATATATTTTGCTTTATTTTTTATTCAAAATTTTAATAAATTTTAAATTTTCTATTACAATTATGATAAAAACTATATTTTTAAGATGGGGAATTATTATAATTTTAGATTTTACAAACAAGTCAAGATTGTATTGCATAGTTTGTAGTTAAAATTTAAATAAAATAAACATAAAATATAAAATAATAAAAATATGTAGAAAAATGAATAGATGTCTCTTTCCCCTGACATTGATGAATGTATGATGTCTTCAAGAGAGCTGCTAAAGTCAAATGATAGGGAGAAAGAAGTTGAGGAAAGAAGGGATTTAGGAAAGATTTGTAAAGCAGTAAAAATAGAAGAGCAAAAGATTTACATTATAAATAAAAAGAGGAATAAATATAAGATTTACATTATAAATAAAAAAGAGGAATTTCATTATATTTATTTGAGCCATTACATCCAATACATTGGCTTTTTAAGACATTATTTTCCCATGAATAACCACTCCAAATTCCCTTACAAGAATAACTCCCTAAAACTAAACAACTAACTATTAACTAATTTACTAAATGTAAAATTTAATAATTTCTTAACAATCGCCCCTTAAAGTTTACATAATAGAAAAACAAAAACAAATTTTAAAAGCTAAGAAAGTGTAAACCTTATATTCCTAACATATCCCCCCCTTAAGATTTACATTACAAAAAGAAAATCAAAATATTGTATCAACATCAACCTAAACCTCTTGGTCTAGGAAAATGGCCTAATTAGCCAACCCTGCATCAACATCAACCCAAACTCCTTTGTCTAGGAAAATGTCTTGAACATCAACCCAAACTCCTCATGTCTAGGTAAATGCCCTAATTATCCAACTCTACATCAACATCAATCCAAACTCCTCACAAGTCTAGATAAATGTTCTGATTGTCCAACATTTGCTTGTGAATCAAGACAAACTCCACTATTCACAAAAAAATCACCAACCAACTGTGAATCAAGACTCACTCCATTATCCACAGCAACACTCCTCCATTTGTGGATCAAGACATACTCAATTATCCACAAATACACATCTACAAAATTATGGATCGAGACAAACTCAATTATCCATAAATGGTTTGTGGATTCTATTATCTATAGACCAACAACTCACCAAGTTTGTTGATTCATTTATCCACAAACGAACAAAACACTCTATGCCCCATCTTGCTCCTGAAAGGACTAGATATGAAACAAATGCTTCTCATGCAAGGAATCATCTCTGAGTGATAAGCTATCTCAAGATGATAGATTTCCTCTTGCCTCCATTTCCTCTGGCAGGGTGATCCCACAAAGTTGGTTTACAATTTTTAGGAGATTCTATTTTTTGTTGAAATCACATATTTTTAGAAAATATGATTATTAAGCCTTTAAAAGTTCCATTTAAATCATTCTAATTGAAGAGGGTTTGATCAAACTACCTTAGATCAAACCCCCTTGGATAGAACCCCACTAGTTTTAAACCATACCTATAATAGAGTCTCCTTTACACCTATCAAAATGCTGATAAAAAACCACTTTTGATTTACCTTTTGATGGATCAAATGAATTCATTTAAAATTTATTTTTGTAAGTATGTAGTCCTTATTATAAGCTTCCCAAAAATTATAATTTTACATAAATTTAATTTAATTATTATATTTATTTTTTATTTCTTGTGAATGTAGGTTTTTCACCAAAAATCAAGCTTTATGTTCTGCACATGTGGAAAAATAGAAGATTATCAAAAAAAATTGAAAAATATGAGTGCACCAGATATTGAAGTCCTTGATCCAACAAAAAAAAAAAAATCGATACATACAAAAAAAATTATTTGTTATACGGTCCACTTATGTTTGAATTGTAATTGGTTTGACTTCAAAACTTGATTAAGAAAAAAATATTCAATAAAACACTATCAAACCAATTGGAAGCACTAGATATCATAGTTACAAATCTAAATTCGAAAAAAATAGAATTTTATCCTTCATGGAAAAAAAAATATGTGTTATATGGTGAGTGTCACTCCTTAAAAATGGCGTTTATTGAAAAAAGTTAGTTTTCGAAGGAGATGGAAAAAGAAGTGCAATCTAATTCCAATTTTAAAAAAATATATATATTTAGAATCTACAAACAAAATTCCAAAAATCACTAGTTTGCATCATCTTCAAATTCCTCACGGTTTAGTTGCATTAGGTACTCAAATGTGAAGATTTACTTAGAAAAAATTAGTTCAGTGTCTAGTTTGGCCACAAATTGTAAACTAGTATCACCCTCCAGCCTCCAATTTGACCCCTTTAGATCTTAGTCATTAATGTTTCTAAATTCATCATCACTAGTAAATGCATAAAAGTGTGCATGCATAGGGATGTTAGGTTTGAAACCGATAATGCATCCATTACAGCCAAAATGTTTAATAATGTATTTGAGATAAACCATTCTCCCTCTAATTGTTCTCTTTATTTCAAATACCAGCAATTTGAACCACACCAAGCAATAATAAACTCTCTTCTATTACAAAGATGCATCAAACTTATTCCAATATTTTGGTTCAAAAATCAACTAAATTTTATCACCAACACCCTATTATTGTATTCTCACACCTTCAAATTTTTGGAAAGAAATGTATAAAATAAGAGACTTCAAGAACTGCTTCCAACTTCCATATGAAGGTACTAAAATCTTTAATGCCCTTTGATATCATTAAATCAAAATTCCAATGATAAATTGAGACAATCAACAAAATAGGTGATATCTTGCAATTTTAGATGCTTATTGTTTACCTTTATTGCATCCTCCACCAGTACATGTAAATGATCAATTATAGGTATTGAGAACTTCTCCCTTGCAATTTGCACTCAAATCTTTGAACTCAAAAATTTATTCTTCCTTTCAAATTACACTTTATTCCAACAAATATCACTATTCATTCTATATGCTTCATCACCAAACATCTAGTCCACACACCCAACAAACTATTGTTTAAGCCTAGAGAAAATTGTAGATGCTTTATTTGAAAAATGGATGCAACAACATTCAATGCTTTCTACAGGCATAAGACATTTATAGCATCAACAACAAATGGTTTCAAGGCAACAAATAAAAAATGTGAATACTCCTAATTTTGGACAACCCTTTTATTGCAGATTTAATGCATCTTCAAATTGCAAAATATAGTGGTCAACAAATGCACAAGCCCAACAAAATGGTGGCGGCACACAACCAAAAGTTACATTTATTTCTTTTCAATGTCTCTTACCATTATTTCTAAATTTTAGCATCTAAAATAGATACAGATAGTTCAACACAATATTCAATGATAAATTCAATACCATTACCAAATTTTTAGTGGCATTCCAATTTCTATGCCTCCTGTGCAGCCTCATTCATAGCCCATCGTCATTTTTGCTTTGATACCAATGTAAAGAAGTAAAAATAGAAGAGGAAAAGACTTGTACATTGTAAATAAAAAAAGGAATTTCATTATATTTATTCAAGACATTACATCCAATACATTTCAACTTTTTAAGCCATTATTTTCTCCTGAATAACCACTCCAAATTCCCTTACGAGAATAACTCCCTAAAACTAACAACTAACTATTAACTAATTTATTAAATGTAAAATTTAATTCCCTAACAATATTTTCATGGTGTCCAACCTAGATTCATGAATATCACCTTAGGATTGTTGAGTGATGCGATTAGGATCGAAGGAAGATCCATTCCTCCTCCTCAATTTATGAGAAATTATTATTTCAGGGAGACCAACTATGAAGAATTGTTTTTAAGGCTCCATCAAAAGAGGTAATTAAGTTCTCCTTGAAACATTTTGGCTTTACGTCACCTTAATATGATTATTCCTTATTCTTTTGTTCAACCTTGTGGCTTGTGATGATGATTGTTTGTTGTTTTATTGAATATTTTTCGTTGCTTCTTGTTGTTGTTACTTCCTTTTGATGATTGAGATTTACTTTTCTTATCTTATCACATTGTAAAAGGGTAAGGCCTTCTCAAAAAACTTGCTTTTACCTTTATCAAAAATAAATAAATAAAAATAGATATTAATAAATTTTATAAAATTATGAAATTATTAGATTTTCTAATTTCAATAATATAAATATTGATCATGATTGATAAGTTTATTTGCATTAGTATAATTGAATAGAGATATATACTAATTATGATGTTGTCAATACACAATTTACTTTCCCACATCCTATTATTTCTCATCCATATAGCTATTCATATAGAGAGTAAATTTATTAAATAACTAAATCATGTATTTCATGTTGTACCCACATATAGAGAAGAGATTGTGTTGGGAACCCAAAAAGAGTTCATGGGGAGCTTTTCAATCATATTAGAAAGAGAGGTGATGAGAATTTTAAATTATGTCACAATTAGTTAAAAGGAGGAGGTTAGAAATATTTCATAAAAGTGATAAAAAGTTTAAACATATATAATAAAAAAGTCTTCATAACAATTATTCAATTACAATAAGATTAATCAAAAAGAAAAATTTAATACAATTATATTTAAACTATTAGTTTTCATTTATTTATTTTTAATTTCAAATTACCTCTTAAAGTTGATATTCTTAATCATTTAATCACTTCATTGATATTATTTAATTTAAAAAATATTTAATAAAACATAATTTAAATATTTAATAGTGAAAAATAATTATGAATATATAATCATGTTAACTACAAGAAAGGGAGTCTCTTAGCATAATAATACTTTAGTATACATTTATAGCATCATAAATTGTCACCCTTGACAATTTCACACTATGTTTGGCTGCCCCTAAGTGCTTCAACCAATTTATGCTTATTAATCATCCATTTATTGCCATTTTGAAAAATCAAATTAATTTTGGGAAATTAAGTTAATTATTTATTTGACAAGCATATTAAATTCAAAATAGGTCCAAACTAAGGTGCCCTCACCCTTGTCTACCCTATTTTGGCCCAAATTTAAATATTTTTTTGTCAACCTAAATATGCTTGCAAATTCAAAATCATTTGTCATCTTATCAAAAGAATTAATGTGGGAAATATTCAAACTTATATAAAGATAAAATTATTTCCCTCCATTTGAAGATCTAAGCAAATTGCAATATCTTTTGAGCATCCTAAAAAGTAATCAAGGTAATTTTTAGATATAAAATATGGAAAAAAACCTTTTAGCTTATTATTAATCTTCAAGACCATTTCAACACCTATTCATTTTTGAAAAATGGATCTCTAAGGAAAAAGTTATGGCTTGTTGAAGAAAAAACATGTACAAGCTTCAACTTACAATAACTGATAAAAAAAGGAATACACTTTTATCAAGATCTTCATGGATGGAAAGTGCTCATTTTCAAATTTCAGTCAAGTATTCATTTCCGAAAATATGACACCTAAGGAAAAATTTATGCACTTTTGAAAAAAATGTTGAATTTTCCTTTCAGTATCGACTCTTCTCACAAATACATCTCTCTTCTGACTTAATTTCTACAAAATGGATTGTGAATATGAAAAAATTAACAGATATCCAGATAGGTTTTTGACCCTGTAAACAAAACCTAGAAAAAAAAAAATTATTTCAAGGTGGAAGATGAGTTTCTAATGAAAATTTAACCTTTAACCTATAAAAAGGTAGTCGACCTACCATATTCTAACATATTTTTTTGAAAAAAAAAATTACCATATAAAAAAACTAATAAATACCTTGATCAGATTTCATTATTGTGAACAAAACCTAGAAAAGAGTTGGGAAAAAGAGAAGAATTTTATTCGAAAATAAAAATGGCTCCAGTAAAAAGATTTCAAATTTCAAAACTCTAATTTGTTATTGTGTCCTCCAATCTCTGATTTTGGTGAAATAAAAGTCAATCTTGACTTTATCAAACCTTTTGAACACTCTAGAAAGGATGAAAAAGCCTCCAATATTACCAAAATTCTTCAATCACCCAAATCACACAGGAACACAAAAAAGCAAAATAGAGTATACATATACTTATTTTTTCTTTAACTATTTCGATTCTCCAATTCGTCTAAGGATGCAAGAGAAGAGTGTACCGAGTTTTCGAGAAAAATATTAGCTATCTATTAGTGTCAAATCTCTCAAAAAAATCAAATAACAAAGTAAGCTATACCAAACAAATACTTTTTGATACCATGTTAGAATTTTTGAGAAGTGAGAATTGAGCCAGGATCTAATGTCGGTCATAGATCACATGCACTCAAGTTGACAAATGATGAATATCAATATAGTGGAATGGAGAAAGAAATTTGAAAGAGAGAAATTAGAGACAAAGCAAGAGAAATTTGAGAATACTCTTGATACTCTCATCGAGCTACCACTGAACTAGTGTTCAGGTGAGAGTAGAGTGTTCTATATATAGAAAAAATAGGGCATATACATCCAAGAGGTGCATTAACTCCTACTTCCCATAAAATGTGGGAGGTTTTACCTACAAGTGGTAAATTCCAAAACATGTGGCATAACCTCCTTAGGTGAAGACAAAAGAGAGGTTATGATATGTGGCACATAAAGACAAAAGAGGCTGAGAAACACAACTACCCCATAACCTACTCAGGTAAGGACATAACAATAGTTATGAGAGGTAGCACAACAAGCCAAAAGAGGGTGTGTAACTCAACTACCCATGTGTGGGAGCGAGTGGCACATGTAGATGATGTATTTCACCATGTGTCCTCATATTAACCACACCTAATAGAACTAAGAAAGCTTAAACAATGTGTAGGAAAAAAAAAATACCCCTAACATAAGGAAAATAAAAATCCTACACTAACAATCAAGTGGTATCAAGAAAACTAGAGTAGATATTCCAAACTAATTTGGTAGTATAAATCTTGAGGAGTTGATAGATTTGATAAACAAATTTAGAACATTTTGAGTATGAAAATTTCAAATACCCAAATTGGATAAAATTTTCTAAAACTAAATTGAAGGTTCATGCAACCATTTGGTGGAAATAATTCTAGTTGGAAATAAATAGGAAAGGTTCAATCCTAGTATTAGTGAGATGGAAGAGAGTAGTGGGGAGACTAAAATCTAAAAGAATTACTATAATTTATCAATTAGAGTTGCTAAAGGAGTTGTAAAAACTAAAGTAAAAGGATAGGACTATGAAAGACTACATTGAAGAATACTATAGATTGGCAATCCATTTATGATATAAGTATGGAGTGAAGAAAGTGGTGAGATACTTGAGTGGTTTGAGAGAGTTAATTTATGAAGAGTTGAGTATGTTAACTATCTAGAGTATAGAAGAAGTAGACTAGATGGCCCTAATCACAAGAAAAGGTTGAATGAAAGATTTGGAGATAAGTAGAGTTAGAAAACAGGTAGAGAAGGAAGGTTCTAGGAGGATAGATCATATCGCGGTGATATGAGGCTGTATTTAGAGAATCCTAAGAATAATCTAGCATATAGCACAAGGAAGGATGAGCTAGTAATTCCCGTGCTACAACAATAAGGAAGGTTATGATTTATATCACAAGGTAGAGGGATGACAAAAAACATACTATATTGATAGAACTAATGGGTATCATAGAGGTAGATGGAGATATGGTGGAGGTGATTGGAGACCATTTAGAGGATTTGAATATCACCAAGGTCAAGGAAGCCCTCGCAAAAGGCAAAAGAAGGAAATGAGAGCTAAATTCATGTTGATGAGGAGATTGAGAGACCTTATAGCTCTGAGGATGAATTAGGATGAGTTGTTAATTTTCTACAAGGAGAGCTATATTGAATAATTATTACAAGGAGGAACTACTACAAAGAATTTAATCTTAACAATATACAAACTAGGAGGTAAGTGTTATAAAATTTTCATAGATAGTTGTAGTACATATTATTTAGTGTTTTCTAAAATTGGTAAGGCTAGAATGTCGTAAACCATATTGGATTTGTTGGTTGTGAAAAAAACATATGATGTTGGTGAAAGAGTAATGTTGGATTAAATTAAAGTTATACACATACCATTATGAGATTTTGTGCTACATAATCATAATGGATGTATGCAATTTATTGTTGGGGATACCATGACAATGTTACATAAGTGCTATGCATGATGGAAGAGAAAATATTAACAACCTAACAATGAATTATAAGAGACACGGGTTCATTTTGTTGAAAGAAAGAGAAGAAAAAGTCTATAGTAGCACCATAAATTTTTTGGAAGATGGAATACTTTTTTGGATGGATTTAGGCATGAGAAACTATGTTTTCAAATTATCCCTAGAATGTATGCACTACCAAAAGCGCAAAATACATCATCACTGGTAAAGGGGAGAGACTATAGGAGGGAGTTTCAAAACCATAGAAAAAGTATATGGATATTATATTAGATAATATGCTAGTTGTATTACCATTGATAATAAGTGTATGTCATCACATGGACCTAATTCTAGGAGAAAGCTTATCGAATAAGGTAGTGCATAGGATGACACCAAAAAAAAACAGAGATGAACTAACAAGTGTAGGAGTTGGGAAAATAATTGATTAGAGAAAGTTGAGGATCATGTGCAATAGCTATGGTACTAGTGCTTAAGAAGGATGTTGAATGGAGGTTGTGTATAGAATCTAAGGATTTAAGTAATATTACCATATAATATATATAGATTCCCATTATCAAGGACCAAAGTATTTTACTACTTGATTAATTTATATAATAGGTAGCGTTAGATTAGAATCAAAGAAGGGGATGAGTGGAAAACTATATTCAAGATAAATAAAATGTTACATATGAATTGTTAGTTATGCCTTATGTGTTAAAGAACACACTAAGTAAATTAATGAAGTTGATGAATGAATTTTTAAAGCAATTATGAGTAATTTTATGGTTATTTACATGAACGATATCATTGTTTTTGTAAGACAAGGGATCAACACTTAACATATCATATTAGTGTTATAAATGCTGATGAAGAAAGAAGTAGTATACTTGGGTTTTGTAATCTTAGTTTGAGGGATTGAAGATGGATCTAGAGAAATTCATGGAAATTATTGAATTGCCTGACACTAGAAAACATTGTGGAGGTAAGATCTTTTCGTTATTTGGAAAATTTCTACAAGAAATTTGTCAAAAAAATTAGAGGTATCTTTGTACTACTAATCAAAAAAATGAGGGGAAATGAGGAGTTTAAGTGGGATTCAACATAATATAGGAGTTTTGAGTTGTTGAAGATGAATAACATATTTTAGCATAGGAGCCATCCATTCCTATCTATTCTATGCCCCCATTATGATAGAGGTGGTAGTAAACAACTTGTTATTATTGTATGATTAGATTCTATTCCATAAATGATATGATAGGTGATATAAGGTGTCTTTGATCACTTGCAATTGAACCTAGAGTTAGGATCAACGCAACTAGACTATAGATAGAGAGGTTCCTATACAAATATTAGAGTCCATACATGGATAGATGTAGGGCACTTGTAAACTACCCTCTATCTATTTATGGGGAGGGTGGTTTTGTCATATGTGTCCACTCGGTTGGGTTAAATAACCTACATGTGCTTCATGCCCTATATATCTTTATATGGGAACTTTGTTTACTCTATATACTATACTATAACCAAACACATAGATACCTAGGACATAGCAAACTCCATGCCACACTTAACTAAGATTTAGAGTGAGATACATAGAGGAGGGGAGAGGCACAACTAATATATATAGTCCTATCTTGTTGGCACTAAATGAAATGGATATTAGTGATTATCTCTATAAAATATTCATTCTCATATATTAAAACTCATATACCATTTTGGGTTGGGTTCCAGGCATAGCCTATTCCATAGGAGGGAGGGTCTACTTATCTATATATGACATTTGAAGATACTCTAATTAAACATCACTAGTCAATTGTCAAACAATTAATAATGATCTTCATTCATACTAAAAACAATAAATAATTATCCTACTTTATTGATCAAATTTACCTTTGACCATTAAATTGGATTATATGCCTCATATCTACATCCATAACCCTATCATACTAATAATCCTATCCCCTATTCATATGGGGTGGGGGATAGCCCAACCCACCTGGGTATATACGTTACTGTCAAAGTTTCTTGCTAGTTACCCCACAGATAGATAGGGCTGGGAAGATAAAAGTCCTGTTTCGTCACATCCAATCAAGTAAACCTGCAAAATAGTATGCTAAAAACAAATTTTGTGCCTACAATATTGCCGGTCAGTCATCGTTGAACTGTGCCACGACTAGAACCCACTGGTTTTTTGGACATTAGAAAACCTTTCACAACAAACGTCTACTTTTGTGGTCGTGGTTCTCAGGCTCATCTTCTTACAAATAAGAGTGGGGAATCTTTAATACTTGCAAGAAAAGTTATTCTTCAGATATCTTTGGGATGTTCAAAGAATAGTTTTCTAAAGCTGACAAAGTCACAATATTGGAATATGGGTATTTGCATTTCTTCACAGGCCAATGAATCCCAACCCACTGCAAATCTCATACTGATGGATGGAAGCATCAAGGAATTTGTTGAGCCTATGAAATGTACGGAAATTCTGCAAGAATATTCGGGCAGCTTTATCTGCAGTTCAGATGGGCTTTATATAGGAAGAAAGATATTTGATGTTCTTGAAGAAGATGACCAGCTGCAAGTTGGGCAGCTCTATTTTCTTCTTCCAAACCAGAAATTGGAGTATGTGCTCTCAGAGTTGGACATGGCTGCTCTGCTTTCCAAGGCTGATTCTACAGTTAGACAGAAGCAAAGAAGCAGCCAAAAAGTGCAGCCTTTGTTTGACGTTCATTTGGATGTTAAAGAGGAAACCCAGGAATTGTTATGGGCAGAGGAGTCGTACAGGGTCAATTTTTGTTTGTCGTCCAAGAACTCTGTTTCAGCTGCCTCACAGGTGGGTAAAAACTAATGGCACTCAAAATTGGAGACGATTATGGAGGGTGTGTGATTGCAGTTCCAAAATTCTCGTCATCCATGTATAGAGCAGATCTAATATGGTATCTGATAGTTTGGATTATTGTAGTTAAACAGCAGGTTGGTTATTTATGTAGGAACTCAAATCCCACAAGTTTCTTAGATTTTCAATTGACTATGACCTACCAGTTGTTGACAAGCAGTATTATATCTCTTAATGGAGGTTTGAACTTTAACTTATTCAGAAGAAATAGATTTAATTTAACTTCCATTAAATAGAGAATTGTTCCAGTGATTTATAAATCGTTATTTAGTGTCTATCATATAGAGAGTTATTTTGTTGTTTATTGTAATAGATCGTTTGGCATTTGTCAGGGGCAGATGTAATTTAACTTCTTTTAAGTAGTGTTTTTTTATGTCTATTTCCATCACTCTGATGAAATATCAGACCGTTCAAGTTTTCTTTTATTGTTATAATGGTGGGATTTGAAAGGAATTGCTTATTCATTTAGCATGTTGTGTTTTTGTAGTATGTGTGCTTTTAAGCATCAATGTTTCGATCCACAAAAACATTGAGATTCTCTGATAAGAACTGTAGAAATATCATGTCTCTGAATTCCAATTTGATTAAATTAAAATTACTGTTAGTTTGATATATAATCTTTCTTTTCTCCATGAATGATCCAAATTGTTGATGAAAAAAACTAACTTACATAATCTATTCCAAAAATATTCAAACTACCTATTATAAAGATATTTTGTACCAATTTTCCAAAATATATTTAAACGTTCCAGCACTACATTTTATGTAATATATAATGTTTCTCGGTTGCTAATGTTGATGGTTCAGGCACCGTTCATTAAATTTAGTTGATTTTCATATAAGGAATGAGGTTCAGAGATTCTGGGAAAGTTTTACTTTTTAGAATAATACAACTTTAAGTGAGAAACATTGACTGGCCAATTTGTTTTTTCGACATGGCTACAAAACAAGTCCTATTTATATCGATTCAAAATGTCTTTTCTTGATCGTGATCAGTTGTTTTTACTCACAAGCTAAGCTACAAGAATTTGTTGTAGCATTTTGTAATTAAGAAATAAACACATTTCAATAAGGTCCTAAGCATCCTAAGCACCTATTTAGATTTAAAAGATGTTAAAAAGGTAATTCCAAGCAAAGATATAATTTGTTATAAATTGATATTTGGAAGAAAAAAAATTAATAAATATATTAAGTATATAAAAGATTTGTTAAAATTATAATAAAATTATATTTTCTAAGAAATAAATATATTCTTAAAGTATTAAATTTATCGATATATTTTATTTTATTTTATTTTTGATTCAAAATTTTGATAAATTTTAAATTTTCTAATACAACCATATTTTTAAGAGGGGGAATTATTAAAATTTTAGATTTTACAAACTAGTCAAAATTGTATTGCATATTTTATAGTTGAAATCTAAGCAAAGTAAACATAAAATATAAAATCATAAAAATATGTAGAAAAATGAATAGATGTCTCTTCCCCTTAACATTGAAGAATCTATGATGCCTTCAAGAGAGCTACCAAAGTCAAATGGTAGGGAGAAAGAAGTTGAGGAAAGAAGGGATTTAGGAAAGATTTGCATGGTGTCTAACCCAGATTCAAGAATATCACCTAAGGATTGTTGAGTGACGCGATTAGGAGTGAAAGAAGATCCGTTACTCCTCAATTCATGAGAAATTATTATTTTAGGGAGACCAACTAAGAAGGATTGTTTTAAGGCTCCATCAAAAGAGGTAATTAAGTGCTCCTTGAAACATTTTGGCTTTAAGTCACCTTGATATGATTATTCCTTATTGTTGTGTTCAACCTTGTGGCTTGTAATGATGATTGTTTGTTGTTTTATTGAAATTTTTTTGTTGCTTTCTTCTTGTTGTTACTTCCTTTTGATGATTGAGAAAATTATTTTTCTGATCTTATCACATTGTAAAAGGGTAAGGCCTTCTCAAAAATCCTACTTTTACCATTATCAAAAATAAATAAATAAAACACAGATATTAATTTTATAAAACTATGGAATTATGAGATTCTCTAATTGCAATAATATAAATATAAATCATGATTGATAAGTTTAATTGCATTAGTATAATTGAATAGAGATAAACCAATTGTGATATTGTCAATACACAATTTAAAATTTCCCAATTATTAAATCACTAAATCATGTATTTCATTATACCCACATATGTAGATAGAGAAGAGATTGTGTCGGGAACCCAAAAAGAGTTCATGGGGAGCTTTTCAATAATATTAGAAAGAGAGCTGATGAGAATTTTAAATTATGTCACAATTAGTTTAAAAGAGGAGGTTAGAAATATATCATAAAAGTGACAAAAAGTTTAAATATATATAATAAAAAGTCTTCTTAACAATTATTCAAAGTTTAAAGGCTCTGTCAAGGTGAGGAAAGGGAGTCAAAGTTCGAAAAAGGCAGAGTCGTCCCTCCCTTTTGGAGTGTAAAGGAGGATTTTGGTAGGGGAAGGTGAGAATAGGAAGGTGGGGAAGACCTCTGCTTGTAAGAATGCCCCAATTTTGGGATTGGGTAAGGATAAGGTAGTGTTGGATTCGCCTTTGGTTGCAAAGGACCAGGTTCATGATGAAGCCATGATGGAGAAAGGAATTTTTTAGAACAGGGAGGCTTCTAAAGTTGTTTGTGTGAAAAGATCTAATAAGGTGGTTGATGTCAACATGTCTCTTGTTGGTGTGGAATCTATGGGTAAAGGTAAAGCAAAGATGGATTCTCCTACTAGTAAGTTTTTGATGGTCAACCTGAGAAATCTAATACCTTTCAAGGAGGTTATATAAATAGGGAGCTATTTGATTCGAATGATGTCACTAAATTGGCTAGGGAAGGGACTGGCAACCTATTTTTGCTCTTTAAATGGTTCTAAATGAAGTCAAATAGATTAATATCTTGAGATGGATTCTCTAGCTAACTTCATTGTGGATCTTACTAGAAACAATAAATTGGAGATGGTTGTGGTTAATAGGATCAAAAACATGAATGCCATCCTCAAGAAAAAGGTAGTTGATGTAGAAAAATTGAGAGAGGATCATGACTCTAGAATTGTTGCTCTTGAGCATAAATTGACTAAAATTCATGAGGATATGTCTATTCTTGTTAATGTTAGTCATGATTCACTTCAAAATAGTACGAAGGGGCTGACTGTGTTAAATGAAAAGCTTAAAAATGGATTGGGAAGTTGTTGTTCAAAGGGAAAGATGTGCATGATTTGGTGGATGAAACCCTATTGGGAAACCTAGAAAAAGGAATGGATGTTGGCTCAGGTGTATTTGGATCAAAAGAAAAACTAATAAATCTACAATGATTCTAGTTCAGAAATTGAATGATGTTGTGGAAATGCATGATAAGGTCATTACGAGAGACCTAGAGGCAGTGAAGATCTTGAAGAATCTACAGTAGCTGCTTTTCCTTTTTTGTTGGTGTCTGGTTTGTTGCTTGTTTGTTGTTGGTTTATCAGTTATTTTGACCTCTTTTTTGTGATGGGGTTGCTTGTCTCATAATGAATTATCTTTCTAGCAACCTTCTCTTTTTGTAAAGGGTTTTGAGGCCCCTTCAAAACCTTCTTTTCCACTAATCAAAAATAATTATACCTTGAACCCTAAAAATTATCCCCTCAATTCTATACCCAATATCCTAAAACCTAATACCTATACCCTGTAATTTTAACCCTATACCCTCAACCCTGAACACTATCTCTCAACCCTCAGTTACCCTATACCAGAAACCATAAACCCTACACCCTCAATCGTCATCCCTATACCCTGCACCCTCAACCTTATAACCTAAACCCTAAACATTATCCCACAAACCTATACTTAAACCCTAAACCCTACATTCAACCTTTTATCCTAAACCCTAAACCTTAAACCCTTAATCCTAAACCTAATATCCTCAACCATATACCTAATATTCTAAACCCTAATCCCTATACCCTATACACTTAACCCTATACCCTCAACCTTGAACACTATCCCTCAACCCTATACCTTAAACCCTAAATCTTGTACCCTCAACCCTCGTCCCTTTACCCTATACCCTCAACCTTATACTCTAAACTCTAAACACTATCCCTCAACTCTATACCCTCAACCCTATACTTAAACCCTAAACCCTACACTCTCAAACCTTTTAAACCTATACCTTATACTCTCAACCCTATACCTAATATCCTAAACCCTAATCCTTATACCCTATACACTTAACCCCATTCCTCTTTGCTCTCTATCTCACCATTCTCTCCCTAGATACTTCTCTCTATCTCCCTCTCCATCTCTTCCTCCTTTCCTCTCTCTCCCTCTCTCTCTCCCATCTTTCTTTCTAACTCTTGCCTTCCCTCTCTACTCTTTATCGACTACCAATCTCTCTCTTCCTCCCTCCCTCCTCTCTCTCTATCTCACCTCTCTTTCTCTCTCCCTCCCTCCTTCCTTCCCTCTCTATTTTTCTCTATCTCCCCCTCTCTCTCTTCCTTCCTCAACCCTATATCTTAAACCCTAAACCCTACACCCTCAACCCTCAAAACCTCATATTGGGAGAATAGAAGAGAATAGTGGAGAAACTAAAATCTAAGAACATTCCTATAATTTATTATTTAGAGTTTCTAAAGGAGTTGCAATAACTAAAGTAAAATGATAGGACTATGAAAGACTACATTCAATAATAGTATAGATTAACAATCTATTTAAGATATGGAGAAAGTGGTGAGATACATGAATGGTTTGAGAAATTTAATATGAAAATAGTTGAGTCTATTAAATATAGATAGACAATGGAAGAAGTGGACTAGATGGTCCTAGTCACAAAAAAATAAGTTGAATAAAAGATTTGGAGATAAGTAGAGCTAGGAAATAGTTATAGAAGGATGCTTTTAGGAAGATAGATCTCATTGTGGTGATATAAGGCCATATGAAGAGGACCCTAAGAGTAATAGAACATATCACAAGGAAGGAGGAGGTAGTAACTACAACTATAAGGAAGGTTGTAATTTCTATCGTGCAAGGAGAGGGATGAAAAAATCATACTATAATGATAGAACTGATGGGTATCATAGCCGTAGAGGGAGATATGGTGGAGGTGATGCTCGAGACCATTTGGAGTGTATGAATGCCACAAAGGTCAAGGAAGCCCTCACAATAGGGGAAACAAGCCAATGAGAGCTACACATGTTGATGAGGAGATTGAGAGATCTTATAGCTCTAAGGATGAATTAGAATGAGTTGAATCATTTGTTGCAAGGAGAGCTATATTGAATAATTATTACAAGGAGGAACTAGTACAAAGTAAGAATTTATTGTTAAAAATATTAAAATGAGGAGGTAAGTGTTGTAAAATTTTCATATGTAGTAGTAGCACACATTATTTAGTGTTTTCTAAAATTGGTAAGGCTAGAACACTGTAAACCATGTATATGAATTCTTGGTTGCAAAAGGAACATAAGGTATTGGTGAAAGAGTAATGTTGGATCAAGTTAAAGCTAGACACATACCAGGTTGAAGTTTTGTTCTACATAATCCCAATAGATCTTGCAATTTGTTGTTGGGGAGACCATGGAATTTTACATAAGTGGTATAATGATGGAAGAGAAAATACTAACAACCTAACAATGGACTATAAGAAAATAAAGTTTATTAAATTGTTAAAAACAAAGGGAGAAGAAAAAGTCTATAGTAGCACCATAAGTTTTTTGGAAGATGAAAGGTTTTTTTTGGATGGATCCATGCATGAGAACATGCATTTTAAAATGATCCCTAATGTATGCACCACCAAAAGCACAAAATGCATTATCATTGATATAGGGGAGAGACTATAGGAGGAAGTTTCAAAACTATTGAAAGAGTATATGGATATCATGTTAGATAATTTATGCTAGTTGGATTACCATTGATAAGAAGTATTTATAATCACATGAACCTAATTCTAGGAGAAAGCTTGTTGAACAATGTAGTTCATAGGATGACACCAACAAAAAATGAGGAGATGAACTAGCAAGTGTAGGAGTTATGTAAATAATTGATTAGGGAAAGTCTAGGACCATGTGCAATATCTATGATACTAACAGTTAAGAAGGACTTTAAGTGGAGTTTGTGTATAGAATCTAGGGATTTAGGAAATATTACCATAAAGTATTTAATTTCCATTATCAATGATGGGTCACATCGTGGATTGTTTGAGTGGACCAAAGTATTTTACTAAGATTAATTTAGATAATAGGTAGCATTCTATTAGAACCAAAGAAGGGGATAAGTGGAAAACTACATTCAAGAGAATTGAAAGGTTGTATGAATGGTTAGTTATGTTGTATGGCTAAAAATAACACACTAAGTAAATTAAAGAAGCTGATGAATGAGTTTTTAAAGAAATTTTGAGTAATTTTATGATTATTTAAATGGATGATATCATGTTTTTTAGTAAGACAAGGGATGAAGAGTTAACATATCATATTAGTATTGCAATTTTTGATGGAAGAAAAGCTACTAATGAATGTAAATAAATGTTGCTTCATGAAGAAAGAACTAGCATACTTGAGTTTTGTAATCTTAGTTAAAGGATTGAAGAAATATCTAGAGAAATTCAAAGAAATTATTGAATGGCCTACACTAGCAAACATTGGAGAGGAAAGATATTTTTCATGTTTTGGAAAATTTCTGCAAGAAATTTGCCAAAAAAAATTAGAGGTATCTTTGTGCTACTAATGGAGAAAATGAGGGGAGATAAGGATTTTAAGTGGAATTCAAGATAAAATAGGAGTTTTGAGTTGTTGAAGAAGAAGGTGATAGAACAACTAGTATTGGCATTGCCAAATTTTAACAAGTATTTTAGGTGGACCTGGTGTACGTAGAAGTGTAATATATGCAGTGTTAATCCAAGAAGGAAGACCAATAACATATTTTAGTGAAGCAACCATCCATTCCTATCTATTCTATTTTCCCATTATGACAGAGGTGGTAGTAGATAGTTTGTATTGTTGTGTGATTAGATTCTATTGGACATATGTAATATGATGGGTGACATAAGGTGCCTTTGATCACTTGGAGTTCAACCTAGAGATAGGATCAACCCAACTAGACTATGGATAGAGAGGTGCCTATATAGATATTAGATTCCAGACATGGATAGATGCAGACCACTTGTATACTACCCTCTTTCTATATGTGGGGAGGGTGGTTCTATCATATGTGTCCACTTGGTTGGGTTATATAACCCATATACACTTCATGCCCTATATATCTTTATATGTGCACTTTTTTAACCCTATATACTATACCATAACCAACCACATAGATGCCTAAGACATAGTGAACTCCATGCCACACTTAACTTACTTAGGTTTAGAATTAGATATAGAGGGGAGGGGAGAGGTACAACTAACATATATAGTCCAATCTTGTTGGTACTAAATTGAATAGATGGTGTTGAGTGTCTCTATAGAATTTTCCTTCACTTGTATCAAAATTCATATTTCATTATGGCTGGGTTGGAATAGTCGATTCCATAAGAAGGAGGATCTGCTTATCTACATATAACATTTGAAAACACTTTATTTAAACATCACTCTTCAATTGTCAAATAATTAATAATGATCCTCATTCATACTAAAAATAATAAGTAATTGTCCTACTTTATTGATCAAATTTACCTTTGACCATTAAATTGGATTATATGCCTCATATCTACATCATACTCAGACTAATAATCCAATCCCCTATTAATGGGGTGGGGGATAGCCGAACCCACATAGGTATATACGTTACTGTCAGGGTTTCTTGCTAGTTACCCCACAGATAGATAGGGATGGGAAGATGAAAGTCCTGTTTCGTCACAGCCAATCAAGTAAACCTGCAAAACAGTATGCAAAAAACAAATTTTGTGGCTACAATATTGCCGGTCAGTCATCGTTGAACTGTGCCACGACTAGAACCCACTGGTTTTTTGGACATAAGAAAATTACCTTTCACAAAAAACAACTACTTTTGTGGTCGTCATTCTCAGGCTCATCTCGTTATAACTAAGAGTGGGGATGCTTTAATACTTGCAAGGAAAAGTCATTCTTTAGATATCTTTGGGATGTTAAAATAAGATATTTTTTGAAGCTAACAAAGTCACAATATTGGAATATGGGTATTTGCATTTCTTCACAGGCCAATGAATCCCAACCCACTGCAAATCTCATACTGATGGATGGAAGCATCAAGGAATTTGTTGAGCCTATGAAATGTACGGAAATTCTGCAAGAATATTCGGGCAGCTTTATCTGCAGTTCAGATGGGCTTTATATAGGAAGAAAGATATTTGATGTTCTTGAAGAAGATGACCAGCTGCAAGTTGGGCAGCTCTATTTTCTTCTTCCAAACCAGAAATTGGAGTATGTGCTCTCAGAGTTGGACATGGCTGCTCTGCTTTCCAAGGCTGATTCTACAGTTAGACAGAAGCAAAGAAGCAGCCAAAAAGTGCAGCCTTTGTTTGACGTTCATTTGGATGTTAAAGAGGAAACCCAGGAATTGTTATGGGCAGAGGAGTTGTACAGGGTCGATTTATGTTTGTCATCCAAGATCTCTGTTTCAGCTGCCTCACAGGTGGGTAAAAACCAGTGGCACTCCAAATTGGAGACGATTATGGAGGGTGGGTGATTACAGTTCCAAAATTCCCATCGCCCATGTATAGAGCAGATCTAATATGGAATCTGATGATTTGGAATATTGTAGTTAAAGCACAGGTTGGTTGTTTATGTAGGAACTCAAATCCCACAAGTTTCTCAGATTTCCAATTGACTACGACCTACCAGTTGTTGACAAGCAGTTGTGTTATATCTCTTAATGGAGGCTTCAACTTTAACTTATTCAGAAGAAACAGATGTATTTTAACCTCCATTAAATAGAGAATTGTTCCAGTCATTGTTAAATCATTATTTAGAGTTTATCACATAGAGAGTTATTTTGTTGTTTATTGTAATAGATTGTTTGACATATGTCAAGAGCAGATATAATTTAACTTCTTTCAAATAGTGTTTTTTTTATGTCTATTGCCATAACTCCGATGAAATATCAAACTGTTCAAGTTTTCTTTTATTGTTATAATGGTGAGATTTGAAAGTCCAAGTGCTTATTCGTTCAGCATGTTGTGTTTTTAAAGTATTTTGTGTGTTTTTTAAGCATCAATGTTTCGATCCCCAAAAATATTGAGATTCTCTGATAAGAACTGTAGAAATATCATGTCTCTGAATTCCAATTTGATTAAACTAAAATCGAAGTATTTAAACTCTTATTCACAAAGCTGCAGAGACGTTTGAAAAAATATTGTATACATAAAATGGTATTTTTATTTCTCCATCTGCTAGTCATGAATGTAATTCTTGCTATAACCCTGGCTGTTATTCTTCTTATATAGATTGTGATTTTCCTTAAAATTTGTTTGATACTTCCAGATTTGGATCTATTATACTGTTAGTTTGATCTATATTCCTTCCTTTTTTATGAATGATCCAAATCATTGATAAGGAAAACTAAATTACATAATCTATTATAAAAATATTCAATCTACTATAAAAATATTTTGTACATTTTTTCAAAATATATTTAGCTGTTCCAGCAGTACATTTTATGTAATATATCCTCTCCAGATCAAATTAAAATCAGTGTTTCTTAGGTGCTAATGCTGATGGTTCAGGCACTGTTCATTAAATTTAGTTGATTTCCATTCAAGGGATGAAGTTCAGAGATTCTAGGAAGGTTTTAGTTTTTAGAATAATACAGCCTAAGTGTGAAATATTTGACTGGGCAATTTTCCTTGTCAATTTGTTTTTTCTACATGGTTACAAAACAGGTCCTATTTATATCGATTCCAAATGTCTTGTCTTGATCATGATCAGTTGTTTTTATTTATAAGAATTTGTTGTAGCATTTTGGTAAGAAATAAGTACATTTCAATAAAGTCCTAATCATCCTAAGCACCCATTTTAAATCGATGTAATTTGTTATAAAATTTAAAAGATTTTTTAAATAATTATATATTTAAAATAAAGGTATTAATTATATAGAAGTTTTTTTAAAATTATAATAAAAATTATATTTTGTAAGAAATAAATATATTTAAAAGTATCAAATTTATCAATATATTTTGTTTTATTTTTTATTCAAAATTTTAATAAATTTGATTTTTTTTAATATAATTATAGTAAAAGCATATTTTTGAGGGGAAATTATTATAATTTTAAATTTTACAAACAAGTCAAGATTGTATTTGTATAATTTGTAGTTAAAATTTAAACAAAATAAACATAAAATATAAAGTAGTAAATATCTGTACAAAAATGAATAGATGTCTCTTCCCCTTGACATTGATGAATATATGATGCTTTCAAGAGAGCTGCCAAAGTCCAATGGTAAGGAAAAAGAAGTTGAAGAAAGAAGGGATTTAGGAAATATTTGCATGTTGTCCAACCCAGATTTGTGCATGTCATCTAATTGTTGAGTGGTGTGATTAGGAGCAAAGGAAGATCCATTACTCAATTCATGAGAAATTATTATTTTAGGAAAATCAATTATGAAGGATTATTTTAAGGCTTCATCAAAAGAGGTAATTAAGTGCTCCTTGAAACATTTTGGCTTTAAGTCGCATTGATATGATTATTCCTTATTGTTGTGTTCAACCTTGGACTTGTGATGATGATTATTTGCTATTTTATTGAATTTTTGTGTTGCTTTCTTTTTGTTGTTACTTTCTTTTAATGATTGAGAAAAAAAAATTCTTATTTTATCACATTGTAAAAAGGTAAGGCCTTCTCAAAAATCCTACTTTTACCATTGTCAAAAATAAATAAATAAAACACAAATATTAATAAATTTTATAAAATTATGGAATTATTAGATTTCTAATTTTAATAATATAAATATAGATCATGATTGATAAGTTTATTTGCATTAGTATAATTGAAAAGAGATAGACCAATTGTAATGTTGTCAATACACAATTTACTTTCCCCCTTCTTATTATTTCTCATTCATATAGTTATTCATATAGAGAGTAAAATTATTAAATAACTAAATCATATTTCATTGTACGGTCCACATATGTAGATAGAGAAGAGATTGTGTTGGGAACCAAAAAGAGTTCATGGGGAGCCTTTCAATCATATTAGAAAGAGAGGTGATGAGGATTTTAAATTATGTCACAATCAATTAAAAGGAGGTTAGAAATATATCATAAAAGTGACAAAAAGATTAAATATATATAATAAAAAGTCTTCATAACAATTATTCAATTACAATAAGATTAATCAAAAAGAAAAATTTAATACAGTTATATATAAATTATTAGTTTTCATTTATTTATTTTTAATTTCAAATTATCTTAAAGTTGATATTCTTAATCATTTAATCACTTCATTGATATTTATTTAATTTTAAAAATATTTAATAGTGAAAACAAATTGTGAGTATAATCATGTTGACTACAAGGGAATCTCTTAGCACAATAATACTTTAGTATATATTTTTAGTGTAGTAAATTGTCACCCTTGACAATTTCACACAATGTTTGACTCCCCCCTAAGTGCTTCAACCTAGCTATTTATGCTTATTACTCATCTATTTTATTTCCATCTTTGAGAAATCAAATTAATTTTAGGAAATTAAATTAATTATTTATTTGGTGAGCATATTAAATTCAAAATAGGTCCAAACTAGGGCGCCCTTGCCTTTGTCTACCCTATTTTGGTCTAGATTTTAATATTCTATTGCCAGCCTTAATATGTTTGTAAATTCAAAATCATTTATCAGCTTATACAAAAGAATTAATGTGATAAATGTTGAAACTCATATAAATATAATTATTCCTCTCCATTTGAAGATCTAAGCAAGTTTGAATAACTTTTGAGCATCCTAAAAGCAATGAAAGCAATTACAAGAGCATAATAAGAAACATTTCTACAACACTTTATCAGTCAAGATCATGTTTGTAATGCATCATCAAATCCATGTTTATGCATAGTAACATATTTCATATTTTATATTTATCATTATTATGAGCACTAACCTTTGCAGGACCTTATTTCTCCTTGTATGAGATGAGCCAATTGACCTCAGTCCAACAAGGAATATAGATATGAGTGGTAAGTTACATCATAGTGATTTTTCATTCATTTTTATCCATTTGCCTCTACTTGACCTAGGGTAAGCACTCTTTATCAATATCATCGTAGCCATTGTGGAAGTGGAAACACCAAAATAGGTTTTGACTAAGGAAAGCCCCTATATGGAATAACCCTTCCTCTCTTGTCTTTCTTGTAGATTGCATATCTAATGTGGATTGAAGAATATTGGAGACCTCATAACATCAAACCCTAGATCAAACAAGCAAATACATTTTTTCATCAAATTAGGGAAAGATTGATTATTCATTGATTGACGAACTTTGGAAGCTAACTCTGATAGAGAAGAACCTACAAATTATGATGGTCTTGTGCAAACTTTAAAACTTTGAAAATAACCATTTCTAGATAGGGGTGCCCTCGGCCTTGTCTAGTCAGTTCGACCTCAAATTTAATGTCAGGTTCCATATCTCCTACACTCTTCTTCCCTACCTTTTTTATGCACTTATGTTTTGTGTTTCTTAGATCCTGTGACTATTTGTTTCTCTTGTAGTGTTTCGCCTAGTTTCATCATCAATCACACACATCGCATCATTTAATTCATCATCCTAATACAAAAAGGGGACCAAAATGCTAACCAATTTTTTGGGCTCTTCCTTGAGGATAGTAGCCTAATAGTTTATTTTGGTTACTTTTGTGTCCCCCAAATGTTAATGGTGGAAGGTGTGATTTAGGTTAGCTATTTAGCCTTATATCCCATTTTCCACATCACATTTTGGTGAACTTGACATCTATCACATTTGCAAAATTTTGACTTACATAGCTATTGTTCTGAAATATGAGTGAATGATTGGTTATTTAAAAGTGTCATTAAAACATAGAAAAATTAAAGCATTGCAATTTATTTTTTTTATTATATAAGCAAGGGAAGGGCCCTGATCCCGTGGTTACAGCTAGAACTTAAAAAAGAAAACAAGGTGGGTAAAATAGCACCACCAACCAACATCAAAAAACATGTCCAAGGAGGCACGCGGGCCTAAAAACAAAACTGTAACCATAGAACCATTGTACTTAATCAAAAACAAGAGATTACTACTAGAGTTCTTTAAATCACGAAGACCATTTATCATGTCTGTCATTTACCAACTAGTTTGAAACCATAACAGAGCTATTTGGAAATAGCAGTCCAGAATATAAAAACCAACCAACAAAAAGAGTAGAGCAGCCATATCAAGAAAAAAAAAATAGGAACAATGCCAATAATTGGCATTACCTAACAAATCCCCATGGTCACCAATCTAAGAGATGAACTTCCTCCAGTCTAGGCCAGCTTCAATGGTAACAACAGCCACTCCAAGGGTGCGTAAGACAACCCAAATCCAAACCACCAGAAGATTAACATTTGTAGAAATTTTGAGACCATGCACACTCTTTGAAACAACCAACCAGCAGCAAGCCTATTACTCAAAAAGCCACATTTCAGAGCTATAACTATTCCTCTCCAATAACCAATTTTCCTCTCCACCTCTATAGGAGAAATTATTAAAATTACCCAATCCACATCCACAAAGACTTCCTAGCAAACCTAACCTCCATCTCAATAGGAAGGGACTCCGCCTCAATTGGAGCAACAAGGTGGAAGACTTGCCAAAAAAGTATGAGCCACCCACGAAACCCTCAAAACTCATCTCCACCTCCATAAGAGAGGGCTCCACCTCAAAAGGAGAGGACTCCACCTCAATAGGAGACACCATCTAAAGAGATAGGAGGAAAACACACATTCCAGTAGAGAGAGAACACTTAGCAACAAAAAGCAACAAAAAACTCTAAGTCTTCAAACAAAACTTTGAAAGTTATCCCATGAACGAGATTCTTGAAACAAGGGAGTCCACAACACCCTTGAAAACTATCTACAATCTTGTCACAAGAGGAATCAACAATCCTTCAAAGAGGGCCTCAAAGGCCATCTTGAACCACACATTCAGCAAATCCACCATAGCATCAATCACAACCACAACACCCTTGAGAGCTATTTGCAATATTATCACAAAAGGGACTAGCAATCCTTCAAAAGGGGCCTCAAAAGAAACTTTAAACCATAAGTTTCGCATATCCACCATAGCTACACTAACAACTCCTCTTGAAGCCAACACTATCACCTCCTTAAGCAAGCCCCAAACCTCTTGAGGCAAAAACACAGAGCAGCTATCATAAGCATTACATAAGGTATAACCCTTGAATAACCCTTGCTTGGAGGCACCAAAGTAAGAAACAAACATCAACAAAGCATGGAAAATCCCCCACCACTACCAGAGGAACTTACAGAGCAAACCAATTGTCATCACGCATACAGTAATTAAAATAAAAACACCCTAAAAAAATAGTGAAGGAAGGACATCTCCAACAGAGGCTATACACCCTATGCAATAAGGAAACCCAAAGAATTAGGAAACATACCATCAAAACATACCTTCCAAAGCCCATAGATAGTAAGACCATAACCTTGAAACCCATAGAAGCAAGGATGTGTAGCTCCAAGACAAAACTAGAGGACAAAACACCTGACTTAAACAAGGAAGCGCAGAGCATAAGAAGCCTTGAAACTCCAACAAAAAGGGAAGAAAACCACATACACCCACTAGGGCACCAAAGAGAGCAACTGAAGAAATTTCTGGCAGCCGCCCTCCCACCAACAAAAAGATTAACAGCAGGAAATACAAAGAAGACATCAAGAGACCAAGCTCGAGAGTCCACCAATGACATCAAGACCACGACCACCAATAGAAACCTAGATGAAGCATTTCTACTTGTGGAAAAAAGCATAAGCAGAATGAAGTTTTGATGGCAGAAACCAAGCACAAATATCTCTTTATCCTCACCCAAACCATCATCCACAAAGAGACTCTTTAGAAGAATAGAGCGTAAGGAGATCAAAGTCCCGCTAGGGCACCACAAAGAACATCTCAAGGATTCAAACAACTGCCCTCCCCCCTTTAAGTTGATTGGCAACACAAACCACAACAATGACCACCGATAGAAACACAGAAGGAATGAAACAGCATGTACAAGGAAAAAATAGAACAAAGGCTTGAGGAAGAAACCAAGCACAACACACCCTATAACCACACCCAAGTTGAAACCCTCAAGAAGACAATGTAGAACCAAGGACGGATCCAAGGCGAGATAGATAGGCAGAATAACCAACACACAGGCCAAAAATAACATCCCTACACAGGCAGGGAAAGTCGAGCAATGCACAATCACGACCCCAACCTTCCAAAGCATATGTAGAGGATAAAGTGTCACCCTGGAAACACAGTTCTCAACCCCACGCCAAGCAAAATCCCATGGAGGGCAACCAAAACTCCACAGGCCAACAGGAAAAGCAACCGAACCCCCACCTGCAACATACATGCCAAGAAGACCAAAACAACAAGAAGAACTCCAACGAAATACGTTGAAGCCCCCAAATCCACCACAAAAAAATAAAATCATCATCATCCTCGTCTGAGCCATCATCACCTCCATCGCTAGAGGATTTCAAAAAACCATTCCAGCTCGCCATCTTTCCTTCCAAAATATTGCTACAATTTATTGTCTCTTGCATAAACTTAAAGAAATATATTTTCAACATTTTAGAAGTAGATTCAATTGTTCATCATATTTTTCATTATGGAAATAGGCATTTATCAAGTGAATTGAACCTATTGTACTTATTTAAATTCTTTAAAACAATAAATTTATGCATGTATGTGCTTATTATAAACAATTTAGGACATCTTCCATTTCCAAAATTTTGCCTAATCTCAAACTTGAACCTTCACAATTTAAAATACACATACACTATCTTACTTATCCAAACTTGTAAAACATTCAAATTTCACATTTATGGAATAGGGTGCCCTCGCCCTTGGCTTTCTAGTTTTAGCCTAAAAATAAGTAACAATTATGTCTCTATAACTCTTGTTTAGATCTATCTTCTATATTTGATTATCTACTCTACTTTTGTCATCATTATCTTCTCTTCTCTTCATCTTAGGAACAATTATGCATCTTGGATCTTATAATTAATTTATGAGCTTCACAACCTGGTGTTCTATATCAAATACTCATGTGGGACAAAGTTATAGACTCGTGGATTTGTATGCTTCAACTACCTTTAATGTTGAGCCTAAGTTGGTTAACTCTATCACTCAAGGAACCACAATAACCCAATAATTCTTTGACCCTACTACTATTCCCACTTTACCAATGTCCTCTTCACCACAATCCATTCATGTGGACTTGGTAATTATTTTTGCATGTGTTCCGAAAGATAAACTTTGAAAGTTATACGAAGACTTGGAAAGTTTCCAATTGTACTTGAGATTACTAAATCCTTGGTTGGATAAATTGTCCCTCTTGTGGATAACCTTAAAAAATTTATCAATGATTCACAAGGAATAGAAATGTTACTTAGCCTAGCTCATATAGTGGATTCAAACATTCCTATGGTAGCTAGTTGTGCTCAAATTCTCACCAATGCTCAAAATCAAATTAGAAAACAAGTATCTTCTCCCACAATCACATGTTCTATTCACACTTTCACTCCTCCAGTCATAACATGTGTTACACAATATAGTAAGGTCTTAGCACTAGTTTGGGGCTTTCATGTAGGAATCCTTACAAAAAAAATTCGCCTTGTTCCACAAATCCATTTACTTCTCCAAATGTCAATCCTCTCATTAATTTTTAAAACAACAATCCACCTGTCACTAACAATATCCCTACACATTCTACAAACCCTCAAAATATGTCACTAACAAATTATGTCATATATGAAAATTTGAAAAACATGTCCTCTTTACAACAATAAATTTCAAATATGAACCAAACTCAATCTCATTCTAATCCTCCAACATACCTTACCTACAATCTATTATCATTTTCCATTCTAAAAACACCAATCCTGCAAAACATTGAAATACCATGCTTTCAGAAATATATGAGAAAAGGGGATCCTAATAATCATGTATCTTCATTTACTACTTTATGTAGTGATTTACTTTTTAAAGATGCTCTCTTAGCTAAACTCTTCCCTCGATCATCGAAAGGCATGGCCTTGGAATTTGGTTTTTCTCATTACCCAATAATTCAATCACCTCTTTTTCACAACTTTTTAATGAATTCCTTCAACATTTTCAAGCATTGTCTAAACCTAAAGTCATGTTAATTGAATTGGTTAATGGTAAACAAGGAGCTAAAGAAAAAGTGACTAATTTTATAAGGTGGTACCAATCCCTCTACTCTTGAAATTCATATTCCCTTTTGGATGTTGATGTGCCAAGGGTCTTTATTGTAAATTATAACCAAACATTCGAGCTAACATGAGATATCCTTCATTCACACATTTATGCATGGCTCTTTGTGATTATAAAATATCAGTTAGTCAATATGAAGGTTCGCCTTCATTAACTCCTAATAGTCAATTTGAATTCATTCCTTATTCTAATTATCAAT
Source organism: Sequoia sempervirens (assembly GCA_007258455.2). Lineage (NCBI taxonomy): Eukaryota > Viridiplantae > Streptophyta > Pinopsida > Cupressales > Cupressaceae > Sequoia > Sequoia sempervirens. The sequence goes on along the minus strand of VDFB02075321.1, from coordinate 162,128,169 downwards.
CATTCAAAAATTAAAATTAAAATTTCATCAAAATAAACTCCCCTCTACCCTCTAATAACATCCAAACACAAGTTGCCTCTACATCTACAACACCCTATCAATTCAAACTGAGAGATTGACAATTTTCACAATTGCTTGATTCTCTTAATTCCATCATTATGTAATTACGTAAAAAGAATATGATTCAACTTCCTCCCATTCATCTCATTGATCATACTGTTACCCATTTTTCATTTACAACTCAAATAAAGTTGATATTATAGATTTAAAACTGAGAAAATGAGGTATTCATTTTATTATCCCTCCTACATTACATCCAGATGTATAAATGTCAAATCCAAGAAAGATTACAACTACGAATCATTACATTTGTACACATGCATATAACATAAGAAATATTTTACAAATCTCTTCTGGAAAAGTTACTTTATTAAATGGAAATATAAATTTAACTCACACAAGCCGTGAGTTTAACTTATGCTTATTCAATGCAAATCAAAATAACCATATACATTCATAAGTAGATGAAGAAAAAGAATGTGCATGTACGTAGGGTAACTAGTCATTTCTTGACAATGACTAGTTGGTTCTGTTGTATCTTCTTGTCTGGTTGTTGCTCGAGTTGTCCTAGTCTTTTCCTAGCCCCTTGATACCCATGTTTCTTGCATTAGTCAAAGCAATGTATTAGAGAAATGCTCTAAGCAATGAAAGGTTACACACCATACATGATCATTTACCTATTCATGTATAAATTGATGTTAATCTACATTAAACAAACATCCATTTCCTTAATGTACCAGAAAAAGCAGTGAAATCATCATGTATACTTAAAGTATACATGTTTTTCTAACTTGTTTGTTTCATGTGCAGCTATAGGCGTAATCATATCTTTGTTATGTTTGATCAAATGAGTGGTGGAAATGTGGCTCCCACAAGGGCTAAGCCCAACTCATAATAATTAATGCATAATATTAATCTATGCAAAATATTTTATGAATATTCTAAGTTCATATGGAATTACATTGCAAAACAATTGATATCAATCATGATTACTTCATGATCATAATGCAGAAGATCTTGTAGTGTCATAAAATTAAGCAGTGGTATTCATCAACCATAGAATGACATATTTGTTATTAATGATAAGCCTTTTCTTATTAAAATACCTCAGGAATCTTAAAGTCAGCCTGATTATTCAAAGGTACAGTCTTCTAAAAGACATTTTGCAGTGAGGAAGGTAAATACATGACAAAACATGCACAAGAAGTTGAGTTACTATCATAACTATAGCAAAGGACAAATGTGCATCATTTTCCTCATTCAACCATTTAATATAAGAGAGAGTATTAAAGGTTTGTAAGGACATTCCTTTAACCATGATAAGAAGATAGGGAGTTCAAAATACAACAATTGATAATTCTAAGTGAATAGTTGACAGTGAAAAAATTATAAAGAAATATCACACCCATAAAAAAATAAAAAAAATCTTTAGCAATGTCTTCAAAGTATAGGGTACAGTATATGTCTGATTATTTGCATTTAAATCAGAAAATGTGCTCTCAGAAGAAAACAGTCACAGAAATGTAATAAGGTGATAAAAATGAGTCATTGATATTCTTGAAAAACAATAACATTTGTCATGTATACATTGGTTGTCTCCTCTACAATCAGCAATGTTTTCTGGATTAAGATCAAGAATAGAAAAGGAATTATGCTCCTGACATGACCGTAGTCCTAGAGTCAAATGCAAATAGCAGTCACAAATTATAAAATATGGAATTTCATAATATAGAGTTTTCTAAAGCAAATGCAAACCTTTTTCAGAATTCTGAAGCTTAATGGTTTTATATATATATCAAGGTTTCGAGCTCAAAACAATGGCGAAAACATTGAGATTTGAATGGCCATAAAATATGAAATCCAAAAGATATATGAACTGTAGAGTTAGGAGTAAACACAATTCCTAAGAAATAGCATAAACCCTTGGAGGGTTTCAAGCATAAATATGAAGGCTGCTACCTAGAAAGAACAGAGAACAACTTAGGGTCGCGGCCATTGAACTAGTTAGTTAGCCTTTGTACTTTAAAGAGAAACACACAAAATGCACAAAAGAACTTCAAGAATCTACAAGCTACATAATGCCCTTATTTACTACACTGTCAAAAGCTTGTTTTTAAGATTTTATTCACAGGAAACAAGGTATTCATGAGTTTTTATAGCAAATTCAAAACCCAAAATGGTCACAAATATATTGATATACAGAAGAAAATTCAACAGAGAATCTCATCTATATGGCGTGGACAAGTAAAAGAAAAGCACAGAAAGTGAAACAAAATCAGAGAGTGCAAGAACAAAGCAATAACAAATAAACCTTAGAAGCAAAACCCTATGGTTGCGGCCTAAAATAGTCTCTTACAGAATTTTTACTCATTCTTTTTAGAATGTATGCAAGGTGTTCATGAATTTCTACAGAACAAAGGTTGATCCTCAACCATGAATAATAGAAGTTACAACCTATCAAAAGAAAAGCTATATGGTGTTGTGGCCATTGAAATACAAGTCGGCCTACAAAGATGAAAGCCATGGGTTCATCCCAGAAAACCCTTCAAATGGATATATAAACTTACAGTAGAACCAGTGGAAAGAATAGGAAGAAATTATGGCTATCTGGAAGTCATCAGAAGTCATTTTGGAGTGTGAGAAACCCGTAGGTTTCTTATATTCAAATCCTTGTAGTAAGGAAACACAACGGCCACAATAACATTTATGTGAAATAGAGGAGAGTCATGGTTATCCTAAGCCATTCAAGGCAAAATGGGAGAAACCTGTGTGGGTTTCATAAAGAGATCTATGCTCTTTCACAGTGCAAAGCAAGATGTTGGAGTAATAGTGGTTTCTAAGCCATTTCAAAGAGAAATCACCATATACCTGTAGAAAACCACAAAGAAATCTGTGAGTTTCTTCTAAAGAAACTTCCAGGTTTTCAAGAAAAGGCAACAAAGCAATGAATTAAAAGGCCAGTAGAGCTTAATTTGAGCTATGTTTCAACAGATAGAGCTATCAAATTCACAGAAAAACATCTTAAGAATGCTCACCTTGATATGGCATGCCTGAAACTCCAAGATGAAGGCATTGTCATGAGAAAATCTATCATGTTTTTACTAGGAGAAGCTCAAGAGAATCACAAAGAACCCTTGGCCAGTGATAGAACTCCTTGGAGAAGCTTCTATATTTTGCAGAATGTGAAATAAAAAAAGTTTTGAGTTTTGTTTTAGGGTTTCTAACCCTATTTCCACTGTCATAGTTAAGTTGAATTTTGGTGGAATTTTATTCAAAATATGCTATGACTAATCAAAACCGTGGCCCTTGTATATTTTCCAATATTTGCTAAGTGTTATCTACACTTATGCATTCGACCTAGTAAGTCCTTTTTGGACTTAGGAATTTTGAATATAGAGTTTTTGTGAAAGATAAATGCCACCTTGCATTGTTGAAGAAATCAAACAAGGAGCCAACTAATTTCCACATTGCCAAACTTGATGGAGAATGTTGAGGAGAGCTTAATGCCACTTGGATTCCTACATTGACTTGTTATTGTGCCTTTATGGTCGATTGTGATAAAGTAGTTTTTTTTTTTGCATTCATACTTATGTGTAACAATTGGAATTAAGGTGTTTTATAAGCCTTCATTCCTTATTGTTATGTATTTTAATGCAATCAGTGAAGTGATCAATTTAGGAGAAGTTATAGGGTTTGTTTTGACTTGTCATTGAACTTTGTTGAGGGTTTTTAGGCATTGTTGCTTCTTTTGGGAACTTTTTGAGGGGTTTATGGTTTGATCAAGTCATGCTTGACTTTTTCAACCATTTTGAGCTCATTTGTTGAAGATCTAATGGCTATATTTTTGGCTTTTTGAAGCCATCCGACCAAAGAAGCTTCCAGTTCTTATTTTGGTACAACTGTTTGAAGCTTGATTACTTATGCTTTTGTAACTCAGTTCTTACTAGGCAATTTCTTGAGATAGTGATTTTTGTAATCCTTTCTCAGAGTTGAGCTTGTTTATGTAACACAGTTTTGAATATTGAAATTCAATGGAAAAAGCCTTGGATGTTGTTGATATAAAGTTTTTTCCTTCTTTTACAGTGCATTATTGAGTGTCCCACATGGTTGATCAAGTTATTTTTGAGGAATTCTTCAACTCCTTTTAATTTTGTCTCATGATTTTGATACCTTTATGCATAGGTGTGTTAATGTAGGTTACAAATGGTGCCACAAAATGCAAAAAATAGCTTCTAGCTATGAGATAATCCTCCTCCTTCAAGTGAACTTTCAGACCCTTCTTTGTAATATTTATGTAGAAAACATATAGTAATCAGTAGTTCAGATTCATGCTATCATTTGTAATTAAGTGCTCAAGTTTTTATTTTCTTTGTCCTCTTTAAAGTTAGGTGTATCACAATAAAATAATAGTTTGTCAATTTTCATTTAAGTTTAATCATTCTCCCCTTTCCTTACAAATCATTAAAATAGGTGATACCAAGAGGAAGTCGGCCTTCTCTGGAGATTGATCTCTCTTCATAAGTAGTTTACAGCATAGGAGGTCATCCCATGTTATCTCTGAAAAGCTAAGTTTTGCAGCTTGACTTGTCATTACAGCTTAGCTAGGGTGCAATTTTAGTAGTTAACAGTTTTGGCACGCCCGGTGGGACACGTCCCTCAATGCTTTTCACTAGTTTGATGTGCAATCAGTGATTTTCTGACCTTTTAGAGGTTATTACAGCACATTTGGCAACTTCGTTGAGCTAAAAGAGCAATAAAATCAGTTTTGTTGCAACACATGAGAAGAGTGCAAACTAGGAGTTACAAGGATTTTGAATATCTACAACTGTCACCACCTAGAAGAAGAGGCAAGACAGCAAAAAGAACTCCTTCATCAAAGAGAGTTCAGTTAACACCACCTGGTGTTAGACAAGAATTTTTCTTCTCACCAAGGAGAAGAGGTAGACCATCAAAAAGAGAGAGTGTTACTCATTCTACTTCTCCAAGCTTTAGAACAGTTACATCTCCTTCAAGCAACCCAAAAACAATTACATTTGTTGCTTCTTCAAGTACTATTCCTATATTTTCAAGTTTTTCAACTTCATTTTTTGTTGTTCATACTCAAGTTCATTCATCTCAGCCACCTCTAATGGTAGCTAGAAACAATCCTTTTGTGCCATTTAATGGAGGCAGTCCATTAAATCTGGCACAACACAATGACATACCAGTTGCAGCTTTAAAATTTTTACCAATCTTCACTGGTGAAGATCAAACAAATCCCATTGAGCACATAAGAGATGTTGCTTCTTTGTGTGGTGTTCATCACATTACTCAAGAAGATGTATCTGTAAGGCTACTTGTTTCATCCTTCAAAGGAAGAGCTTTATAGTGGTTTAGAAGTTTAAGAGTTGGCAACATTGCAACATGTGATGAGTTAGCAGATAAATTGCACAAACAGTTTCAGGACAAATCTAATAATTTATCCTTATTGGAACAACTGACTACAATAAAGAGAGCTCCTCAGGAGAAAATGAATGATTTCAATTTTAGATTCCAAAGGACTTGGGATAGAATCCCTGCAACAGTGAGACCACCTCCTGAATATGCATTTTTATACTTTTTGCAGGCTCTTAATAGTGATATAGCTATTATGACACAGTCTATGGGAGGAGTATCCTTACCAGATGCTTACGAAACAACAATTAGAGCAGAAAATTGCTTGATTCAAGCAAGGAAGATTGCTCCTAGGCCACCAATGCCTATTTTTCCAGAAATACAACATAATATGCCACTCCAGATATCACCTTTTGCACCATTGCCTATTGTACTAGCATTACCAGTTGTTGGTAAACAAGAATCTTCAGTCCCAATTCAATCTCAAGAGTTGCAGGAAATAAAGGAGAGTCAACAAAAGATTGAGAACATTTTGTAGAATTTTGGGAATAAACTGGTGAACTTAGAGAAGCAGCAATCATATAACAAACCTGCAAATCAGCCTTTTCAAGGTCAACAATAGTAGTTTCAAGGTAATAAGAAGCGGTACCAAGGTAATTACCAGGGTCAAAGACAAAATATTGTTACAAGGCCTTTTTAGGCATATAATCCAGCTCATATTAGTGCAGCTAGAGACCTTGTCCCTGTTCAAAATAACCTTGTTGTTGACTATGAGTGGTGTCATCTGTGCAACCAGCCACATAATTAGGCCACATGCTCTAATGGAATGATAAACCATGCATTAATGGTGCAAAGTTTTGCAAGTTCACAGCAAAATCTACCTAATGATGCAGCTCCACAACAGCAGGAGCAGCTTATAAGTGACACTACTTTACTGAACTGACAAGGAGAAGAATTATGTGGAGTCAATGTAGATGATTCTCCAGTTGCAGCAAATACCAGAGCAAAGAAAAGAGCCTTTGAACTTCAACAAGCAGTTGATAAAGGAAAAATAGTAGCTGCATAACCATCTTCATCACAAGTACCTTGTATTCTATAGAGGAATTCACAAGGAGTTGCCAGAGACCAGCCACACATGCAAGCTGATCATGCTGGTGTAAAGGTACATCAGAAGGTAAATCTGACTATGCCTTATAATATTATTGAGAACATGAAAAAGATGAGTGTGTCTATGTCTATGTGGGATTCCTTAGCTATCCCAGGTCAAAAGGATATATTGCAATCTGCTTTATCTAATTTGAAGGTGTTTGAAGAATCATCAATAGGTCAAGATAGGGTTTTGTTTACTAATACCCCTTAGGACAGCCAGCAACCAAGCAAGGAAGTAGGTAAGGACATCAAACCACCTATGTTTTATGTGTCTATAATTATTGGTGATAAATTAGTGCACAGTTGTATGGTGGATAGTGGAGCTAGCAATTTTGTAATGCCTAAGCAAGTAGTAGATAAACTTGGATTGAACTATCAGCCTTTAGAGAAAGGAGTGATTCAGTTAGATGGAACCTTAGTCAATACTTTAGGTATTATAAAGGGATTAAGCCTTGCATTTCACGCTTGTCCAAATTTTTTAGTTTCACAAGATATATGTGTCATAGATCTCCCACCTTTCTTTGCTTTGTGTCTATCAAGAGATTTTACAGCCAAGATAGGAGGATATGTTTTAGCTGATTGGTCACATATGTTGTTTAGAACAAGATATGGAACCAAGGTTACCATTAAATCTAAAAAATTGGCCAAGGATCACATCGAGCCATACAATCCAAGTGTTACCAATGATGTTCCTACTGCTGCAGACACAAATTGTGTCGTTTTTACTGACAGTGAGCTTGTTGTTGCTCAAGAGTTGCAAGCAGAAAGTGTTCCTGATGTGTTGTTACACAAATGGGCAGCAGAAAATGTGTTGGAAAATCCTAAAGACCTCATTCAAGATGTTGGTATGGGTAATTACGTGCTTCATGAACTTGATGAAGAGGTTCCAAACCTTGAAAATGGTATAGATCAATTGTTGGAACAACAAAATGAGCTTTGGGAAAAAAAAATTGATGGTTCCAGAAGAAAAATTGGAGTTGGTGGAGGTGCAATGCTTGTTTCTCCACAAGGTGACAAGTATTTTCCAACCTTTTGTTTTGCTTTTGCATGCTCTAATAACACTGTTGAGTATGAGAGTCTTATTCAAGGTCTTGAATGGGCAAGAAAAAGAGGAATAAATTGCTTGAAGGTTTATGGAGATAGTGAATTAATCGTTAATCAAGTTAGAGGCCTAAATATTGCTAAGAACACTGCATTGAAGTCCTATAGAAACAGAGTGTGGAATATAATAGAGGAATTTGATGCCTTCAACCCGATTTCTATTCCAAGAAGCCAAAATAAACATGCTGACAGACTTGCAGCAATTGGAGCACAGTTTGATATCCCAAATGATATCAAAAAAGAGAAAATAGAGTAGTATGTAAAAGTTGTAGTCAGGCCATCAATTCCTGATAACAACATTAACTGGCAGGTATTTGATAGTGATGAACATATTTTATCTTTTTTGCTCCAAGAGGATCAATTTTTTGTAGTGAATCAAGAGAAGATTAAACAATAGTATGATGATCAAGTCATACAGTTGAGGACAAACAAGTTACCCAAGGGTTTGGTTACCTTGGAGTCTATTTTCAATACTAATGACCAGCTTAAGAAGAGTAAAGTCAGCATTCAAGTGAAAGAAGACCATTATGAAGAAGTTGAAATCTTTAAAGGTAAGCTTCTTAAGTTAGGCAAAATTTGTTCAGTTGAAGATAAAAAAGCTTTTATTGCTTTATGCCAAGATTTTAATGATGTTTTTTCTTGGAAATATTCTGATTTAAAAGGTTTTGACCCTCATATTGCACAACACACAATTGAGTTAGAACCTAATTCCAAGCTTGTTAGGAAAAAGAAGAGACCTTTGAACCCAAAGCTTGAACCTTTAATGATCAAAGAGCTAACTAAGTTAGTTGAGGGGGGTATTCTATTTCCAATTAAACACACATCTTTGGTTTCTAACCTTGTTCTGGTTAGAAAGAAGAATGGGGAGATAATATTATGCATAGATTCTAGAGATCTTAATAGAGCATCTGTAAAAGATCATTACCCCTTACCCTCCATGGAACAGATTCTTCAAGTTGTTGCTGGTTCAAAGAGATTTTCTCTTTTAGATGGGTATTCTAGTTATAATCAGATTTTCATCAAGGAAGAGGACCAATATAAAATAACGCTTACAACAAAGTGGGGCACTATGACCTACAAGAGAATTCCTTTTGGCTTATCTAATATTGGTTCCACCTTTCAGTAGGCCATGGATATGGCGTTTTAGAATTTAATCTAGAAATTTATGCTTGTTTATCTAGATGATGTTACTATATAATCTAAAAATGCTCATGAACACTTGTTACATCTCAAGCAAGTTTTTGAACAATGCAAAGAGTATGGTATTTCTCTCAATCCAAAAAAGAGTATCTTTGTGGTTCAAAAAGTAAACTATTAGGACACATAGTGTCAAAGAAAGGAATTACTATTGACCCTGAGAGAGTCAAAGCCATACTTGAACTGTTATTACCCAATCACTAGAAAGGATTGCAGATCTTTTTAGGCATAATCAACTTTTTAAGAAGGTTCATTCCTGATGTTGCAAGTTTATTACAGCCTTTGACTGTCATGCTTAAGAAGAATTCAATTTTCAATTGGACTAAAGAAGCCAAATGTAGTTTTGAAGAAATCAAAGAAGTTTTAGCATCAGCCCCAACACTAGTAAATCCAATTTTTTCTAAAGAATTCATTCTATATGCTTTTGGTAGCATTAGTTCTATTTCTGCTATGCTGGTTCAAAAAAATAATGATAATTTAGAGCAGCCAATAGCCTTTTTCAGTCAAGGTCTTGTTGATTATGAGCAGAAATATACATTTGTTGAGAAACATGTTCTCGTTGTGATTAGGAGTTTGAAGAAATTTAAGCCTCTAATCTCCAACAATAAGATTTATCTTTTGGTTGCACACCCTAGTGTGAAAGAATTTTTGTTAAGTAAATATCTTAGTGAGAAAAGAGCAGGGTGGATCACAAAAGTTATGGAGTTCGATGTTGACATCAAAATCACAAAACTTGTCAAAGGAAGAGGTCTTTGTGAGTAGCTTTCCTCAACCCTTGAAGATGCACATAAATCAAAAACAAATATTTTTTTACTCAATGATAATGAGCTTCAGAATGTTGCACCTGCATTAGCAGCAAGTTGGGTTCAAGATATAACCCATTTTCTACAAACTAGTGAGTGTCCACCAAGTCTAGATAGAGCAAAGAAGAAGATACCTCAGGTTACAATCAATTTTGTATGTGCTCGTTGATAATATTCTTTTCAAAAAAGACCTAAACGGTGTTTTATTGGGGTGTATTGATACCGATCAAACTGAAAAAGTATTGCATGAGTTTCACGATGGAATTTCAGGAGATCACTTTGCTCCAAGAACAACAGCCTAGAAAATTATGAGGGTTGGCTATTACTGGCCTAGCTTATTTAAGGATGCATATGCATGGTCAAAGAAATGTGTTAAATGTGCTTTATTTGTAAGAAAAGAAAAGTTGCTAGCTATGCCTCTACAGCCAATTCAAGTTGAACAACCCTTCATGAGATGGGGAATTGACTTTATTGGACCAATAAATCCACCTTCTAGTGATGGTCACAAGTGGGTGCTTACAACCATAGACTATTTTACATGGTGACAGAAGCAATACTTTTGAAAGAAGCAAATGAATCTTCAGTTTTAAATTTCTATGAAGACATAGTAACTAGATTTGGAGTCCCTGACTCCATTATTTCTGATAATGCTCTTGCATTTGCGGGATTAAGGGTTACATATTGGGTTTTCAAACATGGAATTCATTTGAATACCTCTTCAAATTATTACCCACAGGGTAATGGTTTAGTTGAAAGTACAAATAAAAATTTGATCAGGATTATTAAAAGAACCATGGAGGAGAATCAAAGAGTTTAGCAGTCAAAATTGAAATCTATACTTTGGGCAGATAGAATTACCCCTAAGAGGGAAATTGGTAATTCACCATATGTTCTGGTTTATGGAAAGGAGGCAATATTACCTCTATCTATAGAGCTACCAACTCTTGACATTGTTCACCAGTTGGAAATGTTTGAAGAACAGGACCCAATGTCGGTAAGATATGTAGAGCTCATGGAGCTTGAAGAGACAAGAGACAAGGCAATGAAGAATTTGGAATATCATCAACTCCAAAAAAAGAGAACCTTCAATGATAAGAAAGCTACAACCAAAGTCTTCAAGGAAGGTGATATTGTTCTCAAGTGGGATGTGTTGAAGAGTGGACTAGGTAAACATATGAAATTTGATCATTTCTAGATTGGCTCATTTATCATCATTGAATGCAAGGAGCATAATGCATTCCAGTTATCAAACATGGATGGAGAAATATTGCCAATCCCAGATAATGGGATTCACCTCAAACGTTGTTTTGAGGTATGACTTATCATTGAACATATTAGGGTAGGTTTATGCTTTCAATAAAGTGTTGTTGCACTATACTTTAGCTACAAATTTCATTCCCTAAGTGTTGTCCCAGCAAAGTAGCTTTCATTTAATTTTTTTCTCTATTTTCAATAAGTTTCCTGCTATTTTGACTGGTCTCAAGTGAGTTACAGCTATGTGCAAGTTATTTTAGGTCTACCTCTGAATTTTCTAAGTGACTCCATACCCAATGGAAAAATATAGGCTATTGGTTTACATGTTTAGTAGGCAAACACCCAGCAAATGTCGCCAGAAATTTTACCCATTTTTCATTTACAACTCAAATCAAGTTGAGCTTATAGATTTAAAACTAAGAAAATGAGGTATTCATTTTATTATCCCTCCTACATTACATTTAGATGTATAAATGTAAAATCCAAGAAATATTACAACTACAGATCATTATATTTGTACACATGCATATAACATAAAAAAGATTTTACAAATCTCTTCTGGAAAAGTTACTTTATTAAATGGAAATATTCATTTAACTCGCACAATCCATGAGTTTAACTTATGCTTATTCAATGAAAATCAAAATAACCATAGACATGAATAAGTAGATGAAGAAAAAGAATGTGCATGTAGGGAGGGTAACTAGTCATTGCCTGAGAATGACTAGTTGGTTGTGTTGTATCTTCTTGTTTGGTTGTTGCCCGAGTTGTCCTGGTCTTTTCCTAGCTCCTTGATACCCATGTTTCCTCCATTAGTCAAAGCAATGTATTAGATCAATGCTCTAAGCAATGAAAGGTTACACACCATACATGATCATTTACCTATTCATGTATAAATTGATCTTAATCTGCATTAAACAAACATCCATTTCCTGAATGTACCAGAAAAAGTAGTGAAATCATCATGTATACTTAAAGTATACATGTTTTTCTAACTTGTTTGCTTCATGTGTAGCTACAAGTGTAATCATATCTTTGTTATGTTTCAGATCAAATGAGTGGTGGAAATGTGGCTCCCACAAGGGTTGAGCACAGCTCATAGTACTTATTGCATAATCTTAATCTATGCATAGTCTTTTATGAATATTCTAAGTGCATATGGAATTACATTGGAAAATAATTGATATCAATCATGATTACTTCATGATCATAATGTAGAAGATCTTGCAGTGTCATAAAATTAAGTAGTGGTATTCATCAACCATAGAATGACATCTTTGTTATTAATTATAAGCCTTTGCTTATTAAAATACTTGAGGAATCTTAAAGTCATCCTAATAATTCAAAGGTATAGTCTGCTAAAAGACATTTTGCAGTGAGTAAGGTAAATACATGACAAAACATGCACAAGAAGTTGAGTTACTATCATAACTATAGCAAAGAAGAAATGTGCATCATTTTCCTCATTCAACCATTTAATAAAAGAGAGACTATTAAAGGTTTATAAGGACATTCCTTTAACCATGATAAGAAGACAGTGAGTTCAAAATACAACAATTGACAATTCTAAGTGAATAGCTGACAATGAAAAAATTATAGAGAAATATCACACCCGTTAAAAAAAAAAAAATCAACGATGTCTTCAAAGTACAGGGTACAGTATATGTCTGATTATTTGCATTTAAATCAGAAAATGTGCTTTTAGAAGAAAACAGTCACAGTAGTGCAATAAGGTGATAAAAATGAGTCATTGATATTCTTGAAAAACAATAACATTTGTCATGTATACACAGGTTGTCTCCTCTACAATTAGCAATGTTTTCTAGATTAAGATCAAGAATAGAAAAGGAATTATGCTCTTAACATGACTGTAGTCCCAGATTCAAATGCAAATAGCAGTCACAAATAGAATATGGAGTTTCAGAATATAGAGTTTTCTAAAGCAAATGCAAACCTTTTCCAGAATTTTGAAGCTTAATAGTTATATATATATATATATCAAGGTTTCGAGCTCAAAACAATGGTAGAAACATTTAGATTTGAATGGCCATAAAATATGAAATCCAAAAGATATATGAACTACAGAGTCAAGAGTAAACACAATTCCTAAGAAATAGCATAAACCGTTGGAGGGTTTCAAGCAGAAATATGAAGGTCACGGCCTAGAAAGAATAGAGAACAACTTAGGGTCGCGACCATTGAACTAGTTAGCCTTTGTACTTTAAAGAGAAACACACAAAATCCACAAAAGAAATTCAAGAATCTACAAGCTACAGAATGCCATTATTTACTACACTCTTAGAAGCTTGTTTTTAAGCTTTTATTCATAGGAAACAAGGTATTCATGAGTTTTTATAGAAAAGTCAAAACCCAGAATGGTCACAAATATATTGATATACAGAAGAAAATTCAACAGAGAATCTCATGTTTATAGCTCGAACAGGTAAAAGAAAAGCACAGAAAGTGAAACAAAATCAGAGAGTGCAAGAACAAAGCAATAATAAATAAACCTCAGAAGAAAAACCCTATGGCCACAGCCTGAAATAGTCTCTTATAGAATTTTTACTCATTATTTTTAGAATGTATGCAAGGTGTTCATGAATTTCTATAGAACAAAGGTTGATCTGCAACCAAGAATAATAGAAGCTACAGCCTATCAAAAGAAAAGCTATATGGTGTCGTGGCCATTTAAATACAAGTCAGCCTACAAAGATGAAATCCATGGGTTCATCCCAGAAAACCCTTCAAAGATGGATATATAAAGTTATAGTAGAACCAGTGGAAAGAATAGGCAGAAATTATGGCTATCTGGAAGTCATCAAAAGTCATTTTGGAGTGTGAGAAACTCGCAGGTTTCTTATATTCAAATCCCTATAGTAAGGCAACACAACGGCCACAATAACATTTATGTGAAACAAAGCAGAGTCATGGCTATCCTAAGCCATTCAAGGCAAAATGGGAGAAACACAAGTGGGTTTCATAAAGAGATCTATGCTCTTTCACAGTGCAAAGCAAGATGCTGGAGTAATAGTGGCTTCTAAGCCATTTCAAAGAGAAATTACCATATACCTGTAGAAAACCATGAAGAAACCCATGAGTTTCTTCTAAAGAAACTTCTAGGTTTTCAAGAAAAAGAAACAAAGCAATGAATTAAAAGGCCAGTAGAGCTCAGTTCGAGCTATGTTTCAACAGATAGAGCTATCAAATTCACAAAAAAACATCTTAGGAATTCTCACCTTGCTATGGCATGCCCAAAACTCCAAGATGAAGGCATTGTCATGAGAAAATATGCCATGTTTTCACCAGGAGAAGCTCAAGAGAATCACAAAGAACCCTTGGCCAGTGATAGAACTCCTTGGAGAAGCTTCTACATTTTGCAGAATGTGAAATAAAAAAAGTTTTGAGTTTTGTTTTAGGGTTTCTAACCCTATTTCCACTGCCATAGTTAAGTTGAATTTTGGTGGAATTTTATTCAAAATATGCTATGACTAATCAAAACCGTGGCCCTTGTATATTTTCCAATATTTGCTAAGTGTTACCTACACTTATGCATTCAACTTAGTAAGTCCTTTTTGGACTTAAGCATTTTGAATATAGAGTTTTTGTGAAAGATAAATGCCACCTTGCATTGTTGAAGAAATCAAAAAAGGAGCCACCCAATTGCCACATTGCCAAACTTGATGGAGAATGTTGAGGAGAGCTTAATGCCACTTGGATTCCTACATTGACTTGTTATTGTGCCTTTATGGTCGATTGTGATAAAGTAGTTTTTCTATTTTGCATTCATACTTATGTGTAACAAATGGAATCAAGGTGTTTTATAAGCCTTCATTCCTTATTGTTATGTCTTTTAATGCAAACAGTGAAGTGGTCAATTTAGGAGAAGTTATAGGGTTTGTTTTGACTTGTCATCACTTTGTTAAGGATTTTTAGGCATTGTTGCTTCTTTTGGGAACTTTTTGAGGGGTTTATGGTTTGATCAAGTCATGCTTGAATTTTTCAACCATTTTGAGCTCATTTGTTGAAGATCTAATGGCTATATTTTTGGCTTTTTGAAGCCATCCAACCCAAGAAGCTTCCAGTTCCTATTTTGGTGCAACTATTTGAAGCTTGCTTACTTATGCTTTTGTAACTCAATTCTTACTAGAGGCAATTTCTTGAGATAGTTATTTTTGCAATCCTTTCTCAGAGTTGAGCTTGTTTATGTAACTCAGTTTTGGATACTGAAATTCAATGGAAAAAGCCTTGGATGTTGTTGTTATAAAGTTTTTTCCTTCTTGTACAGTGCATTATTGAGTGGCCCACATGGTTGATCAAGTTATTTGTGAGGAATTCTTCATCTCTTTTTAACTCTGTCTCATGATTTTGATACCTTTATGCATAGGTGTGTTAATGCAGGTTACAGATGGTGCCACAAAATGCCAAAAATAACTTCTAGCTATGAGATAATCCTCCTCCTTGAAGTGAACTTTCAAACCCTTCTGTGAAATATTTATGCAGAAAACATACAATAATAAGTAGTGCAGATTCATGCTACCATTTTCAATTAAGTGCTCAAGTTTTGAGTTTCTTTGTCCTCTTTAAAGTTAGGTGTATCACCATAGAATAATAGTTTGTCAGTTTTCATTTATGTTTAATCCCTCTCCCTTTTCCTTACAAATCATTAGAATAGGTGATACCAAGAGGAATTCGGCCTTCTCCAGAAGTTGATCTCTCTTTGTAAGTAGCTTATAGCATAAGAGGTCATCCCATGTTATCTCTGAAAAGCTAAGTTTTGTAGCTTGACTTGTCAAATCTTGCAGCTTAGCTAGGGTGCAATTTTAGTAGTTAACACATACAACTAAACCTTTACCTCCTCATTTCAATGAAAAATCCTTTTGTCAATATCACCATACATTTGGAAATGATACTGAGCGATGTATGTGTCTTAAGTACCAAGTGTAAGACCTCATTGATTCTAATGTCATCTAGATAGATGGTGTGAATGATAAAGGGAATAAATCAGTTGCACCTCCTAATAAAAATTTGCAAATATTTACCAACCCATTACCAAGCCACTTCGCTAACCTTGTAGAATGAACCAATGATGAATCTAATAACAATAGCATAATAGAACCTAAGATAGTCAATATAATTGATGTTCATCCTTATCAAGACAAACCTAAACTCCTACCTAATATCACATTCACTCATACTAATTCTTTTATGTATGCACCATATGGTCCTCTCTACATTACTGACATAATTAATGATAAACCCACACAGGGAATACTCATTGATCTGATATGTTTGGTGAATGTGATCATAGTATAATTTCTTTATATGTATGAATTAAATTAAGATAAATATGAACAATCTAAAGTCACAATGAAAGATCATGATGTTTCTACCCGTCTTACAATTGGTTCCTTAACCCTCCACATTCAAGTTGGACCTAATAAATTAGATGTTTTTTTACCATAATCCCTACCTCATATCAATTTCATGTGAAGTTAGGTCATCTATGGATTTCTTCCATGAATGTGGTTCCCTCAATTATTAATAAATGCCTTAAATTCCCATTTGAAGGATAAATACATACTATCTATCATAGTGGTTTTAAACCTTTGTCTCTTCATAGAAATTTTTCTCTTTATTACTTTTGGCCTCAACTAGCCCAACCAACTCAACCTCATGAATATTTTCTATTTTTATCATATCAAAATTTCAAACATATTTCCCAATTATCCCTTACTAATATCTCACCCAAGGCTCCTCGATCTCCATTGGCTATGATGGTTGTTCCTCCTACTCTAAGGGTAGTGAATAAATCTTGACTTGAACCAGGTATCCTCCCTCAATCTCAACCATCTAGCATCTATATCACGGTTCCCCCCTCCACCATCCTATCTAGGACCACGAGACAACCATTTGACGAGGCCTTCGGGGATTACTTTTGTGCCTTCTGAAGAAAAACAATCCATTGTGCAAAAATATTCTTCTCCTATTGTTTCCTAGCCTTCGATGTTCCTTCAGTTACCCCTACAAAGGAAGAAAAGAAACCAATGTTGGAAAACACCTAAACTCCCCCTTTATAAGTTGAAGCTTGTGCTCAATAAAATTGGAATTCAAAGGGACACAAGAGAAGATGGCGTGTTATGCCTAGTCAGCTTGTCTAAAACAACAAATCTTCACCTAATGATCTCCCATCCACACAACCAAACTTCACTGAGATTCCCCCCACCCATCCATCCTCACCATCACTTCAATCTACTCTTCCTTTATCATAAAAACATGAAGTCAAACCTTATCTTTCCCATTCATGTTGAAGACTAAAAATCTCACTACCTTTGCCTCCATCTAGTCCAAAACATACTCACATGGTTGATAGTGCTCACAATCACACTAGTAGCATTAGTATAACACCTATTGTAGTATATTCTAATATCAATTCTAGTGATAAAATAAATGAACAAAAAGAATATCATAGTGAATTATCCCTTATATTTTCACAATCAATGAATTTGGTTGGGGACAACTATGATGATCCTCCTTCAACGAGTGACCCACCATATGTTGAACCTGATACCTTTCCTTGTACACATTGTAGTCCCTTGATCATATTATTTTCCTTCAATTTATAATGAGCATGATTAGGATGCAGACAATTTGTTATAGATCGGCTCGCATGTGTGGTACACTTTGTATCTTTGTGTTTTTCTTGCACGTAATGTGATCTCCTAGTAATGTGCTACTTGGTGTGTATTTTCATTTGTTAGTTATGTTTGGATGACCCTTGATGCTCTTGTTGTAACTAGAATACAAAGAGAATGAATATATTGTGGCATTCATCTACATGTATCTTCATTCTCCTTTATGTTGTAAATGCCTTTTTGTTCCAGTTGGGAATGATGCAAAGTGTTGGGACATTTAGGTCTCTTCCATGTTGACCCAAAAGCATTTTTATTTTGTATTCATTGCTCTTCCTCCCTTTTGATTGTATTTCCACAAGTATTTGGGAAATGACATTAATTTAGAGCATGATCATGTTGATATGCATTATCTCTCATTTACACTAACCCCATATCTTTAGATTCCTCATGTGCTATTTTGTATTATTACTTATATGGTAGTGCTTTGGGGGTTTTTCATGAGTTAGCTTCTTTTTGGGAACATAACACTTGGCATAGTGTTTCACAAAAATCTCTCATGCCCATCATTTGGAAAAATCAAATTTTCTACCTTAAAGACAATTGATCTTAGTTGGCATTAGCAATTACTTTAAGGTGGGGGAATACATTCCATTATGTGCCTCACTTTGTTCACACACTATAAACTTGATGATTATTTCATGATATATCAATCATCTTTGTAGCACCTTATCAAATTTATTTAGCAAACAACTCATTTTGCTTATAATTATTGATATGGTTGACATGAAATTTCACTAGCTTGAACGTTTTCTATTCATCCTTCTATGGTAATCATGGAAAGGAAGCATTATGAGTCTTGGAAAAGAGGAATCTTGAAACATCTTAGGTGGCTTAAAAAATATTGTATCTTTATGGATTCCTACTTGAACTAGACACACCTTGGTAGAAATCAGTTTGGGGTAACAATAATGATCATAGCATAGGATTGATTGGTACAACTTCTATTGGTCTTGATATTCCTTAGGAGATCTTAGAGATTGAGTTCCCACGTACACTTTGGAACAAAATTTGGGAAACATTTGTAGAACCTCATATCTCTCCATTCCTGGATGATCCTATTATATATTGCTTCATTCCCCTTGATCTGATGGAGATAATAGACCCATTGATGAAGAAAGTTTAGAGGAGCTTGAATATATTGAATATCTTGAATTTTCAGGTGACAAAGAGACCTCTCTTCTTGTTTCTTCTCCTCTTATTGAGATCACATATTCATCTATTGTTGTTTCTTATCAGACTAGTGTTGCTTTATCCATGGATCTTAAAACTTCAATGTAGTAGGATATTCATTATCTTTCAAATACAACTACTTGGGATGAGTGCTTGATAGACATTGTAAGTTTTATTTGTGAGTCCTATCTTGTAGACTTGGAGGAAACTATTGAGTATATTCATATTCTCTTTGATGTTATCTCTTATGGAGTTGCATCATCTTCCTCAAATGTTATGGCCCAGAGAATTTAGATTCTCTTGTTCCTTCTTGACATAATAATTTATCACAATTTGACATTGGCTTGGAGACTCTTGAGAAGAATTTGGAGGATTCACTTTTATCTTTTAATCATATTATGTACATACATCACTACTGTTGACTTAATGTTTTGTCATTGATGTCAAAGGTGTGTAATTGATGGCAATGGATATCAAATAGAGGGCCTCAAATTCAAAGGTGTATGTGATGTCGAGGGTTGGTACAAAGGTTGATGAAAAGGAACTTTCCCATTGGGTGATCCCACAATACTGGTTTACAATTTTTTGCCAAACTAGACACTGAACTGATTTTTTCTAACTAAATCTTCACTTTTGAGCACCTATAGCGGCTAAACCATGAGGAATTTAAAGATGATGTAAACTAGTGATTTGTGACATTTTGTTTGTAGATTCTAAATATATTTTTTTCAAAAAATTTGGAATCAGATTGCACTTCTTTTTCCATCTCCTTCAAAAACTAGTTTTTATCAATAAACACCATTTTTAAGGAGTGATGCTCACTATATACAACATAACTATTTTTCTATGAAGGATAAAAAAAAAAAAATTCAAATTTAGATTTGTAACTATGATATCTAACCAGTTCATTCAGTCTCATAGTGTTTTATTGAATATTTTTTCCTTAATCAAGTTTCGAAGTCAAACCAATTACAATTCAGACATAGGCATACCCTATGCAACATAACTTTTTTTGTATTTATCAATTCAATTTTTTTTATTGGATCAAGGACATCAATTCCTAGCTTGAACATATTTTTTAGAATTTTATTTTGATAATCTACTATTTTTCCACATGTGCAGAACAAAGAGCTTCATTTTCAATGAAAAACCTATGTTTAATCAAACTAAAAAAAAATCATAATAAAACCAAAACATAGTAAAATTATATTTGATGGATAGCTCATTCCAACAACTACCATCATCCAGTTGGATCTGTGAAGTCTCCTCCATTTTCATCCTCAACTCAAGCTTCGAAGGGAAAAATTATGGAGAAATTTGGTGCCAAAGGGGGAGAAGGGGGGGAGAAGGGGGAAAAAAGGGGGTTTGAATGAACCCAGGTTCAAGCGAACCCCCCTTGGAGGTTCACTAGAACCAAGGTTTAGATGAACCCTGATTCAAGTGAACCCCCCCTTCTATTCACTTTTCCATTATTTTTGTTATAAAAAATGCAAAAAAGTGGGTCCCATCATTTAATAGGGTTCACTCAAACCAGGGTCCATTCAAACCCCTTTTGGGTCCATTCAAACACCCTAGTTTGTGTGAACCCCTAAAAGGAAAAAAAATCATAGGAGCATTTTTGCAATTTTGCTTCCTCACTGGAATTGCAAACAATCAGTTTTGTGGGTTTACCCCATTGTCTTGTCAAATTGGTGTTAAATTTTATGAGAGGATCATTGTTTGCATTTTGAGATGGAGATGAATAAGGTGGTAGTGTGTATGTGTTCAAGGGACAAGTGAATGGAATTCTTATAGGAGGTAAAGTGGTCTGAGATATGATGTGCGATGCCGCAAAGGTACTAGGGATACTAGTGGAAATACCCAAGGAAGGAATCACATCACTAGTAGGTTGCATTATTTTTGTAACTTGAGGGTTGGTATAGGTATGAATAGAGGCAATTGATGTGGGGGGGAAATTTTGAATTCCTCCTTGACTTGTGACATTGTTCGAAGGTAAAGGAAAACTAGTGGTTGAGGTAAGATGTGGCCCAAAAATCTGAGTTATGTTACGCATAAGGTCAAGTCCTTCACTTTCAATCATGTGATGTATCTTATCTATGGTAGGGATAGCAGTGGTTGAAATATTTTTAGTACTTGTTTGATTTTGTAGGTTTGCTAAGTCTTCATGAATTTGGAGTATGTTTTCTTGTGGAATACTAGCAACCATTGTTTCAACATCTGTCACACTACTTGAAGGTAGAGGATTGTTGAGGGTATGGTCCATACCTAGTGAACTAGTCTCAACACTAGCAATGAAAGAGCTAGATAACCCAAGATCTACAATGATTGTGCTATCATGGGATGACATGAGTCTCAAACTTCATCTCACTATAGTATTAGCAATAGCAGACCAAGTAGAAAAGCTTATACAAGGGACAATCTAGGAAATGCAAGATTCAATGAACACAAGATAAATGTTATGCTCTAACTCTGATTCAAATGAAATTAAGCTAAATGCAATGAAATGAAGAAAAAAAAATTCTAGAAATTGAAATAGATAACTAACAACAACAAACAGAAACACAGAAACAAAGTTTTTAATTCTAGAAAATGTTGTTTAAAATTTGAAACAGGACTAAATCACCCAGAGGGGCATATAAGTCCCAATCAAGGTTTTTCAGAGGTTTGAATGTTGAATAAAAATCACCACGGAATACCCAGAAATTAGGAAAAACCGCCTATACTAGGACTAAATTTCCCAAAGGGGCATGTGAGTCCCAATTTAGGGTTTTTACAAAGATCTCAAAAAATTCTAAGTCAAAGTTACGTTTTCTGGTTTGGATGATGTCTAGGCTAAGTACAAATGCAAATTTCAGATGAAATTCAATGATGCAAGATGCAAAAATGCAACCTATATGCACTTTCACTAATGTAAGAATTTGAAACCCTAGAATGCCAATTAATTAATGAAAACCCTAATGCAAAGCTAATGCAAGCTAGATCTAAGATGATGATGCACTCCAAATCAAAATTAAGATGTTTTAAATGCAGGTTCACCAAAATGTTATTGTGGAAATAAGGTACTCCACCTTTTAGGAGATGAAGCACAATGACGGGATTCCTATTTTGCTATCATTACATTCAAGGAAACCCTAGAGATCTCAACCCAAGGATGAAATGAGGAAAAGAGATTTGTTAAAGGTTGTCCTAGGGTATGACTAATGACAATAAGAGGGTTCACCACCAAGCTAGGGCTTGGAAAGACAAGTAATATGCAAGACCTAATTATGAAACTCAATGATATGTAAGACTTCACTAAATGACCTAGCAATGAATGCAAAACATAATAGAAAATTGGAAAAGTGCAAAGGTGCACTTGGAAATATGTAGAAGATTGAATGAAGACCCGAGATACTGAAAAATGTTGATTTTAATGCACACTGGGACTCATACACCAGACTGGGTGATTTAGTCACAGATTAGGGTTTCTAGGTAGGAACAAAGATTTGGCAGAAACAAGTCTAGAACACCTGAAAATTGAAAAATCCACTATACTGGGACTCATATGCCAGAAGTGGTGTATCGGTCCTGCTTGGCTTTTTTGGAGGATCAAGATCTGAATCTACTCTTCAACCTCCACTCTATCTTCTCAGCCTGGTTTTCAGATTTGAATTGTTGAATTCTGCTCTATAAGTGTCTTTTAATGATCTTCTAAACAAGGTGACAACTTGGAAAACTTTGCAATCTTGACTTCTTTCCAATCTTTCTCCTTAGAGGGTCTTCAACTTAAATCTGCAAATCACACACTAAAGAGAGGGGAAAATGGTGTTTTGTTAGTGGCAAGGGGTTTTCCTTGGTCAAATCTTGTAATGAAATCAAATGTAAAGGACGAATGATGAATGAACAAAATGATATGTTGCAACTCACCAAACCCTAGAAATAAAGTGCTACAAATATGTATGAAATGGCTCCAATGGATGTATATCTTGACTCTTGCTTGAATGATATGGATCTTGAATTGAATGCTTGCTTGAATCATTAAACCCTACATCACAAATGTTAGCTCAAAGACAAACATGATGCATGATGACTTTGACATGATGCTTGATACTTGGACAATGCTCCAAAACACTTGATAATTAGCTCTTGAAGACTCTCGAATGCTCTTGTAAACTCTTAAATTCTCTTGTGAACTCAAGTTTGCTATAAGGATGCTTATTCAACTTGCTAGGAGAAAAATGAATGAAATAACCTTGTATTTATACTTATTTATGCCAAATTTCCCAAAATTACAACACTACAAGCTGACATCAGATCTAGGAGAATAAAATCCTGCCAAGAATTTGAATTTAATTTAATTTTAAGCCACACAAGACTCATACACCAGAAGTGGCGTATGAGTCCCATTAGGCTAGGCTATGGGACACATTTTTCAATAAAGGCTTAGATTGATGTGAAATCTAGATCGAGACCCCAAAACTTAGGTGGGACCCATACATCCAAGGTGGCGTATGAGTCCCAGATCACTAAATATAGGTCGTACAATCCAAAAACACCTAAATTATGATTGGATTATTAGTTTATGTTGGGATTATCCTTGGAAAGATTCATTAATTAAGGCTTGTGGATGCAAAATAAGGCCAAATAAGACATAATGAAGCCTAATTAATAATTTGAAAACCCTAGATTAGTGTGAAAGTGTAATACAACACTTTACAACACCTTTAATAAGGCATAATTAGGTTCATTTAGTTCACAAGGGCCCAAGACCTAATGTGAATGTGTTATACACATTACAACACTAAATCAAGGCAACATCAAGCTCAATTTGACAAGGAGGGCCCAAACAAATGCGAAAATACAGAGGGATACATTTTTCATCATTACACTCCCTCTCCTTTCTCTCTATCCTCCCTGCCCCTTTCTCTCTCCCTCCCTCCCCCTCTCCCTTTCCTTCTATATATTTCTATCTCTCTCACCATTTCTTTATGTTTCTCTCCCTCTCACTATTTATCTCTCCATCTCTCTCCCTCTCACTTTTTATCTATCTATCTCTCTCCCTCTCCCTCTCCCTCTCTCTATCTCCCCCTCTTTATCTTTCTCTATCCCCCCTCTCTCTTTCTCTCCCTCTCCCTCCATCTCTTTTATCTCTCTCACCATTTCTTTATGTTTCTCTTGGAAAATTTTATATCTAAGTAATCAAGTATGAAAATAGAGCTTTGCATGTAAAGGGGGGAAAGGCACGATTCGCCCAATATAGGATCAATATGATAAAGATATTATAAGAATTTGGAATAAAGTGATATAGCAATGTAGGAAAAAAAAAAATAGGATCAAGATATGTGGAATAAAGTTATAAAACTCAAGTGCATTTTATAAGCCACAAAACATGCTCACATTTTATAAGCTATAAAAGATGCTCATGTTATGGCTTGGTATTTACCATGTACCATAGCATGATTGCATTAATGTGAATCTCAACATAATGCAAGCATGTTATATAAAAAAATAGTCATTTGGCCACTTTTTTGTACACCATTTCCATGCACTCACCCAAAATCGAGAGTAAATTTGGCGTGTCTTCAAATATTATTGGCTAAGGTGGCTAGTCCATAATATTATATTTATTTCTCTCTTTCATATAAATAATATTACTATCATTAAAACAATCCTTGTGTCTAAGTGAGGTGGTCATTGCTAGAGCTTTGTACTAATAAAATATGCCTTAATTTGGCACCATTCAAATCAACAATAGGGACATTTGTACATAATTTTGTTTATAGTGGGTTAGTTGGAAAACTCCTTGCTAAATTTGTTGTGAACACTCAACTTATGTTCTCTAGAGGCATCTCAAAGTGTATGCCCTAAAAAACTTTGGGGCATGGGTCTTTAAGTGCATGAAGTTAGTAATACAACATGTTAATCTAAAAAGTTTCATGAAGGCACCTAGACATTAGAAATAGAAGCAGTGGGAACTTCAATGAGACTACATTCCTAGGCAATGCTCCCATCTTGGGTGCTAATACAAATAAGCTTTTTAAAAATGGCTCTAGAGGTGTGTATCAATGACATCGACAACAAGGTCACGAGTTTCAATTGTTCACAAGGGTTACATCAATGGAGTGAACATAATATTTTTGGCAAGAGATAGAGATTACATGAAGGACATGGTGGAACTTGTGAAGGTATTCTCAAGGTTAACAATGTGTCTTTAATGTGATGGTCTTGTAAACTTTTTGTGAAAGCTCAAGGATGTGCCACTTTTATATATATGAATTAAAGAGAAACTTTTTGCACTACACGAATTAAATAGACAATTATTTAAGATTCAATAAAGAACAAATATTCTAATTAAAATTCACATTATAAAAAAGATAATAATATTCTAACCTTATATTCTTTTATTGGAAGTTAAAATAATTAAACTAAAAATAAATTTTAAATTATGTGATGTATTATTCTAAAATAAAAGAAGATATTTAATAATCTAGAAGTCTGAAAAAGATTCGATTCTATTTGACATATTGATGTATGAAGAAAGGGCATGGTTAACGTGTTGTTTTCCTTTTCCAAATTGGATGAAAGATTTGGTTGTTTGAAAAATCTAACCTAAGCGCGTTGAAAATCTTGTCGAGTACGGCATGTGAATAAACTCCCGTGAAAAAAGTCAAAAAAATAAAGTTAAATATGGTTGAAAATGATGGGAAAAATATAGTCCCATACATGTGATGTCAATAATGAAAGGTCATAACTTTAAGATGATGAATTTTCAGTTTATTTAATCTAATCCATGTGGAAAGAAATTCACTTATTTTACATAAACAATTATAATGTAAATAGGAATTTGTTAAAATTATAGAGGAAAATTAAAAAATATTTTCAAATATAGTATATATAAAATTGATCAAAAGATTTAGAGTTGTAATGATGAAAAATGCATATTCTATGGAAGAATAAATTTTTAAATAAAATCTAGTTCATGATTTTATTTTATTATATTTTATCATTCTTTTTTTAAAATTTAGTCTTAATTTTAAGATCTGGTATATGTCACCTTAGATTAGATCTATACGATTAGAATTAATTTATGTCACTTTTGTGTGTAGATCTTAATCTTAAATTAAAATTTCAAATTTAAATTCTTGTTGATCTTTTCACTAGGGATTGTGAGCCAATCTAGTGCACTTTTGTGTGGATTTGTGTGTTATACTGTCATATTTAAGACCATTTGTTATTTATTTTAAAATCATCATGATTATGAAAAATTTTATCACAGAGAACTTATAATAAACATATAGTTACATTATTAGAGAATACATCATCAACATCCTTGCATAATTTTTGGTTGTCTTGAGTTGTTCCAAAATCATTGAATCTGTTTACCCCTAAGGGGTTGACCAAAAGGAGATAACTACTTGCCTAGAAAGTTCTCAAACATTGTTTATAGACATCAACCCATATAAGAT
Organism: Sequoia sempervirens; assembly: GCA_007258455.2. Taxonomy (NCBI): domain Eukaryota; kingdom Viridiplantae; phylum Streptophyta; class Pinopsida; order Cupressales; family Cupressaceae; genus Sequoia; species Sequoia sempervirens. Next base: position 162,101,925 of record VDFB02075321.1, on the reverse strand, counting down.
ACATAGTTCTAGAGCAAGTTGAGGTGCATCTATTACAATTCCAATTCATTGCAAGTTAACTTTTGTGGGCCTATGATCACTTTTGGGTGCCAAGTCAATTTCATAGGAGTGGGTCTACAACCAAAGTGGAGAATAGTCATTTTATAAATTATGAGGTACTCATCTAGATAATGCCAAAGTTTTCAAGACAATGAATTAGTTTCCAACATATTTAGCAGCATATTCCACCATGTAAGATCTAGCTAAGAACAATATTTAATTTATTTAATTATTTCCCTTACAAGGGTACCTAACTTCATTTGTGATAGGAAGATAAATTATGTTGTAATTAAAAATATTAGTGATCTAATTTTGTCTCTTTCTATATTAGATCTAAGATAGTTCTTATTGATTACACAAATTGGTAGGTTTAGTCCTACTCACATGGCCTAATGGTGGTGACCGAGGTGGATTACTCTCTTCATGATGGAGTATATAGAGGATGTTGATAATGTTATGTTGTGTTATTTATTTGTAGAGGGTGTTGATTCTTTGTTGGTTTATTCAGAAAAGATCATGAGCAATTGCACATTCAAATATTTTATTTAGGCATGCTAACTTGATTTCCTCCAAGTGAATGTTTTCTTGTTGGATTTCCTCAACAATAGTCGTGTATTCTTCAACATTTGAAGATAGTTGCACAAGGAGGTAGAATATCCCTTAGCTCTCTCAAGGTTTCCTCTACTAGATCTAGTCTCAACCAAAGACACATACACATGAAACACCAAATATGATCTATGAAGCTAAGGTCAAAATTTTGAACTTTCCTTGATATGTCTAGTTTGAATAAATATTCTATGTATGTGTATTAGTTGAATTGTTTTTGAATTTTGTCCAAGTTTTTAAGTTGTAATATTTAGGTGTTTGAATGTTGGAGTGATTTAAATGTTGTGTTTGAGGTTTGGTTTGCTTGAATGAAAAATGTTGCTTTCTTACAAGAGAGATGATTGAAATAATAACTGATATGTAAATGGTTTTATCTTTTTTCTAAATATTTTTGGCATTCTATTTATTATATACTTATTTTTCACTAAACATTGAACATGTTCTATTATTTTTCCTCTACAAACAAATTTCACTAGATAACAGAGGAAGAGAAACAAACAAAATTGAACAATGAACAATGAACAATGAAAAAATCATACTTTCTAACTTCAACAATGTAGTTCACTATTTTTTTGAATTTATTTGCCTATTGTTTTGTGTGATTTTTCTCTCCAACTTTGAAACAAGGAGAAATGAAACTTTCTAATACAAATTCTAAGTTTTCATTAAAGTAATGATAATAAATTGATCTACAAATTTTAGAAATAAATCTACCTTATAATTAAAAACTAAATATGAACTAAGCTACAAGCTAATGTAAACTAAAAACCTCTTTCAACACACAACAAACATAACTATACTATAAAATAAAATATAGTTAATAATCAAATTGAATCTACACAAAAAATCACACTTGATATTGGATATATATGCAAGCCTTGTAGAAAACTTGATGTGGCAAAATTTATTCCCAAGGACCCACATATTTGGTATCTCCTCCTTCAACTCATGGTACCTTCACTAATGGTGTAAGTAAGGGAAAACTTAATAAAGTGAGATAAATGATAAGGAAAGAACCTACAATGGCTATGTAAGATGTTGGTCATAGGAGCTTATAAGCTTGATAGAACAAATCCACAAGAATGTTGGTGCTATTCATATAGAAAGATCGAAGTAGAATGAATTGTTGCAATGATTTTGGAGCTTTAAGTACCAGTCATAAATTCTTGAATGTATTGCTATATGGATATAATATTAGACACAATTGACAAATAATTGAAGGTAAAATTAAAGAGATTGCTAAAGATAACTAGTTTGGGCAAGGCATGAACTAGAGTTAAAATGACCATAATTTGGAAAAATCAAGTTTATGGAAAGGCTTATAGACATAAATTAAACACATACATTTTCCCCTTTTGTTAGGAATTCATTCACTAGGGCTAACAATGGTCTCTTGGGGTGAACCAACAACTTTAGGGTGAAATCTAAATTTCGGTCAAAAATAAAGTTTTTAAAGGAAAAATAGATAGCATTTTTTTGGCTTTAGGAAAATTTACTGTCAACAATTCGTCGTCAAAAAATTCACCGCCATGAAAAATTCACCTCATGGAAAATTCACCACTAGCAATTCACTATCATCGATAATTCACCACATTAACATTATTTAATATATATCTCCAAGACTTTGAGAAATTTTTTTTGCAAAAGAATAATTTCCACCGCTTTAATAATAGAAATACAAAACCTTTGTTTAGATTTTACAACTTGCTATGCAAGAAAAATCATTTATCCTATATATAGAAACACCGGCCCATGCTCTTGCAACATTGTTGGCTCAACAAGACGAGTGGTAAACAACATCCTGTTAGTTACATTAGCCAAACTCTGATTGATTATGAGATACGATATAAGAGGATAGAAAAATAATGTTTGGCTCTTGTATTCACTACTAGTAAATTGAGACACTGCTTGTTCGGATCACCACATAAGTTGGAGGATATAGATCAAGATTTATTCCTGAAGCAAGATGTAAATATCTACCCCCAGTGTCTAGCAATGTATGGAATCTCATGGATGGATGCTTGGATGGGTGTATGGATGGTTGGATATGGTAAGCATGCAAAGGATGCCAAGGATTATCTTGTGACAAGATACGGTGTTTAAATAAAGAATGCCCATATGGGTGTATTGAATGCTGAAATCCATGTGATGACAAAATTTGATCCTCTAAAGCACCTTTCTGCAAACAAATTTATCGAGACAATTAGCTAAGTGGGTTATGTTCTTAATTGAGTTTGATCTTGAATTTGTCTCTCAAAAGGAAATCAAAGGAAAAACATTGACCAAATAATTAGCTAATGCTCCCTCTCCCTTGGCATTACCTAATATTGACTCATTTCCTAATGATAATGTGTTGACAATTGAAACTAATGCATGGGAGTTATATTTTGATGGCTCTAAGTGTAGAACTGGCTCCAATATAGGGGTTATACTAATCTTGCTTGCACAAAATCCTATTCCCTTGTTTTACCACTTAAAATTCCTATACATGAATAGCATAGCAGAGTATGAAGCTTTAATTGCTAGAATATGTGCCGCTTTAACTCTAGGAGCTCAAAGCATTAAGATATTTGATGATTCACAATTATTCATTAAGCAAATAAATGGATCATATCAAGCGAAGCATGAAAAATGATCAAAATATAAGGATCTCACAATAACTCTCTTAGACAACTTTGATTCATATATCATTGATAATATCCCATGAAAAGATAATTAACATGCAGATGCAATGTCAAGTGCAACTTCCCTTGTATCTCCTCAAGATCCTTCAATAGAATTCACATTCATTTTCCATATAATTATGCAACCATCAATAGAAGATAAGGTCATAGAAGTGTTATCAACCTCTATGGAAAGCTCTAGTGAATGGTACACACCAATATTTAATTATTTGAAAGAAGGTACCTTTCCTGAGCTGGCAGCTAAGAATATTCAAGCTTTTGTTCGAAAACTTGCATCTAGATATATAATCCTTGTTGGTGTGTTGTATAGAAGGTCTTTTGATGGTCTTCTTCTTAGATGCCTTAGACATATGGAACAAGATTTCTTTGAATATGTTAAGAAATGTCACACATTTCAAGAACATAGCAAGTTGATTCATGCTCCTACTTTCAAGCTTTGTGCCTAGGTTCTTATTTGGCCATTCTCGGTATGGGGTTTGGATATTATTAGAAAAATATCATCACCTTCTTCCACTGGACATACATTTATAATTAGTGCGACAAATTATTTAACGAAATGGGTCTAATTTATTGACAATTTTACAAAAAATTATAATTACAATTTAAGCATTCACATTCAAACATCTAAGAAGGGATATGCGATGAATTATCTAAGGCAGTGAATTGGTGGTGGTGAATTTTCCATGAGGTGAATTTGTCATGGCGGTGAATTTTTTGACAGTGAATTTTCCTAGAGCCCATTTTTTTAGTAACCTAAGCTTACTAAAAGCAACAAAATGAAATTTCTAAGGGGTTGACCAAGCAATTGCATGATAGAAAAATAAGTTGAAGGTGATTTTTAATTATTTTTCATGTCATGTAGGGTGATGAATTGGGCCATTAAGTCATCAATGGATTACCATGTATGAATGCTCATTTTTAAACACTTGTGTATCCAAATTAACAACAATAAGAAATATTGAAGAGAACATTTGTAGACATGTAGATGACCTAATTGATGATGATAGAAGGTGATCCCACAATACTGTTTTACAATTTTTGGCCAAACTGGACATTGAACTAAATTTTTTTAACTTTAAATCTTCACTTTCAGGCGCCTATAGTTACTAAACCATGAGGAATTTGAAGATTATGCATATTAGTGATTTGTGGCATTTTGTCTGTAGATTCTAAATAAATATTTTTTAAAATTTTTGGAATCAAAATTTGCATTTCTTTTTCCATCTCCTTTGAAAACTAGTTTTTAACAATAAACATCATTTTTAAAGAGTGACATGTACTTGCTAACACATAATTATTATTTTTTATGAAGGATAAAATTCTATTTTTTTTCGAATTTAGATGTGTAACTATGATATCTAGTGCACACAATTGATTTCATAGTGTTCTATTGAATTGTTTTTTCTTAATTAAGTTTTGAAATCAAACTAGTTACAATTCAGACATAGATTTACTTGCTAACACAACTTTTTTTGTATGTATCGAAATTCAATTTATTTTTTTTTGTTGGATCAAGGACATCAATATCTAGTGCATAGGTATTTTTTAGAATTTTTTTTGATAATCTGTTATTTTTCCACTTGTGCAGAATAGAGAACTTGATTTTCGATGAGAAACCTACATTCACAAAAAATTAAAAAAAAATAATAATCAAATTAAATATATTTAAAATTATACTTTTTTGGAAGCTTATAATAAAGACTACATACTTTAAAAAATAAAAAATAAATGAACTCATTTGATCCCCAAAAGGTAAATCAAAAGTGGTTTTTTATCAGCATTTTGATAGGTGTAAAGGAGACTCTATTATAGGTATGGTTTAAAACTAGAGGGGTTCTATCCGAGGGGGTTTGATCTAAGGTGGTTTGATCAAACCCTCTTCAATTGGAATCCTTTAAATGGAACTTTTCAAGGCTTAAATCACTATATTTTCTAAAAATATGTGATTTCAATAAAAATCAAGATGTCCTAAAAAGTGTAAACCACCATTGTGGGATCACCCTAGAAATCTGGTTCCTTTATTGCTCTTGAAAATGGAAGTGTGTTCTAACAATCCCCGATATGAAATTAAGTGCATGATGGATGTGTTTAAATACCATGACATAGCAATATGTTGCATGAAACATGTGCTAGGCCACTCATAGCTAATAGTAGAAAGGGGTACCTAGGAACATTTGAATTTCAAGTTGAGATTTTAAAATTGGAAATCATTCCTATGCTTCTCACAATTGATTTGGATCAATCTAAAGTCACATAGAATGATTTGCTAGAATAAGATGGTGAGCTTGAAATAAAGAACAAATGCACAAAAATGAGTACCGATGAAAATAAAATAAGAATGAATAGATAAAGAATCCATATAATACAAATATAAATGAAATGAAGATGAATAAGAATCAAACCACAAGATAAACTTAACACAAAATAAAGTGGTGAACATGAAATAGAAAATAAATGAATGAAAATTAACACTACTAAAACTAAAAAACTATTAGATAGACAATGAATCCATATAATACAAATACGAATAAAATAAAGATGAATAAAAATCAAAACACAAAATAAACTTATACAAAATAATACCACTTGTTAATATATTATTACATTAAAATAATCACACTAAATATAAAATACCCAACAAAAATATACTAATTTCACCATTAGAGCTCTATCCTTCTACAAGTTATTATTGACGTGAACCCAAGAAATACTAGCCCATTGTAATCAGATTAAGCTCAACAGTCAACACAAACCTCCCAAATAATAAGATAAACTTCAACCGCCGTTTGCATTCCAGAGAAAACCAGGTCGTAATCCGAACGCAACCTCCATATGTCACCATACAAGGTGGAACAGCCTGTGAACAAAAAGAGTTGATGTCACCAAAGTTGCCAATAAAGAAAACCGGCAGAATTATATGAGAAAAACAACTATCTGTGGCCACAATATTGTTGGCGTGTCATCGTTGGATTATGCCACCAACATTCATTAACACCAACAACTCTTTTCTGGGCCTCACAAAACCATCCCTAGTTGCACGACAAACCACCATTTTTATTGTATTTCAGACTCACCTCCTTATAATAAAGAGTGGGCATTCCAAAAAGAGTCAAATCTTGTTAAATCTTGATAGTTTTTTAAGCTGACAAACTCTGAATATCGTAATATGGGTAGTTGTTTTTCTTCACAGGCCATTGAATCCCAACCCACTGCAAATCTAATATTGATGGATGGAAGCATCAGGCAGTTTGCTGAATCCCTGAAATGTGGGGAGATTCTGCAAGAATACTCAGGTCATTTTATCTGCAGTTCAGATGGGCTTTATATAGGAAGAAAGATATCTGAGGTTCTTCAAGAGGACGACCAGCTGCAAGTTGGGCAGCTCTATTTTCTTCTTCCATGCCGGAAATTGGAGTATGTGGTCTCAGAATCGGACATGGCTGCTCTGCTTTTTAAGGCCAGTACTGCAATCAAACAGAAGAGAAGCAGGAGCCAAAAAGTCCAGCCTTTGTTTGACGTTCATTTGGATGTTAAAGAGGAAACCCAGGAATTGTCATGGGCAGAGGAGTCCTCCAGGGCCAATTTTCTTTTGTCGTCCAAGACCTCTATTTCAGCTAACTCAAGGGTGAGTAAAAACCAGTGGCACTCCAAATTGGAGACGATTATGGAGGGTGGGTGATTACAGTTCCAAAACTACCATTATCCTTGTATAGGGCAGATATGATCTGCAAATGTAATATTATGTTTTGTTTGAACTCGAATTTTGTGCAGAAGAAACAGATTAAAGTGTCTGAACGTTCATAAGAATGGATGTAATTTAACTTCTATTCAATACAGAATTTCTCGAGTGGTTTTTAAAATCGGTATGTAAAGTCTATCATATGGTGAGTTATTTGGCATTTGAGGAGAGGGGATGCAATTTAACTTCTTTTAGATAGAGTTTTTTTTTTGGGGGGGGAGGGGGGAGGATTTTAAATTATTTATAAGTTGATTTTCTTATTTGATATGGGAGCACGAGTCCTAGATTGAAACTTTTTGGATTAAGAGTCAAGGATTGGAAGTGTCCATTCCATCAAAATCGCAGAGGATATTATATTATTCATAGATCTTTTTGTTATTCAATTTTGGAGAATGAATCTTAGATTGAAACTTCTTAGACTGAGAGTTAAAGGCTGAAGGTGTCTATTCCATCAAAGTTGTCAGTATATGATCTTGACCTCATCTCTTATGATATGGAGCCTTGTACTCTGAAAGATATGATTCTTGATAGATTCATTCATAACCATTCAACTTCACCAACAAACCAACAAACCCATTAAACCAATCTTCTTTTTAAATTTTAAAAGATTTAGATTTATTGACTTACTATTCGACCATCTTTATTCTAACTGTTTAATCTTTAAGAAAGTTCATTAAACTCTTACGAACAGAGCTGCAGAGAATATTTGGAAACGTTTTGTACACAAAAATGGTATTTTTGTTTCTCCATCTGCTAGTTCTGGTCACCGGCTGCTATTTTCTTTTATGTAGATTATGAATTTTATTAAATTTGTCAACGTTTTTGAGGTTTTAATCTCCTAGAATGGTGCTTTGGATCATTTTTCACAGAATACATTTGCACGTTTCAGCAGTGCATTTTATGTAATATATCCCCTCCAGATCAAATTAACTAACGAGTTGGGTTATAATCCATATTTATTATTTCATAAGTGCTGGTGGTTCAGGCACCACTCATTGTATTCAGGTGAAGTTCAGAGACTCTCTGAAGGTTTTCTATCTTAGAACTAATCTATGTTAAGAGTCCAAGTGATAAAAACATTTGACCAGGCAGTTTTCCTTGCCATTTTGTTTTTCTACATGGCTAAATAAGAAGTCCAATTTATCTTCATTCCTAATGGCATTTCTTGTTCATGACCAGTTATTAAGGTAAGCTACAAGAATTTGTTATAGCGTTTTGGGAAGAAATAAATATATTTAGATTAATACATTTTAAAATGTCAAATTTATTATACATTTTGTTTTATTCTTATCTCCTTTCAAAATTTTGATAAACTTCAATTGTTATCAGCATCTTAAGATGGAGAAGATCGTTACAATTCTTTATTCTACAAATTAGACAAAGTTATATCTAATAATTGATAATTGAAATTAAAACCAAACAAACATAAATTAATAAAATACAAATATAATTAATATTTTTTATGACTGATATTGGGATTATAAACTTTGTTGATTACAAAAATGATGGTTGATAAGTTTATTTGCATTAGTAATTGTGATATATACTCAATATATAATCTGCATCCATACTTGTTATTGTTTCTTAATGATATTTCTATACATATATGGAGTAAAATTATTAGAATAAAGGAAAAAGAACCAAATCATGTATTTAATTGTATTTATATATTTTGATAGAGAAAAGGTTGTGTTGGGTACCCAAAAAGAGAACTTGGTGGAGAAAATTTTCGATCATATGATTGAAAGAAAGGTAGTGAGGTTTATAAATTATGTCATGGTTTCCTAAAAAGAGGGTGATTCTAAAAGCAACGCAAAGATTAAATATGAATAATACGGAGTCTTTATAACAATATTTCAATTACAATAATTTTCATCACAGAAGAAAAAATTCAACACAATAATATCTATAAATGACTAGTTTTCATTTATTTATTTCTATTTCAAACCAATTTTTTTTTAAATTATTCTTAATCAACTAATCACTTCTTGAACAATAAATATTTTATTTTAATACAATTAATTACAATAATGAAATAATTGTGTGTATTTATGTTAACTACTAGCCAGGCCTCTTTTAGCACACAGGTGCCTTGCTATTTCTTAATTAAAAATGTTGAATATAGTGTACTCTTAAAAAAAAAAATTGAAACATGTAATGAAGTTATTTATAATTGAAGAATAAATAGTAAATGTAGCATCAATTTGATTAAAATTTAATTATATAAAAGTGTAATGGTGAAAACATAATTTTGATGTTTATTTATTTATTTTTGTGTTTAGTTTGAGACAATATTTTAGTGTGTTTTGTATAATTACAAACATCAAGACATAGGACCTATGCATTTAGTCTTACTTGCACTTAGTCTTATAATTATTATTTTTTCTTAATTTAATGTGTACGCAATCCTTTTTTTGTCTAATTTTGATTATTAATTCAATCCTCGTTCATAATCTAATCTCATTAGATAGAGATCCAACTTAGGTTGTTTTGGCATGTTATGTTTGTGGGTGTGAGATAGTCATAAAATCCAAAATATCTATCATTTTAATTAAAAAATCAAAACCAAACATTTAGTTGACTAGTCTCATATTACACTTTGGTCCCAAGACAACTATGCACAAGTCTTCACACCTTGGTGTTATATTTATATATTCAAATATTTCATTACATTATTTTTAATTACCAATCTATGATTTTAGAATTGAATAGCATCCACTAGTCTAAGGATCTCTTAACACAAGGACATACAAGAATAATCATTCACATTTTCTTAGCATGGTGCATGTGGATCACTTAAAACAATCATTCTAGAATTCTTTTACATTTTAAAAAAATACTATTTGTCAAGATATTTTTAAATACCACCAACTTTACATAAATACTATGAAATATGTCATATTAAGACTTAACAATTAAATTGTACAATTATTTGATTCATTTATTGTCCACATTTAATGTTGTCAAATATTTTAATCTATCTAATTTAATTATAATAAAATTAATATAGATTAACAACATATATACATTTACTAATTAAACTAAATTATAAAAAAATATTTAATTCATTTACAATAAAGATAACTCATAAACATTTTTAATTATATTTTTTATTTTTTATAGAATTCAATCCATATAATTTGACAATTGCACATTTATTTCAAAAGTAATAACTAAAATAAAAGGCTTGAAACAAAAAAATTGAAAAATGTGTTAATAGAATGAAGAAATTATATATATATATATATATGGCGAAACGCATTATGCCTGAATATTATATTAATTTAAATAGTTGATTACAAAATTGCTAAGCATGGTAGTGAAAAGTATCTTCAAAATTCTGCATAGCAGTGTTTATCTACCACTGATACCCCTAATACAACTATAAAAGCATAGTAAATATCACCCATATTTGCTACTATGTCCCCATATGATATCCCCATATTGACTCTGAACATATTCAACCTTTTACAAAAAATTGACTGAAGCATTACATGGAGTAATATACAATGATACCTGGAATCTATTTACAAACCCTCCCTGACTGCCATACACTAAAATGAACCAGACTTAATGCCACCCCTACGAGGACAAAAAACTGAGTTCTCATCTTGTACACCTTGAGACTTGGAAACTCCATTTGACTTGCTGCTACTGCTTGTGTATGAACTGTAATATTAATATCAGGCACTTGAGGAACCAATTTGTTACTCCTGTGAATCAATGGACCACCTGAAACTTGCAACCTTCGAATACAATCATGAAGTTTGAGGAAAGAAATAGCATGAAATTTCCTTTTAAACTTATCTTCTTCCTCCCAATAGAACTCAGAATGATATTTGTTGAGTGCTTGGTTTAGAAAAGAAGAGTCATGCATGTTTGACAAAATGAATCCTTGTAATGCCTTTGCATACCTATTCTTATTATGAAGAAAATGATGAGGAAACAAACCTCCAACAAAGCCATCTCCTAAATTGAAGTCATACTGTTGCACTCCTCTTAGCAAGGCATCATCCTCCAAGTAGCGATTGACAACAACCTTGTTTGCTATCACTTTTAAAGTGTTGTAATTCTGCACCAAATCCATAATGTTAGAAAAGAAGACAGAGAGGATATTTGTTGGGAAGATGATTCGTTGGGAGTCTGTGTGAAGAATTTATTCCCCAACAATTGTTTTGATACAGCTCAAAACCGACGAACAGTTCACTTTGAACATTGATTACAATTGGTCCCTTTCGATGCAATCGGAGAATGGTTCCTCCCATGGCCACACCAACACTGGAACTCTGTAGTTGTGCATGTGAAACTTCATTAGCCTATAGTCTGCAAACAAAGATTAGCTTGAAACCCTACAAAAAAACAAAGAACAGAAGGTCGCTTTGAAGATACAGAGACAAATCATTTTTTGGTTTGCTTTGGATAGACATTTACTTAATAAAGTTGTTCGATGTCATAATTCCCAAGAATAGGACTGTTAAAAAGATAAAACTTTAATTGCAAGCACGATTTAGATCTGCCTTAGCAATGGAAAATCTTCAAAAAAAAAATTGTGCACATGTCTTATGCAGACTCCGTAATGTGAATTTACCACCTCCTTGTTTTAAGCATGCGAAATAATCACAATTGGCATGATCAGTCTTGAGGTTGTACTCATAGAAAACAGAGCATAAGATATAAAAAATAATGCTACAACAACCTCCAATTTTCATGCATCGATAAAATTTTTGGGATGAAACTTAACTAACAATACCACATTTCCTCTATTCCAAATTTAACTCTACTTGCAAGCCATATGACACAAAGAAAACATCTCTGCCATCCATCTTATCAAAGCCACTTAAAACATTGATTACACATGTGTGTTATCACTTGCCTGATAGCTGAGAACATCTTGATTCAACGTTTGTTGAAATGATTAGCATCTTGGTAATTTACATTTTAAAATTAATTCATCCATAAAAGTTATGAATTTAAAATTTGAACAATTAGGCTCTAGACCCCTTGGATGAATTAACTTAAGATAAAGAAATACAATCTTTTTCTATTACTTCTCTTAATTCTACTAATTCCTAAATATTGTTAATATTCTCTTGGAAAAAAATTTCCTTCTTATCACACCTCATGTTAGCCAGTCGATCTGCAAGAGCATTGCCCTCTCGATAGGTATGAGAGATCTAAAGATCTTCAAATTCTTCTAACGGTTTCCAAGCAATATGTAACACATATCTCATGGACCAATTGAAACAAGCTCTCTCTGCAAGCATTAATCACTACCAGAGAATCACCTTCTATATGAATTCCTTTGATATGGAGTTGTTTTGCAAGAAGCAAACCATGAAGTAAATCCATTGATTTTGCCATATTATTTGTGCCCAATGGTAAAATTATTGATCTGGTTGCTTTATCAATACCTCTTGTATCCCTAATGCAAACACCTACTCCTGAAGTGTCAGGATTTCCTCTAGATGCCCAATCAAAGTTCAATTTATAGAAGCCTTCTGATGGTGGGAGCCATCTTATTGTTCTCCTCTCTACTTTTGCATTGTGAGGCTATTCCAGGCTTCCTTTAAAAGGAAGCATTATATGTTTCCAGTTCTTTAATATGAAATTATCCCATTATGAGAACACTGCCCCCACATTCTTATGATCTTGAATCCAGATATTTACTACCTTTGAAACTGACTTTTCAATCAAAGCATGAACAGATTGGATATTTGTCAAAAAAAATCTGAAAATGTGTTTATTCCTTTCCCACCACATACAACCAAAGTTGGGATAGCTTGCCAAATACATGCAAAAAAGGAGGTTTTGTATAGTACAAGCTAGGAAGAAAAAAATTCCCATATGGAATTTGGCAATGGAGCATAATAGTTCATTTTATCCAAAACAAAAAGCCAACAGGATTGAGCAAAAGGACATTGTAGAAACAAATGATCATGATCCTCAAGAGTTTGGTTACATAAGATACAATTGAAAGGTTCCACAATACCTAATTCGACCAACCAATCACTTGTCAAAGCTCTCTTTCTCATCACTGACCAAGCAAAATTGCCTGCTTTTGATAGTACCACACTATTCCAACAGAACGAGAATGCCCTTTGAGATTGAGTGGAGTCTTCCCTACTAATAATTTCCTTGTACCCTACTTAATTGAATAAGATCCATTTTTGGATGGTGCCCATATTACCCGATCAACTTTCCCTGATAAGAATATTATTTTGTTGTTCATGATCTGTCAATAAATCTTGTTGATTTTTTGGTACTTGCTCCAAAGAAAAATCTTTCCAAACCACTCTCCCTGATGGAGACTCAACTGATTTGACATAATCTATTAGCCTTGTTTCCCACATCTGAGAAAACACTGGGATTATTGATTGCAACTCTTGACAAGTTTATAAAGGTGGATGCCCATTCCAAGAATCACTCCAAAAGTTAACTTCATCTCCCTTATTGACCTCCCATGAAATATATGATGTAACCACCTTTATGCATGAGATCATGAAATTCCACATGGTTGACTCTTGGGGAGGATCAGAAACTATGAAAATTCTCTTAGAAAAAATTAATATAATTAAATGCTTTGCAATTCAATTTATTTTTTATTTTTTAATTGTTAATTTATTTATATTAATTTTATCTTGATATTTTTATATAAAAAATGAGTAGAAAATTATACAAACAATGTTTTAATTTTTTTAAATAAAAAATAAAATAAATTTACAAAAATAATCTTATTGAGATGGTACTTCTCCAAACAACTATTTTACGTATTAAATATATTGAAGTTATTAATATGAATGTGTAGTAATTACCATATCATACTCATTTTAAAAAATAAGGTTCATTCCAAAATATATAATAATGTTTCTTATAAGTTTGCTTACAAGATTACTTCTTTGTAGGGTGTAGAATCAAAAATCACATTTTTAGCAAAAAAAATTGAGTTCAACTTAGTATATTTTTTAATATTTATTCAATCTTGGTCATCTTTGATTCTTTTGGAGCATGAGTCATTCCTAGAAATTAGAATTTGTAACATTGTTATACATGAACATCTTTCTCTTACTGATGTTTCAAAATTTTGATCATCTATGATGTTAGTGTATTTTCTCATATCCTTTGGACATAACTACATGTGGTAGCATCCCTCAAATTCACACTTCATTTTTCATACTCACTCTTCTCTCTTTTTCACTCTGAATAGCCCTAATTCACCTCAAATTGTAAAAGGGGCTAGTGTAATTATAAAATAAAGATTTAAATGGGAAATAAATATAAAAGAAAGAAGCCATAAGCCCTTAGGATCAGAAAACACAACATTGGGATATTCAACACACTTAGGAGTAGAAACTATACACTCATAGAATTCATTAGCTAAGCTCCATAGTTGAAACACATAATTATTTTGCACCTACAATTTCACATATTTCTCTCTTATCTAACATTACTAAATCAATCTAGGTATCTAATTGAGTAGATCCCCTAATGTTCCACAAGAACACATTTTCCCCATATATAGCAAATCATTGGTTCAACAAGGAGTTGTAGAGGTTATCACTACATCAAACAAAATATTGATGTGTGATTTAGATAGTAGTGCAATCATACAAACATGAGCACACTATATGGTAGACAACTATATGCATTATTATCTTTGATAACATTGTCAAATAATATAATATCATCATATTTATCTTCCACGTTTCCCTATGTCTTCTTCAACCTTTAGAAATATACAAGGTTCTCTTCCCTCCTCTATACATTATAGATTTATATTTCTAATGCAATATTAACTAAGTTATAATTTATTTCTATTTAATCAAATGAATCATTATAATTATTTTAATATTTAAAAAGTAAAAGGAAACTAGGGGAGAGGGATTGACATTAGTGCACCCTAACATAGGGGTTGACATGGCATTGTATGTGCCACATTGGCAATAAAACATTATGTTTCCATGTAGGCTAGGTTGTGGATAGTTTAAATCTTTTATTTTAGCATTGTTATGAATCATCAAACACATGCACAAAACATTTTTTTCTAAAAATTTTTGTAGTAAAAAGGTTTGACTAGAAGTAATACATGTGGACCCCCTATTCTTGAACATCTTCACTTTACATGTTCAAATTATCTTGTTTTCATCATGCATATCTAGATATTTTAATCAAATTTCTTTGTATTTAAATAGCATGACTCCACACCCAACTTCCATTTGACCACATTTACTAAGTTTACCTCCATACTTGCATGTATCAAATGGAGTGGAGATATGAAATGATAATTCATTCAATAATTTAGTAAACTACGTTAAAAAAAAAGTAAATGGGTTTACCAATTATTATATTACTCCCCCAAACTTGTAATGCATATGTAACTAGATAGTATCCACTTCTATTATGTCTATTGAACATGGATTGTTATAGATTGAATGGTTGGAAAAGGTGGGTATGGATAATCCTTCCTATCCATTGAAAGTAATTTAGGTGATGAAGATGGTTGTGATACAACTAGTAAATTGTGACATAAGTCGTTTACTCAACATTGATGCAAATAGGCTTATGAGTTATATGTGCAAAGAATGTGGAGGCCTATTTGATGGTCATATTCAATACAGTTACCCATTTGGCTTCAAATTGAAAGGAAGGTCCTCATAGCTCACTAAGGAAATGACCCATTTTATTTATTTTGTTTTGGTTTGGTGTATGTTGTATATTAGTTAGTCTACTATTACATGTTCACTATTTATGATTGAAATTCTTTTTTGCACCTTACTAGGATTATAATTTTCAATAAATTAGTATTAATTATCTTGAAATCTATTATGTGTAATCGATATTTTCAATATTTTTAAAATACATTGTAAAGTTGGATTCATTTTTAGTTATCTTGAAAGTTATAATAATGGTTGCCACATTGATGAGTTGAATATTTGTTTTATTAGCCTTTAGCTAAAAAATTGACTAACTATTGAGTTTGAAATATTTTATTTTCTTATTTGTTAATTTATTTTACTATTTATAGAATGATACATGCCAATAACTTTAATTGTATGAAAGTCTACCAGCCATTTTTTTCTTATGAACATAATTATATGTACTCTCTTTTGTACTTTATATCACATTCATTACATATGGAATTTTAAATGGTCCCTTTAGATTTTATATTAAATGGTGCATGTAATATGTGTTTTCTTGCATTAACAAAACTAGTTAACATGAATACTTAGCATACACATTTAAATCTTTTGTTTGAACATCATTGTGACCTATCAAACTTAAGTTATAAATTGAAATTTTTAGATATATCAATTACTACATTATACTGACCCATATACTCCTAACCAGGTAATCAAAAAATTAAATATTTATGAGATATATTAAAAAGTTGGATTCACTCTTGATTATCTTAAATTTCCTAATAATGGTTGCTACATTACTAAGTTCAATGTTGCTTTGGATCTACAATATTGTTGCTTTAGCCTTTAGATGAAAACATTACTAATTGTTTATGGGATATAGGGTGATCCCACAATACTAGTTTACAATTTTTGGCCAAACTGGACATTTAAGTGAATTTTTTTAACTAAATCATCACTTTTGGGCACCTAGAGCGGCTAAACCATGAAGGATCTGAAGATGATGCAAAGTAGTGATTTGTGAAATTTTGTTTGTAGATTCTAAATATATTTTTTTCAAAAAATTTGGAATCTGATTGCACTTCTTTTTCCATCTCCTTCAAAAACTAGTTTTTA
This sequence comes from Sequoia sempervirens, assembly GCA_007258455.2. NCBI lineage: Eukaryota > Viridiplantae > Streptophyta > Pinopsida > Cupressales > Cupressaceae > Sequoia > Sequoia sempervirens. Next base: position 162,085,105 of record VDFB02075321.1, on the reverse strand, counting down.
ATAGTAAACATCATTTTTAAAGAGTGGCGTTACTAGCTAACACATAACTTTTTTTCTATAAAGGATAAATTCTAATTTTTTTGAATTTAGAAATTTGTAACTACAATATATAGTGCATGGAATTGGTTTCATAGCATTTCATTGAATATTTTTTTCTTAATTAAGTTTCAAAGTCAAACCAATTATAATTTAGACATGATTTACTGGCTAAAATGTAACCTTTTTTTGTATGTATCGAAATTCAATTTTATTCTTTTGTTGGATTAAGGACATCAATATCTAGTGCATAGATCTTTTTCTTTTTCTTTTTTTCTTGATAATCTGCTATTTTTCCACATGTGAAGAGTAGAGAGCTTGATTTTTAATGAAAAACCTACATTCACAAGAAATAAAAAACAAATAATCAAATTAAATTTATTTAAAATTATACTTTTTGGGAAGCTTATAATAAGTACTAAATACTTACAAAAAATAAATTTTAAATGAATTCATTTGATCCCCCAAAAGGTAAATCAAAAGTGGTTTTTTATCAGCATTTTGATAGGTGTAAAGGAGACTTTGTTATAGGTATGGTTTAAAACTAGCGGCATTCTATCCAAGGGGGTTTAATATAAGGTGGTTTGATCAAACCATCTTCAATTGGAATCATTTAAATGGAACTTTTCAAGGCTTAAATAATTATATTTTCTAAAAATATGTGATTTTAGCAAAAAAATAGTATCTACTAGAAAGTGTAAACCACTATTGTGGGATCACCCTATATTAAAAATTTGGATTCACTCTTGATTATCTAAAAATCCCTGATTAAATAATGGTTGCTACATTACTAAGTTCAATGTTGATTTGGATCTACAATCTTGTTGCATTAGCCTTTACATGAAAACATTGCTAACTGTTTATGAGATATATTAAAAAGTTGGATTCATTCTTGATTATCTTAAAATCCCTACTAATGAAACTACTACATTACTAAGTTCAATGTTGCTTTGGATCTACAGTCTTGTTGCATTAGCCTTTACATGAAAATATTACTAATTGTTGAGTTTCAAATATTTTGTTTTATGTTTGATTTATATATCTTTGTATTTGTAGAATGAGATGTCTCTAAGAATATGATTTAAATTAAAATTCTCCATCCCCTTGGTTGTTTTTATGAAAAAAATTATATGTTCTTTCTTTTGTGTTTTGTAACACATTAACTACTTATGAAATCCTAAATTCCTTTGTAGTTAATATTGATGTGGTGTATATAATATGAGTTGTCCTACAATAAATAAATAAATTGATATTAACACTTAGCATGCAAATCTAAATATTATATTTGAGCATCACTTTGACCTATCAAACTTAAGTTATAAATTTTTTAAGTAGTATATATAAACAACCTCTACTCACATATGCATTATTACTTGGAAGAAATTAATGTGGTTTGTGGACCCTTGTGTAATGTTTTTAATACAATGGACTACATTATGTGATGGTGCTATCAAATTTCATATTTACATTCCATATTATACAAGTATGAAGGTGTGCTTAATAAACATGGTCACCTAAGAGCTAAATGTGGAGTCATGCAAGTTAAATGTAAACATATTTGATTAAAATGTGTAGTGTTGCATGATGAAGACAAGCTGATGTGAACACATAAGGGGTATATATTGTTTAGGAACAAAGGCTCTTCCTATTTGATGGGCCAATATTATGGTGGAAGAAACTATTTAAATTGTTCACCTCCCTTGTTATGTGGCAATACAAATATTTAGTGCCAACATGGCATGTACAGTACTATCTTAGCCCCCAAAGTTAGGGTGGACCAGTATCAAGCCCTTCCCTTATGACCCCTCATAATTTAACTCGTTATATAGTAAATAAAATGAAGGTCTTTCAACAAATGTACAATTTAACAATGTTGTAACGTAAACTTTCATATCTATGTCACACTTTTATAAAGGACTATCTCCAATACAATTAGAATTTTTCATTGTAATGGTGTAATAGAATATTACCCAAGGTGAATAGATGACTACAAATATGAAAAAAGAAGTTTATTACTTGAATTTAGTTTATACTTTAATGTTGGAATAGAATATTAGCTAGGGTGCTAGATTTTTAACCACATATGAGTGGAAGTTAGATTGTTCATTTTTTGTTCCACCATTAGTAGTAGAAGTTGGATTGCATACTTATAAATAATTTACTATAAAATTCCACATGAGTAATACCAAAAGAACCTAACAAACACACAAACTACACATTATGTGACAAGAAGAATTTATGAATATTTAACTAAACAATAGCCTAAAACTTAGTCTTACTAATGGAATATTATTAAACAAGTCCATATCCATCTCTAATAAAAAATTACATATAGATTGGATGCCATGAACAACCATAACCTAGGAGGGTACATATATGCAACAATATTAATATTGTTGGAATATAGAATGATTGTGTTGTAAATAACCCTATGAATTTTTTTAAACATAACCTAGTGCTAAAGGAAACATGTCATAAACAAGAAAATAAAACTCTTATTGAAATTACAAATAAACAAGGTAGTAACCATTGTGTCATCAACATAGAAGATATACACTAAGGTGTGTTGACCTTGAGTTGAATTACCAATCAAGCTGTAGCTATCACTAAATGGTCATTACAATTAAACAATAATAGATATACACTTGCTAATATAATAGGTAGAAAAATGTTACCAAAAAAACATCTTTTATTATGTATAAATAACATGGTTTAATATCCATCTATAATTTAAGCTATTTGTTACCCGATTTTCCTGTGTGCTCTATAAATTATTCTAAGATATTATCAAGATATGTTGGATATGTTGATTATTGGTATCAACCATTTTATGTTGAGTGTAGCTTGAAATACTAGACAATAAATATAGTCTCTAACCACCCACTATAAGAAACTATTATCAACAAAAATTTAATTCACACCAAATATGTATATCCTTACAAAAAAATCATTTCAATTTTAATTCCTATCAAATGTAGATATACAAGTATAATATACCATTTTCATGCATCTATAAATATGAAATTAAGAAAATGTAAGCCAAAGGAAATGGATGACATATATAATATAAACTTACAATTGTTAATATTGTGGTAGATAGTAAGTTAGAAAAAACTATACTAGCTTGTGGAAATTTTTTATATGGGGTTGTAGAAAGAAGCTAGGCATGTCATCCACTAAATTTATTGTAGGTGATTTGTGCACTTTTATTTGATTGGGTGATATTCAATTGTGTTGCATTATGTCATTGGACAATGTCATGAAGTTAGTATTCAAATCCAAGCATGTGAAATAGAGGAATTAATGGATCGGATTTGAATTTTTTTGAAATATGTTGACAAATTGGGATTTATTTAACTATTCTTGTTATTTTTTACCCTTTCTATTTTTTTTTAATGGCTTGATTAATGACTTATAGATTTGTTTTTATGGTTGTAGACATTCATGGTGGAAATGACCAATTGTTGGGAAAATATTACTTCGAAGATATTATATTCATGTTGAGATTTGGAACACATTAAGTTTCTTTGATGGGCCAATTGGTACATCATTTTGTTATAAAATGGTTTTAACTTTATATTACAGCCTTAATTTATGACTTACAATCATATGTATCATTGCAATTTTGTAGAGAAATAATGTACACAATTTATATCATTATACAACATTCACAATGATGTTTATATAAACTCTTTCTACCTATATTGATAAAATATATTGTATTCATTAAACATTTTAAAACTGAATAATGATATCATCCATTGTGATAAATATTTGAACCTTACAAGTCAATTTGTAATTGAAAAATTGATAAACATATATAATATTAATGTTATCACATTTCCACAATCCATATTGATTCTTGCTAGATGATTTCTGGATTTGATTGTGTAAGAATTTTTGCATCAACGTTTCGGATCACACTCCGTGATCCATTTTTCTCCTTGAGCTCTCAGCTATCCTAATGACGGATCACGAAATGTGATCCGAAATGTTGATGCAAAAATTCCTACACAATCGAATCCAGAAATCATCTAACAAGAACATATATAATATTTTAACATATTTTAATTTTCCAATTAATTAGTGATGGATCCCAATTTATCAATATCTATACCAATCATAGGACCCCACACTGCTATGAAACCCTCTCCACTATATATAGTAGACAATGAAAACTCTTATTTTTCATAATATTAAATTTGCCAAAAATAACTTGTCATTGTTCTCCCTTTTTGGCTTTGGTAAAAGAAGCAATTTTTGTTTCTTACACCTCGATTATAGATCAAAAGTCTCATCTTATTGATCTTTCAATCAGATGGAGAGTGACATTGAGTTGATTGAGTTTGATCAGTCTTGAACGTTGAAGACTGACTTGTTTTTTATTGGATTAAAGGGTACAAATGATAACACAATAATAGTGCAGTCTTAGAGTGCAAGCACTGTCAAACAGCTATAAACAATCAATGTTGTTGACTGTAAAACAATTACTTCTGAACAGTATTGACAGCTAAGCACATACAGTCACTGCTGTTGACAGTCATAATAAGAGGAGGTTTGGTTGAAGTGAAGAATGGACTATCTTCTGGTCACCAAGTACAGAGATGACTTTGTTTTTTCATATAAGTGAATGAATCTCAGTCATAAAGTGTTGCAAGTAGATAAAAGCAGGTGATCTATCAACTCCATTGGTACTGTTTGTCACGGTATTCATCAGAAGAAGGGGGTAGATAAAGTCAAGTTACGAATTAGAATCTTGCAAGTTGAGGGTCGGTTCACAAGAATCAGAACATATGAAAGTCAAGCAGGATCTAGAGTTGGGATAAGGTGGCAATAAATGTTTGACAAAATCAGATCAGAACCACTTTTGTCGGTGCATTTGAGTGATGCAACTAAAAATTGACAAGTATGATTTGTTTTATTTTCTAATATTTTCAGTTGAATTCATTCATCTGATTTCAATAAAAGATCTAATTTTAATAAAGGAAACATAAAGTGTAAGAATCGAGGTTGTATTAGGATTAGAAAAAGAAATGATATAATTAGAAGAAGATTGATTGATTCAATGGTTAGAGGAATTTGAGAAGATGACAAAATGAAGTGGGTTGATAAAATCATTTTTTAAAAGATTCTTTCTTACAACATTTAAAGGTGTTGAAAAAGGTGTCTCAAGCTTGCATCGTAATGTTTCATAGCTATTAATTAGTTTTATTTTTATTTTTTTGTGTTTTCACATTAGAAAGATGTCATCTCACTTTGAGGTGGCATTCTTGGCAACATGTTGATATTTTGAAATGTATGTAAGAAGTGGTAAGAGGATCTAACGTCATCATGATGTGTAAGAGCATCTTACAACATTGTAAGATGCGAGTTGCTTATGACAAATTCTATGATGAATAAGAGCATGATTATAGGGGAGTTATATTGGAATCTTGACCAATATTATAATGCATCATAATACATCTTTGAATGAGAATAATGGATCCAAAATGGAGCATCTAATTTGATGAGTTGGTTATGACAGATTAGGATGACTAAAAGCATCTTTTAGCACTATCATGTTGACCTATCATGGGAGTTGGCATTGAAATTCTTCGTTGAGATTTAGGTGCCATTTTTTGGGGTGTTATTCTCCCATGGTTTATGGTTTTCCATTTGTGGTTTCCAAATTTTTATCTTCTATATATTGGTGTCAAGGATGAAGATCTAGTGTGATATAATTTTGCAGGGGGTTATGCTACTAAAACTTATCTAGAATTGTATTGGATATTATTGTGTGAAGGATTATTGATGTACTATAACCATATTGAGATTATGAATACATCGGTTTGAGATCTAGAGATTAATTTTTTTCCAAAAGGGTTCCCCATGATAAAGAGCATGTCATTATGGTATCCTTTTTGTGTATATTTTCTTCTAGAACTACTAGATTATATTTTGTATCCATTTTTCTCCTTATTGATTAGTGTAAGATATTTTTCCCTATCAACTTTCTTTCATAAGGTATCCTTTATGATGTGAAATTATCCCATGAGGTGTGAAGTTATGGGGCATGGTAATTTTTCATATAGGTGCATTGGTATCATCTACCCTCATAACCATGTCATCTATACTTGTTGGCAAAAAAGACCTATGGTTGTTGAAACCTCCCTTCAAAATTATAAAACTTGTCAAATCTAAGAAGAGGGGAAAATGGGATTTTAATGACACATTTGGAAGCTTTCCTTAGTCAAGCCTCCAATAGCATGTTTCAACTTAAAGTAGTTGAAAAGATGTAGGTGTGTGACCCTATGTGCAAGTGTCTAGAGTCGTGACTATAGATGTAGGTGTGTGTAATAGTAATGGTGTATGCCTTAAGGTAATTAGATTTCCACAAATATCAATATCATGGATTGTGGAAATTTGATGCCTTTAATCGATACCTTTCAAGGGAGGGAATTATCTTACAAATCTAAACAACTATAGGAGCTCAAGATCAAACTCTCAAAGAAAGTTGTAGACCTCGCCTTTCTAAAAGGATGTAGGGATGTCTAGTATGAGGCGTCTTCCCTCCCTCCATCATCTTTTCCCTTACTGGAGGGCCTACTTGGTCTATGCTTTCCCTCTCCTCTCACTTTCATCTCCCTCTATCTTTATTGGGATCATCACCTTGTAATTTGTTTTCCTCTTCCCTCTCATGGTCATTTGTCTAGGTGATCCTTAGTCATTTTTATTACATGTCAACTTAGTCCTTTCCCCCTTCTTATTTTATAGGCCTCCCTTGTTTTAATTTTGCATTGCATTCTCATACAAGCATCTTGTCTTTTGCGGTCTATTGTTTTCAATCTTTGAGGCTTATTCCCTAGATTTTGTCTTTCTAATATTTTTTCTCTAGTAGTTGTCTTGGGTTATTGAATGGTTTGTCATTTTGAGGCTTCTAATGGGTATGCACTTCTATTTATTGCATATTGTTTGGTAGGTTTGTTTGGTGTGATCTTGTTTTTTTGGATTTTTCTTCTTTTCTTTTTTGTTAATTGTTGAAATGGAAGAAAATAGGTGACCCTAAAATGGAATGTGGGAAATGTGGGGATATGCACCTATCTTCCTTATTTCATTAGGAAAAAGAGATCCCCTAGGGCAAGATTGACTTTCAACCCTTATGTGAGTCAATATTAATGGAGATCTTATTGTTTTCCTTATGATTAATGATGGGGTAAATCAACCTGAAGTGCACTTTTGGGAGATGAATGAAAAATACCAAATGAATGCAATTATGCAATATAACACTTGAATCATCAATTTAAAACCTTAATGTGACATAATCCAAAAAGTTCCAGTAGATTTGAGCGGGTTATGATTTTATGCACCTATCATCAAAAGCCTCTGTTGAGTGTCCTCCTAGGACAGTTTTTCCCTAGGGCAAATGGTTCTTGCTTCAGGGGTTCAAAATATTCTTTCACATTCCTCTTCTCTTGGATCTACACTCTCGATTCCTCTAGGTTTCACAGTCGGAAATTCAGAATTACATTTTGAAAGTGAGTTTTTGTGGCTTGACAAAAATGTTGACAACTTTGCAAAATTGCACTTTTGATCAATCTTCAATCCTTCTTCAACCTGAGATCTGCAACACACACAAGAGGGAAAAAAAATGTGGTGAATGGGGGTTTGCCTTGGTCAAACCTCGTTTTGGTAATTAAACCTTTAAATGAAATGAAACATGAAAGGAATGATTAATGAACACTTGCTATGTTGCAACTCACCAAACCCTTGAAGGACTGGAACTTAACACATATCTCCATGGTCTTGATCTTGCATGAAATGGCTTGATTGGGTGTTGATCTTGATGCTTGAATCTTGACTTGAAAGCTTGAAACCTACAACACAATGTTAGCTCCAAAAACATTCATGAATAAAGATAACTTTGACATGATGCTTCTGATCTTGAATGTTGCAACAAATGATTGAGAAATATTCTCTTGAACACCTTCGACAATTATCTTAGCTCTTGAGAAATTTTGGATAATCTTTCTATCTTGCTTCTCTAGTTTTGAATTGATAAAAAGACCTTGTATTTATAGGTAATTTTCGAATTTCCCAAAAATTAAACATTACAAGCCGACATTTTTTTTTTAATCAAAAGGCTAGTGCCTATATATTTATATTGATATATAAAAGAAAATTACCTTATATTTTGTCATAATATAACCCCATCCAGCTCAGAACATATTCTACCCCATAGCTTTATCCCCATCCCTATTACAAAATACCAGACATATTTGAATGCATTTTGTCTGTACAACTTATAGCCTTCTATCATATATTTTTTCGAATAGACCCTATTTATCCTGATGCATCAAAATCTCATAGTATAACATTTCTTCTTCTACAAAATTCACTTCCTCTATTTCTAAACTTTTTGAAGCAATTTAATTCAATCCCTTTTATTTTTTGACAAAAATATCGTATCATCTTGCACCCTATTCTTCCATCATCATAGGGTTTTCATTTTCCCCCTACTCTTCAACTATAATTCCATCTTCTAGAAGAATTTGTGGAGTATCATTCAGGTTTAACACTTGGCCTTCATACATAACAGCATTGTGCCCTTGTTCTTCTACCGCCACTGGAGTATTGAGTTGGTCATTCTGGATATGAACACTATTCTCATCCTGCAATACCGGCATTTCATCCTACATTGGAGGATCATGCACATGTCCCAAGAGTACCATGATAGCCTGCGTAGTTACTTTGGTTCTTTTTGTTAAGTCATCATCAAATTCTACAGCATACCTTCGCAGAACATTTAGCATTATGCTAGAATTCTGTAGAGAGAGAAATTTGTTGATTGCTACAAAAAACTTCTTGAATGTTGTTCAGTTCAATAAGAAGTGTCTCAGAAACAGGACTCCAACATATCCCTATCCCTTCCATAGATTATGTGACATGCTTTGGAGAAAACACCACTTGGCAGAAAATCCTCATTCACAACTTTATTAAGGATCATTTCCACAAGCCTTACATCTTGAAGAAAATCCAATAGGTTTGAAACAAACATAGACAGAATTTGTGATGGATATATTACCCGTTTCGCTTCTGGATCCAAGATTTCTTCACCAATTATCCTTTTAATATGCTTAGTAAGTGTTGCACAATGATCTCTGAAGATTAAATGAAGCTCTGCATCTCCTATTTCCTCTGCAATCGGCATCTCCCATTCATTGACTGGCATGAAGACTTTGTAATTGCGAGGGTAAAACTCCATCAGCCTCCTTCTACACTTTTCACAGAGCGGATTTTGAACTCTCAACTCACCACTATTGGACAAATTTTGTGAACTCATAAAATCTATTCTTTGAGCACTCTAATCAATCAAATAGCTTCTTGTAACAATGCGCAACCTTTCCACAAATTTATTTCTCATATCAAGGCTGAAAATAACTCTTAGAATGACAGCTATGAAAACTTGTCCAACATGTACCTTTGCATGAATGAAATCATTACCAAACACTCCTCTTTAAATAGAAAGAAAATTATTAACAGACACTCTATTTTTTATAACCATTATTTGAAATAAAGCTATCTTTTGCAATGCCCAGCCTCCGCAAATACATTCTCTAAACTTATTAATGCCTTTTTTTATAAATCCAAGTCACTTCATAGCAAACTGTACTTTGAATGATTAAATCACACCTCCAAATCGTACATTTAAAAAAAATGTGAGTTCTCATGATTTTTGACATCTATAACCTGCACAGGACAAAATATTAGCAAAAACGAACGTTGAATCTTACAGCATGAGGTTTGATCACAGTTGATGGTTGTGTTGGGTGTACTTGAACAACATATTTTGTACGCCTTAACTAATTCACCTGAAGGATAACCATTAAATTAACTGGTACTTCGGCGTACATCCTTTCATCCATATAAAAGCAAATTATGACACGAGTTGATTCCCATTGTACATTTCTGATGGCATGTATTCAAACTCCATCACTAACACATATGAGTTATGATTATGCAACTTAACAAAAGCTACCTTGATTGTATGACATATGTAAATTCATCACCATAGTTGTTCTTCTTAATGTCTTCCACATGGTTAGGCTTTTCCACTTGTCAGTTGATTTTCAAGTAGGAAAGAATTGGTACTCTTAACATAGAATTTTGGAAATTTGACCTTTGTTATGCCTCTATACATTTTTTTTCCTTGACACCACACAGCTATCAATACAGTTACCAAATGGAAATTGCATTTAAAATAAGAAAAGAGCCTTAGTCAATTGCTCTATTACACATCATAAGAGATTTGATTTGCTTTACTAAACACTTTGCATTCAAAAGATGTACCTTTGACATATGTCACCCAACACACAAATTGCTTCCTTAATTGGAATGAACCAAAATTCCAGTTAGACTCAGTGTATATGTAACAATATGTTGCCACTTGGCAATTGGAACTGAATTAAGATCTGAAGAAAATAATTTACTATGCTATCCAAACCCGATATCACTTACTCAACTTGCAAATTTCAAAAAACCCCACTATCTCCAACATCATCTTTCCTTAAAATCATTACAATAGACAGTTTAAATACCCTTGTGTTTTAGTGATAACAGAGTATTTCGAAGTGCATTTTACTCAGAATTAAAATGCCTTTATCATACATAAAAACCCACATGAAACTGTAGCTAGATTCTTGAATCCTTTCCCTATTACCTCTGCACCCAAACTCTAACTAATCTCATTGTGATTTTTCTACAATTCACCTTCATTACTAATGAGATTACACAGATTTTTATTTGTATTCTTGCAATCAATTACATGAATTACTAATTCTTCCCCCTGTTCTACTCCCATGTTTGCCAAGAAATTTTCTAGTCTATTTCCTTCTCTATATATATGTAGAATCTGATACATTCTAGAATTTTCCAATAGAGACCATACTTGCTTCAAGATATATTGAAGGTGTCAGTTGAGTATTTTACGTTCTTTACATGCATTTAGTATCATTAAAGAATCTCCTTCAATCTACAATTTAACAATTTTTAACATACTTGTCATTTTTAATCCATACAAAATTGCACTAGCCTCAGCTACATTGTTTGTACCATTTGAAAGCTTGATTGATTTTTCCATTAAAACTCTGCCCATGTGATCTCTAATGACCACCCCTGCACTAGCTTCACGAGGATTACCTCCACTAGATCCATCAAAATTTAACTTAAACCAACCTTGAGGTAGAGGTTTCCAAACTACCTTTTCCTGATCCACCTTATTCTGAGGTAATTGAAGTTTACTCCCATTAAATGGCAGAGCAATTTGAGACCACTTACACAGCAATGTTGAATCCCAATCTGTAAATGCAACATATACTCTTTTTATCTGATACACATAATTGTTGACTACCTCAGATATATAAGTTTCTAACCCAATCAACATGCTTTCAACAACACATTTCTCTTTCCTAAATATACATTTATTTATGGCCCACCAAATTTCCCACACAATCATTGCTGGAATAATTCTCCATATGCAAGCAAAAAAAGAATTGTTAAACAAACATGGCCAGCTAGAGAAAATATCCCATAATTTGTTAGATAAAGGCGCACACCAGTTCAATTTTCTTTGAACAAAAGACCAGCATGCTTGAGCAACCTCACACTCCACAAAGAGATGATTTATATCTTCAAAATGCTTCTCACATAAAACACATTGAAATGGATCTGCAATTCCCAATTTGGATAATTTATCACTTGTCAGAATCTTATTCTTAATTGCAAGCCATGCAAAACAACCATCTTTAGGAAGAACCATGGAATTCCAACAAAATGTGTAAGCTCTTTGATACCCTATCTGCATTACATTTTTTGAAACTGCTTTATACCCATCTCTGACTGAATACTGACCAGATTTAGAGAATTCCCACCTTAACTTATTATTTTCATTTGATAGGAATACCAATCTTTTATCCAATATTTTCTTTGACAACACTCTATGTGCTTGTGAAATATTGCAATTTGACAAATCTTTCCAAATAACCCTGTGAGATGATATATCAATCTAATCAATGTAATCTTTAACCTTATCACCCCACAAAGAGGATAAAAAAAATTTAGTATGTTGAAAATCATTTAAAGAACTAATAGATTGGAAACCATTCCAGGAATCTCTCCAAAATAAGGCTCCCTCCCCATTATTAACTTCCCAAGTTAGATGTGATACTATATATTTCCTGAATGAAATTAGAAATTTCCACATTTGTGAGCTTGAGGGAGGATTTAACAAAGTGAGAATTCTGGAGGGATTAAGATTATCTAGATATTTTGCTTGCATGACCTTGCACCATTTTTTATTTGGCTGGGTGTACATATGCCAAACTAGTTTAGCACCCAATGATAGATTACTAAATGCAATATTGTGCAGACTGGAACCTCCTTGTACCTTATCCATACACATTTTTTCTAATGAAATTAAGGGCACCTTCTTAGTATTATCTATATTTCCAGACCATAAGAAATTTCAAATCAGCTTTTCAATTTGTACCACAACTAATTTAGGAGCTTTTAGGATAGACATAAAGTAATTAGGGATTGAAGAAAGGATGGATTTTGCCATTAATATTCTTCCTAACAAAGACAGCCATCTACCTTTCCATGAACTAATTTTTTCTTGAATACTTTGAATGATTTTATGCCAATAAGATACTTTATTCTGCCCAATAAAGAAAGGAATTCCCAAATACTTACTAGGAAAATCTGCTTCTTGAAAACCAAAAATCTTTACAATATGCCTTGAAACTATTTCCTTTGTATTGAAGAGGTAAATCTTAGATTTACTCTCATTTATTTTTTGGCCAAATGCTTGAGTGTACATATCTAACATAGCTTTGATTTTCTTTGCTTCCCCCAAGGTTTTTTTTCCAAAAAGCAAAGTATCATCAGCAAATAAAGAGTGTGTGATAGCAATGTTTGTACCTGGAATGGCTATACCCTGCAACAAACCTTACTCATAACATTTGGAAACAACTTTACTCAATGCCTCTAAAAGAATAATGAATAAAAAGAAAGAGGATCTCCTTTTCGAACACCTTGTGTGGAACTAAAAAAACCCACTGGTGATCCATTTATTATCACAGAAAACTTTGTTGTAGATAGACAAGAAAGCACCCATTTTCACCATTTATGACAAAAACCAAATTTTCTCAAAACTTGAATGAGAAACTACCAATTAACCCTATCATATGCTTTCAACATATCAAGTTTAACAACCATTTCCAAAAGCTTAATTGATGCAATTGAATGAAGAACTTCATGTGCAACTAAAGCCCCTTCAACAGTCTCTCTACCTGGCACAAATCCAGGTTGCTCCTCAGATATAATCCTAGATATGAAGGGATGTAACATTAAGTACATAGCCTTAGTGAATATTTTGTAAACTGTATTACAAAGAGATATAGGCCTAAAATCTGGAAAAAAAAATTGGAGAATCTATTTTTGGAAAAATAGCAATGTGTGTAACATTAAACTGCATAAGCATTCCTCCTGACAATATTGATTCCTCCATTGCTCTTAAAAGATCAATTGAAATGAAGTCCCAACATTTTTGAAAAAGTAAAGCAGTAAATCCATCTGGCCCTGGTGCTTTATCAGGTGATAAGGAAAAGACAACCTTTACTTCCTCTAAAGTGAAAGGAGATAAGAGCTTGTCATTATCTTCTTTTTGAATCAATTCGGGAATTGATTCCAAAAGATCTGCCCTAACACTTTCAGAATTTGAAGATGAAGCTTGGTTAATTGAAAGCAACTGTGAAAAAAATTTAATGCCTTCTTTTTGAATATCGTTTCCTTAGATAGCAATACGCCTATTTCACTATCATGAATGGAAAAAATTGAATTTTTAACCCTCTTAATTTGAGCTGATATGTGAAGAAAAATTGTGTTTCTATGACCATCCTTAAGCCAAAGCTCCCTGGATTTCTGACGCCAATAAACTTCTTCATAAAAAGGTCGCCAATAATATATTAAAAATTTGAATTTCGCAACTAAATGGGACCCATTAGCCCAATTTCTAGAACCTATTCATTTCGGGGTGTTAAAAATGATAATTGCATTAATTAAATATTGATTCCCCTTTCGAAAATTGTAATTAATTAGGCTTGTAGATGCATAATTGGGCCAATTAGAGGCTTAATTAAGTCCAATTAATTAGGGGACCCAAACATAGTGTGAAAATGTAAAGGTGTATTTTTTTGACACTACATTTATTTATTTATTCTTTATATTGTTTATACATACACACAGACAGATAGATATATATATATAGATATATACATAGAGATATATATATAGATATATTCATAAATATGTATATTTTTGTACATATGAATAATTGTTTATTTAAAGGATATAGTTAATCTATTTATTTTCTATCCTACATTCATTTGCATATATATACCCATATACATATACATACGCATATACATAAATACACACACACACGTGCGCGCACACACACACACATGTATACATATATACTGTATATATACTTTTATTATTCATGTTTATGCCTATATATTTTTTCTATTCTTTCAAGTTGTCCATATATTTTCACAAATAGCTATTTATTTTTTTATTATCACTATAATTGTTTGTTTATAGTCTCTCATTTTCTATTTATTAGGTTAGTAGATATATATAGTACCTTCATATTCATTTTTATGCTTATATATTTTATCTATTCTTTTAGGTTGTTCATATATTTTTATAGATAGTTGTTTATCATTAATTGATTTTCACTATAATTGTTCGTATTTTTAGTTTTTTAGGTTAATTTATTTTCTCATTTGTGCAATAGATTTATATAGAGTTTTCTTGTTTAGTTTATTGTATTATTTATTTTCATAATTTGTTTATATTTATTTATCTTGTTTGAGTCATCAATCTTGCCTCAATCACCATGCTACCTCTCTCTCCCATCTCTTTTTATTTTACCTTGATCTATTACTAATCCATATTTATTTCTTTGATATCACTATATCATCTTGACGATGGATCATAGAGTTTGATTTGAAACATTGATGCATAAACTCTCACCCAATTTAATCTAGAAAAATTAGTGATCCATATTTATATTATTAAATAAATCTCTTGTGCCCTATTTAGCTCAATCTTCAAACAATATACATTATATTCATTTTCTATTGTTTTTTATTACATAAGTAGAGAAAAAAGAGCCTTGATCCCACTAGATACAAAAAGAGCTGAAACAACAAAGGAGAGATAGGTTGGGAAACAACACCAACCGAACCAGCAAAAACAACAACTACTTATTGTTTAGAAACCTTAAGAAGGCACGTAGGCCATAATCGTTAAACCCATATTTAGCATTCATATAAGGACCATACACAGTATAATCAAAAACAAAATAAGATAACATAAGACTAACACAACTAGGGACACACAAGCCAGAATAGAGATTAACCATATGAAAATAGGCCTCTAAACCATGCATAACGATCAAAAAATAATTATCCAAGGTTAACACCCAAAAGCACCAAGGTAAAAAGGCAGCCATTAAACCGGAGAACCCAAGATCCAAAACAACAAAACACCAAATCCACATGACAAAGAGCCATTATTTGGCTATAGCAATTAAATCCCAACATATGAAAGTCAACCAGGATCTAGAGTTGGGATAAGGTGGCAATAAATGTTTGAAAAAATCATATCATAACCACTTTTGTCAGTGCATTTGGGTGATGCAACTAAAAATTGACAAGTATGATTAAATTGTTTTATTTTCTAACATTTTTAGTTGAATTCATTCATTTGATTTCAATAAAAGATATAATTTTAATAAAGGGGAAGTTTTAGATCTAATTATGTTAATAAAGTGTAAGAATCAAGGTTGTATTAGGATTAGAAAAATAAATGATATAATTAAAAGAAGATTGATTGATTGGTTATAAAAGATGTAAGAGGCTGAGAAGATGACAAAATGAAGTGGGTTGATAAAATCATGTTCTAAAAGATTATATTTCTTACAACATTTGAAGTTGTTGAAAACGATGTATCAAGCTTGTATCATAATGTTTCATAGTTATTAATTAGTTTTTTTTTATTATTATTGTGTTTTCACATAAGAAAGATGATATCTCACTTAGCATTCTTGGAAACATGATATTTTTTCATGTATGTAAGAAGTAGTAAGAAGATCTAATGTCATCATGATGTGTAAGAGCATCTTAGAACATTGTAAGATGGGAGTTACTTATGACAAATTCTATAATGTATAAGAGCATGATTATAGGAGAGTTATATTGGAATCTTCACCAATATTATAATGCATCATAAGACGTCTTTGAATGAGAATAATGGATCCAAAATGGAGCATCTAATTTGATGAGATGCTTATGATGGATTAGGATGAATAAGAGTATCTTATAATACTATCATGTTGACCTATCATGGGAGTTGGCATTGGAATTCTTTATTGATATTTAGGTGCCATTTTTTGGGTTGTTATTCTCCCATGGTTTATGGTTTTCCATTTGTGGTTTCCAAATTTTTATCTTCTATATATTGGTGTCAAGGATGAAGATGTAGTGTGATGTAATTTTGCAAGGGGTTATGCTACTGAAACTTATCTAGAATTGTTTTGGCTATTATTGTGTGAAGGCTTATTGATGTATTATAACCACATTGATATTATGAATACATTGGTTTGAGATTTGGAGGTTAGGTTTTTTCCAAAAGGGTTCCCCATGATAAAGAGTATTCCATAATGGTATCCTTTTTGTGTGGATATTTTCTTCTAGAACTACTAGGTTATATTTTGTATGCATTTTTCTCCTTATTGATTAGTGTAAGACATTTTTCCCTATCAAATGTCTTTCATAAGGTATCCTTTGTGAGGTGAAATTATCCCATGAGGAGTGAAGTTATGGGGCATGGTTTAATTTCTCATATAGGTACATTGGTATCATGTACCCTCATAACCATGTCATCTATACTTGTTGACAAAAAAGACCTATGGTTGTTGACACCTCCCTTTAAAATTACAAAACTTGTCAAATCTAAGAAGAGTAGAAAATGAGATGTTAATGACACATTTGGGAGCTTTACTTAGTCAAGCCTCCAATAGCACGTTTCAACTTAAAGTAGTTGAAAAGATGTAGGTGTATGACCCTATGTGCAAGTGTTTAGAGTCGTGACTATAGATGTAGGTGTGTGTAATAGCAATGGTGTATGCCTTAAGGTAATTAGATTTCCACAAATATCAATATCATGGATTGTGGAAATCTGATATCTTCAATCGATACCTTTCAAGGGAGGGAATTATGTTACAAATCTAAACAACTATAGGTGCTCAAGATCAAACTCTCAAAGAAATTTGTGGACCTCACCTTTCTAAAAGGATGTAAGGACACTAGTATGAGGCATCTTCCCTCCCTCCATTATCTTTTCCCTTACTGGAGGGCCTACTTGGTCTCTGCTTCCTCTCTCCTCTCACTTTCATATCCCTCTATCTTTATTGTGATAATCATCTTGTAATCCATTTGCCTCTTCCCTCTCATGGTCATTTGTCTAGGTGATCCTTAGTCATTTTTATTGTGTCAACTTAGTCCTCACCCCCTTCTTGTTTGTTAGGTCTCCCTTGTTTTAATTTCTCATTGTATTCTCATACAAGCATCTTGTGTTTTGTGACCTATTATTTTCAATCTTTGAGGCTTATTCCCTAGATTTTGCCTTCTCTCTTTTTCTTTTTATGTTCTCTCTTCTACATTTTTGTCTCTTTCTTATTAGTCAATTTAGTTCCTTTATTTTTTGTTGTTTCTTTGTAGCATTTTCTCTTTCTGATATTTTTTCTCTAGTAGTTATATTGGGTTGTTGAAGGGTTTTTCAATTTTAGGCTTCTAATGGGTATGCTTATACTTATTGCATATTGTCTAGTAGGTTTGTTTGGTGTGCTCTTGTTTCTTTGTATTTTTCTTCTTTTCTTTCTTGTCAATTAATTATTTATTCTTTATATTGTTTATACACACACAGAGACATATAGATATATACATAGAGATATGTATAGATATATTCATATATATGTATATTTATGTACATATAACAATTTTTTATTTAAAAGATATAGTTAATCTGTTTATTTTCAAGCCTTTTACATTAATTTGCATATATATACCTGCACACACACACACACATGTATACATATATATTGTATATATACTTTTATTATTCATGTTATGTCTATATATTTTTTCTATTCTTTTAGGTTGTCCATATATTTTCACAAATAGCTATTTATTTCTATTATCACTATAATTGTTTGTTTATAATCTATCATTTTCTATTTATTAGGTTACTAGATATATATAGTACCTTCATATTCATTTTTATGCTTATATTGTTTTTTTATTCTTTTAGGTTGTTCATATACATAGTTATTTATCATTAATTGATTCTAACTATAATTGTTTGGTTACTCTCTCATTTTTAGTTTTTTAGGTTACTTTCTTTTCTCATTTGTGCAATAGATTTATATAGAGTTTTTTGGTTTAGTTTATTGTGTTATTTATTTTCATAATTTGTTTATATTTATTTATCTTGTTTGAGTCATCAATCTTACCTTACTCACTGTGCCACCTCTCTCCCCCATCTCTTTTTATTTTGTCTTGGTCTATTACTAATCCATAATTATGTCTTTGATATCATTCTATCAGCTTGATGATGGATCATAGAGTGTGATTCTGAAATATTAATGCAAAAAACTCTCACCCAATTTAACCTAGAAGAATTAGTGATCCATATTTATATTATTAAATAAATATCTTGTGACCTATTTAGCTCAATCTTCAAACAATATGTTATATTCATTTTCTATTGTTAAATCAAATTAATTTTATGTATAATCCCAGAGAGTATAAAATAATTACAAACATGAATAAAAGTAATTAATAGATTTTTTGTGTCAAATATGTAAATTAAAGATGGGAGCTCTTTGCAAACCTAAATTATGAATCCTTTATGGTTTTAAAAAATAGATATAAAACTCAAAATAAGGATTTTGTGCTTATAATTTTTATGGATTTTAATCATAAATGGCCATAAGTAGGGATGTATTAGGGACCTCCATGACTAAATATGACTATTTTTTATTTTTTTTTAGATAAGAAACAAGAATAACCTATGTTAGGTAGCTTGTTGAATTACCCTAACCTTCTAGATGGCCTTGCTCAAAGGTGTGTAGCCAAGCGGAATACCCTATCCACTATTGATAGCCAATGATACAAGATAGTTGTGATGAAATGCTTTATGGTTTTGAAAAAAAAAAATTTATGATGCTCAAATATATATATACAATTAAAATCCTACAACTTGAAGTTCTTTAATGGATAAACTTGCAAAAATACTAGTTAAAAGGGAATTCTTCCTTAGTTTTCCCCTTCATGGGTGTTCAAACACAGACCTACATGGTAGATAAGAATTAATACAATATAATAAATTGATCTATAAAAATAAACTAAGTATAAAGCATAATTATCCAACTAAAATGTAAAAACCTAGCTCTAGGACTCTTGTAAAGTCTAGAAGCAAGTGGGGGTGGGAGAAAGGGTATGGATAGGAAACTAGGTTTTGGTGAAATTTTATTTTGGAGGTTGTTATAAAACTAATACAATGTGTGGAAAATAATCTAAACCACCTCTAATGGATTTTTAGCTTCATTTTTTCTAGTGTCTTTGGAAGGATAGTAAAAATGATGCACATTCACAAAAGGGGGATGTGAAACATGGATAAATAAAATATTAAAATTTTGGTGATTAAAAAGGAATTGCATGGGATGTTTTAATGGACTATTATTGGGCGGGTGCAAAAAGATGGGGGGCCAAAAAATGGAAAAAATTTCAAAAATCATTTGATAGGCTATAGCACGAACGTGTTATAATGCGAGCACGTTATAATGCAGTCGCGTTATCACTTGGTGTGACCGAGCCAAAGGCTCGGTCACATCAAGCCTATAATGCGCTTGTGTTATAACATGCTTGCATTATAACATGCTCACACTATAACACAAGTGCATTATAATGTGCTTGCACTATAACACAAGCGCGTTATAGCTCATTAAAACAAAAAAAAAAGCAAACAAATTCATTTGTATTCTAATTGTGTTTTTTGTTGCCCATGGCCAAAAACCCTGCTTTTGCATGCTCATGTTTTGGAAGGAGGTTAATTTGCATTTTCTTCATCAATTTGTTGCAATTTCATTGCCAGGATGCCACCACGTCAATAGGGAGGTCAAACAAGTAAGCATTATTTTTTTTGTTGTGAATTTGTTGTTAAATTGGTAGTTTTAGGTTGTTTTTTATATTCATTTGTTTAATTTGTAGGAAATGTTAATGAACCTGAAAAACCTCTTCAAAATCTTGAACAACCACAACAAGAAGCACTCAACAAAATTTAATGGGGGTAATTGAAAATAATTAAAAACAGATTGAGGAGTTAATCACGAGGTTGAACAATCCAGTAAGTTCAACCATGGAAAGAAGAACAGTTGCAAGTTCACTTCAAGAAATTTTAAAACATGTAGATGCAATCAACAAACAATTAAGTGATTGGGCAGATAGGAGGCAAGCGGCTAGGAATTTTTACGCAAATAAATTATCATATAAGGAAGTAAAAGATGAAAAAATTACAAAATATGATTTGTGCTCATTATTCACTGACCCATGCACAAATCAAAATTTTGACCTTAATGCCAAGAGGTTTCCTATCCATTGGTTCCACCACCAAGGGATTAGGAACTATTTTTGGGATAGGTAGTACATGGTTTTTGACTATCCACCATGCAACAATTGCGAAGTCCCCTAATATTTATTGAGGAAACTCTACTGTGAGTTCATCCTCAACAAAATCCCCAATTATTTTGATATGAGGTACTTTCAAAGGAGAGGTGGGGGGTCAACACAGGATAGACCTGGTGCACGACTGGATCCTCAACGGTAAGTGAGATGAGCTCTTGCTAGGTCAGCTCATGAGCATGTCGTTATCCCTTCCATCGTGAAGGAGAGTGTTGAGGTGGACACTTTGCATTCTATCAGCTCTTTGACCCAAAGTATCATCCAACATGCCATTCCTGTAGTACAGTTCCATCCAGGGGAGTCTTCAAGTGGTAGGCTTCCAACCCATTCTTGTCAGGTTTGTGGGTCGACTTGTACATATGACCCCATAGACACTCAAGAGGTTGGTGCGCAAGATACATCTGCAGCTACGGAGATGGTGATGGAAATTGACATTTTTAATGAGGCTTTTCACATCGATACTCAAGTAAATGTTAGCATTTTCATTGAATTTAATTTATTAAATTTTATTTTTGAAATGCATGATTAACTAATTTAGTTTTATGATTGTAATAAAATTGCAGGGTCACGGTGTCGATTCTGGATACACCGACCCTCTACCTGTTTATTACTCCACTGCATCTACTGCTGGGGTATGTAACTAGTAAACAATTATAAATTTATTACATGTGAATAGCATTGTTATATTCAAATGGTATTCTAATATCTGATTTTGGATGTTGAATAGGCTAATATTGGAGGTTTCATGGGAACACCTCCTAGTGCCAGTGGAGTTAGACAAACCTTCATGCAGGTAATAGAATAAAGAGTTTAACTAATGAATTGTACTTAATAGATTTGTGTAGTTTATATTCATATCATTGATTACATTGCATTGCACATATTTCAAACTTGAAGCATTTCTTCATATTGCATAACTAATAACTAGATGTTGATAGATGACAAAATTTCAACTACAATATAGTTGTTTAGAAATTCAACATAAGCAGTGATGCAATTACTTCACATAGCATAAGTAGTAACTAGGAGCAGCTGCCAATTGCATTTGCTTGTCATGGCATTCCATGAGACCACTTTTATGAGGCATTTTTTCAAATAGTTCACTGCCTTTTCTATGCTATGGATTCTTGGAAGAAATATATGAAAGAATAATAGTAAGAAATAGCTTAGACAAGGCAATGAGTTGTTTGAAAAAATGCCTCAAAGAAATGTGGTCGAGCATGGTGATATCCATCACGATGAGACCCAATTTCTTTGAGGCATTTTTTCAAACAAATCACCACCTTTTCTATGCTACCAAATTTTCCATACATGTCTACCAAAGCATTTTATCAAACAATTCACTTCCTTGCTACTATGGCTAAAACCTAAAAAGGTGCTTTCCAACAAACTATGGATTCTTGGAAAAAAATCTATCAAAGCATAATAGTAAGCAATAGCATAGAAAAGGAAGTGAGTAGTTTGAAAAAATGCCTCTAGAAATGTGGTCTCATGGTGATGGAATGCCATTCCATCACCATGAGACCACATTTCTTTAAGGCATTTTTTCAAATAGCTCACCGCATTTTCTATGCTACCACATTTTCCATACATGTCTACCAAAGCATTTTATCAAGCTACTCACTTCCTTGCTGCTATGGCTAAAAGCCTAAAATAGGTGCTTTCCAACAACCTATGGATGCTTGGAAAAAATCTATCAAAGCATAATAGTAAGCAATAGCATAGACAAGGTAGTGAATAGTTTTTAAAAATGCCTTAAAGAAATGTGGTCTCATGGTGATGGAATGCCATTCCATCACCATGAGACCACATTTCCTTGAGGCATTTTTTCAAACAGCTCACTGCCTTTTCTATGCTACCACTTTTTCCATACACATCTACCAAAGCATTTAATCAATCTACTCACTTCCTTGCTGCTATGGCTAAAATCCTAAATTAGGTGCTTTCCAACAAACTATGGTTGCTTGGAAAAAATCTATCAAAGCATAATAGTAAGCATAGACAAGGCAATGAGTAGTTTGAAAAAAATTCCTCAAAGAAATTTGGTCTCATGGTGATGGAATTCCATTCCATCACCATGAGACCACATTTCTTTGCTCCAAGGTATTTTTTCAAACAGCTCGCCGCCTTTTCTATGCTACCACATTTTCCATACATGTCTACCAAATCATTTTATCAAATTACTTGAACCTCCTTGCTGCTATGGCTAAAATCCTAAAAAAGGTGTTTTCCAACAAGCTATGGATGCTTGGAAAAAATCTATCAAAGCATAATAGTAAGCAATAGTATAGAGACCACATTTTTTTGAGGCATTTTTTCAAACAGCTCACTACCTGAAGAATAGAAACCAAGCCTTTAGCCAAAATTCCCCTCCAAATTATTTTCAAGGTCCTCATTCTCATCCTCAATTTACCAATCCATGGAACCTTCCACCTTTTATTCCACTTGTCAATATCCCCACCCCTCCCTCTTCATGGCATGATTGCCCTCCATCTCATAACCAAGACCACACTATACCATCCACCCCATCCCAACATAATACCATAGAGAAGGAAATGAACTATTTGAAAAAATGCCTCAAAGAAATGCAGTCTCATGGTGATGGAATGTCATGACACATTTTTTTGTAATGGCATTACATCACCATGAGACCGCATTTCTTTGAGGAATTTTTTCAGACAATTCACTTCCTTCTCTATGCTACCACATTTTTCATACATTTCTATCAAATCATTTTATCAAACGGCTCACCATCTTGCTGCTATGGATAAAAGCCTAAAATAGGTGCTTTCGAACAAGCTATGGATAGGGAAAATAGTAAGCATGATTGTCAGAAATATATAGTTCAATAAGTACTGAAAATTTTGTTCATTATCTCATACATTATAAGCCATGACATGCATCACTAATGTAGTTTATGTGATTGAATAATTTTTTATTTTATTTTCAAATGTTGGAAGTAGATACACCTCCACATGTTCATAGGGAAATGGAGCTTGGTGTTTCTTCTACTATAAACTCCTCAATGCCTCTCATGGAGGTATGAGGTAGATTACTAAATTTCAATTTATATTTGTTGTTATAGTTGTTAGTTAGTGAAAAATCAAACCATTATTGATTTGTAGTTTAATTTCTCTTTGAATGGTTTCTACAGGGCTTTAGCATGCCACAACATGGGTATGCGAATATTTCCCTCGAGGAGAGTGATCGTCTAGTGGCGGTAAGTGATTATTTTGTTAAATATATCATTTTTATTATGTAATTTTTATATATTAACATCTTTACTTGTTATTGTAATAGACAAAGCTTGAATAGGAACTAAAACTTAGGAGGACCACTCCTCGACCTTAGAATATGACAGATTTATCGCCATCCAGTCGACAAGAAAAGGGAAAGAGTTTATTTCAAGAGCATGGAGAGCAATGACTTCTGATTCTAGAGCCCTTTGTTTTATGCCTATATGGCATTTTTGTACATATTTTGTATTGCATATATTTGACATTTTATGCCTGTATGACATTCTCGTAAGCCTATATGGCTATTTTGTATATATTTTATACTTATATCGACATATATTGATGTATGCATACTTGGCTATTTGGTTAATACAAATCTTTTTTATCGATGGTGTCCATATTTGTATTATAAATCCACGGTTCAATATATATGAGTTACATGTATTCAAGTGTATACTTTACAACTTACGTGTATACTTTGTGACTTACGTGTATTCCAATGTATACTTTGCGACTTACGTGTTTTCATGCGTATACCTTGTATTCATGCATATACTTTGTATTAATTTGTGTATACTATGTATTCATGTGTATACTTCAAGGCTTATGTGTATTTGAGTACTTTTTCTTCACTTATTCACATGTATGCTTGACATATTCACATGTATAATTATTAATTGGTTAGCCCTAGCATTGCTCATTGTTGTCCTTCATGGTTTGTCTTGAATATTTATTGATTGATGCTAAACAACTCCAATATTTCCAGGAATACTAGTAGAGTTATAAATTACAAAATTGTACAAATTGAAAAGAAAAGATTAACTATAAATAAATACACCGATTATTAACTTGATAATTGCTTAAGAATTACTATAATATATATATATCAAAAGATGAGCCTTCCAAAATGGCAACTTCCAACTAGAAAATAGGCATGCAACTCCATGCAAGATTGCACAATTGAGCAATCATTATCCTAAAAATCTAACAACTAGCAAACTTATCTAAAGGAATATTTTAGACAGAATATTCTACACTAACATTTTCATAATCAATGGCTTGTTTCCATGCTCGCTCCCCAACTGTCAACCAAACTTTGTCAAGAAACCCCTTTGATATATTTCTATGTCCATCGAATCAATGGATATAAATCTACCCAAAGCATTCCCAATACTTTGAAAGCAATAATCCACCCAAATTGCAACGAGAGATAAGGAAAATGAGCCCACATAGGCATAACTGAATAAAGAAATAGTTCACCCTTTACAACTTGGTGAAACCATTGCCAAAGTTAGAAGATCTTAAAGATAAAGAAGAATTATGATATATGTAATATAGAATTAGTACCCACTTTGATCAATACAAAGTTTTCAACCATGGGTGTATCATGCTTTTTCAAATTTGGTAAAAAGGCTTATTTAAGATCCTTGAGCAATGTATTTCCTAGTGATACCTTGTTCTTACATATCTCAATTCAATTTAATTCAAAGAGTTCCATCAAATGCTTTATCTAAAGGCAAAAAACACATTTTCAATTGGTATTACATGAGATGTTTCATAAAAAGATTCCAGTATATTTAATTTTTTCATTGGAACAACTAAATTAAGAAAAGGATACATAATCTTCACAACACTTTCAAAACATAATATTCATAGTAGATGATGAGTATTTAACTTCTTGACACATTATCATACAAACATTTATCTTGAATAGTCTTTAAACATTTTCATAGTATAATCCTCACAGTACATAATGAATTGTTATATTCTTTATCCATCACCATATAAACACATTGAAAGATGTATATATGTCAACTTTTTGCAATATTATTTCCTATATAGAAAATGGAGTTGGTAGAAAGCTTTATAATTTATAATACAAATAAGAAATGGACTTGGGTGAAAACTTTATTTATCACACCAAATAATAAATGTACATGATATCATCACTTATTTCTCTTAGACTCCAATTTTCAAATATAGAAAATCATTTCAAATGAAAATGACAAAATGCTTCACAACCAAAGTTGTTAATTGAGGAAAAAATAAAATATTTCCAAGTTCCACCATTGTACGCATTTTCAATTGGTTGTATATTGTTGTAAGGGCAAGGAGGATAATTAAAAAATTCCTTGCCCTTGCTAGACTTGAGGATGATCATATGCTTTTGGTGTGGAAAATTCAGACTTCTCGATTGTTTTGCATGCCATCATAAGGGATTGAGTTGGTTGAACGTAGCTTGGAATGATTCGACGTGTTTGGGTGTGAAAGAGGACCATACCTAGCATAAGTGTACTTATCCAAATGCATTGGAATAGTCCATTTGGTCACATGAGTTGCAAAACAAAAGTTGCACCACTTTGCAACTTTACACTGCTTGCATGAAAGAGGACCATACCTAGCATAAGTGTACTTATCCAAATGCATTGGAATAGTCCATTTGGTCACATGAGTTGCAAAACAAAAGTTGCACCACTTTGCAACTTTACACTGATTGCATTTGACACTTTTTCCATCAACTAAAAAGTCGTCACCACGAGAAAATGACTCTGAGAAAACAAAAATCGAGAGAGGTTATTGTATAGGGGCCCAACGCGATCTTGTAGGCTCAAATAGAGAGTTTGTAAGCATTGCGGTTTCTAACTAATAGTCTGTCAAAGATTGCAGCCATTTTGCACTTTGGACCCTTAAGGGATCAAGTTGATTGAACGTAGCACAAAGTGATTCGACGTGTTTGGGTCTGAAAGAGGACCATTCCTAACATAAATGTACCCATTTGAATGCGTTGGAATAGTTCATTTGGTCACACGAGTTGCGGAATGAAAGTCACACCAATTTGCAACTTTACACTACTTACATTTGACACTTTTTCCATCAAATGAAAACTAGACACCACGAGAAAATGACTTTGAAATAAAAAAAAATTGAGATAGGTTATTATAGAGGGGCCCAACATGATCTCGTAGGCTTAAATGGAGAGTTTGTAAGCATCACAGTTTCTTATTAATAGCTTGTCAAAGATTGCAGTCATTTTGCACTTTGGACTCTTAAGGGATCAAGTCGGTTGAACGTAGCTAGGAGTGATTCGTCATGTTTGGGTGCGAAAGAGGACCATGCCTAGTGTAAACGTACCCATCCAGACATGTTGGAATAGTTTGTTTAGTCACACGAGTTGCATAATGAAAGTTGCACCACTTTGCAACTTTACATTGCTTGCATTTGACACTTTTTCCATCAAGTGAAAACTGGACACCACGGGAAAATGACTATGAGATAACAAAAGAAAAGATAGGTTATTGTAGAGGGGCCCAATGTGATCCTATAGGCTCAGATGGAGAGTTTGTAAGCATCACAATTTCTGAGTAATAACCTGTCAAAGATTGCAGTCATTTTGCACTTTGGACTCTTAATGGATTGAGTCGGTTGAACGCAGCTCAGAGTGATTCGACATGTTTGGGTGTGAAAGAGAACCATGCCTAGTATAAACATACCCACCCAGATGTATTGGAACAGTCCGTTTGGTCACAGGAGTTGCAAAATGAAAGTTGCACCACTTTGCAACTTTACACTACTTGCATTGACACTTTTTCCATCAAGTGAAAACTAGACACCACGGGAAAACGACTCCCAGATAACAAAAACTAAGAGAGTTTATTGTAGAGGGACCCAACTTGATCCTGTAGACTCTGACAGAGAGTTCTTAAGCATCACGGTTTCCAAGTAATAGCTCATCAAAGATTGCAACTATTTTACACTTTGGACTCTTAAGGGATTGATTCGGTTGAATGTAGATCAAAGTGATTCAGTGTGTTTGGGTTCGAAATAGGACCATTCCTAGCATAAACGCGCCCATCTGGACGTGTTGGAACAGTCTGTTTGGTCACACGAGTTGCAGAACAAAATTTGCACCACTTTGCAATTTTACATTGCTTGCATTTGACACTTTTCCATCAAGTGAAAACTAGACACCACGGAAAAATGACTTTGAGATAACAAAAAATGAGAGAGGTTATTGTAGAGGTGCCCTACATGATCCCAATGCCTAAGATGGAATTCTCATAACTGACATGGTCTCCAGGTAACATGCCATCAAATATTGATGCCCTTTTGCAATTTGGATTGTTAAGGGATTACACTACATGAATTACAAATATTTGAGGGCAGCAATAAATTTCAAAATTTGAGTAAATATCATTACAAATGTTTGAGGGCAGCAATAAATAGGCACTAGGGAACTAGATCCCAAACCCAATTACAAATGTTTGAGGACATACATGAATTTTTAGTTGGAAAACATGTGTGAAGAACTTGTGGAGTACTTGAGTTAATTCATGTTACTTGAACAACATCTAACAAGTCATTCATGCTTCTATTACTTGTAAATGTGATTATTTTTATGACATGTTGACATTAGTTTATGACTTTTATGTATAAAAAATGTTTACAAATTGAACTTCTTAAATGTTTATGTGAATAGATGGTATGCTATATTGATATTGATATATAATCATTAGGTTGATTTGTTTTAATAAATGAAGTTTTTATAATAAGTTAGTCAATTGGTGCTAGTTATAATAGGGACAAAATAAAAGAAGAAAAGGAATGATTGGTAACCATCAATGGTTATTACACTCACTATATTAATAATATGATGTTTACAATAAAATGAGATTTGTTTGGTAGTCCTAATTCTTATGTTTGTGCTACAATTGTCTAATATGCTTCATACACCAATATGAAACCCAAGTGCTTGTACTTGTAGGCATAATGCTTTCTCAAAACTATCAAGTGGTAATACAAAATCATGAGAAAAAATCAACCTATGTGAATTCCAACACCCCACTTAAATCAAATATTGAATCAATGTGCCCCATTTTCATGCACACAAACTCAGCTTATAAGATTCTCTCATAATAACCAAAAATAGGATTCAAGGATGCCTTAGGTACTCTGTTCTCATAGATCTTGTATAATGTCAGTCATACATTTGAGATGCTCTTATAATGTCTACATCATAGGTGCTCATGATGAGGTTAACTTCAAATGAATAACTTGGAATTCCCTCGTTAAGCTTCACACACACTTTTTTAATGTCTACACCATAGGTGGTCATGATGACGTTAAATTTGAAATGAATAATTTAGTACCGTCTACTAGTCTTGGATTTGGCATATACTTTATAACTTAATTTGGGTTTACTAGCTCCCACCTAAACAAAGAAAAGAGATTGTAAATATTAATAATCACATAATCACGTAATCAATTCAAATAAACATGTGATATGTCAATAATCTAAAACTTGTGTGCTCAGTTATGCAATATCTTATAACTTATCACTAGTCAATCTAGTCCATCGAATATCTTAAAATGTAATTTTTATATAAATATCAAGCATACCTCCCATCTATCAGGATTAAACTTTAGAGGGTCCTTGAAGTAATGAGGACGAACATGAATAGACCGTAACCAAACTATTACTTTCCAACCTTTTGAAAACTTGTAACCTATTATAAAAACAACACAATTTAATCTTCCACTTCATTTACTAATCTATTGAGAATATCCTAAAAAAAAAATTGCATATTTTTGAGAAAAAATAAAATACCATTGAACTTTGTATCCTTTTCCATAGTTCTAAACATAAAGTGTGCTACATTTGCAAGTCTGATAAATTCATCAATCACCTACATACATGATATAAACATTAGATGATAGCATTGGCATCATACAAATTAATGTGCATACTTACAAATTAATAAGAACCAATGTGTATACTTACAAATTAATCTAATGAACCATCTAGGTCTGCTCTACTCTTTATTGTGTCAAGTATTGCCTCATGGTCAGACTCACGCACCTTCCACAAGGTCTTGTTTAAAGGTCTACCCCCATATTTGATCAAAATTAAACATTGGATGCCTTGAAAAGGTTCGAGTAATGAAGAATCTTCTAATGCATGTCAAAGTCCTGAAATAGCCAAACATTAGCACTCTTATGTGGGTACCTTCTAATCCATGTTCCAGTAACAGCAACTGAGCCTATAGGGTATTTGATGTTTTCTCCATCTATAACAGGGGCCTCCAATTTCTTTTTGGCCTCTACACAATGACACAAGTAATAATTTGTTCCATGTTCATTGTCTTCATTTGTAATAACTGCATAAACATGCCCTACATTGATATGTGTAGCAAATTAGATGAAATTAGTCAACATTACAAATACACTACAAAGTAAGACAATAATAAGAATTAAAAAAACTATGCAAGTAGATATAATACCTGGTTGAACTAGATCTGATATGTGGTCAAAGTCAACCGATGATTCCATTTGTGTTAGTTCCAATGTTGTTGAAGGGCGATACGTGTGAAGTGGGCTAAGATAACATAACCAACATTTCTCAACCCACTCCTTGACTCACACTCATCTCAGGCTTGCATTGTACATGAAGAAAAAAAGCATGCCATCTTCTGTGTATGGATACTCCATGAACCTACATTTGAGCTAAGGAAAGAGTGTAGCTCACTCAATCCTGTCAGTGTACAAAAATCCTCATATGGTGCAATTTTAGTATCATCCATCAACCAAAAAAATCTACGAACTGAAGACTTACCTTCATTACCTGGACCCATCAAAGCATCACACCACTCGACGATTGATTTTGCATCTATCAACTTTGCATTATCTTTATACTTTAACTCATCTCATGCTAATGCCCTTTTGACACATACTCTTGCACCATCATGCTCCCCCTTTCCATGCCCGACCTCACAAAAGTTCCACATATGTTGAACACCTATAATGACATGCATCCTGCTCAACCAGTAGAACATGTGTGAGTTCTTGAAATGTGTTGCACAGTTATCCGACCATATGATATGCTAACAGTATGTTATACCCCTATAATCCAAATCACTGTAGAACAACTGAAAGCAACCTTGCATGAACTCTAGAGAATGTGTACGATCATCACCAATATAAAAGTGGTACTCCCTCAATACCTTCCTTTGGTCCTTTGTACTATCAATTGCATGAATGAATGCTATGTGCACAAATATAGAAACCTATGTGGAGTTGTAATATTGTGACTGCACCTCACATTGTGGTTGTAGAGTGTGGTTCTCTGCAAATTCGACCACTGAAACTATGCTGCCAATTGGAAAGGTGTCCTTGCATAACTTGAATTGCAAGCCCAACCATCGAGCTCTATGGGTATGCCTTGCATACTCATACATTATACTATCACAAAATGTAGACATAAACAGATACATTGGAATCTTTTGAATAACCAAATCACACCTTTTTTCTCAATTACCATCTTTTTTTAACGTATGCCATTGTTTTATACTTCTCGAACTCTACTATTTTCTTTCCCATCGCATAGGTGTTTTCCATATGTTGACATAATGGCATATGTTGCAAGCCACCGCAATGTTGACATGAACCATCCAAGCATAGTTTCCTATAGAATATTTGGCCATCCTCTCTTTCACGTATTTTTTTTATAAGAACTCTCTTGAAGATGTTGGTGGGGCATGTATGTCACAATCCTACAAAACATTGTTAGTATGCAAATCTAAACATATAGAACGATAAACATCATAATGGTTATAGAATTCAATATGTAATCTATAACAACAAGTAGTGCGTGTGTGATTTATCTTGACATAAAAAGGTTTAAGCATTTCAAATTATTTTTGAGAAATTTGAATTTGAGGATAATCCTCTTGAAATTTACGAAAAATTGGGTTTGATTCTATCCAAAAAATGCTTTGGATGTGGCTCATGGTTTTGACACCGATTCTTCTTCTTACCACATCCCTTTGATTCGGAGATGGCCTTATGTTATTCTCTCAATAGTCTTCAATTAGTGTTATCAATGCTTCAACAACTAGTTTATCTTTTCGTGGCAGTCTCCCTGAGAATGCCCATAATTCATTTGAATCAGTGCCCTCAATTCTTTGGCGCCTTTGAATGGCTCTTGATAAAAAATTTCTATTAATTCTCAATTGTTGACTCGTCTTTCTAATGAGACAAGATCTCCTTGTTTGACTACTTACCAAAGTCAATGTAATGGCACATCGAGTGACATTACTATCCTTTGACAATGAGGTATTACCCACACTCTCATAAGCATCCATTAGATTCTTCACAATAGTATTTTCACTTGAAGCATTTGATGTTCTCAACCCAAGACTCTTCATGATGTTTCTATACTTTATACCTAGCATCATTTCAACAAACAGTTGGCATCTTGCGGTCTCATTTAGCCTTTCAAAGAACAATTTTCAAATCTTATCAGCATATCTTCTTCAAGTGCATTCTAGAATCTTACCTTCCATTGGCTACAAAATATTCTCATCAATATTAATCAAATACTATGGCTTTCTATGCAAAATTTTAGGTGGTGTTCTCCTAGGTACATACATCTCAACATTAGGAATTTCATCAATATTTAAGTGAGATGGGCTAGATCACGTACCTTCAATCAAGAGTGGAATAGATGACATACCTTGAGGTTGACATGGGGATGATGGCATACCTACTTCATCAAATGCAAGTGATGATGTACTCTCAACTTAAGATGTGGTGGATGGTGTCCCTCCATATTCACTTGCGATAGATGGTTTCCCTCCATATTCACTTGTGGTAGATGGTGTCCCTCCATATTCACTTGTGGAAGATGGTGTCCCTTCGTATTCACTTGCAGTAGAGGGTATGTCTCCAACTATGGTATTCAAATATTTCTTAGCACGATCCTTTCACATTCATTCCCTTGTGTTTCCAATGCCTTTTCTCTTTTTGATGGTTGAGGTTCCTCTTCAATTGGCTTTTTTTGTCAATCATATCCAATTTCTTCTTTTGACGATATTCCCTCATTCATTCTTTTTTATTAGCTTTATTAGTTTTGTACTCTTCCTCTATTGGTTTATTCCTTTTCGTTTCCTCGGTATGGCAGATAATTTTACCTCTAGCATGATAATGACATAAATATTAGTTCCTAAAAAATGAATCCATACAAATAAATGAAATATATGCCATTCAAGGCTTCATACAAAATACTTACAATCATCCTATAGAAGACTATTTCTAGCATAGACAAAGGTGACATGAATTTTTGGATGGAATGCCTTAAAAGAAATGTGGTCATGTGGCATGACATGATTGCAAGATACGCTCAAAATGGAAGCATGGACAAGGCATGTGAATTGTTTGACAATAATGTTTTGGTAGACATGTATGCAAAATGTGGTACCCATGACAAGCTAGTGAGCTCACTAGCTTGTCAATGCGGTAGGGTTGACAAGGGTGGTGTGCATGAAAAAATACCTCATAGAAATGGGTCTCTATGAGGCATTTTTTCATGCAGCCCCTACCTTGTCAACCGTACTGCATTGACAAGCTAGTGAGCTCACTAGCTTGTCATGGGTACCACATTTTGCATACATGTCTACAAAAACATTATTGTCAAACAATTCACATTCCTTGTCCATGCTTCCATTTTGAGCCTATTTTTCAATCATGGCATGCCACATGACCACATTTCTTTAAGGAATTCCATCCAAAAATTCATGTGAGCATTGGCAAGCTAGTGAGCTCACTAGCTTTTCAATGTGGTAGGGTTGACTAGCTTGTTACATCATGGTGATGTACCAAGCTAGTGAGCCCACTAGCTTGTCAAAGGTACCACATTTTGCACACATGTCTACCAAAACATTATTGTCAAACAATTCACATGCCTTGTCCATGCTTCCATTTTGAGCTTATCTTGCAATCATGGCATGCCACATGACCACATTTCTTTAAGGCATTCCATCCAAAAATATATGTGACCTTTGACAAGCTAGTGAGCTCACTAGCTTGTACATCACCATGAAACCCCATTTCTATGAGGCATTTTTTCATGCTTCCCCTACCTTGTCAACCCTACCGCATTGACAAGCTAGTGAGCTCACTAGCTTGTCAAAGGTACCACATTTTGCATATATGTCTACAAAAACCTTATTGTCAAACAATTCATATGCATTGTCCATGCTTCCATTTTCAGCCTATCTTGCAATCATTCCATGCCACATGACCACATTTCTTTAAGGCATTCCATCCAAAAATTCATGTGAGCATTGACAAGCTAGTGAGTTCACTAGCTTTTCAATGCAATAGGGTTGACAAGGTAGGGGCTGCATGAAAAAATGCCTCATAGAAATGGGGTGTCGTGGTGATGTACACCCCATTTCTATGAGGCATTTTTTCATGCAGCCCCTACCTTGTCAACCCTACCACTTGACAAGCTAGTGAGCTCACTAGCTTGTCAATGCTCACATGAATTTTTGGATGGAATGCCTTAAATAAATGTAGTCTTGTGGCATGCCATGATTGCAAGATAGGTTGCCCCTTTCCCCATGTTTCTAACTTAGCCTTGAATAAAGAGTCTTTAAATAGTGGAGAGAAGGGTTACAATCCCTTGTAGGTATACTAATCAAGGAAACATTTAAAATATATCACAACATTAGTGATGAGGTAAGTTTAGTGATGAGGTAAATTTAGAAATAGAGATGAAAACCAAAATAGATTCAAAGATCTATCAATGTGGGAGGAGTATATATTCCAATTTTGTAGAGACATGTATGGAAAATTTGGTAGCATATACAATGCAATCAGCTACTTGAAAAAATGCACATCACCATGAGACCCCATTTCTTTGAGGCATTTCTTCAAACAGTCAATTGCCTTGTCTATGTTGTTTCATAAAATGCTTTGGTAGACATGTATGGAAAATTTGGTAGCATAAACAAGGCAATCAACTGCTTGGTAGAACTGTTTGACAAAATACCTCAATGAGATATGTCCTCATGGACTAGAATGATTGCAAGATATGTACAAAATGGATTTGTTGAAAAGGCTTTAGAAAATTTCAATCATATGCAATTTCTAGGTGTAAAACCAAATTCCACTACATTTTCCAACATCCCCCATGCCTATACCAAAATGAAAACTTTGGAGAGGGGTATGCACATCCACAGAAAAGGATTGAGAAATGATGTATTATTTTACATACTTATAACATCGGCCATATACATGTGTATACAAAATGTGGAAGCATACACAAGGAAAGTCAATTGTTTAACAAAATGCCTCAAAGAGATGTGGTTTAAAAATGTAATTAGCAAGTGTAAAGAATTGTGTAATTTAAAATGTGCATTGACAAGCTAAGGTTATAATGACAAACAAACAATGATGAACATGGAATATGCAAATTAAAAAAATCAAAGCAAACCAAAATAGAATGAAAGAAAATATAAAGAAAATGTGTAAAGACTTCACATACCTAAAAAATGGAGATTTGAATGGAGGAGTTCTACCCAATTATGTAGCCTTTGATTCTTCTTTCTTCAAACTCCTCAACAATTTGAGTTTTTCAAAATCTTTTTTCCCTCCAAACATCAATTGTATATCACTCTTGAATGGAATTGAGACTTGAATTGATATTATATGCTTTTCAATGTGAAAACTCTGCTATTCCATGCAAAGGTGGTGAAAAGATGATAAAAAAGGTAGTGGAATGTGAAAAACTTGCATGCACACTTCACAAAAGCATCAAAATGCTTCTTTTTGTCAGAACACGTGCATAACCAAGAGAATATGCAGACTGTGGACCTAGAGATAATAGGTATATTTATTTTTCTACCATTTTTAGAGCAAGAAAAAATGTGCTCATTTTATAAAAAATGGCTACATCTCAACTACTTCAAAACGTGCTCACGTTATGAGAAAGTTGATTTTTTATAGGTTTATTTTCTCTATCTCTCTCTATCCTTAGCCATCCATCTCCCTTAGCCATCTAGGTCTCTCACTTATCTCTAAACCCTCAACCCTATACACTATGCCTTAAACCCTAATCCCTTAAACCTTAAACCCTAAACCCTAATCTCTCTCTCCCACTATCTCTCTCACTCACTCCCTCCATCTCTCTCCCCTCTACCCTTACCTCTTAAACCCTCTACCCTCTCTCTCTCCCACTCCCTCTCTCTCTGTCTCTCAAGTCTCTCCCCCATACCCCTTCTCCCTCTCCCAAGTCTTTCTCTCTAGTGGACCCACTAGCTTGCCAAGTTATAAAAAATGGGGTGGTCCACTAGCTTGCCAACTTAATGAAATTAGGAACATAGTGGCATGTTTGAAAAATGGGTCCAAGAAATGGGGTCTCCCAGTGATTACAATCATCGGGAGACCCCATTTCTTAGACCCATTTTTTCAAACAGGCCAAGTTAGGTTGCCAATTTCACCGAATTAGAAAGCTAGTGGGCCCACTAGCTTGCCAATTCAGTGCAATTGGGAACGTAGTGGCCTATTTGAAAAAATGGGTCCAAGAAATGGGGTCTCCCGATGATGTAAATCACTAGGAGACCCCATTTCTTGGACCCATTTTTTCAAATAGGCCAAGTTAGGTTGCCAATCTAGTGAAATTGGCAACGTAACTTGGCTTGTTTAAAAAAATGGGTCCAAGAAATGGGGTCTCCCAGTAATTTACATGTGAGTTGTCATATGGTGCACAGTGCAATACGTACCCAAAATTGAAGTAGTAAGAATTCAATATCAATAATTCATGGTTAACAAAAGGCAGCTAGTTGCAGGTGAGTAGGTCAAAATTCAAACATATTTTTGTTAATAGAGAGTAGTGTAACTATATCTATGAAGTTTTATGGCTTGTTGGTCCATTTGAAAGAGGAACAGGCCAAGTTAGGTTGCCAATTTCACCAAATTGGCAAGCTAGTGGGCCTAGCTTGCCAATTCGATGAAATTGGAAAACTAACTTGGCCTGTTTGAAAAAATCGGTCGAAGAAATGGGATCTCAGTGATTTACATCACCGGGATACCCCATTTCTTGGACCCATTTACATCACTGGGAGACCCCATTTCTTGGACCCATTTTTTCAAACAAACCACTACGTTCCCAATTTCACCGAATTAGCAAGCTAGTGGGCCCACTAGCTTTCCAATTCGATGAAATTGGCAACCTAACTTGGCCCACTAGCTTGCCAATTTGGTGAAATTGGGAGCGTAGTGGTCTATTTGAAAAAATGGGTCCAAGAAATGGGGTCTCTCGGTGATTTACATATGATTTGTTGTCATATGGTGCACAGTGCAATACGTACCCAGTATTGAAGTAGTAAGAATTTAGTACACACCCAGAATTGAAGCAATAAGAATTGAGTACGCACACAGAATTGAAGTAGTAAGAATTCAGTATCAATAATTCATGTTTAACAAAAGGCAGATAGTTGCAGGTGAGTAGGTCAAAATTCAAACATATCTTTATTGATGGAGAGGAGTGTAACTATATATATGAAGTTTTATGGCTTGTTGGTCCATATGAAAGAGAAAGGACACCCATATACTATGAGAACATCTATATATTACAATCTAAGAAAATTCAAAGGAACCCTCTAATTAACCCTCTACCCTCTATCTCTCTCCCACTCCCTCCCTCTCTCTCTCTCTCACTCCCTCTATCTCTCTCCCCTCTACCCTTAACCCTAAACCCTAAACACTTAACCCTTAAACCCTCTACCCTCTACCCTCTATCTCTCTCCCACTCTCTCTGGGTAAAAGCAAGAAGTTGGGTCCACGAAGAGGGGAAGTTTCGGCCAAAACAAAAAAAAATCGTATGAAATGTGTACACATTTTTAAAAAATGCATACACGTTACGGATCGGGTACTCGAGCCTAAATCCAAATGCATATGAGCTTAGATTTGGGTACGCAAACTGAAAACGCGTACGTGTTACGAAACGTGTATGCATTTCA
Source organism: Sequoia sempervirens (assembly GCA_007258455.2). Lineage (NCBI taxonomy): Eukaryota > Viridiplantae > Streptophyta > Pinopsida > Cupressales > Cupressaceae > Sequoia > Sequoia sempervirens. The sequence goes on along the minus strand of VDFB02075321.1, from coordinate 162,047,191 downwards.
AAAAGCTATTTATTTTTTTAGATAAGTGACTGTGTTTTCATTTTCATGGTCAATTTGAGTCGTGCCACAGAAGGAGAAGGAAGATTGTGTATGCATTTTGAAGGGCCTAATTGAAGCAAATTTTCACTACCACCTCCTCCTGTCGACACAACCGACCTCAATGACCTCCAGGTTGGTTGAATTCTACCATTTTTTTGCTTTATATCTTGCATTTTTGTTTTGTAATTGTTATTTGGTTTTAGTTTGTTTAGTTTGTTTTAGTTCAATATTTTATAGTTTTTAAATTGCATTTAAAAAAACAAAAACATCAACGAAACAAAGAATGTTAAATTGTAAATCAAAAACTGTAAAAACTAAACCTATATTGGACACATTTAACTTAGAAATCAAAACCCTAAACCCTAGGTTCAAAAAAACATAGACCTAAAAACTAATTTACCCAAGTTAATCCTTGGACCTAAACCCTAAAACCTAAACCTAAAACCCTATTTATCCTAAAACCTAAACCTAAGACCCTAATATTTTCACCTTTTAGATTGTGCAACTTGAAAGTACAATCAATACTTTCAATGTAACCATTTGTGTTGAGAAATGAGGAGATGTTTCTTAACTAGTTCAACAAATCATAGCATAAATTTATGAGGTTGATCTAATTAGGATTGATCATGTTGCTATGTTACACCATTTCCATACTCAACTATAGTTTAAACATTCTCATTTTTTAGTATGGTTACAAGTTTCAATCTTATTAGGATTGATCATGTTGCTCTTGCTCATTGAGTAATTTCAATTTGGAAATTTCCCTCCTTCCTTGCTTTATTTTGTGTCCTCCTTGTCATTGGTTCTTAACTTTCACTTCACATAATTTTAGAAGTATCCCTCCTTGGAGGTTTCTTACATTTTTTATTTGACATAGATATGTTTTCATGTCATCAAATCTCTAAATAATTATATAGTAAAGATCTAATTTCTTTAAATTTTGCATGATAAATTATGCACACCAATTCACATGTATAAATATGATTTCATTACAACTAAAAAATTTAGTGAAGCCTTTGTACTTAAAGAAGCCATTTTCAATATGTGAATAGAGCTCAAGCTCATATTTGTTTATTTTGTACATTGCAATTACCACTAGCATATATCTATGTGTCCCTTTGAATGTCTTCTATTAATTTTTTATTCTTATCTTTAGTATGCTTTGAAAACAATGAATGAGATTATAAATTAATGTTAGTGTTAAACTTATAATTTCTTCTTAACTACTTTGTCCCACTATAGAGAACTTGTGTCTCTTATCATGAAATTTGAAAATTTAGATAAATCAATTTATGTCCTCAGATTTAATTAAATTCTATGTCATACTTGATAAATACATGTATTCACAATTGATATACCTTACCTCTATAGATATACTCTTGTTGGAAAACAACCACACCTATGATTAAACTTCCCCTCGCCCCAAAAGATAAAGCTCTAGACCCATAAAAACTTGGAAGAATATTACTTATTGGTGAATTAGTTAATTAATGATAGGCTTGATATTTATGAGCTCCATTGAGCACCCTTGTCTAACAATAATCCTAAGATAAATAGAATCTAGTATAATTTTTACTTGAATTAAACTACATGGTTTTCATCAATTACCCATTTTGACACTCATTCTTGAGTTGTTCATAACCTAAATTAGTGGGGACATTTCCTTCTCTTTTTCCACCTTTGTATGTAATAGAAGACACTCTAAACAACCCCTAACCTCCTATTAACACCCAATTTGAGAAATCAAAGCTATATATCTACATGTGTCTTATTTTTCATTCGTTAGTCCTTTACCTGTAGAAATTAAATGGTTCCTCACCTCATGTTCAGTCTCTATTTACTAGTCTTCTTATTTAATTTTTCCAATGCCTCATTATTGATATCGTAGCCTTTTGTGAGCTCTCAATTCTTGATACATTTTATCCAACTCCTAGTTTAAATGTTGATGGTGATTTATTTAAATAAATCTTAAGTATTTACTTTAATCCATGTGGTTTTATTTATTTTAAATAAATCAATTAATGTATATCATCAAATTTGGCTATAGTTTAATCATCAAGTGATATCTAGCTAAAAATAAGTTTATGGCCTTCTTTCAAGGGATTCACTTAATAAGCCAATGACATAGTGCATGCATTCATAGGGTTCTAATAAAACCCCCTAATTTCATTTCTACCCATCAGAGTTATAATTAGAACTTACTTAGACCTAATTTCACTAAGAGGTATCCTATGTACCACCTATAGATCTAACTCCAAACTATTTATAATTGAACCATCCCATTTATTAAAGGTTTAACATAAAATACCCAGATGAATTATGACAAATATGTCATCCTCTACAAAGTTTTGATGTAGAAGCACTTATACAACTCAACATATGAGTTCCCTTTCCATGTACACAAAATGTAATAGTGCATCCTTGGATATTTTAGGTATCTTAATTATAGTATACATATTGATCTAAATTATAGTGGATTTATATTTTAGATATACTTGATGATTCTTCTTGGAAGGGTTACTAAAAGGTGTTCAATAATTAGTATTAGGTAACATGTAGGTAGGATTTTATTAAAATTGTATGACCTTGGTGTGACAATTATCTCCATTTTTAGTTGCATTCTAAGAGTTGGTATTAACAACAAACCTTTCATATTAACAACCACACACTGGACTCAATTTAATGTGTACATGCTATGGATTTTTTAATGTTATAAATCGAATGGTCTTCAAATGAAATGTATTTTGAGTTTGTGCACGTTCAATGTGATTTTTAAATAACTTTCAAATTATGTGCATTATTTAATTAGTTTCTTGATATATATTTTTTAATTTTCTTAACATGTAGTTGCCATTTCATTGTTCACATGGATCCAGAAATTTTAACATAAAGGATTTTATACCTGATGCACAAATTCCTGCAGATCCCACACATCCAGATCCACCACCACAACAAAACCCCACACCTCCACACTCTCCACCTCCTAACCCCCCACCCCCTATAGTAGATCAGGCTCAATTAAGAGAGAGCATTAGAGAAAACCTTAATGTGATTCAAGGAAATATAGATCTAATAAAAAAATGAGCCTTGAATCCCCCCCATCTCGCACGGTTTGCATCTACGATGCAAACAATTGTCGATTATGTTTGATCTATTGATGCGGACCTAGATAGGTTCCATCAATGGAGAGAAGATAGGAGACAATTCTATGTAGATGGATTTTCCTATAAAGAAATTAATGACCTTAAAATTACCAAACAAGCCATGTGCCAACATTTTTTTAACCCCCAAACAAACCAATCAATTCCACCCACCAAAAAATGAATTTCAATTTTATGGTGTAGGCACCCGCAGATAGCTGCAAATGTTTGGGATAGATGGTGGATGGTGTTTGATAATCCACCACATGGCAATTGTGAGGTGCCCCTATACTTTTTGAGAAAGTTATGGGTTGAGTTTTAGTTGGGTTTAAAACCCAACTATTTTGATATGAGGTCATTTCAGGGAGTTGGGTGTGGCATGCCCCAACATAGACTAGTAGCATGTATCGATCCTCAACGAAGTGCTCTAATTGCTCCTATTGTTCCTCCTCCTTCTCCTGGTGTTCCCGTTGCATTTCAGCAATAGACGATGTTATCGACATTAGGAGCATTGAGTTCGCTTTCAGGACATCTCACTCATCAGACTACACACGTGGCAACTGAAGTGGCCAATAGAGAGCATGGAGGCTTGGGCTATGGGAATACTCAGGCATCCATTTCAGGTGACCCACATGCATCTGGGACAAAGTCATATATGAATTTACTACATTTTGAGGATCATCCTACACAGGTATGTTCATATTTTGAACTTAAATTTAATTTGTTTGAAATGTGCAAAATTCATGTAAATAATAACATCAAATTATATATATAATATAATATTAATTCAAGAAGTGTTCGGTGTAGATGCATGATTGCACTATGCCTGAAACTCAATATGATCATGTCTATATGTCGAGTGTTGTAGATCTGGGCTCAGCTTTTCGTCAGGTACTTGAACCAATATATATTAAATAATTTGTGTGGATATATCTAATTTAATTTGAATTTGTACACATGAGTGAAATGATATATTATATATAGATGCAATAAGGTCATACGATACCTAGTACTGACCAACCACAAGTTGTGGTGAGTGCTCCTGAGTTATCATCAACTCAGGTGCGTGCTTTCAAAAGTTTGTTAAGTTTAAATTAAATACACATCATAGATCTAATGTAATTTGTTCATTTACATACACATGTGTGAATGATCTATACAAATTGTTGTACATCTATATGTAGGGATTTCATGTGATACCCATGGTGGGTGCACCTGAGACATCGTCAGCATTTATGCATGGGAAATCTCAGGTGTGTGATCATGAGGTCATATCATTCGAGGTTCTAAACTTTACTAAATCTCCTATACAATTTTTATGGACCTTTTAAATATATATATATATATATTTGAGGTTTTAACATATTGTTTACTTTATATGAATATGAAGGATATAGTAGATCAAGCATTTGGATCTTCTCAAGTGATAGTTATGCTACCCGTTGAATAAAATGTGCCAATAGATTCTCATGATCATATGGTAATTTATGCATACTAAAAATCATTTTTACTGTATTTACTAGATATTTAATTAAATTTATTTTTACCTAAAAGTTTATATTTTCAAGTTTAAATTATATCAAAATTTCTAAATAACTTTAAATCTAATTTCAAGTTTCTTGTACTCTTTTACAACATGATGCGGGTACATCTAGTCAACATGGAACATAAAGGAGACTTGATTTGACTGATCACCCTAATAGTTAGATGGTTTTAAATTTTATGGACTATAGATCTCTAGTTTTATTTAAATATATGTGTTGGACTTGACATATACATTTTAAACATGTTATTTCATGGACCATTTCACATACATTATATCGATTAATATTATCATGTTTATGTTTATTTATATTAGTTGAATTTAATTTGATGATTATATATGCAGTCAATTATGATCGTGTTATGTTCATTTTGATGATGATATGCACTTATGTATGTATAGATATTTTATCTAATTTTCAAGTAACACATGCACTATATAAATTCTTATCTAGAATCAAATTTCATATATATAATTTATCACATGGTTAGGTGACAAATTAAAACATTCCTTAGATAGTTTAGATCATATTCATAATAAATTAAGGGCAGGTAATTTTAACTATTTTCCAATTCTAGAAAATATTTGAATCAATAAACAAAAATCTATCTCCTTGTATGTACAAAATGTATAATCTATACAATTGAACAATTATATAAAATGTGGTAAATACAAGACATGAAATGTATAATCTATAAAATTGGAACAAGATATTTAAAAAGTGACTAATAAGTTCATTGAAGTTCATACATTGAAAAAACATATATAATGTATATTGATGTTTAATACAACTATATAACATGATGAAACATATATGTGAATGTAGATACAATTAAAGCTTATCAACTTTTAGGTCAAGACCACAATTTGATATTTACATAGTCTCTTGATAAAATAATTTTACAGTGACAATCACATGGTAGACTGAATTGATGAGAACCTGCAAAAATAATTAATGTAAGTAAAGTAACTATAGTTTTTATGAGTCATTTAAGTAAATAATTCATGCAAGAAAAGAACAATATATAGTAAAAGTTAGAAAATTGGATCTTATAAATTCCATACAAATTCAAGTGATTTTTCCATAGGATGGATTAAGGGGACCTAAGAGGATATAGCTTAAGGGGGGTCCTAAGAGAATGTCTGAAGGGGAGTTAAGAGGATGGCTTAAGGGGATGCAAGAGGGTGGATTGAGGGGAGTTGATAGAATGACTTAAAGGGATGTAAGAGGGAGGATTAAGGGGAGTTGATAGAATGGCTTAAAGGGATGTAAGAGGGTGGATTAAGGGGATGCATGTCATGAAACCTAGGATATGGCTTAACGGGTCCTAAGAGGATGGCTTAAGGGGAATTATGAGAGTGACTTAAGGGACGCAAGATTGTGGATTAAGGGGATGTAAGAGGATATGACTTAAGGATCCTTTAAGAGGATGGCTTGAGGGGGTGCAAGAGGGTGGATTAAGGAGAGTTGATAGAATGACTTGAAGGGATGTAAGAGGGTGGATTAAGGGGAGTTGATAGAATGAATTAAAGGGATGTAAGAGGGTGGATTAAGGGGATGCATGTCATGAACCTTAGTAGATGGCTTAATGGGTCATAAGAGGGTGGCTTAAGGGGAATTATGAGAGTGACTTAAGGGATGCAAAAGGGTGGATTAAGGGGATGTAAGAGGATATGCCTTAAGGGTCCTTTAAGAGGATGGCTTAAGGGGATGCAAGAGGGTGGATTAAGGGGAGTTGATAGAATGACTTAAAGGGATGTAAGAGGGTGGATTAAGGGGAGTTGATAGAATGACTTAAAGGGATGTAAGAGGGTGGATTAAGGGGAGTTGAGAGAATGACTTAAAACCCTAAACCCTAAACCATATGACCTAAATCCTAGGAGATGAACTCTAAACCCTTAAAACCCATATAGATTTGTTATTCTAAGCATCTCATGAACCCTAGAAACCCTAAACCATATGACCTAAATCCTAGGAGATGAACCCTAAACCATTAACCCATATAGATTTGTTATTCTAAGCATCTCATGAACCCTAGAAACCCTAAACCTTATGACCTAAAGCTTACGAGATGAACCCTAAACATTAACCCATATAGATTTGTTATTCTAAGCATCTCATGAACCCTAGAAACCCTAAACCCTAAACCATATGACCTAAAGCCTAGGAGATGAACCCTAAACCATTAACCCATATAGATTTTTATTCTAAGCATCTCATGAACCCTAGAAACCCTAAACCATATGACCTAAAGCCTAATATATGAACCCTAAACCATTAACCCATATAGATTTGTTATTCTAAGCATCTCATGAACCCTGGAAACCATAAACCCTAAACCATATGACCTAAAGACTAGGAGATGAACCCTAAACCATTAACCCATAAAAAATTGTTATTCTAAGCATCTCATGAACCCTAGAAACCCTAAACTCTAAACCATATGACCTAAAGCCTAGGAGATGAACCCTAAACCATTAACCCATATAGATTTTTTATTCTAAGCATCTCATGAACCCTAGAGAGACTTAAGGGGATGCAAGAGGATGGATTAAGGGTAGATATACAAGGATCCGACTTAAGGGGTCCTAAGAGGATGGCTTAAGGGGTGTTGAGAGAGTGACTTAAGGGGATGCAAGTGGATGTATTAAGGGTAGATATACAAGGATATGGATTAAGGGGTCCTAAGAGGATGGCTTAAGGGGTGTTGAGAGAGTGACTTAAGGGGATGCAAGTGGATGGAATAAGGGTAGATATATGAGGATATGGATTAAGGTGTCCTAAGAGGATGGCTTAAGGGGTGTTGGGAGAGTGACTTAAGGGGATGCAAGTGGATGGATTTAGGGTAGATATATGAAGATATGGATTAAGGGGTCCTAAGAGGATGGCTTAAGGGGTGTTGAGAGAGTGACTTAAGGGGATGCAAGTGGATGGATTAAGGGTAGATATATGAGGATATGGATTAAGGGGTGTTGAGAAAGTGACTTAAGGGGATGCAATTGGATGGACTAAGGGTAGATATATGAGGATATGGATTAAGGGGTCCTAAGAGGATGGATTAAGGGGTGTTGAGAGAGTGACTTAAGGGGATGCAAGTGGATGGATTAAGTGTAGATATACGAGGATATGGATTAAGGGGTCCTAAGAGGATGGATTAAGGGGTGTTGAGAGAGTGACTTAAGGGGATGAAAATGGATGGATTAAGGGTAGATATATGAGGATATGGATTAAGGGGTCCTAAGAGGATGGCTTAAGGGGTGTTGAGAGAGTGACTTAAGGGGATACAAGAGGATGCATTAAGGGTAGATATACGAGGATATGGATTAAGGGGTCCTAATAGAATGGCTTAAGGGGAATTAAAAGAGAGACTTAAGGGGATGCAAGAGGATGGATTAATGGTAAATAAGAGGATGGTTTAAGTGGTTTTAAGACAATGGCTTAAGGGGATATGAAATCAATTATAAACTTTTTATAAAATGACAATGAATTAAATTTAGTTTTATATTTATACTATCAATTAAATTTATCTAGAACTATGTATAATTACATGTCTCTAGATTCGAATTCCATTGTAATATATATGCATCTCCTCTCTTTTTTGTAAAGCATCTAGTTTTGGGAGACCTGAAACAAAAAAAATGATATAAAACTTTAATTAGGAAATGACTAAAGACAAATATATATATAGACATGTATATGTGATAAATTTTTAACTACATATCGACTATCAATTAAATATATATACAACTATATACTTACCAATGTTTATTTACTTCGTTGTACCATCTACATCCTCTCTTTTTTGTAATGCATCTATGATTGTCTCATGATCATCCATTGAAAGTGTCCATAAAACTTTATTAGCAGGCCTCCCTTGATATCTAACTAGTTTTATATTGGTTTCCAAAATCAAATGTGGATAATGTATAACCTTCTTGTGTCTTTCATAATCTTCAAATGCAGGCAAGCCATTCTTTCTTATCAAATATTTTTAAAGCCAGGTGCCAACAACAACCACAAAACAAGTTAGATACTCAAAGTTGTCATCATCCACTCTAGGATGTACCAACTTATGTTTTCTCTCAACACATATAGCCAACCAATAATCCATCTCCTCTTCATTCCCCTCAGGTGCAACAACAACATACACATGTCCTGCAAAAATAAATAAAAAATTCAATAAAGAGTGACTTATATTTAATTCACATATAAACATGAATACATATAAAATTCAACTCAATAAATAATGTACCTTCTTCTACAATATTTGAAACACGATCATAATCATCTGATGCGAACACTTGATTATCTTCAATTGTCATTCCATGTTGAACATGTGTTGATGTAGGTGTTAAGGCTCTTTGTCGCCCTTGTTCGACCCATTCTGTATTTTCACACAACTCCCAATCACCTGCAATACAAAATTGAAAAAATCATGCCAACTCCCTTGTCCATATTGTCCATGTGTTTGCATTCAAACTCTTAAATGAATGCCATTTTGCAGATCCATTAATTGTTTCACAATCTTGTTGAGAAAAAATATCATTTTCTTCAACTAACCAAAAGAAGCGTCGAATTATTGAGCTCTCACTTGTTCTTGTAGATAATTTAGTATTGCACCAATCTACAATTGCATGTTTATCTCTAAATTTCAAAGCATCCTAAAATTTTAGTTTCTCTCTAGCAAGAGCTATTTTCACACATGCACCTACTCCATCGTGTTCTCCCTTACCATGACCAACTTCAAAAAAACTCCACCTGTGTTGGATATTATTTTCCTTATGAACTCTACATAACCAATAAAACATTCTAGCATTTTTGAGTTAACCCGTGCAATTATCCGACCATATGAGATGTTCTCTCATTTGAATTCCTCTCTTTTATTTTTTTATAAAATATATCAAAACAATATTGAACAAACTCAGATGAATGTAATTGATTATCACTTACATAAAAATGGTACTCTCTCAAAAAAAATATTTTATCTTCTCTACTATCATTTGCATGTCTATAAACAATATGAAAAAATATAGCTATTTGCACTGAATTATAATACTGTGATTGAATTTCTTCTTATGGAGCAAGAGTATAATTTTCAGCAAAATCAACAACTAACAATATAGTTCCAATTGGGAATGTGTGTTTACATAAACGAAATTGATTATCAAGCCAATGAGCATACTGAGAGTGTTGAACATATATATGTACAATATTATCTTTAAATTCTTTAATAAATGCATGCACACTAAATTTTTCCATAACTAGCTCACAACGTTTTCCATTTTTTCCATCTTTTAAAGAATACTCAACATTTTTTTTATTTTTTTGCATCCACTAATTGTTGTCCAAATTCATCTAAACTACTTTCATGCATACATTCTCCTAATAATGAAAATTTACCACATCTATCATATTCTCTAGAAATACATGTTTTTAAATAAAATAAGCTTCCATTAGAGGGTCCACAAAATAGACCTACTATAAAATCTTTGATTCTTTCAGGTGGCATATTAATACCAAAAATGTCCTGCATAATTTGGTTAGCATGCAAAGTGCATCATATATATCGAAAACTATCATAATAATAACAAAATTGTACATGAGTCTTATAACAACAAGAGATTCGTTGCTTATTAATTCTAACATACCAAGGTTTACACTTTTCGAATGATCTTTGACTTATGTTAATATTCAATGGTAAGATTGAAGCATCTCAAAAAAATTTATATAATTCATTTTGAGTCATATCTAAGAGATGCTTTAGATGAGATTCACGAATTTTGGAACTCGCCCTTTATTTTAAGACATCTCTAATGTTAGGTGATACTCTTGTATTATCATGCCAAAAAAATTTGATTAAAGATTTAATTTCATTGGTTAATTTCATGTCTGATCTTGGGAGTCTACCACTAAAACTCCAACATTGATTAATTGGATCCTTTTTAATACTTTCTCTTCTTTTAGCAGCTCTTATCAAAGTTTTAGAATTTACTTTTATACATTTACTAATCTTAACATTCTTTTATTTAAAGTTGCTTGATTAACTAGAGTAGTTGTTATTGCATGATGAGCCACATTCTTATCTTTAGATCGACTTTTCTTACATATAAAATCAATAGCATTAGCAACACTAGATATGACTTGTTCTACTGAATCATCTTTATTTTTTGGTTTTACGAAAATGCCTATTTTTTCATCACTTTTTCTCATTTTTGACATTCTCATCAATTGCACCATGAGTTGACAGTGGAATCCTAATTTCTTTCTATAAAAAAACATTTTATATATTCTATTTCCATAAGTTCTAATTTGTCTCCAATAAACTTTACCACGAAGGTTATCTAGCACTTCTTTTTCAATTGTAAAAAAAAAATTCACCTTCATCCATACAAGGGGTTTCATTTTCATTCACGCAAGGGGTTTCATTTTCATTTTCAAACGTAAAAGGGATTTCATTCTCATTTTCATCAATATGAGGGATTTCATTCTCATTTGCATTCTCATAAGATATAATTTCATCATTTTTTTTGTTTTTGCATTGTTTCAACCCTAGAATTATTGATATCATCAATGGTGTATCCAGCTTCATCTAAACAACCAAGATCAATATTATCAAGACTTGGGTTTGAAAAAATGCCTAGATAGATTGTTTGAATAGGTTCATTTTCCATATCACTGGGAGGTGGATTTGAAGACATACCCGAAGTTGTTTGCATAGGTACTATTTCCATATAATTCAAAGTTGAAGTTGAAGCCATAGTTGGGTTTGTCTCCATAATTGCATTTTCTTTTATATTCACCATCTCCACATTTGCATCATCTACATTAATTTCATCACTCATGGTTTCCTCTTCAACATTCATGGAACTAGATGCTTCCAAATTTTTCATTTGACGAATCCTTTCTCTTCTATCCCTTTGTCTTTTTGCCTCCATTTCTTTATTTGCTTGAATTTCTTCGAGTGTCATTAACTTTCTACATTTTTTTCTTTGTCTTCTCTTTGATCCCATGGTTACCAAACCCTCTTTAATGACAAAAAAAATGATTCAAGTAACCTATTTTCAAATTGTCGTCTCTTTCAAATATTCAAATAAAACTATGTAGTATAAAGATCCTTTCTTCTATAAACTTTGAAGTACAAAAACATCATGAATACATCCAAAAGTTATCTTTTTCCAAATCTTCTTGTAAAATGTTCTTGTACTTGATTCCACTTCAGAAAATTCAACCTACACTTGTCTCTTCCAACAATTTGAATAGAATATGTCCTGCACAAGACAAATTTACAATAAAAAATGCAAAAAATGGTGCTTTCGGACAGTAGTGCATAAAAGGAATGTTACAGAAAAAAATGTGTTTTATCAGTATTTTCCAAATCAAGAAAAAATGGCTATATAAGAAACGTGTACACGTTCTATTTTAGGAATGCGTACGCGTTACCTTTAGCCAACGGGTAAATAGGTAACACGTATGCATTATGAAACACGTACGCGTTTCATTTAAATAACACGTACACGTTATTAAAAAATTGAATTCCCAACCCACATGTAGCCTTGGTTTTAGGCTCGGGAAAGGCTTGGCAATATGAGCCTCAGCCTTTGACCTGCAACTAAAAAACTAAGGCAAATTGAAGAAGAATGTCCAACTTTGGCAATATGGCTGATGGACTTTTTTTCTAAATCAATCTATAAAATTAAAACCCATTAGAGAACACGATATCTAGTTTCCAAATATATAATTTTTCTTAAGATTGGATTATTTTTGTTATTTTTTAATTAATTTCTACAAACTAGTCCTTAAACTTAAAATATCAAGGTTTTTTGTTTTTTAATAACTTTTTTTGGTTAAGTTTCTTGTAAAAAAAATTGTATGGCATCAATCTTTGGATAA
>VDFB02075321.1:161932515-162022843 GCA_007258455.2 Sequoia sempervirens | reverse complement strand
TTTATAATGGCATATAAATTCTAACAAACTTATTATTCTAAATGCAAGTGAAAATGTAATAGATGGATCACATGGATTGTTTGAAACTTATAACCCAATACTTTTAATAGAAGGAACCTTTGTAGATCTACTTCCTAAAGAACATGAGGAAAATGTAGTAGTGACCCATTAATAAAAATTAGATGATGGATATTATAGCAACATGTTTGACCTAGATAATAATGGAAATTCAAATATGTGGCCAAGCTAGGCCAAGGAAAGGTGCTAGACAATAACTAGATTATTTTATTTTTGGATGATTGATATAGAAAATTGGGTGGGAGAGACCACTATTTGGAAATTTGAAGTAGTAGATTTTGTGGGAGCCACCCTTTTTAGAAAATTTGATGTGGAAAATTTGGTAGGAGCCACCACTTTTGTAAATTCAATGTGTTAAAATCAATGGGAGCTACCCTTTTGAAAGTTGATGTGGAAAAGTCAATGAGAGCCACCTCCTTTGGAAATTTGATGTTGTAAATTCAATTGGAGCTACCTCTTTTAGAAATTCTATGTGGAAAATTTAGTGGAAGAATGTCCCTATTTGAAAAGTTGAAGTTGTATATTTGATGGAATCAATTGGTTCATTGGATAGGATACACCTATATTAGTAATAATTTTGGACTTAGTTGAAGGGACAAGTGATGGTGAACTTGATGAAATATATGTGCCCACTTACATTGATTGATAAAAACCCTTATAATAAAATAGCCCATAAACATACGGTAAAAATTATTTGTTGATGTTATTATATTTATTTTGATTCTTGGTTCACACTTCTTTCAATTTTTTGTGACTCTTGATTGGATGTTGTTACCAAATAGTCATTATGTTTGTTCATTTTTTAAATGTCTAGGTCTATGTCAAGCTAGAAAGAGGATCACAAGGGAATCCAAGTATCGTTCCCTCAAGTTATGGAATGGAAAAGTAGTGAGCAAGGAAAACATCATGGTTCAATTCAAAAGAGTGGTCATAAGGTGATGTGAACAAATGGTAAATGAAAAAAAGGTAAAAAAGAGTTTCCAACAAGGATTGAATTGATTTTCAATGAGGCTTGAGGTTTTGTTTGATACAATGGGTCAAAGGATATTTCAATAGTTAATATTAAGAAGATATATGAATAATAGGGGACTACTAACAAGTAATGAATAAATAATGATGAAGCTCAAGGAGGGGTTTTGCAATGATTCACTTAAGGTTGTGGCTCAATAATGAACCACTAAGTGATAAAAGGATGATGATGATGACATAAGTAGAATAAAATTCTTTTCAATGATGTTTTTGGAAAGGTAACATGGGAAAGGCTATCAAGATCAGTGATGAAGAATGAAATGGTAGGCATGATGATGTCCAAGATAAGTTCCACAAGATTAAATAAAATGATGCTCACAAAGGATGGTCAATGATATGTAATCATTTTTAAAAAAATGAAATGTTAGACAACTAATTAGATCAAAAATGGATAAACTACACCTCACAATATGTGTTGGATTTAACCCTAATAATAACAATGTATTATAATGAGTAAATATTATATCAACATTCCTCAACTTTTATAGTGGGGTGTGGCTCAAACATAAAAAAAAGGCACACAAAGATTGACAAAACACAAATTATGGATGAAAATAAAAAGATAAATAGATGGAGGAAAAAAGGAAATGCTAGTTTAAAATGACAAGAAAGAGAAGATAAATTATCAAAGAAACACATGAAATAATGTCCCCTTAGCGGATTAAAGTTTGAGGATCATATCAAGGGATTTCAAATTATTTTAAGTGTTTATCAATTAGGATCATCTAATTTTGTCAAATCAAGCTTTCTTATAGATGAGAAAATAACAAATATTAATGGTTTCCAGTTACAAAATGATGGGTTAGCATCTTTCTTTGAAAGCAATGTTCAAATACCACATCGTGAACAAAATATGTCAGAGTATGCAATATCAAGGAAGAGGATTAGGTCTACATGAGCAAGGAATTCTAGAACTAGTACAGTTTTGTGCAAATCTTTCACATCAAGGTCTTAGCTATTCTTCAATTAGAAAATCAAATGATGCTAGTGATACCTCCACAATATTGGGGGAAACTTTATCTGATATAAACATAAAAAATGGGGACCATGAGTAGTCCTTATCATAAGGTTGTTTCCAACACTCCTTTCACCCACACCATAAACCATCATTCCCAATTCATTAAACCTACCATTTGGAACCAACAAAAACAAAATTATTACAAATCCAAAGTTTAAAATAAAATTTCAAATGCCATTGAATGCAAAAAACCAAGTGGACAAATGAAGTTAAAATGAATCCTGAAGAAAAATGGATCAAATAAAGAAAAATTTCCAAATCCAATATTCAATCAAAATGTGGAGCTACAAGAAAATCAATCTCCCACATATATAAAAAATTCCACCTCCTTCAAAATGGTCATCACACAAGGCATATAAAAGTGTTGGTTCCAAACACTATCCCAACCAAAATTCCAAATTCCATCATCCACTACCACAAGTTTGGAAAATAAAAATTGCTACATCCAAACTTCTAAATAATTCATCCATAGCTACCATCATCCGTCATAATCCAACATCTCACTTGAAGCCTAAAAATCCTACTTCACAAATCCGTCACATCTTGGTAGTAACTCTTTATCTTAATGACTCTCATGACATTCTATCACAATGTGAATATTTCGATAAGGACAACCCTAGTATCAGAAAGGATCACAATGACATCCATCAATTGTATGCAATCGCCATGATCCTAACAAGGCAACTACTTCATAAAGTTTATTATTGGCATATCATGGCACCAATTTCTACATCAACACCATCAGAGGATTTAGAACAATCAATGATCAACTAAAGCATCAAGGCCATATAGAAAAAATTCAAACAAATCAAAAAATATTAAAAATTGAAAAAATACAAAAAAAAATCAAAAAATCATCACCTTGATGAAAACCTGGTAAATAGGCATCTTGTGTGACATAAAAAAAAATGAAAAAAATCAAAAAATCAAAAAAATAGTAAAGAGAAAAAAATTGTCTAATAGTGAAAACCACTTCAGTGGCACTTTAGAGAGTACCATGATGAAAACCTGGAAAACATGAATCATGCGTAAGCAAAATTATCTACGTGGACCATTATACTTGGGGGAAAGTTGTCTCATCTTCCATTCCTTTCCCATGACATTTCCTATCTATCCAATCCCTATCGTTTCCATCCATATTCTCTACCTATCTTGATCTTGATTAGGATTGGGACACAAGCATAAATCATGTGTTGGAAAAATCTTGACATGTCAATCCCTTGGTTTTACACTATCCACTAAACATCATGTCATTTCCTACATAACACTATCCAAACCTATATCTCGATGAGAAAACAATTTATTCCTATGCAACATAGTCCTTGGAGATCATACACTAAATCGTCCATCTAATAATCCTCATGTCTCCTATCCTTTACCAAAGTAATCCATTATCCTTTCATGCCTATCAAAAGACTTGGTTTTCCCTTGTCATTGGTTCTAAGCTTCCAATCCACTTATCCAACATCCCTCCATAATCCCATCTTGTCCTAGGGTTAGTCCATTCAAATGCAATATGTCTGAACAAAAGGAAAATAGGGTTCCACCTTATGGGAGATGGAATTGGACCTATTTCACACTTCAATTCATTAGGAAACTAGATCCCTCAACCAAGTGACTTGATTGAGGAATGGATAGAGGGTTCCTAGTGTAATTGGATGGGATTTCACCATTAAATGAAGCTTCAAAAGGGAGAAATGCAAACACTTATGCAAACTCACTATGAAACATAGAAAATTGAAAGCATGAAATCAAACTGATAAACTGAAAGGAACATAAAAGTACTTAGATGAATGGAGATGCTAAGAAAAGATCTGCAAACTCTAAAAACTATTGTTTAAGGTTGCACTAGGACTAAAATGCTAGGTTGGGAGATTTAGTCTTTCTATAGGGTTTATGGACAAAATCTAGAATCTTCTCATGACTGATCAAGATCTGCAAAAAGATGGAAAAAAGGGGTATACTAGGACTAATAAGCTAGGTTGGGTGTATGAGTCTTGTTGCTAGGGTTTTCCTGATACTTCTATAGCCTCTAGTGATCTTCTGTAGCTTCCTTCCTATTTAATGTTTAGGTCTAAAAGTCTGAATTCTGGTTTGTAAGTGAGTTTCCATGAAGATGACAACTTTGATAGCTTTGCAAATTTTCCTTTAAAGGATCTTCAAGCTTTGAAAACACACATCAAGAGATAAAAATGTTGTTTTGTTAGGGAATGGGGGTTTTCCTTGATCAAACCCCATTTTGGTAATTAAACCTTGAAATGAAATGAAATAGCATGAAGGAATGATGAATGAACAAATGCAACATTTCAACTCACCAAAGCCTTGAAATGAAGGTTTCAAACATGTGTGAAATGGCTTCAATGGATGTGGATCTTGACTCTTGATTGAATTCTTGAAACTTTGTCTTGAATGCTTGCTTGAATCATGAAACCTACATCACAAATGTTAGCTCACAAACACACATGATGCATGAAGACTTTGACATGATGTTTGAATCTTGAATGTAGCTCAAAATTCTTGATGATTTACTCTTGAATGCTCTTGTAAACTCTTACATGAATACTTGAAGGCTCTTAGATTGCTTGCTAGGATCTTAGGATGAAACATAGTGAAATGACCTTGTATTTATACTTGTTTATGCTTAATTTCCTAAAATTACAACACTACAAGCTGACATTCAGAAATTGAAACTAAGGATAATAAAATCCCACCAAGAATTTGAATTAAAATAGATCCTAGGTTAAAGCAGGATGCATATGCCTAATGGGGTGTATGAGTCCCAAAGGCTTAAACCTGGGACATGTACTTCAAGAAGTGTTATGTTCACATTTGAAATCAGGGCCCGAGACCTAGGGAGGACCCATACGCCTAGGCATATGGGTCCTAGATCCCTAAATCTGGAACACATAGCCAAAAACATTAAATTATGATTTTCCATTTATTACACGTCGGGATTATCCTTAGAAAAATGCATTTAACAAGGCTTGTGGGTGCAAAATAGGACCAATTAAGGCATAGATAAGCCCAATTTTTAATAGGGAGGACCCAAGCAAGTGTGAAAATATAAAAGGATACATTTTTCTACACCACAAACACTAATTCATGCAAAATTTCTATGCAATCTAGCACATCATCCAAAGAATTCTTGGGTTTTGTTCCCAACCTTGCTGCAAACCTTGATCCTTTAGTCTATTTCTTTCCTGGTACTCACATCATTTTTAGGATGTTTCCTTCCCATATCAACAATCTTATCAACTTTTATCGATCAATCAGTCAATCAATCAATTGGTTTTCAACTTGACTAGGGACAAGATCATGTTTGTCTTGGTATTCGTGTGCATGCTTGCTTGCTTGTTGGTGTGTATCTTTCATATGCATTTGTCATGGTCCTTATAGTATACCATCCCTTACAAAATCTCACCTTCCATAATAAATTGTCCACCTTCCCTAATAAAATTTAAACCCATCACAACTTACCTTCCATAATAAATTTTCTCTTTGCTAAGATTGATACATTGATAAAAAACAAACATGACATATTTCAAATACTGATCTTAACAAATCACACAATAACAAACAAACTATCAAGCTAGTCTTCATGTCTAACCAATCAATTGTATGTATCAATCGTTTATATTCATCATCCATCTTTGTCTATGGTCTTTTTTCTTATACAGGTTGATGCATTCCTTGAAACTAGACTAGGTGTCTTATACAAGGTGTTTCATCCCTGAAACTAGACACTCTTTTCTATTTTCTATCTTTGGTAAGAAGATCTAAATGGTTGACTTGTTTGGCCCAGTTAGTCTTATCTTTCAAGTGATTTATCTTTTGTCATGTTCCTAAGTTATAAGAGGATATCCACAAGTGATTAGAGGAGCGAGGATGGATCATGATTGTTTTTCTTTTAATTTATGTTTGTGGTTTGTCTTGACAATATGGTTGGGGCAATTAAGTTCCTAGTATGAGTCATGAATCTCCTTGTTTGCAATGTGTTTGTTTACACAAAGGGTGTTGCAAGTATGTGTATTTGGTGTTATCATTGATGTCAACAAGCTTATTTTTTTGTTGTCATTGATTTCAAATGGTGATGGTTGAGAAGTTGTGATGATGCTTTGATTAGTTTCTTTATGTTGTCATTAGTAAGTGTTACTAGTGTCAACCTCTAGTGTTGCTTTGATAATATTTTGTTTGTGGGTGTTGTTTAGCTAAGTTGTCATGTTGCAATTAGCTTGGTGATGATGAGGAAGTGGTGAAGATGATAAGAGTGTGTTCCTGGTGATTGGTTTCCAAGTTCTTTTGAGAAAATTTGAATAAAAGAGGAAACACTGTGTTGTAGAGGTGTTCTGGCATATAGAGTAGAGTTATGGTTTTGCTTCACATTTCTTCTATGTTGAAGATCTACTTGTGCGGTTTAGATATTTTGGTTAAAGGTGTTCAAAGGTGTTATATCCAAAGTTTCTTGTTCTAGATCATTGTGTAGAGAAATTTGTGTTCACCAGGTGTGAACTATGTATTGCAGTGGTGTCTAGGAGAAATGGTTTTGCTTCACATTCCTCCGTAATTTGGTTTCTGGTCTTGTGGTTCTAGAAGTGTGTTGATAAAGTTCATATCTACCTTTGGTTGAATTTTTTCATGGTTTGGTGCTCCGCAAGTTGTTTTCTTGAGTTACAGTGTGTGGAAGGTTATTTGGGTGTACAGGATGAGTTTTTTCCTTAGGTGAAATTTGTTGTGAAGGAATTTGTTGGATTTTAGGGTGTTTGTAGAATATTCCAGATTTTGTTCAAGTGATGTTTTTTGTCCATGATTCATCCTTGGATCAACAAAAGCATGTACTTAAATGTTTGATGGTGTTTACATAGGTTTGACTGACCTTGGATGTTTGCTCTAATTGTGAATTTTCTTTGGTGATTATGGAAGCGTGGTGTGGCATGTCTAAGTGGATTTAGGTTCGAGTTAAGGTGTGATGTGCTCCGCTTGCATTCCTTTCAACCATGGGAATGTTTTGGTGCTAACCTAATTTGCATTTGAATGATTGAGGTGCATAACCAACCGTGGAGAATGTTTTCAAGGTTGACAAAGGTATAAATAAGTGTTGTGTTGATGTGGGATTGTGAGCAAGGTATGATGCAAATTGTAGAGTTGTGAAGTGTAGTGCGAGCATCAATGAGTTAGACTACTAGAATCAGTGAGAAGAAGGTGTCTACAATCTTCAAAAAGGCTACAAATGTGTTGGTAATGCTATGGTGGATTTTTCTATTGCATTGAGATGGATTTCTCACTGTAACATTCTTCTTTCTTCTTTTTATAATCTGGCAGTGAGCCTTTAGCAGTGAGCCCTTCTTTCTTTTGGGTAGTGATCCCTCTGACAATGAGCCTATTGTATTCAGTGTTGCAATTACTTTATATTGTGAGCTAATCCTCATCGTGGTTTTTCCCTTCTTTGGTTTTCCACATAAATATGGTGTTCTATTGTGCATGGTGTTGATGTGTTTCAGTTTCTATTATTTGATTTTGTGCTAAATCTTTCTAACAGATTAAAGGATAATAAAGATGATGTGGATTTGAATGTTAATGATGGTTTTGATGTTTTAATGTACAACTGATTCACCCCCCCTCTCAGTTGTCTTGTGCATTCAACAAATGGATCACATTTCACACCATGGTCTTTCCATACCTTGGTGTGTGTCATCCCCTTACAAAATAAAAATGCTCAATGATGATTTATGTGCACTTACCAAGGCTCATGACAACTTATTCATCACTTCCCTTTTCTTCATCCATTCATATTACTAACTATTCCTCCCTTCTCACTAACCTTTTCTTCTAGCTAATATTTCTTTGATCCATTCTATGCCGATCAATTAATCTTCTCCACATTTGATTTTGACCAAACTAACCATTCTTCACTTCTTACTAACCTTTTCTTCTAGCTAGTATTTCTACTATCCAAATGCATTAAATCATCTTATAAAAAAAAATTGCCTCAATTTTTCAAATTTTTCGCCAAATTTCCTGAGGGGGCATCATAATCCTATTTCCACTAGGCCAAGACCTAATTAGAAATTTTCTTAATTTTTTCTTTGAGACAATGCTAAAAATCACTTTGTCTCAAAGAGGGACAAAATGTAGACACTTAAAATTGTCTCGAGCTTGCAATCCCATTTTTTGACTAACTTTCGTCTAACTCTAATTTTGTTTAACCCTAATTTTCATCTAAACTCAATTCTAATGTTTTTCACATTTTATTAATTAAATAATTTTAATTATTCTAATTATTTTCTCTCACCATTTCTTTGATTCAATAATTATTATTTAATTATTTAATCCCTAATTCTATCTCATCTATGATTAAATAAATATTATTATTTATTTAATTATACTAACCTAAAGTTTCCTCTACAATTAATTTAATTAATTATTCATGACATAAAAAATAAATGAGTTTGTATTTATTTTATTTTCGAAAACTTTCCTCTATTTCACTCTTTACTTAACTCCCCCTTTCTCTCTCTTAGTTCTCTTCCATTTCTTTATTTCCTTTTTCACTTGACTGACCTTTTCTTCCACTTGACTACCTCTTTCTTTCGGTTAACTCTTCCACTTTCCACTATTCTCTCCACTCATCTCTTAAACTTTTCTATTTTGTACTTCACTCAACTCTTCCATTTCTCTTCCATTTTACGATTTCAAAAATGAGAAACTTTCCCTTTCACATTCTCTCATTCAATCTCATTCGCTAATCTTCTCCTCAATCTCATCCGTCAAATTTTCCAACTTTGTCTATAAATTCGGCATTTGCTTCTTCATTCAGACAACCACTGTCTTCGAATATTTTCCACCATTATCGTCTTAAGTCTTTCAATAGTGCACTCCAAAAGTCTGAGAGCAACACTTCAAAATATTTTTAAAAGCAAAGAGGATAAGGGCAATAGAAGTGATTCATTCATGGCATAATAAGTATAATTTGTGTTTTGTGTGTTTTATTTAATCTTTTATGCTCATTTGTTTTCTATTCAAGCTGGGTGATCCCACAAAGCTGGTTTACAATTTTTGGGAGATTCTATTTTTTTTGCTAAAATCACATATTTTTAAAAAATATAATGGTTTAAGCCTTTAAAAGTTTCATTTAAAGCATTCCAATTGAAGAGGGTTTGATCAAACTACCTTATATCAAACCCCCTTGGATAGAACCCCGCTAGTTTTAAACCATACCTATAACAGAGTCTCCTTTACACCTATCAAAATGTTGATAAAAAAAACTTTTGATTTACCTATTGGGGGATCAAATGAATTCATTTAAAATTTATTTTTTGTAACTATGTAGTCCTTATTATAAGCTTCCCAAAAAGTATAATTTTAAATAAATTTAATTTTATTATTATATTTATTTATTTTTTCTTGTGAATGTAGGTTTTTCACCGAAAATCAAACTCTTTGTTTTGCACATGTGGAAAAATAGAAGATTGCCAAAAAAAAAATTGAAAAATATGAGTGCACCAAATATTGAAGTCCATGATCCAACAAAGAAAAATTGAATTTTGATACATACAAAAAGTTAATACGGTCACGCTATGTCTGAATTGTAATTGGTTTGACTTTGAAACTTGATTAAAGAAAAATATTAAATAAAAACTATCTAACCAAGTGGAAGCACTAGATATCGGAGTTACAAATCTAAATTCAAAATAATTAGAATTTTATCCTTCATGGAAAAAAATTTATGTGTTATACAGTGAGCGTCACTTTTTAAAAATGTTGTTTTTTGAAGAAAACTAGTTTTCGAGGGAGATGGAAAAAGAAGTGCAATCTGATTCCAAATTTTTGAAAAAAATACATTTAGAATCTACAGACAAAATGTCACGAAACTCTAGTTTGCATCATCTTCAAATTCCTCGTGGTTTAGCCGCTATAGGTGCCCAAAAGTGAAGATTTAGTTAAAAAAAATTATTTCAGTGTCCAGTCTGGCCAAAAATTGTAAACCACTATTGTGGGATCACCCCCCTTGATTAGGAATTTTAGCTTGATACTAACAATGTGGTGGTTGTTGTGCAAGTTTTAAGCTTCAAACTTGATTTTCCCCATCATACAAAATCAAATCAATATATTCAACAAATATTCCTCACCTTGCATCGCTCTTGTGTTATCCCCTTACACAAGTTAGGTACAATGGGAAAAAAAATTATTTAAATTTTAAAATTTATTTGTATTTCCACTTGTTGAACACTTTTCTATTAGCACATGGTCATAGGGGTTGGTTTCTACACTAGCGCTAAGGCTAAAGCTTAGGTGGCATGGGCACCCATTGCCCACCACAAGCGGTGCCACTGCCACCCACCCACCACTAGTGGCAATTGGTTTTTTTTCAAAAATATACTTGCAATGATCACATGGGCCAACCAATAACTAGCCCCCGAGGGCCTAAATTTTTGCCTTGAAGCCTTAATAGGGTAGTTTTTTTCAAGGGCTATATGTTTTGATCTAGGAGTCCATTTTTCAAAAATGAGATATTACTGGAAAGATGGTTCCAAGTACTTTCCAACGGTGCATGTCTCATTATCAAATTTTGTTGTTGTTGATTTCTATAGATGTTTGAAGTTATATCTTCCTTTTGGACCTCTAATCTCATAAATTTTTTCCTAGATCTTTGGATTTTCATGATTATTACATCATTGGAAAGGTATTGAGGAGCTATATATTATGTCCATGCACTTTATAAAAATTTAGCTCCAAGTACATTTAATTTGGTTTTTGGAAATATCACATTATGACTGATTACTTGGACATCTTGACACTTGGATAAGTTATATCTTTTTGAGAGGGCTTCTTTTTCAGTATACATCATATTTGGGAGTTTCAAATTATTGTTGAAGGTTGATATCTTTGTAATTTTGGAGATCTCTCATAGTTCATTATGGTTTTTTCATTTCATCATTCTTGAATCATCTCAAAAAGGGTAAACTATAAACAATGGAGATATGCCATCATAAAACATCTTTGTTGGCTTCATATGTTACCACATTTGTATGGTCGTATTCCCTCTCCAATTACACCTAGCCATGAATTTTCTTGGAATTGCAAAAGGGGTCATATCTTAAGAGTTATCCCTATGCATGTTGATGAAATTTTGAATGCAGTGTCCCCATGCTCTTTAGACTAAAATTTGGGAGATATATGGATATTCCGATACTTGACCATTCCTAGATGATCCTATTGTAGTCTTTCTTGTACCTCTTCCTATTTCAAACATAATACCCTATGACTATGATAATATTCAAAAGTTTACTTCTTTGGAGAGCTTTGAGTCTACAAATGAGGATGGTGAGGTTTCTTCATATTCTCCTTCTTCAAAGATAAGTTTGTATCCTTCACCTTCATTGATTCCTTGTACAAAGTCATTGATTGTGGCTCCCATCATCCTTGTTAAGAAAAAACATACATCTTTTGTTGCTTCTTCAGAGTTCAGATTTGCTTCTTTCAAAGATTTCAATGATTCTTTGTAGCATGTAAATCATAGTCTTTCAAATATATCTTTATGGGATGATTACTTGAAAGGTATTTTAGAATTATTTGTGGAGTCTCACATTTAAGACTTGAATGGTATATTTGAGGGGTTATCTCTCCTCTTTGATGATATTCATTGCACTATTGTTGTAAAATCATCATTATATTTGGAGCTTGTTCAACATCATTTTTTGCATAGTCCTGGTTTGTCACCTTCTTTATTGATTAGGAATGTATCTGATTTGGTTTTGGCATCAACATCTTCCATGGACAAGGTGAAACATGAGTAGATTTTAGAGACATCATAATACATCTTCATTCTTCTTCCTATTAATTCATATATGGAATGAGAAGCATTCTTGCATCTATACTTGGTTTTGTTTCTTCCCAGGGGGAGGAATGTTGTTTGTAGGAATTGGATCTTATTGTCTTCAAACATCTACCATTTTTGCAAGATATTATAGATTTTAGGGGGGATACATAATCTCTCTTTCTCTCTTATTGGGGGCTATCTATATATTCATGATGGATGTAGTTCTTGAGGGGTCATGATTCCTCCATTCATCACTTCTTCCATCACTTTTACATGATTTTTTTCATGCATTCTCTCTTTAGAGAGGGGTTTTTTCCATGTGTTTTTTCTCCTTTACTCTGTTTGTGAGAGATTATTTGTAAATGGGTACTTAATATGAACTCGTAGTTATAAGGACCTATCCATGCATTCTTGCATCATTTGCATTGGTTTATTCCTCTCTAAGTTGCACTTAAGGGGGGGTGTTGGTGTGAATATGGTATTTTACCCAACTAGTTCACTAGTAGGTCCTGTTCACATGTTAAGTTTACTTAGGTTATAGGAATCTTTGTAGAAGTCTTAGTCATCATTAGATCTCATCTTATTTATTTCTTGTGTCCTAGGTCATTTAATATTTGTTATTTTAGTTCTCATGTCATAGGATTAAGACACATGTCATGATCTTGTCTACTCCTATCCTTCACCTTTTCTATATAAACAAGGCTCTTGTACATTGTTGTATAATAATATCAAGCAAGCTATTTTATTGGCATACTCTCTTGTAGAAGGTTATATTTTATTTTGCAGGTGATCTTGGGGTGTGTGAGCTAATTTTCAACTCCTACAATAAGGTTTTGTAAAAGATTGTTAGTGTAGCATACAAATGAGAGTTTCCTAATTCAACAAAAATACATCTAGTCTTCTGTGATTCCTACTTAAAGAAGGTTATTAGACAAAGAGTTTCGACCTAGATAGAGTTACTAAGCTTGATAGAGGAAAAATAATTTTGGAACTTGAGGGAATCTTTCAAATACATATTAAGAGGTTGTAGAAAAGAGAAAATACATAATATTTGATAAAGTGGAACAATTCTCTTGTTAAAGATGTCAGGTGTGAAAATGAAGATTTCATACAAACACATTGATTGTTGATTTACATTGAGGACAACACTTCTCTGAGGGGGCAAGCTACACCCTTAACTCATGGATTGTATCGAGATAGGTGTAGCTAACTTTTGGCTAGCATAACCCTTAATTAAGCTACATGATTATTTATATGGTCTTATATAGGTATTTACCACAACTTGGATGACATCTATGACATAAGCATGGTATATGTAAGAGTTAGTGGATAGCTCATCATCATCATATTGTATAAATTATGTTCATATTGGAGACTTGTGGAGGATCGCCCCCTCAAAGTGGTGAATTATTATAAGGTATTTGTAACTTATTTCCTATTATATTTTCCTTTGGTGCAATTAATGTTATTACCTCTTTTGTACCTAGAAATATAAATTTTCCTTGATATTTTAGATCTACAATAAAAATTGCCAATATATTGACAAACACTTTTGGTAGCTTGTTAATTGAGAAACTTTGATTAATGACAAGCCACTAGATCTAATTTAAAATTTATTGAAAAAGTTGGAAAACAACACATTATGAATGCAAATGTTGTTGTAATAATGAGGGTAACATGGAACTTAAAACTTGAAACAAGAATACAATCTAGTCATGCAATGGCCTAGTATGAAATTAGGTTCTAAAAACTCACTAATAAAGAGGCAATGTAAACATAATACATTGATGTAGTGTGATGTTAAGGCAAGGGTAAGAGTGATTTGAGAGGCACAATGCTAGAAGTGGGTGATTCTAAAGGATAGGGTGATTCACTATATGATTTCTTCTTACATGATTCAAATGAACTGCATGTGATGTCTTAATACACAATCTAGGCACACAATTAACATGAAAAAAGGTACATAACAACTAGTTGAAATAAAATTAACTTGAACTTAAGATAAATTTTGATGTTGTAAGTGAAATAAATCAATAGTACAAATTAATTTATCATTTTTACACACAAATTTAACCAATAAATCAATAAATTATTCTAAAAAATCAATAAAAAATATATGATAAAACCATATACTTAAAACACCCACATGAATAATATAAAATAAGAGAAAAAAAATCAAGGGAATGCACTTTCACCTTACAATATTATTGCATTTCTTATCAAAAGAAAGGTAATCTAAGTATCTAGGCAAGTAAAGATAAATGTAATCTCAAAGAGAGGCATATCTAAGTAGGCCCTCATCTTTCCCTTACAGACACCATTTGGTGATCAGTCCAACATCCCTATCACCTAGCTGGCTGGCTATCCCATCTAGCCTACATTGCTTTCCATCCTCCTACCCAAGTATTAACCAGAGAACTCTTCAATCTTTTACCCCTTACCATATTTCCAAGTTTTGGCCATAATGACGCCAGCTCAAACTTCCCTTTTCCTAGGAAAAATAAGACAAGATAGCTGGTGGAGCCTCATGTAGAGTGTATAAGTATTTATCACATGTTTTTCTTTTCTACCATTTGGAAATATAGCTGATGTGCCAATCACAAGCAATGTACAATATTGCACCGATTAAGTAATTGAGGATGGCCATGTAATGGGACCCACATTGCATCACCACACTTCCCAAAAAACATGTGTATGTTACTGCACGCGAGTGGGCTGAAAGGCTGCACAGTTCTCTGTATTAAGAATATATATAGGACAAAAAATTTCCCTGCTGGCATCATGAAAGCTGGGGAGCAACATTAATTGTGTTATCAGTTCAAAAATTACCAAATCCAAGGACCTCGTTTGACCCTTAGTGAGTTCCCTGTTTTGTGAGTGGAGGCAATGCCAGGTGGAAGGCACTCATCCAGACTGGATAGAAAACTGCCATTATTTTTATGCTCTAGTGTCAATTTCCCAGTCCTACCCACCGCCTATATATATACCTTTTCACACTGATATTTTTCCAAGTGTGTGAGGTGTAAAGCAAGTTCCTTCGAGGTTTTCTTGAATCTTGATTTATTAGAATTGGATTCATTTGCAGATGGGGAGCTGTGTGTCTTCTGACTGCAGTAGGGATCATGAAAAACCCTTAAGTTCATTGACAGCAAAGCTGATATTGATGAATGGGAGCATCAAGGAGTTCTATGAGCCTGTGAAATGCCATGAGATAGTAAGCAAATACTCAGGCCATTTCATCTGTGGCTCTGGTGGTCTCTACGCAGGCCAACATATTTCAGAGGTACTGCATGAGGATAATGAGTTGCAGCTTGGGGAACTCTATTTTCTTCTTCCCAACAGAAAGCTAGACTTTGTGCTAACCGATTCTGATATGGCAGCTATGCTTCTCAAGGCCAATGGTGCCACTGAGCAGAGGAGGAAATCTAAGGGTAAAGTTCAGCCTCTGTTTGATATTCATTTACAAGATGAGGGAGATAAGCCTTCCTCTGTCTGTTGCTTGTCAAAACCTGTGCCAACTATAGCAATGGGTATCAGGAAACAGAGAAGACAAACTAAGTTGGAGACTATTTTTGAGGGTTCATAGAACAAGATACATATTGTAAATTCATACCATTCATTCATCTGGGTTTATAATTTCTGTATGATATATTTGTAAATTTATACACATTCATTCATCTGGGTTTATAAGCTCTGTATGATATTCATGCCATTCATTCATCTGGGTTTATAATTTCTGTATGATATATTGTAAATTTATACACATTCATTCATCTGGGTTTATAATCTCTGTATGATATATTGTAAGTTATACTCATTCATTCATCTGGGTTTATAATCTCTGCATGATATATTTTAAAGGTATACTCATTCATTCATCTGGGTTTTTGTATCCATGCTTTTTTCCAATGTAAATACAAGTGGAAAGCTTATTTTTATTCTGAGGGCAAATACATTTGCATAAGTCAATAACTCCACATTTCCATGGTTCCAAAAATACTTGATTCAGGGAAAGGAGTATTGTTAAAGATTCGTCTCCGTCGTGTGAAACACAACTCGAGGGATGCCTGTGGACCGTGGCTCACTAGTAAACTTCCTGGGAGATAACCTACATGGCATAGGTTCAATTCACCGCATGGCTATCTAAAAATGTACTCCCACTCCCCCAAACTCCCAAATTGATAATTTACCTGACAAAGAAAACTACTGTAAACTCTACCCCTGCCCTTATCCCAGGAGCTCTACTATTGGTAGCAGAACCTCCCTGTGCAATGGTTGCTATACTTGAATAGCTGCCTTCATATCTTCACAACTTTTCTTACAGTATTTGTGTATCGAAAATCTGTTTTGAGCATAATTTCTGGGTTTGATTGTGTCGTTTTTTCATCAATGTTTCTAACTCGATTGTGTCATCTTTACATCGACGTTTCCAATCACATTTTCTGATTCATATCAGACTGAAAGAGCTGAAAGAGAAAAAAAAATCTTTCAATTCAGATACACAATGAATCGCTGTACTAAACCCTTATGGGTCTACATCCTCACGAACCACTTTAAAATGACATACTGAGGCCTTCTTCATTACTTTCTAGGTCTCTAGGTTTGGCAAATGGAAGATGGAATCTTAATCTCAGATTTCACAAGTATTTACCCATACCTTTTTTTCATCAGTCTCGCATGCAATCTTGTAAACCAATGGTTGTACCTTTTAAGTCTGGACTGAAGTGAGACACCAAGTTTGCCACTGCCACCATATGTAAGCGAATAGGGATTAGTCTTAGTTGACCAGACATTGGCTTCCTGTAATTGGTCTCTTGGTTCATGCATGAGATCCTTGTAATATCCATTGCAAAGTATCCATCTGTGTATGTATATATGGTATTCATAGATATATCATCATGGCATTCAATATTCTATAGGGGTTTGGCTTTATTGATAAGCTATATGGGATATATTCTAGATGAGAGAAAGTCTGAAGTTGTTTTTCTCTTGAACCGTAGTTCCTATGACTTATCTCAGCAAGATCCACTTTGCCTTTGTTCTTTTCCAACCTAGACAAAGTAAAGGGATCTTAGTACTAGGAAGGAGAATATTTGAATCATAATTGTTCTTTTAGAGCTTGGTATCATGTGGTGGCAATACATTATCGTATGGTGTGACTATCATGGTGCCATCTACATTGCTTAAAACTTGGCGATTGGACAACTAAGCAAGTTGAATGCAAATGTATATATAGTTGACCCAAGATTAAGATGTTGATTTGACATACTGTAACATAGCATGTGACAATCAATATTAGTTATAACATATGACAATCAATATTAGTTATAAATTGATTAGACACCATAATAAGAGTATCAAACTAGAACCTTGCCATTGTAAGTAGTGACATTCTTTAGAGAAGTTTCATGGTATGGAGCTAAATAACCTCTAGTAAGCATAAAAATATAAAATTAAAATAAAAGCATAGACAACTAAATTAAAGCTGATTTTCATTGGTTGAAATTGTCTAAACTCCTTCCTCAAGAGTTGGAATTGTGGTGTATAAATTGAAATGTACCAAAATGAACCCCTTGTATTTGAGATTTCATTTGATTTTATTTGAATGTGAACCCATATTAAAAGATGTGTACTTATAATCATGGAGTGTGAACCTTTTCTTGTATATGTTGAATGATAATAAAGTCACAAATATCAATTCTTTTCAATAAGGAGTGGATGTAATATGCTATTTGGGTCTTAGCATATCTTATTTGAGGCTTGGACATTCATAGTCATTCTTTTTCCACATTGGTGAACATGTATCTAAACTTCTTGATCTTTGTCCACAAACTTCACACTACCAATCACAATGTTATTTGTTTCAATGTGGCACATGTGTATCATGTTATAAACTATCATAGATTTGTCAACACATTGATATCGAGCACTCTATAAGTTCTAGTACTGATAAGCTTGGCAAGACACACACAAAAGAAACCCTCCTTTTTTGAAAGGCTTAGAAAGGGGAAAAGAGAGTTTTTCATCATCTTTAAGAAGCTTAGAGCAGAGGGCTATGCTTTTATATCATCTATTGTATTTTTTAAATTTGTTACAATGAAAAGAAATGTATTATTTGTCACTTATAGTTTGTTTGAGTTTAGTGGATGTATTATTTGTGATCTTGTACTTATGCAAGAACTCTTTTTAGTCTTTTGAATGAAGACAAGGAAAAGTGGAATGAATGACACAAGGCAATAAATAAAACAAAGATTCACACAAATCAAATGATTTTTTTAGCTGGATCACCTTGCTCTTTCGATTGAGTTGAAGTGAAGTGCACACTAAAAACTCCACTTGATGTGTTCAATAAGATGTGTGTGAATTGATTGTTGCTATGTAATGTGGATTGCTTGATGCACTAGCATAAGAATAGCTAGGGATGTAATAGATTGATTCTCAAATTAACATGTGGATATGGTTGCTCATGTTGATGATAATGGAAGGGAAAGCATCCAATTTATAGATTTTCTATGAAGAAAATCAAGGGCCAAGATGCAAAGTTGATGGAGAGATAGGATTTAAGGAGAATGAAGGCATGGATTGAACTCATAGTCTTGGGGAAGAGAGGAAATAATATGGAAAAGACGTCTCATTGTTGGTGTAAATAGGTGTTTTACCTATCTAGGTCCTATTTACATGTTAAGTCCACTTAGGCCCTAGGAGGGAATCTTTCTAGATAGTGTTAGTTGTCACCAGATCTTATCTTTTGGCATTTAATGTTTGTGTTCTAAGTCATTTAACATTTGTTGAGGTAGTTGTCTCATTATACAGGATTAAGACACATGTCAAGATCTTGTCTAATCCTATCTCACAACTCGCCTTTATAAACAAGGTATCATATGTACATGATATATTCAATCTAACAATCTTGCGTCCATAATCATAGCATGACATTTCTGCCATTTCTCTCTTGTGGAAGTTGTTGTCTTACAGGTGGTCCTAGGGTGTTGAGGAGTTTACCATTAATTCCTACATGGTATCAAAGTTTTAGTGTTGTAGAATTCTTCCCATATTCGAGGGACCAATGTTGGCTTGAGGATTTTTTTGGGTATGATTGAAGGTTTCAAGGACCTCGCCATTAAATCTAGGACGTCAAATAAAGTTAGGTTTGTTTTTCCTTACATCAAATTTTGTTGTATTTTGATTGATCTACAAGGGTTTCAAGTTGAAGGTTCATTGCCAGATCTAGCAAGGAGTCATCATTTCAGGGCATTTTGAGTCAAATCTAACCAGGTACCATTATGCTCAAAAGGCCCAAAAACTCCTATTTTCATATATAACACTTCATTTTTGGTGATTTAAATTTAATTTTTGACAAACTATCTTAAATTTGACATCCAAACAACCGTCATCAAATATTGTGTTAAATTTGACAACCAAATGACCATCAAGAGTATTATCTTAAATTTTGACAGTCAAATGACCGTCTTCAGTGACTGTGTTAAATTTGATGGTCAAATGACCATCAACAGGTCGCTCTAATCTATCCCCCTCTTCATCAACAATTTTGAATTTGTAGTCAAACTTCAAACGACCATACCTCAGTCATCCAAACTCCTTTTTCGAGATTTTTTTTATTTGGGGTAGAATTTCATGCTTTGTATAGTGTTGTAGTTAGTTTTTTATTTTGGTGCCCGGTTTTCCAGAAATTGCAAATTCTCATAGGTGTTGCTGAGTCGTTCTCGTTTTGGGAACTCCAAGGCTCTGTTCTTGCTCCTAAAAATAACATTCTTGGGTGATTTTTTTGGAAGTGCATAATTTTTTCGTTTACTTTGTAGTGATGTGATCAGGTCGATTCCATTATCTGTAAAAAATTTACTTTGAGCTTGTGGCCAAATTTGGCATCTATAAGCACTAAGATCAAGTTCACTATGTTGTTTTTGGAAAGTGGCACTTGTAATCACACTAATTATAAAGTGTAGACCTCATATATTGCTAGGGGGTTTCTTGGTTGAGTAATTTTGGGGGGTAATCTTATGCTTTTGTTGGCTTATGTCTCTTGATTGGTCTATTGAGTGACTAAAGTTAAGGAGTTTAACATGGGTATCAAAAGGCATCATGTTGTAATCAGATTGAATAGATGAAACTTTAAATCTTGGCGAGATGGAATCCTAACACATTGCAGGTGGCTTAATATTTTGCCATATCTCTATGGACTAGTTCCCAAACCTTCATCCAAATGGAAGGGAGTTGTGTGGGACATAAAAACTAAACATATCTTAGGAGTAATTGGTTGTAGTTGTGATATTGACACACAAATGACCACTGATGGTATTGAGATCCCTTGTGACCTTATGACCATACTTTGGGAGATGTATGGAGACTTGAATGAACCTCCATTCCCAGAGGATCCTGTTGCAGATTGTCTTGTTCCACTTGATGATAAAATAGTTGCAGTGCTTGTTGATTGGGAAAGGTATGGTTGTTTCGATGATACAAAACCTTCTCCTTCTCCTCCTATAGAGACTTCAATTTCCATGGCTCCTAATCCAAATTTAGAGGGTTCATCTTCTTCAACTATGAGTCAACATCTTGAGGCTGAGGACTCTTGTAATCCAAGATTGATAGAATCATTTGATGTTCGCATTCAGTCATCTAGTGTGGACACTTTTGGAGATGAGAAGTGTAATCGAATGACATGCACTAAGATCTCATCTCCTTCAACTATTATTGTATATGAGGATGCTTATGATTCCATAGTTTTGGCTCCTTGTGATTCAATGCAACAAGATGTAGGAGTTAATGGTGATCCCCTCAACACCCCAGGATCACCTGCAAGACAACAACTTCCATAAGAAAGAAATGGTAGAAATATCATGTTGTGATTATGGATGCAAGATTGCTAGATTGAATATATGATGTACATATGATGCATTGTTTATAAAGGCAAGTTTTGAGATAGGATTAGACAAGATCTTGGCATGTGTCTTAATCATGTACAATGATACAACTACCTCAACAAATATTAAATGACTTAGAACACAAACATTAAATTTCAAAAGATAAGATAAGATCTGGTGACAACTAACACTATCTAGAAAGATTCCCTCCTAGGACCTAAGTGGACTTAACATGTATATAGGACCTAGATAGGTAAAACACCTATTTACACCAACACTCATGAGGTGGAAGGGAAGACATAATCACACATGTGTGAACAAGGTGACATGTTTAAAATACATCCTCACACATGTGTGAGTAAAGGAGTGGGGTGGGGTGGAGAGCTAAGAAGCATCCAAACTAGCATGTTCACACATGTGTAAGCATAAAGTGGGATGAGTCATGATCACACATATGGGAGCATGAATTGGGGTTGATGTGAAAGTCAAAGATTCTTCCATGAGGGCATGATCACACATTTTTTAGCAAAGGAGTGGGTTGAGGTGGCATGCTCACACATTTTGGAGCATGATGAGGATAGGGACACATGCAATAATGACAATTTTAGATTTTAATCCATGTGAAGATATTTGATGGTTATAATTGGAAAACTAGTGGGGTTAATTAGCCTTAATTAATTAATTAATCAAAATTAGGGACTAAGTTTATTTTATTAAATTAATAATCAATTAACCTTAGGGAGGAAATACAAATTAACTGTGGTAAGTTAAGTAATTAATTACTAATTTATTTAATCAATTATAAGAATATGATATAGTAATTGATTACAAGAATAATTAATTAACTTTTTATTTATTTGTTTATTTAATTGAAAAATAATGAACCAAGAGTTAGTGGTGGATTTCAAGGTGTCTACATTTTGCCCCTCTTTGATATGACATAGCAACTAGGAGAAGTGACATCATGTCAAAGAAAAACAAAAAAATGTCCTAATCATTCAAAAAAAATGATGAGGAAAGAATAATGGGATGATGCCTCCTCAAGAGGTTACCCAAAAAAAATCATCCAAGGGAGCTCTCAAAATTAAAAATTAAAGGTGAAAATTGGATAGGGGAAAAAATGATGATCAATGGAAGAAAAGCAAGGAAAAATGACTAAAAGATAAAGAAATGAGAAACAAAAGAGTGAAGGGGATAAAAAATAGGGCTTGGGGACCCTAATTTTGGCATGGAAGGCCTTTAAATAGGCCTAAGTGGGGGTGGAATAGTTCATTTGCACCATGGGCTCGTAGAGATCAAAGCACAAAATTGCTTGGAGAAGATGGTTAATATCCTACGCCACATCCACCAAGCAAAGAGTGTGACTTTATGGACGACTAGTAGAGGCAAGGGTATTGATACGTATCAAAAATTAAACTCATAGGATACCTTAGGTTAAATGTGGGGTTGAAAATGGGAAATCAAAGGTAACAATTCATGAGAGGGCCTAAATTTTGTGTTTCCCACTGCATTGTAACTAAAAGTATGATTTCATGGACAACTTGGGAATTGATATGGAATTTTGTAATTGATTCCATATGCTACAAATCCTAAAATCCTATGTACAAACTTTATTTTATTATAAATATAAATATATAGGCCATAGGCCTTTTACTTAAAAAAAAATCATGAGAGGGAACAAATTAGTTTTTTCATGATTGGGATTAGTGCTTGCACTAGCTAAAGTGATGCTTGCATGGGAAGTGACACCTATGTGAAAGTAGGTTCACTTGTGTAGACACATGTTTGTTTACACAAGAAGGGGTCATATGCATAGGTTAACACTTTCGCAAGAAATAGATTGCATATGTATATTAGCACTTGCACTAGTACAGTGGCACTTGCAAAAATGTGGTAGGATAGACTAGAATTTGACATAGAAAATATTTGACAAAGTGATTGAGATGGATGCAAGAGTAGTTTCCACCTCTCTAATCATGAGAGAAAAGACTAGTTGTGTTGAGGCTTGGGGGGGTGGGGAGGTTAAACGAGGCTTCATAAGCTTTCTTAGAGGTAGTGGGACTATATGATGTGTCACATATTCTAGAGCTTTGGGCTCATATGGTGATGCCAATGAACCATGAGTTTCTTTTTGGACCAATAAGCTAACCATTTTGGTATTAAAGATTCCCTTATGAAGATGTGATGCATGAGCATATAGAGTGTAAGAGCAATCTTATTTTAAACAAAAATATATATTCATATGTTTTCTGTAGGTATTGCACTAGTTTCCAAATGTTTAAAGTTGTGTGTGTCAAATTTTTGGCACCACATCTTGTTGCATTTATGTTTGTCCCTCCAAAGGTTTATGTTTGTAACAATAAGCACAATCAACCTTTAGTAAGTTATGAAGTAGCTAATTTTAAAGATACTGGATTAAGGTTGGGAAAATAAGTTTAATAGAACATCCTATATGTTCCATCTATTTTCATGAGATTCTATAATCACCACATGCATCTTTCTTACCCCATGGATCTAAATTGGACCACTACAAAAAAAATTATTATATAATGGTAACTTATTTAAATGACAAGTCAAGTATTTGAAACTTGCACCAAATTTTAATTATACTTACTTCATTGTGGGTCCTAAGAGGGGTCATATATGGAACCACACTGAATTTAGAGACTTATAGGTTGATACACATTAAAATGGTGATTCTACGTATTTCTAGCAAGCCTACACAATAAATAATGGTGATGCACCAAATTCTGAGGTTGAATAATGATCAAATTAATTAATTTTGGGGATATTGATCATTATTGCACTTGCCTATGATGGTGTATCGCATACATCAACCGACACACATCATTGCTTCATCTATTATATAAGAGAATCCCAATATGACTCATACGAAACACTTGGGAAGTTCTTGATAAGGAGTAAAATTGAATTGATATTGGGATCTCTAAGATCTATTTAATAATCAAATGACTAATTCCTAGCATGTATCAATCTCGTGAAGCTATTTTATTTTTAGTTAATAGAATTTTAATTCGTTATATACTTTTTTTTGTTTATTTTGCTACAAGACTTGACTATCCTTAATTGGAATCTCCAATCTTGACTATATCAATTGGTCTCAAACATAGGTTTAAAATCTTTAGAAAGAGGTTGATAGTTGGTTGTAGAGTGAATCTTCTAGTGGTGAGTGTTGGGTAGAAGATTCTTATTACTTGAGTTAGTTGTACAAAAAATTTCAAACTAAAGGAAATTTACTCTAGATTAAAAGATGCCTACTAGAAGGATGGATAGAAGTTGAGGTGTACTCCATGTTATAGAGAGAATTAATGAAATGTTCAATACATTGAAGAACATCTAGATTTGGTTGGAAGCAATAGAAGAGGACATAAAAATAGGTATCAATGTCAACCCTAAACTAATGAAATAATGACGAATAATACAATGGACCAAATAAATATATCCTAATAGATGAAGAAGATAGAGATGAAATAATGTTGAAGCGCTTTTCAAAATTTTTAATAAAATTTGAGTTGATTTGCTTAATTATTCTAGTGGTTCAATAATCTTGAAGATTTGATTGATTAGATTATTGATATAGAATAATATTTTGATTATAAGGAAATTACTAGCCTTGATAAAGTAAATTTTGCAAAGACAAAGCTAAAATTTTATGTTGCTATTTGGTAGAAGAAAACTCAATTGGAAAGAAATAGGAGAGGTAAGCTTGAAATTGAGAAACACAATAGGACAATAAATAATTTGGAATCAAAATTCATTTTTTCAAGTTATTAGTTGGATTTGTTAAGAAAATTTAAAATATAAGACATAAAAATATAAGTGTCAAAGGTTATACTAAGGAATATGATAAGTTAATAATAATAGGTCATCATGTGTTGGAAATAGAGCAAACTATTGTAAAACGAACATCAGACTAAATATATTTTTTCATGTTCATGTATTAATCAACTTGAAATAAAATGGAGAAAGCATAAAATTAGCAAACCATGAAATTACAACACATAAAACTAGATCTAAATGGAGAATCACTTTTGAGGAAAAAATACACCATGAGAGAGAGCACAAGTCTATATTAACAAAATTAATGTACAAAAAACTTATCCCTTCAATTTGATATAATCCTAATAACATCTATGTACCTATAAGATGCCTTCAACTTTTTACAATACCACTATCTCAAGGCTTCAATATGTAGACCAAATGAAAATAAGAAACCATAAATCGCTTACAAAATAAGGAGCAAATGCCATGGACCCAAAACTAGGCACCCATGTGCTTCATGAAAAATCAACACCTATAATCAATTAGTCAACCTCTCATAATGAAAAATCAAACTTCCCTTCACATTGATGCCTCTTTTGAGGTATGCTCAATACCTCTTCCCTAATCCTTGATAGCCCTTTCTTTGATTGAAATTCTCTCTCATTCAATACATTTTTCTTAGTATGCCTGATCTTAATCCTCAAAATTCTAAGGCCTCACATACCTTAAGAGGGATGAGTTGTCCCTCTCCCCCAATCCTTGACACCTAGATAGGTGGTGTGAAGTATGGATTTGATCCAACCTCCGAAGTTCAAACTTCCTACCCATTTTTGTTAACTTTCCCACCAACTCGTCATAATGACCTAAAATCCTACATTTGTGCTAAAAAAGCTAAGTTAAAACATAAAAAAGTTATTGAAATTCATTATAGCTATCTTTTCACTAATCAAGGAGTATACCTATGTTTTTGACATAATTTTGAAGTAGTTTTTAATGGTGAAAAAAAGAAAGTGATTAGGTTTTCATTTTTGGCCAATTTGGCCTTGCACCTAATCAAGAGCATTGAAAAGAACTTGTTTATGCTCTAAAAGTATAGATTTGATGAAGAATGATTTCATGGACATGCCAAAGTTAATGCAAGTGATTAGATTTTGCAAGGTTCATATCTTCATGACTTTTGGAACATTTTTTAGCAGAATTTGTAGGTTCCCTCCACCCCTTTATGCACAAATTTGGGTGTTGATCAATGATAGTTTTAATGAAGAATATTTGAGGCTATATTTTGATGACTACTAGCATGTTCTTCAACTTTGAGGTGAATATTTTGAAGCTAGACGACATAGGTTATGATGTTGACAACATGTTTCTCCCTACAAACATTGCCAATCATTTCTTCTTCTTGGATTGTATGCCCTTGTTGCAAATCTATGTAAGGGCACCGATGTTTCATTGTAAAGGGTTGTATTTTTCATTGGTATGGGAAAAACTCATATAGGTCAAGTTGTATTTCATGTTTTTACCAATGTATATGGCTACAACTTAAATTTTTGAGTTTATATATAACTTGTAATTGCAATGTAAATATTTTTCATGAAAATCAATATAAGACATCACTTTTACCTTGTTTGCATTCTTTCTCAATAAATTATTTAAAGTTTTGGGCGATTCAAGGAAACCTTAAATGCACATTTGTTGTTTTTTTAATAGAATTTTATTAGTTTACATCTAAAGGATGTAGTAAAATTATTTTATTTTGTGTGAAGTCTATGCCATGTGAAAATATTTCAAAACTAATACATGGAAATATAATGTCTTATAGATTATTAAGTAGAGGATGTAATTATGAGATTGAAGAGAATATCAAGGTTTGAGTTTTGCAAGACAAAGCCAAGTGTATAAACTCATCTAAAATTTATGGTTTGAAACACCATTATATTTTCATTTATATTAGAATATATATTGCAAGATTAGGCACTAGTCTAGTGGTAGAAAGTTGACCATTCACTCAATCAAAATTAAGAAAATTTATTATATAAAACCTTTTATCAATTTATTTTTTATTTATTTGTTCAACCATTATGCACAACCCATTGTTATAAATTTATGCTAAAACTATGGTGATTCTATGATTGTTGACTCTAGAAGGTTATACATAAGGTATTGTACTAGGTTAATGGTGTTGTAAGTAACTAGCAATGAAATATATCTATAGGGATTCGTGACCAAAATTTATCTATAGTTGCATCATTCAACCCCACTGCCTAAAGTTAAAGATCCATGATTTGAATGTAGGTAATTCTTAATAAAGTACAATAGTCAAAACATATTACAAAATCATATATGTGTGAAGATTCATTCTTTTTTCTTTATATATCTTTAAAAGATCTTTGGGATTACCCTCCCAAGCTTGGTAGAGCTCAAAATGTAGATGAGGTCTATAATTCTCTTGTTTGTTGGCCTTTTTCAATCCTTGATTTGAGGTTAGGATTCATCAATGTGTGTTAATTTTTTGTCACATTGTTCATATCTTGGTAAGAACCTTAGAGTTAGGGGTTAATACAAAAAAGAACTCCAACAAGTTATAGGTGCATCATAAATCAAATAGACATCAATCATTTCATGAGAAGATAAAGAACATGTGTTATCATTTATAGAAACATCAATAGTGATAGAAGAAATAAAATCATCATAAATAGCATCACTAATAAATCCTCATAAATACACAATCCCTTATCAACAAATGCATCACTAGGTTCCTCAAGGAAATATGTAATTAGAGAGTCACATAAAAGACAATTGATAAATGCAATAGGGGAACTATCATGAGATGTGTAAAGAATATGTTCTATAAATATAATACCATCACATGAAGCAAGAGTCTGTTGGTGCATTCTCTTGCATCCCTCCGAGAGTGTTTCCTACAGAAGATATTTATGCATATGTTTACAGTAAGATTGAAGAGAAGTTGTCAGTTCAATTAAACGTGCTTTGGGAAAGAGAATTGAAAGAGAGCCATGATGCCTACAAAATATTAGTTGAGAAAAAGTTGGATGTTTGGAGGAAAGTTCCCTTGTTTGAATTTGAGAAGTATATTCGAATAGTGTTGAGTAAAATTCATGATGAATCTCTATGGATAGATGAGGCACATTTGATTTCCAGAGAAGCTATTAGAGTTGTGACTGGTTTGTATTGCTCCAGACCAGTTCCCAAACTGAAGGCTATGGATGAAAAAGAAATCATTGAGGCTACAGGTGCGATTTCTAAAGGGAAAGATATTGATTTGAGTTTGATTGTTGATCCGGTAATACGGTATTCTACTATGGTCATCGGTCACAAAGTTTGTATCCCTAACAATGATCTTACAGTTTCTACTGTTGTAGTGCATACTGTTGTTGATATGGTAACAAGAGGTATGGAATATGACTTGTGTGAATTACTTTGTATACATCTTTTGAAGAATTTAAAGGAGATCAAGAAGAATAAGAAGAATACATTTCGATATGGCAATTTGGTTGTTTGTTTACTCTTTTACTTCTTGAGAGAATTACCAATAATAGGAAGGATAGAATGGTCAAATTCAGAGCCTATTGCCTATCAAATCAGGAATTTGATGATAAATCTTGCTAGTTTGGATGTGCAAGAGTCTAACCTTGCTGCATTCTTTGGAACATTTTAGATGAAGATGAACAAAAGGTTTAGGATTCTGGTATGTGTTGTGGAAAGATACTCCGAAAGCATAAATTTTCTTGTGTCTACAAATTTTTGTCACATGAAAGTAGTTGAATCAAGGTTAGTTTTGATATTTGAATTGGATTATGAAGTGTTAGAGACTGAAGTTGATAAATATGCTAAAATTCTTTTGGAAAGCCCTAAGGATCTGAATGTAGAAGGTACCTCTGGTAGCATGACCGGAATAGGGAAGAAGAGGAAGAGTGTTGTTAAGCAAGATGGTGCAAAGGAAAGTGAGCTTGAACATGAGCATGAAAGAATAAATATTCAAAGAGATTTGGAATAATTGCAGAAGGTTATTCTCGATGCTAATTTTGATTCATCTATTTCTGTTGTGGAGAATCTCTGTAGCATGATTAATTCTTTGAAGGTCTACATCTCCGAACTTAAAATGTTTGCTAGAATTAGGTCTGATGAAGTTTGGAAGATATCAAAGGAAAATGTGTGAATGTACACAGTCGTGTAATGAAGGAATTGGAGAGTGTACAAGGTTGTGAAAAAAAGGCACATAAACTACTTTCTTTTTGCCTAAATTGGTCTGGTAGTACACTAGATATGAGAAATGAGATAAGGATGAGTGAGTCCCGGTTGAGCACTTAGGTAGATACATACAGGTTAGCAGAAGATAAAGATAATCAGAGGTGGTCCTACATTGTGCAACTTCAGGACAAATTCTTCTCTCTATAGGATCGAAGGATAGATGTTATCAAGAAATTTGTGGCACTCAGAGACATGATTAAACTCAAACATACTTTTGTTTCTAGTGCTCTTGGTTGTATTGGTGAATTATCAGAGATTAATCTTAGTACCAATAATTTAACAGATGGTGTAGAGTCCTTAACTAAACTTGAGCTATCTTACAAGACTCTTTTTAGTGCAAAAGGTTCATGGGAAGAAGGTAAAGTGTCGTGGAAGGCTATCCTAGAGAATCTCAAAGGTTCTTCTTCAGGTTAATTCAAGGTTGTGTTCATATTGTTTTGGTTACATTTTGATGCATATTTACATATATACCAGACCCCTTCCTTTGTCATTGATGTCAAAGGGGAGAGATAAAGAGATAAAGAGATAGAGATAGAGGGAAAATATTTTTGTGAAGAACAGTTTTGATAGGGGGAGTAGTCAGAGTATTCTGTTGCGGTATACTAGAAAAAAAATTTGTCATGCATGTTGCCATCAATGCCAAAGGGGGAGATTGTTGGAAGCTTTGCAACATGAGCATGAAGTATGGATGGTTGTGTCGATTGTTCCTATGTTGTCATTGATGTCAACATGGTGATAACTATATAGGAAGTCTGCTTGGTTTACCAAAAGTATAATACTCTTTTGTGATGGAACAGTGTGTTAGTATTTGAGTCTGGACTTCACCACAAGATCTGATATGACTCTAATCTCTTAACCATGTTTTCTTGACTCATTCAGACAACTATATCTTGGATCTTGAGACGTCTTTTATTGTGAGTAGAAAGTTATCTCTGACATAGTTTAACTCTGTATCTTGCTATTGCTCTATGTTTGGCATATTGTATGGGAGACTTTGCATTCTACTAAAGTGAACATTCTTATGTTGCGGTTTTGTTGATGGTCTCTTTGTTGGTAGTATGATGGGAAAGTAATGTGTTCTCAGATCTGGAAGGTGTTTGCTTTGAGGATTATTTGTTGGTTTGGAGAATTGTGTTCTAGTCTTGGCTGACTCAGTGAATGCAATATATTATGAAGACTAGTTATTTTTTATGGATGATAGTCGACTTGGTATAATGCACTACATGGATAAAATGATTAAACCTTATATGGTGTCAACCTTATTGATGGATAAGATATACTTGTATATATATAAGATGAAAGTGTGTGTGTGTGTGTGTGTGAATGTATGAGCA
Source organism: Sequoia sempervirens (assembly GCA_007258455.2). Lineage (NCBI taxonomy): Eukaryota > Viridiplantae > Streptophyta > Pinopsida > Cupressales > Cupressaceae > Sequoia > Sequoia sempervirens. Next base: position 161,992,633 of record VDFB02075321.1, on the reverse strand, counting down.
AGAAGGAGAAGTGAATGTGAACAAAGGAGAAAACCAAAGCCTAAATGCTTTATTAGTTGTGATCAGTACAATTTTGTTGAGCGACTGTTGTGTGAGGCAATACTTCTTATTCTGAGCTTCAGTGGAACTGAACCCTGCACTTTGAAGGTGTATCCTATCAGTTCAATCTTTTGGCAATGAGCCACTATCATTGTATCTTGGCAGTTAGCCATCTTTTGTACTCAGGTAGTGAGCCTTTTTAAGGACAGTGAGTCTTGGCAATGAGCCCCGTAATATTTTATATCTGGATATAATATATTGTGAGTTAACCCTCACCATGGTTTTTCCCATTTTGGGTTTTCGACATAAAAATCCTGGTGTTCATGTGTATGGTTGCATTGACTCATTTTTATGTTCCCTCTTGCTGATTCAGTCAAAATTCTGATAATGTATAAATGGATTCTATTATGGTTTTGTGGAATACTGATTCACCCCCCTCCCCCTCTCAGTATTCTAGATGTTCAACATATACCTTTTGTACTTGCAACATATATTTGCCTTGAAATTCTCGACCTACAATCTATCAATATTAATAAACACTTTTAGGAACTTGTTAAGTGAGAATCTTTTAAATAATGACAAGCTCCATTATCCAAATTAACAACTTTTGGTAAGGTTGGAAAATAAGACACTACAAATACAAATGATGTTGTAACAATGAGGATGACATGGAACTTGAAACAAAAATATAAGAGCAATGCAATGACCTAGTATAAAACTAGGGTTTTAAAAACTCATTGACAAAGAGGCAATGTAAAAATAATATGTTGATGTAATGCGATGCTATGATAGGGGAAAAAGAGATTATGCGAGGCACAATGGTAGAAATGAGTGATTCTAGTGGATATGATGATTCTTAGTGATGTTAGATGATTTCCCCTTAAATGATTCAAATGGCATAAGGCTAATGTCCTTTTATACATGACTTAAACACACACTTTGAAAGTTTTGGTAAGGCATTGGCACACACTTGAAATTAAATCAACTAAATTTGTGATTTTAAAACTTAAGATTAAATTGACATGATATATTTGTGTTCACAGATTTGACCTAAGAGTGAAAACAAATAATTTAAAATAAATCAATCAAAATCATGTGATAGAACCATATACTCAAAACATCCACACAAAATACTATAAAACAAAAATTAAAAAATATAGATTCATTCTTTTCACCCTTACAATATTATTGCTTCTAGACAAGTCGATATAAAGATATTTTGGAAAAAGACAAGACAATAATTCACTATGAATACTGTAAACTACAGTATAAAGTTGTAAAGAAGGCCCTCATGTCTTTTCCTTAAGATTTACCACATTATAACTGTGGTGGTCAGTCGATCATCCCTCTTATATAGCTGGGTAGCTATCCCATCCATCCTACATTCCTCTCCCTCATCCCTCCCATGTTCTACCTAGAGAACTCTTCGATCTTTTAACCACATAATGCTCTTACCTTTACCACAAAATAAAGCCAACTCACTGTTTCTTGTTTCTAGTAAAAAATGGATATCAGAAGCTGCCTGGTGGACCATACACACTGTCTGTAAGTATTGTCACATGTTTTTCCTTTCAAACATTTGGAAATAGCTATTAGCTGTGGCCAATGTACAATGATTGCACTAAGTAATTAATTGAAGATAGGAATATAATGGGACCCAAATTTGGTCACCACAGTTCCCAATACCATTTGTATGTTCTGCACGCCAGTGGGCGTTAAAGCTGCAGAAATGTCTCCACTCAAAGAACCAATGGACCTAATTTTTACCCTGCTGACGTCAAGAAAGCTGGAGAGCAACCTAAATTTGAAGCCTTCTAGGTATTCTACAGAAATCACCCAATCCAAGGACCCAGTTTGACCCCTAATGGGTATCCTATTTGGTGAGTGGAGGCGATGCCAGTTGGAAGGCACTTCTCCAGCTTTCATGGAAACTGCCATTGTTTCTAGGGCCTAGTGTTAATTCCCTTGCTGCTGGTTTCTGGTAGGGACCCAGTTTCATCATTTCACATTTACCCACCGCCTACATATACCCTTTACAAGCCAAGGCTCTCCTCACACTGATATTTCATCAAGTGTGAGGTGTAAAGCAAATTCTTTTGAGGTTTCATTGAATCTCGATCTTATTGTACTAGAAATCATTTGCAGATGGGGGCCTGCATGTCTTCTGATCACAGTTGGGCTAATGAAAAACCTCTAAATTTATTCACAGCAAAGCTCATATTGATGGATGGGAGCATCAAGGAGTTCTCCGAGCCTGTGAAATGCCGTGAGATTGTAGGCAACTACTCAGGCCATTTCATCTGTGGCTCGGGTGGTCTCTACCCAGGTCGACATATTTCAGAGGTACTGCATGAGGATAACGAGTTGCAGGTTGGGAGCTCTATTTTCTTCTTCCCAACAGAAAGCGAGACTTTGTGCTCACGGATTCAGATATGGCGGCTATGCTTCTTAAGGCCAATGGGGCCACTGAGCAGAGAAGAAAATCTAAGGGTAAAGTTCAGCCGCTGTTTGATATTCATTTACAGGATGAAGGAGATTCACCATCCTCTGTTTCCCCATCCTCTGTTCCGCCTTCCTCTGTCTGTTGCTTGTCAAAACCTGTTTCAACAAGAGCAATGGGCCGCAGGAAACAGACAAGGCAATCTAAGTTGGAGACTATTTTTGAGTGTTCATAGTACCAGATATATATTGTAAATTTATACTGTCCATTCAGCTGTGCTTCTTTTGAGGAAAAAGTACAGTTGAAATGGAAATGTAGCATTAGACATAATACCTGTATGATATTTTTGGCTTTGCAGAAAGGGTTTTGGCATCTATTGTTTTTTTCCAATGTTAAATACAAGTGGAAAGCTTCTATTATTCACCTTATGCATCTGTATTTTTCTGAGGACAACAACATTTGCTTAAATTAGTAAGGCTCCATTTCCAAGACAGGAAAAAACCTTGATTCAGGGAAAGAAGTGTCTTTAAGATTCTTCGCATTAGTGTGAAACACAGCTCCATCAGGCACACCTGTGGCAGTAAATGGACTGAGAAATTATCTGAATGCAGCCCCGACTCCCTGAAACTCCCAAAATGAGAATTTGCCTGACAAAGAAAAGTACTGTAAACTCTTAACTTGCCCTAATCCCAGGAGGTCTGCTATTAGTAACAGCACCTCCATGTGCAATGGTTATGATGCCATGCTTGTAATGTCTGGCTTAAAATCTTCAAAATCCTTCGAGGGTTTGTTCGTTGAAGATATTCCAATTCAGGTGCACAATGAATCGCTGTACTTAAGCCTTTTACGAGTTACCTCCGATCTAAAGATTGCACCATCAATGGGCATTTCTGCAAGTGGACAAAAAAAGAGAGAATCTTTCGGTGGAGTGAACTGCAAGTAAAAGAAAAAGAAAAAGAAAAAGGTAGGACAATTTTTTTTGAAGTACAGAACAGAAAACTGTGTGTAAAATAAAAACCGAAAGAATAATAAGGGGTTCCATGGATTTTTAAATTTAAAATCTAAAAAAATAATGTTACAAGAATCTTGAAAAAAATAAAAAAATAGATTCTTTTTTAGATTTTAAATTTAAGGGGTGGATGACAGGGAAAGTTTTTCTCATCTGCAGTCATTTGTCAGTTCTTTATATATTTTTTTTAAAAAAAATCAATAAATTTTAGATTTAATTATATAATTGTATATTTAACATTCCTAATTGCTAAAGTATGATCATATGGCCCACAACTTTTGAAATTTTGAAGCTTTAAGTTTTAAGCTTGTTTTTTATTACAAAATCTATGAGACTCTTGCTTATAAAAACTTTTTAAAAATTCTTAGCAATACCTATTGAAATATTTTAGGAAGGCCTCCTCCATGAGACCACAACCTAACATAATGGAAAAAGGTTAAATATTTGCTTGTATCCTTGTTTTCATTTTAAAATTGTAATTTGTTAATTTTGTGTATTTTTTTTTGTAAAAATATAGTTCTATGTAATGAAATAACTTGCACAATAAAATATGTAATATGGAATATGGTAAAAATATTTTACGATAGTTGAGAATAACAAGCCACTTCGAGGGGGCAAACTTTTAAATATCTCCAATGACAACATAATTCACAATTTGATGATCAAACAAAACTCACTACCTCATATATATACCCTATTTATGCCTAGAATATCACCCAGGTTGACCTAGATAACCCTGTAGAATCCTTAGGCCAACCTAAATCTTAGATTCATGGCAGATTTGTGTATTTTTGAGGCGGGCCAGTTGTTTGATGAGGGAATCATTGAAGTGGGGTTATTGTTGTTATCCTTATACGACCATAAGGATTGATTGCTTTGATTCTATTTGATTCATTGTTTGTGAAGAGGCAGAATGTGTTTAATCTTCACTCTTATGATTTAATTCTCTTAAAAGAATGATTTTTGTACTATAAAATTCTTCTCTCTAATGTTTGTTCATTTACTTTGTAAATTATCATGTGAATATCAACTTGTTCCTAGGCTCTCTTTAATGGAGTCTCTTGAGTTGGAAAATATAAAACTTCTTAAATCCAATCTTCTCTTACTCTAGAACACATGAGTGTGAATGTCAAGTGAGGAGGAAGATAGAGAGATGTGATTAACATTTTGTTTAATAGTTTGTCGAATTTGTTGAATCGTTGAGCTCACTCAATGTTTGAGTGTTTGCGTTTGATTTTCTCGTTGAGTTTGACTTTCGTGTGCCTCACATTAAGATTGAAGGATTTATTTTCATTTGTTTCTATTGAGAATAAATTGATTGTGCTTCATGTTAAGATCAACAACATTCTTTTTGTGTGTGTTTTTTTTTAGTTTTATGAAATTTCTATATGATATTAATCTATATGAATGCATAAATAAAACTAATTTATATTTTTGTATTTTTTCAAATTTTAAATGTTAACTAGTGAAGTAGATGCATAAAGTAAAATTTTATATATGAATGTAATTTAATTTTTGATTTAGCTATATAATTGTATATTTAACATTCCTAGTTGCTAAAAAATAATCATGAGACCCTCAACTTCTTGAAATTTCAGAGTTTAAAGTTTTAAGCTTGTCCATTATTACAAAATTTCTGAGACCCTTGACTATAAACACTCTTAAAAGTTCTCAGCAACATCGATTGAGATGTTTTTGGAAGCCACCCTTCATGAGATTGCAACCTAACATAATGAAAAAAGGTTAAGTAGTTGTGTGTATCTGTGTTTTCATTTTGCAATTGTAATTTGTTAATTTTGTGTAAAAAAGTTTATAAAAATATAGTTCTATCACAAATTTATTTGTAAAGAGGTTTCCAATAATACATAAATAGTTTTATGAAAGTTTATGGCACATTACATTGCTCTATAATTATAGTAAGCAAGAAATAAAAGTTTACAACAAATAATTTTATGTCCAATTTTATATTTTGTAAGCCAACAATGAAAATAGCAAAAAAAAAGGTGATTGTGTGGTATTGATATTGTGTTATAGGTATTTGCAAAGACTATAACAACTTATTATTTATATAAACAAAAATAGGTTATAGAGCAGATTTTCTAGTCTTAAAAATGTTTTTGATGCACATAAAGTAGACAATTAGCAAAAAAATGAAGAACCTTCCAAATCTTAGAAAGATTGTACTAAATTTGAGTATTAGACCAACAAGTAACAATTGTTAAAAAATGGGACTTGAGGCACCTAGAATTGACCCAAGTACAATGGAAGTCAATTAGACTCCAAATGACACATACACTTTGCCCTTACTAAGGCATTTGTTAGGTCACTCCTCTTTTGGGAAAAGCTAGTGGAGCAAGGGTGAATCCAATTTATTTCTCTTCCTACAAAAGAATAGTGTCATAGACGGAAGTGGTTTGGTCATTGTGAATGAAAATCATACCAATAGTTTCACTGGCTTCTTTAGGAATGGATGAGCTAATGGCAAACTTGTTGCATCTCATTTTTTCTTGCATAAACTTAATTAATACATAATGAAACTGGTTGAGGCTATTGGTTAATTATCTTATGATTATTTAATTATGGATAAATTGTATAATTATAGATAAATGTGTTTTTAAATTAGATGTTATTTCTAAATGCATGAAATTGGAATTGAAATGGAGATGAGATGTTTTGTGCATGTGCTTTGGCTATAGTTTTATGGACTAACCTATTGACGTAAATCTGAGTGTGAATGAGTGCAGGAACATGTTGAAGGAAAGAACATGGATGAGATAGAAGTGTCCTAGCCACTTGGTAATGATTAGCATGATGGAAACCCGATACACACAAACCCACATAGTTGCATTCATCTTGCATTGTGTATGATTATGAGTGCATTGTGAATACATCATTTGTGCATTATGATTTAATTAATGACTTTGTTGATGGTTATTATGTTTGTGAAAATAAAATTAATTGGGAAAATAAAAATATGTCTTATGGTTTTTTTTTTTTTAATAAATTAATTGGTTGGAAAAATAAAAGATCTTACTTTCCTTACATGATCTGATCGTGAATGTCACCATGCAAGAATTTGTGTTGTTGTTATTAAACCACTATATTATTCTACATGGATCTGCAAATTTGAATAGTAGTATATTGATAAACATTTAATTTTGTTGTGATGATTCCACCATTAAACTGTAAAACTGGATATATCTAAAACTGTCATTTCATGGATCTCTAATTCTTTTATCAACATATCAAATAGAATAATTATAGTTATATATGTACATATATATACATACCCATATATATGAATATACATATAACTATATGTATATATAATAGTGCAAATATGCATCACATGTTTTGATTATAGAGGGAAAATAGGCTTTGAAGGGACCTAAAACACTTTATAACATAAAAGATAAAAAGTTGCTCAATACTAAAAACATTGATGAAACATCAACAGCATCCATCAACAGACCAACAACCAAAACATAGAGAACCAATAGCAAAAAAGCAGTAACAGAAAACAACACAGACAAGGACACTATTTCATACTCTTCAAGGTATTTGCCACCTCAATTTCTTGGTTTTGATGCAACTCAACCATGTCCATCAGCTCTTTCTTCTCCTCTTCAAAGGTCTTTCTCAAGTTTCCCCTAGCCCTTATACTTGGGCCTTTTGCTTCATTTTTCCCTGCCTTCTTCCCTTTCCCTTTTAGGGACTGATCCTTCTCCATCAACTCAGCAAAGTAAAGCTAATCTTCTCTCAGTTCACTTATCTTACGAAAGAGGACCTCCAAAGACTCAACACTGTTCTTAACTGAATTGTGGCTAACATGAAGTAGCTTCTTAATGTATGCATTGGTTTCATTAATCTTGGCCTCCATATCAAAGAGAGGCTTCTCTCACATGGTTTTAAAATCTGCAAATGTGCATTCTAGGTCCACGAGTATTTCAATCAATATGTCTAAGGAAGAGCCCTTCGACACATTTTTGCAAATTTTCTTTCAGACTCCTAATTTTGATATTCGCCCTATTGAATTCTTGCATAACCCACTTGGCTAGTTTGAATGTGGAGGTGGCTCCCAAATGAGCCATGTCCAGGAGTTTGAACATAGAAGTACTATCATCATTAAGGTAAGTGAAATATTCAAAGAGGGGGTTTACCTTTAATGGCTCTGGTTTTCCATCCTTCGGGCCCTCATCCTCATTCACAGACTTTACACCAGAACTCTCCACACCGGGAGAGATACGAACATAGGAGTCATTGATTTTGATGACCAAATCCACAACACCCTTCTCCTTGCCTAGTTCTCAATATCCTTCAAATCCTCCTTCACGGTCTGATTTTTTAGCTTTGTAATCCACTTAGAAACCCTACGCAACATTTCCATGGGTTCCTTAGCATCAACATTATCTGGAAATACAACCTCCTTCCAACCAACCACAGTAGAAACATGACCAGTAGCCTCCTTATCTCCCTTAGAAAGGGAATCACCAGAGCTGACCTCAGTATCATTACTAGTGGAAGGCGAATCTGACTCATAAAAAATTATCCTCTTGGCAGCACCTTTCCTCTTAATATTCCCCTTTTTTCGTTTCTTAGAGGGGGTCAGCGTAGGGGACGAAGAGCCATCCTCATCCTCCTCATTCCAATCCTCCTCACCACCAACACTAGTATCTGACCCAGTCGAGAGGGAGTCTTTGTCGATAGCCTTCTCTTTCCCTTTTAGTGACTTGGCAGGGATATGGGCCCTAACATGCTCCATAATGAGCAAAATAAGGCCCTCGTGTAAAATAGGGGCTCGTTTATTTTTCAAATGGGCATACACCGACACTTCCAACAAGGATAAAAGAAAGAAGGGAAACAAGATAAACAATCCATGCCTAAAATGGTTTAACAAAGTAAAATGAGGACCAAGAATTGCAATATAACGACCATCTAGGGTCACATACCGCATGATTACCTCTGCAATATCATCCCATATTTTCTTCAAGGAAGACTGGTCATAGCCCCAAGACTTCAGCTTAATCAACTTCTTATGTTCATTATCTTTAAAGAATTGCTCCATGGCATTGTCATTACTTTTCCTTTCCTTAAAAAACTTATGACCACCATTGGCAAGCCAGTGACAGAGGCGATAAACTCCTCATTTATCACAAATTCCATACCCTTGACCAAAATCCTTCTATCATGCCAAAATCTAACAAAGTCCACCGAGGCCTTAGGATCATGGCCATAAAGCCTATCTAGGAAAGGTGTGAAATTCTCGTGCTCTAAAATTCTCCAAATTTTATGGTTTTTCCTCCATCTTGCACAAGAGTGAGGCTCAATCCTACTATGATCACCCCCCATAATCACTAACACTTTGAATAGAAACCCTAGGAAGGAGGCACACTTTAGAAAACAAACCAGCAGAGCAATACCCACAAAGCGTGCAGTGAAAGTGCAAATAATAATGAAAATAACACTCCAAAGAATGAGCTCAACCGTAGCCATCTCTTCACAATAAAGACTTAGCATCCTTAGGAAGGAGGGAGTACTCTTTCCACGTCTTAGAATCATTAATTTTGACATCCTCATTAACAAAGAAGTTCACAATGAATTGTCTTCTCGATAGATATGAGTAACACAAGTTTCCTAAAAAATATAAGCATCATAATAACATGCTCAATCAAATGATCAATGTTCCAGCTTGGCTTCTAAGTTCCACATAAGCAATTAATTATATTAAGTGAATCTCCCTCTACCCATAGTTTGGAGTACCCCTTGTCCAGCACAAACTTGATACCAATGAACACAACCTCGGCTTCCACACGGTAATATGCATCACATGTTATAAACTGGTTTCTTATGGATTAAATCTACAAGACATTAAAATTAGTTAGTATTGCATGAAAATGAAAATATTATTACATGTACATTAAATATTGCATGACATTAAGAATAGTAATGCATGTACTTTAATTATTGCATGAAATTGAGAAATATCATTAAAAATCAAATTTGCATGTTTATAACTAGTTGTGTGTCGATTATATATTTTACCGTCATTATGCATGAAAAGATTGAAATAATGAAAGATGTTCATATAATCATTTGCATGAAAGGAAAATGAGTATTCATTTATTTTTATGATCTTTGGTTATGCATGGTATTCTATATGTGAATTGGGTTTACCTTCCAGGATGGGGTGCCGAATATGGACCAATAGAGAAGGTCGATCCTCTTTTTAAGATCTTTTGGTTTAATCTAGTGCTTTAGTCAAAGTCATGTTTTCATTGAAATAGATGAATGTTACCTAAAAAATTATATTGATATGTTTCTCTGCTATATCTTGATACTAGGACATTGCATGTTCATGTTAGAAATGCATGCAGATATATCAGGTTGCACTGAGGTTCCCTCCTGCTTATTGTTTTCAGGTTGCTAGGAATTTTGTGCAGGGTTGGGTATTATTCGAGTAGGAAGAATTCTAGGGAAGCATAAGCTTCGTGGTTAGGCGGAAAAAAGCTTGAGCCATGCTCTCATCTCTCAAAATTACGAATGACTATTAAGGTCAATGGCGGTTGGGGACTCTATTGATTATGTTCACATATCATTCTTATATCATTATTTATATTTATACTTCCATATTATTTAAATAGTTCACTATATGACATGAGAGCCTAAGTTGTACTTTTTTATACCATATATTATGTGCTTTTACCTAGATTATGCACTATACATATGAGATGTGATATGACATTTATTTATATATTGAAGTTGTTTCATATCAAATTCCATGTTTATGAGATATTGAGTTACTAATTATTTTTTGTGAGATTGTTTAGGGTTTCAAACCTTCCAAGACTATTATGTTTGTGTGAGGCAGGATAGTCTTTTGATGAGGGAATCATTGAAGAGGGTGGTTATTGTTATCCTTACATGACCATAAGGATGACTTTCTTTGATTATATTTGATTCATTTTTTGTGAAGAGAATAATGTGTTCAATCTTCACTCTTATAATTAGGCTCAAGCATCACGTGATGACTAAGACAAGATGGATAGAAAATAAAAGGGTCTTATTAAGCTCAATTTGGTTGATTTAGTGTTGCTAAATGTGTATGAAAATACTATAATAGAGAGATTTTAGAAGAATCTTGGAGAAATTTATTAGACTAAAGCCTATGAATAAACTTTTCTTGAGAAATAATGTGTATTCACTCAAGATGGAGGATGGTGGGTATATGGTGGAACATCTAAATGATTTCAATATGGTAGCTACCTAGTTGCACTCTATAGGAGTGAAAATGGATGAGGATCAATATATGAATTTTTTATATTATTTGCTAGATTCGTGTGGTCAACCACTTAGTTATAGCCATTGTGAGCACTACCACCAAGTTCAAGATAGACAAAGTGGTTGCATATATTCTTTCTAAAGAAATAAGAAGGAAACATTTTGAGTCGACTAAGGAGGCCTTAGCGATTTGTGGAACATCCAAAGAAAATGAAAGAAGGGAAATAATCAAGATAATTCTAGATCCACATTTAGTGGTAGATTCAAATATTTTGATAATTTCAAGGTGAAATGTTGGAATTTTGGAAAATTTGGACATCTAAATGGATACTATAAGGAGGAGGAGGAGGAGAAGTAGAAGAAAAAGGTAGATTCTAATGACAATTCTCATATATCCTAGTCAGATAAAGTTTATTATTTCATTATTTTCTTGGCTACTCATGCATCAAAAGGTGCATTGTTGATAGAGACTAGTTCATCTCTTCATATGACCTCACATCAAGATTGGTTTATAAAATATGAAGAATATGATGGTGGGAATTTGTATCTTGGAGATGGTTCTCATTCTAACATTGTTGGTTATGGTCAAGTTTTGATTTGATTCTCAAATGGATGAGTAAAGGGGATCAATAGTGTACTGCATATCCCTAGATTGGCACAAAACTACATTTTGTAAGTAAACTAAATGATGCAAGCATGCACAAGTTGTTTTATTGAGTGGATAGTACAAAATTTTAAGAGGATCTATGGTTCTTGCTAATGGTGTTCAAATTGGCACTTTGTTATAGCTATATGCATGTATAGTTCAATGCAATAGTTGTTCAATTCATATAATGAACAAATCATAATATTTACTTTTACCATTGGAACAAACGACAAAGAGATGTATTTTGTCTACTTTTGACGTTATATTTTTTGGGTACCTAAGGGTGCTCATGCGTTAGAGAGTAAGCTACCAAAAAAATGTTATGGCACCAAAGAATGGGTTACATAGGTGATAAGGGTATAAGAACCCTAAAAAATAAAAAACCTTGTTAAGGGGTTAAATTATTGTAATCTTAAATTTATTTTTTGTGAACATTAGGTATATGAAAACAAAACCACATTTACTTTTACTCTAGTTTTCATAAATATTTTGGGGTGTTGGATTTAATCCATTCTAATCTATTTATCCTATTAATGTTCCTTTGATTTCCAAAAAATTATATTATGTTTCTTTCGTTGATGGTTACAATAGAAGGACACAATTATATTTATTTATAAACTCTTCAATCATTTTAAAGAGTTTAAGAATCTTGTAGAAAATTGGATTGGTAAGAAGATTAAGATTTTGAGAACTAATAATGGTGGTGAATTTTTTTTAAAATATTTTGATAGATTCTATAAGGATCATGGGATAGAAATAAATAATACAACTCCATACATCTCTTAGTATAATAGATTTACAAAAATAATGAATAGGATGTTGATGGAGAGGGATAGGAGTATGCTCATTCGAGTTGGCTTTAAAAAAAATTGACCAGTAGTGGTTGTCACAGATTGTTACCTAGATAATAGGAATCCTATGTTAGCTCTTGCTAATAAGACGCCAATGCATATGTGGTTGAGAAAAAAACCCTCATTGATACATCCTTGATTATTTTATTGTGAGGCATATGTACATGTTCCTAAAGAGAAGCTATCAAATTTTGAAAACAAGGATATAAAATGTAACTTTATTAGCTATGGTGTTGATGTGCAAGAATACAAGCTTTAGAACCTTGAGGCCGAGAGATTTTGTATGGAAATTTTTTATCTTTAGAGAAATCAATTCTTCTTCCACATTATTACAACAAAAGAAGGATGGAAAGAAAGATGTGGTTCACCTAACCCCAAAGATCAACAAGGTTGAACTAGAAGCCCATAAAGGACCTAAAGAGGAGATCTCAAATAGTGTAAAGAGTTTTGACGAAGAGATAGAACCTCCTCCTAAGTCATTAAAGAGGTCCATTCAATAGAGATAACAACCAAATAGGTATACTCCCTATAATTTGAGATGCATTTTTTCTTTGATCACTAACACTAAGGAGCCTAGGACTATAGAGGAGGTTATGTCTATCAATGATGTAGAGTCCTAGAAGGTGGCCATGGATGAGGAGAATTCTTCTTGAAATATAAATAACATATACCTAGTACCTTTTCATAATGGATGAAATCTCATACATGCAAATGGATGTTCAGAGAAAAAGGGTGCAATGGTAGCGTTGAGAAGAACAAGGAAAGATTAGTTGCAAATAGTTATTCATAGGTTGAGAGAATAGATTATGGTGATATTTCCTACCTAGTAGGAAAAATTATATTCATTTATTTTCTCGTCTCTTGCTACAACATATAATATTGAGGTTGAGCATATGGACTCGAAAATAATACTCTTTCATGGTAGTTTGGAGGACGAGATTTGTTTAACATAGCTACAAAACTACATTGGGAAAGGTAAAGAACATTTGGTTTGTAAGTTAAAGAAATGTTTGTATGGTCTTCAACAATATCATAGAATATGTTAAGTTTTATATTTTTAGATCCAAATTAGAATAATGCATCTACTATAAGATGAATGGTGATCATATTCGCATTATTAAACTTTATTGATGATACATTGATTTTTTATAATGGAAAAGGTTTGATTTATGATTTGAAGTCTTAGCTTTTAGCATAGTTTTAGATGAATTACTTAGGGGAAACCAAGTACATATTCAAGATGGAGGTAAGAAGAGATAGAGTAAATATATGGCTTCATTTGGGTCATAGTAATTATGTAAACTCAATGTTGTAGATATTTAGCATGTCATATTGGATACTATTGTGTCTTCCTATTATGATGGGGACAAAATTATATGTTAGCAATATCTAATTTCTCTTAGTGTGATAGAGGATATAAGAGTACCTTATGCTAGTGTAGTCAAGAGTTTGATGTGTTTTATGGTCTGTACAAGATCATACATTTCCCAAGTAGCGAAAGTTCATAGCCATTGCATGGCTAATATTGGATGACTACATTAGGATGTAGTGAAGAGATTCTTCAAATACTTGTGGGGTACCTCTAAGTATTTAATTTGTTATTATGGAAAATCTACAAGGGACCAACACTTAGTGACTATTTATGGATTTGTGGATTTCAATTGGGCTAAGGATTTTTACAACACAATATCTACCAAGTGATATGTTTTCACTATGTTTGGCGGTACTATCAATTGGATGAGAAAGAAAAAAATTATGGTCAATTTTCTAATTTAGAAGTAGAATGCATGGCAGCTACTCATGCTTGTAAAAAATAATCTAGCTTAAGTGATTGTGTTCAAATTTGGGACTAAGTCTAGGAAGTATTATCGTTCTTTGTAATGGTCAAAGTGCCATATGTTTTCCAAATAAATTAACCTTACATATGAAGACAAAGCATAATAAGTTTTAGTACTATTTTCATGACATGGTAAAAGATGGGATGGTGGTGATGAAAAAATATGATTTTTTTCAAAATATTATAGATGCATTGATGAATCCAATGAGCATGGAAAATTTCACATTTTACTGTGAATTTATGGGCCTCTTGTCCCTTATCAATTAATCTTAAATGTAGGTACTCCCTTTTCTCTTGAAAAGTGTCCAAAAAATGAGATAAAGGTAGGAAAGGTATCTCAAACCTACTACTAATGTTAGCTATATGAAGAATGCAATTTTTGTATTATGAAACATAAAAACTTAGCTTTTATCTATAGATTTTTTGGGGGGGAAATAAAAAATTGGGGGTTTTGGCATCAATTTTAGGGATTCTTATTACATAGATGTTTTTAAGGTATGAAATTAAAAAAATGAGCACCAACAAATTCCTAGATAAAAATTTGTGGCCTAGAAGCTAGGCCTCCTACATTAGAAATGCAAAAACATATAGAACATATAAAAGAGTTACACTTTTTCACCAACTTACGATGCATGTTATGATGATCCATAAGGAAATTTTGAATTGAGATAGATAAGCTAAAATAGAACGCCCAAGTTGGTGAGTGGATTATGATGCACTTATGGTAGGTAGAAAGAATGCATTTTTTTAGCCTCTACATCAAAAATAATATGTGCTTATGTACCTAGATTTAGGATTATGATATGTTTATAGTTCTTTGTAGGAGCTGAAAATTAGCTCACACCCCAAGATCAACTACAAAACAAAAGGTAACCTTCCACAAGAGAGTATGGAAAGATAATAGCTTTCTTGATAGTATATGATACAAATATGCAAGATCCTTGCTTAAATAGACAAGGTGATGGATAGGATTAGACAAGATCATGGCATGTGCCTTAATCCTATAACATGAAACAACTAACTCAAAATATTAAATGGCATAGGACACAAGAAGTAAATTACAAAAGATAAGATTATATCTCATCAAGACAAATAAGACTTTTATAAAGATTCCTAGGACCTAAGTAAACTTAACATGTGAATAGGACCTACTAGTGGACTAGATAGGTAAAATAACATATTCACACCAACATTCTTGAGTCAATTTATAGATAATTCTAAACAAGTATATTGAGATGAAATGAAAAGGGTATTTAGGTATTTTGGGGGTACTTTTGAGTATTCCTTATGTTATCATGGTTATCCTACAGGAGACATACATTCAATTTATATTCATAAATATATGGATTCAAATTCGATTGGAGATGTTGATAGTAGATGATCTACTAATGAATATGCTTTCACTATGTTTGGTAGTGAAATTAATTAGATGATAAACAGGTTGTGGTTGCCTTGTCCTCTATAGAAGTAGATTATATGATAACAACTCATGATTGTGAGGAAGTCATTTGGCTTCAAAGATTGTGTTTAGATGTTATATTATAAGTAGTTTCCATTATGGTTTTTTGTGATAGTCAAAGTGTTATAGGTTTGGAAAAGAACCTGGCCTTTCATGCAATGACAAAGCATATTGATGTCTAGTACCATTTTTTTAGATATGATAAAGGATGGGAAGGTGATTATAAAAAAGTGACAATGCATAATATTGTAGATGCACTAACAAAGCTAATAAGCACATAAAAAATTAGGTTGTACTATGAATCTATGGGCCTCTTAGCCCCTAACAATTAAATCATGTTGTTGATACTCCCTTTTCTCTTGAAAGGTGTTTTAAAAGTGGTAGAATGTTAGGAAGGTGTCTCAACCTTGTTCCTAATTTTAAAATTACAAAAAATACATTTTTTGAGTTATAAAATAGAAAAACTAAATTTCTAAGCTATAAAGTTGATTTCTAGGAAAAATAAATATTTTGGATTATTTGGCATCACAAAGTGGGGGTGCCTATTACATAGATATTTTCAATCTATAATTTAAAAAAAAAAATAGCCCAGCTAACCTCCCAAATAAAAATTTATGGCCTCTAAAAGTTTGCATAAGAAATGTAAGAACATGTTGAACACTTCAAATAATTGTAAGAGGGAGTTACACTTATTGACCAACTTATAATGCATGTTATGCAACATTGTAAGGAATATTTGGTTGGATATAATGTAACCACAATAGAACAACCAATTTTGTGAATGGATTATAATGAGCTTATGACAAATAGAAGGTGCAGTGTAGAAAAATGTACTCCTTTACATTTTCACACTTTGTTTGGGCCCCTCAATTAAAATGGACTTAATTATTCCTTAATAAGCCATATTTTACATCTACAAGCCTAATAAATTATATTTTCTGAAGGGAAAACCCGACAATAATTAATGCCAACACATAACACTTTACCTTGAGCAATGTGTGTTCCAAGAATAGGGACTTGGGACTCATTCGCCCATGGGCGAATGGGTCCTCCCTAGGCCTTTGAACCTAAATTTAAAATATGTTTTTGGCAGTATTTTAATGTCCCTAAATTCAAAGTTTAATGTTGGATTTTTTGAGAAATTAAGGATACATATCTATAAATACAAGGTTATTTCATCAATTCAAATCCTAAGAAGAATCTAGAGAATGTTGATGAGACTTCACAAGAGAAAAGTTTATGATCAAAGGGTATTCAAGAGCAGATTTATCAGTGTTTGTTGCAGCAATCAAGATTTCAAGCATCATGTCAAAGTATCCTTGCATCATGCATGTTTTTGGAGCAAACATTGTGATGTAGGTTTCAAAGATCGAGTCAAGCATTCAAGTCATATTTCAAGCATCAAGATCCACATCCATTGAATCCATTTCATGCAAGATCAAGATCAAGATTTCAAACTTCCAAAGGTTTATTCAAGGGTTTGGTGAGTTGCAATGTATAGCATTGTTCATTCATCATTCCTTTCATTTTTCATTATTTCAATTCAAAGTTTAATTACCCAAATAGGGTTTGACCAAGGCAAACCCCCATTCACCAAAAATAAACAATTTTTCCCTCTTGTGTTTGTGTTGTAGATCTTAGGTTGAAGAAGGATTGAAGATCTCTTGAAGAGAAAGATTGGAAAAGTTGTCAAAGTTGCAAAATTTGTCAAAGTTCCTGTGATCAATTCACAGAACCTCACCTTCAGATTTGATTTCTGACTTTTTGACACTAAAACCCAGATCAAATAGAAGCTACAAATTGACATCAAAGGCTTCTAAAATTTGTTTAAAAACCCTGAGTAGAGACCCATTCTCCCATGGGCGAATGAGTCCCAGACAACCTCCTAAAACTGCCTTTTGGTGACTAGTACACAGTGTTCTACTCTTCTCAGATCTGTAAAACTTTTATTGTTTTTGTTTTTATTGAGCTTTAAATCGATGTTTCAAGTTTGAATGATCATAATTGAGTAGATTTAATATTTTTTATTTTTTCTCCCAAAAGTGGTGTTCAGGCTAATACCCTCATCCTCAAGCATAAAGAAATCAGTAGATTCCCTCATTGAGTTGACTCACCTAGGGTTGTAAGTCAATTCATTGTGTGGATCTCATTTCCTAGTGAAAATAAGAAGATAGATCCTTCATACCCCCATTTTCCCCATTCCAAATTAATTCAAACCCTATTTTTCTATGTTTCATTTTGGTGAACCCAACTTTGTACAACAAAATTCTAAAATTTGGAGTTCATTCAAACCCTAGATCTAGGATTTGCATTACTTTACATTGCATTGCATTGATTTTCATCTTATTTAAGGTGGTTAACTTGCATTAGTTTGCATCTCATTTAGGGTTTTAGGTTTGCATTTTGCATTCTTTAAAATCTAGAAAATTCAAAAATTTCAGCAATTTTGCAAAGTGTTTACATAACATTGCATGATCAATCACTTAAATCAAAAAATTGAATCAAAATTGCATGTCAAATTAGGTCTTTTTGGCTGTCATTTAGCATCATTTCACACTTGCATTTAGATCTAATTTGCCAAAAATTTGAAACTGTAACTACATGTTTGCAACCAAAATCTAAAAACATAAATATCAACTCAAAAATTTGTAATTTGATTTTTCAAAACCCTGACACAAGACCCATTCGCCCATGGGCGAATGAGTCCCTGATCAGGCTTGTTTCTGAATTTCTAGGCATTAAAAACCCTTTGTCTAAATTCTATGTTTCTATATTCATATCTTTGTTTTAGTTCCCAGAAATGTTTGTTTTCTGCAATCATTTACATTAAGGTTAATTGATCAATTCAAGTGCATTTCAAACATATATTTCTGGAATTAAAATACATCATTTTCAATTTTTCGCATAGTATAATCAAAAAAATATCTTGTTTAAAATATAGAAATTTCTCTTTTTGCATTACACTTCCTATTTTTGAGTGTTGCATTTATCTAGTGCCTATTCTCCATTTTGGGTGCACCTTAGGTTTGTTAAAAATTGTATGAGCTTCACAACCTAGTGTCCTATTGCCAATATTATCGTGAGACGTAGTTTGAGACTCATGTCATCTTGTGATACATCACTCGTCGTGGATCTTGGGTTTTCCAACTCTTTCACTCATAGTGTTGACACTAGTCAACCCACTATGGACCATACCCTTGACACTTCATTTCCTATGACCTCCTTACCAACAACTAATGTCATAAATGTTGAATCAATGGTTGCTAATGTCCCTCAAGAGAACCTTAGAAAAATGGATGAAGAACTAGAAAATTGCAAAAAATTGTGAGTTCTAAATACATTGTTGGTACTGCAATTCCTGTCATAGATAACATGAGGAGAATGATTGATAATGAACAAGGAATAGAAGTTATGTGTATCTTATCTCACATCATTGGTAAACATGTCCTTACAATGACTAGTTGTGCTCAAACTTTGGGGTATCCCCAAAGTCAAGGTGGAAATCCAATTCCTCATTCAACAACCATGACCTCTATTCTGACATACACTAATCCAATTGTTACTACAACCATACAACCCACTAGCAATGTCAATAATTCCTTAGGTGTTTCCACTGAGAATTCCTCTAGCTTTGTGCATTCAAATCTCATATCTCCTAATCCATCTCCCCTCACAAACTTATAATTCACTTGTCCTCCGAACACATATACACCTCCACCATATTCACCTACATCTCAAAACAAAAACAATGATCTCGTCCTTAACCAACTCTTGCAAAGTGTTTCATCCCTTCAACAACAAATTGCTACATTGAATCAAAATCAAAATGGCCAGCCTTCACAATATATCAAAAGAAACCCATTATCCTTGGAGATATTGAGAAAAAAAATTCCACAAGGCATAGAGATTCCTAGATTTGAGAAATATGGTGGGAAAGGAGATCTTGTTAGCCATGTTTTTGCATACACAGTCTTATGTAGTGACTTCATTTTTTAGGATAAAATCTTGGCTAAAATTTTCCCTAGATCCTTGAAAGACACTGCCTTGGAATGGTTTTGTTCCTTACTGAATAATTCAATATGTTCATTCAATGAACTTGTTGACACCTTTCTCAACCATTTCCAAGTGCACATGGGTCTTAAGATGGCCTTAGCGGATTTAATGAAATGTAAGCAAAAGGATGATGAAAAGGTCACTGACTTTATCGCCCGTTATCAATTTCTTTACTCACAAATCAACATTAGGATTCTTGATCCTAATCTTCAACAAATGTTCATTGAAAATTTACAAAATAAGCTTCAAGATAAGATTCAGATGATGAAATTTCCCTCCTTCACACAATTGTGTACTACCCTTTGTGATTACCAAAATTCGGTTAGTAGTCGTGAAGTGAAAACTCCCTCTAACCATCTTGAAAAATCTAAATCCACGCCTCAAACCAACGTCTACCAATCATTCAAGAAACCAAATAATGGATTTATACAATTCAATGCTCCTCAACCAACTCAACACGTTGACACCCAAGTGGTTGCTATAAAGACAACAAATCCATATACATTTGGAGAGAGGAATAGACAATTTACTCCTCTACCTAATACCCTTCATTCCATCATGTTGCAGCTCTTAAACAAGAACTTAATTTCCTTACCTCCTATTAGAGCTCCTAATCCTACTAAGCCTTTACCTCCAAACTATAGACAAAATTCCTTTCGTCATTATCACTGACAAAATGGACATGATACATAACATTTTAAGCGTCTTAAACATATTGTGCAAGACCTCATTGATTCTAATCACATTCAAATTGGTGGTGTTAATGATCAAGGTAATAATTCCATTGCCCCTCCCAACCAAAATTTGCAAATCTTTTACCAATCCTATGCCAAATCATAACATCTCCTTATTCAAAGCTAGTGAAATCAAGAATGATGTGATGAATATTGACACAAATAATGACAACTTGAATGATAATGAGGAAAACCGTATAGATAGTATGATTGGAATCATTGAAGTTCAACCTCATAAGGGCCAAACCAATATGTCCCTTGACATTTCTTTCTCACAAAATGACATAATTAAGCATGCACCCAATGGTCCTCTTTACATAGTTGGAAGAATCAATGATAAGCCTACTAATGGGATAATAATTGATCTTGCCTGTGTAGAGAATTTGATAACCGAAGAATTCTTGTTTGTGCATGAACTTTATCAAGATACTTATGAACAACCAAAAGCATGGATCAAAACACATAATGGTTTTGCTTGCCCTACGATAGGTTTGATAATTCTTCCTTTACAAATTGGACCGAAAAGATTAAATCTCTCATTCTCCATCATCCTGATGTTGGATCAATTTCATGTGAAGTTAGGCTACCCATGGCTTCACTCCTTGAATGTTGTCTCGTTGATAGTGCATAAATGCTTAAAGTTACCATTTGGTAAAGAAATCTTTACTATGCACCATAGTGGCTTTAATCATGTGTCTTCCCGTGGGAAAATTTCTCGTTGGATTTCTTTTGGCCCAAACCTATGGAACCTATTAGGCCTCATGAGGACTTTTTTTTCAAATCTTATCAAGATTTTAAGGAAAAGTGCATTGCAAAGTTATCCCTTAGGAATATGCCTCAACCCACGATTGAGCCTCCCAGCCTTAATGAAACCATGATTGAACCAAAATCTCTTCCAAGTAACCAAGACCAACCCATGACAAATCCTTCACCTATTTCCTATAAGAGACCACGAGATAACCAAATAATTCCTGTTGTGCCTCCTAAAATCAAACAAGTTTATAAAGTTAAAGAAAAAGTGGTTGAACAACCTCCCATGGTTCCTTCCATTCCTCCCTTATGAGAAGAAAATAAACCTATGGTTGATAAACCCACTCATACACAATCGCAACTTGAAAACCAAACAAAAAGAAACTGAAATGCTAGAGAGCGTAGGCGTAGACGTTGTTGTATTGCTCGTTTGATACATGCAAAACATGAATCAACAACTCAAGCAATGCATGACGATTCTCCATCTTCGCCACAACAAGAAAATCCTATATCTCAACCACAACAAGAACAAGCACCTTCCATGGATATTATCATTAGACCTTTTGTTGTGATTAACTTGGATGATGATGATGAGAATGCTAAAATTGATGAAGTGCATAATGAGCTGAATTTTTTTTTCCTCTTCCATGAGCTTAAATGATATCAACCATGGTGATCCTTCTAAAAAGAGTGACTCACCACGTGTTGAACTTGGTGATATTCCTAGTATGACACTTGTTGTTGTCCCTTTGGCTAGTTATCTGCCTTTCACATATGATGAGCAAATTGGGATGCGAATGACCTACTATAGGTTGAATTGCATGTGCCTTACTAGTCTTTTTATTTGTCTTCTTTTCATTTTCTTTGTGTGTGATTGCATGTGTGTAATGTGATCCCCCGTTTCATTTTATTTGGCATGTCTTTATGTTCATTCCTCTATTTGTTCCTACATACTTCTATATGTCATAAATCCTTTATCTTTTTTTATTGTCTTGTGTTTTCCATTTGGGGATGATGCAAAGCGTTGAGACATTTAGGTCTCTACCATGTTTTTGATTAGATAAGCAAGGAAGGGCCCTGATCCCATGGATACAACAAGAAACAAAAAAGAACTAGAGAGAGGTGGGAAACAACACCACCATCAAACCAAAAAATAGCATTAGTATTAGCACGTAGGCCAACATTTAAAATAGTAACCATAGTCCATCTAGTACTAATAAAAAATAGTAAGTTTTTACCAGTATACTTAGTTCTACGTAAGCCATTAATTAAATCGACAAAGCCCTAGGTGGTATTCCACCATAACATAGAGATCATAAAACAACAGTTTGAGCTATTAAAATAATAGCACAAAAATTTCATCAAAAACAACAGAGTAGCAGCAACAAGCCATTAATTGGCTTTCTTCAACAGGTCCCCATACTCTCCAATGAGAGCAATGTATTATCTCCAATTAGGTCCCTCTGTCTCATCCAGCATATTCAGGGTATCAGGTTTCCCCTATTTCTTTAGTTTCCTGGTAATTTTTATTTCCCTGGAAGTCGCGCCCAACATCGCCCTCCTCATCAATCTGTTAGTTACCCTCACGAGAGTAACTAACGCCTTCTCCATATCTTCGAACTATACCTGCAAAAAGGTTAGCCTACTCTTTAAAAATTCATTACTTAACTCCTTAGATTTATTCTCCTTACCCAAATCCCCAACACCATGTCCCAAATCTCCAACATCATGAACATTTTCAACCTCAAACTTATCCTTGGAAGGCTCAATTTGATCCTCCTCTTCCTCTTCCTTATCCTCCTTTGAACCATCTTCCCCCATCTCATAAGCAGAGTCCTCAAAGTCCATGTCCTCAGAGTCTTCTTCCTCCTAGGCTTTGAATTCTTCATACCTTAGGTCCTCCTCCTCACTCACGGTCATTTTCTATTTTCCTTTTTTATCCTTCGAAGCCACTTTTTTAAGGTGATCCGACCTTCTCCCCCCACTACCACCACTCCCTTGCCCTTGTAAAGTTTCCTTTACCTCCTCATTTTGATTCCCTTCCTCTGTGATATTGATAACATCCCTAGGATTTATGTCTCTTTTAGGTTTCTTAGCCTTTGGGAGTTCCAGCAGCAAAGGCGAATGTTTCCTTTTCTCAGGCGTGGCTCTAAGGAGCTCAATCTCAAAAATCATGTTTTCCTCACTCTTTTGCGACCTCGGAGTTGAGGGGTTTGACACATTGGCCACAAGAGAATTACTTTTAGCAGGAATAAGCACGCGCCTAGCAACAATTATAGGGGGCTAGCGAGGGATAGGTTCCTCCACCGAGATTTCAACAACGAAAGGGTTTTCCTCATCAGGTTGTTCCTCATTATATTCTTCAAAACGATCATGGTTCACATTTCAACTAGCTAAGGGGTTACCATGAGGATTCAAAGTCAGGGCATACTTATACAGGGTAAGCATAAGACCTTGGTGAAGAGGAGGACTGGCACCTTTTTCGATATTAAGTTGCAGGGAGGACAATAGATAGAAGGGAAAATTGATACTCTCACCATGGCGGATATGGTTTAGCAGAGGGAAATAGTACGCATGTACCGACATATACCTACCCTCAAGAGTAAACTATCTCATAACAAACAAGCTAACTAAAGAAAAAGGAGGAGGGAGTTCCAATCTTGCATACCCATTATAAAATCTCTTGAGATTCTCCCCATCATGCAGGAATTTGTCAACAAATCTCTGATAATCCACCCCACTTTTCTTTTCCACTTTAAGCCCATTATTCTGCAGACTCGTTGCTTCGGCAATGAATCTAGTGGTAATCTTGAATTTCACCACGCCAATGGTGACACTACCTTTCTTCTAGGAGTTGGTAAACTTAGCCGTCAGGTTCTCATTGTATCCTTTTAGGGATTCGAAGAACAAAACCATACCAGCATTCTCAAACATTCTCCATAAATCCACATTTTGTTTCAGGGCTTGAAAATTTGGAGGCTCTGTTCTCTTCCTTGGTCCTCCCATTTTACTCCTCTACAGATTCTTTTGTTGTGACGGGATTTTCTTCATAATCACACACGCTTTCTGCTTCTTTCCCGAAATACAATAAACTCTCTTATGCCAGATTGACCCAAAAGATTTTCTTTGTTTTCACTCTCTATGTGTCATTCTTCCAGTTCTACAAGTATTTGGGGAATGATGGCATTTTCAAGCTCTATAATATCATTGTAGCAAAGACATATGTTGACCCTGAATCTGTTGATCCCTTATGTGTTTGGGATTTCATTTGGGGGCAACCCCTTGTTCATGACATAGCTTCATTTGGAAACATATGCTTGACATAGGGCTTTCCAAATAAGCTCTCATGTCTTCTTTATTGTTTAGCATTTATCACTTGCTACTTTAAAGTAATTGCTCATGACATGGTGTTTAGCAATTTCTTTAAAGTGGGGGCATATAGCAATTGGGTACAAGCCTATGAAACCTCACTAATAGCAGATAGGAGCAAACATCTAAGTGCACTAAAAAATACAACAAATTATAATCAATGAATATGGATCCCCTTAAATCACATACACACTTACAACCTACAATTTAAATATCACAACCCTCTAAATATCTAACACAACTTCATTGAAAATATATATTTATAAAGCAAAGGGCAATAAGGGTGAGTAGAAACCCTACATGCACAAGCCTCTAAATATCTCATTCA
Source organism: Sequoia sempervirens (assembly GCA_007258455.2). NCBI lineage: Eukaryota > Viridiplantae > Streptophyta > Pinopsida > Cupressales > Cupressaceae > Sequoia > Sequoia sempervirens. Next base: position 161,967,840 of record VDFB02075321.1, on the reverse strand, counting down.
ACAATGAATCCCTTAAGATATGCAAAAACTAATAACACTAGTCTATGCATGCATGCAAGTTAGAGAACTACACAAAAACTAAAAGGAATAAGAGCTTCAAGAAAATGAATGACTAAATCCTAAGCCAATTGATAGATCCCTACTCCTATCGACAATAGAGTCATATGTAAGAAAAAAAGATGAACCTATTGGCTACAGTAAAATAAAAAAGAATAAGGAAACATTATATATCATATCTACTTAGTAATTTAGAGAAAATTAAGAAAACCCCACTTGAAACAAAGAGAAACCATTACAAAAGGTTTGTAATGCATTATAATATTGTGGCATTAATCAAATCGTGGCTGCATTAGACCAAAAACTATAGTGAGAAAGAGAAAAAATAGGTTTGAAATTTTCCCTAAGATATTACAACCTATCATAGAGACATGTGATCATACCAATACACAAACAAACTGCACATCCCTTCAACTCATACAAACATGTTATTTCATGCCCCTCCCCAAGGAAGGATTGCAACCTCCTAAAAATGGCATAGGTAAGAAAAATTAATCCTAGCAATTAAAAGGATGGGATCGATCAAGTATAAAAAGAATGTGGGTCACAACAAGGAAGATAGTTAAAATAAATAACAAAAAAAAAAATATATTAATTAAGAGTTAAAGGCAATGCTCCATCTTGGAAAGGTTTGACTCTTTGCAAGGCTATGGCTGATGAAAAGGTGTAACTTTCCCCCTCAAGTGGAATATATTAAAGAGAGGATGCTTTATTTGAGGAGGTCATCAAGTAGGAAAAAGGAGAAATAATAAAAAGAAATCTAAGACCAATTTGGAATAGTAATTGAGAACAAAAATTATTAATATTTACAAATATAATTGATGACATTCATTTAAGAATAAATTATCATTTCATCGAGAGGTATTTATTTAAAAATAATCTAGAAAATTCCTTGATGAACCATATCTTAAATTTGTGAAGTGTCTTGCAAATAGGAAGGATGACCAGCCTTCTGAGTTCATGAGAGGTGAAAGGATGACCAACCTTCATGCTCTTATCAAGTACACCACCTAGAGATGGAAGGACGACTAGCCTCCATGCTCATGAGCTAGGAGGTGGAATGGATGACTAACCTTCCATGCTCATGGGCTTGATCAAGGAGGATATCCAACCTCTGAAGTAGAGTGAGGGATGGAGGGGTGGACCACCTTCCATGCTCTTGCAATATAAGGACAACCAACCTTGATATTGTTGTTTGCAAGCATTTCCAATGAATTCACAATGTGATTTTCTATAAGGAATATGTTATGATGTGTTGATTCAAATATTAATGGTGTTATGATTTATTGATCTAAATATTATAATGTTCTATGTATGGATTCAAATATTATCATAATTTCTTGTTACCTAATATTACTAATATAATGTCTTAGTATATACTATTGTTTGTAGGTGTAAAATTAGGAATTCCCCAAGTAGGGATAGGACGTGTTATTTCCTTTATAGTGTTGTGACTAAATTATATTTAATACGCTAGAATATACTTTCAACAATAGTATAGGGAATCGGCTCATAAACCAACCATTTTTACATATTTTTATATGAATATATAGCATTACAATTTCACTTTGCAAGTTGGGCAAGAACACCAAAGTAGTCAACAAGCCTGTTAGGTCACCCATGTTTATTTGCATCTTCACATGGCCATATACATGCAAACACGTCGTCTACATCAACAACCATGTCCATTCGTATAAAATCCATATCTTTGATTGGCCCATAGGTGTTGAGAAGGTTTGAAATTCATCCCCTATCCTATTATGTCCAAACAAGACCATTAATGGTGTTGTAAGTTGCACATGGAAGTAGGGTTCGTATTTAAAATTCAAGTTTTGGTATTTTTGCATGCAAAATAGTGTCTTGGAGTATAAAATATCTCACAAGACCTAAGTTGAGGAGTCAAGAATTTGTGTGCCAAAACACAAAGGAGGACTAGTAGTCAAGGATCAAATAAAACTCATGCTAGGAGTTCGAGAAAAAATAAATCTACAAGACCAGTGTCATGGAGCTAGAGGACCACACGATTTGGATTTTAGGCATACCACATTACAATTTAACATTTGGGTTGAGATGGCGATAAGAATATTGAAATCCCAAAATGGAAAGGCATGAGGAGGGTCGAGAATCGAGAAAGTGTCATACTTGATACCACTTTGGAAGAAGGGGGTAGAGGGATCTTTGAGTTTCTACAAGGGGAAAGTACAAAGAGGGGCAAGGATTAGGGAAGTCAAATACCTACTATCAAAGGATGAAAAACAAGGAGGAAATGAAAATCCCAAAATTCAAATGGGGATGCATGATGAAGTAGTGAGGATCAAGTTTTGGGGTTCCCACATACCTAATGCACTTTTGGGAAGAAGGGAAAAACCATAATAGAAAGGAAGCAATTAGTGATTAAAGAAAACTAAGTGAAGGATTGAGGGATCAAGGATGGACAATGTCACATCTCTTCGAGGAAAATAGGTAGTGATAAGTCTACAAGTCTAGGTTGATGAGGGGTTGAATAAGGAAACAAGGAAATAGGAAGATTTTGAGGTTTGGATTATGGGTGTACCACATATGAGGTATTAAGTTAGAGCTATCTCCATAGGCCTAAGTAAACAATAGGAAAGTGTTAGTGTGAATATGGTATTTTTCCTATCTAATCCACTAGTAAGCCTTATTCACATGTTAAGTTTACTTAGGTCCTAGGAATCTATCTAGAAGTCTTAGTTGTCATTAGATCTTATCTTATCTTATGTCATTTAATTCTTGTGTCCTAGGTCATTTAATATTTGTTGAGTTAGTTGTCTGATGTTATAGGATTATGACACATGTCATGATCTTGTCTAATCCTATCTCTCACCTTGTCTATTTAAGAAAGGCTCTTGTACATTTGTAAATATATCATATCAAGCAAGCTATTATCTTTTCCATACTCTCTTATGGAAGGTTATATTTTGTTTTGTGGGTGATTTTGGGTTGTGAGCTAATTTTTAGCTCTTGCATGGTATTAGAGGTTCAAATCTCCAAACTCCTCAAATCTGAGGGTGATTTTTTGCATGAGCTATTGCTAGATTGAAAATATTGGTGGATCTTAAAAAATTGAATATGATATTCTCTTGCATCATATGATGACCTGGAGAATCAAAAAAACTTGATAGAAATACTAATTTGGGGGTTTTCTCTTTGTGGCTTTATATTGTAGGTTAATTTTGGTGCATGTTCGTACAAATTTAAGCTCACCATTGAGTTTAGGGAGTCCAAGAAAGTTTTTTTTTCCTTTTCTCACCAAAATTGGACATGTGAGGCTAGATCTATGAAATCTATACTTTTTTCACCCAAATTTCATTTGTACAGTCATATGGAATTTGTACTTTATGGTTTGTACATATTGTTACAAGTTGCCATATGGGTCACAATTTGCATTCTATACAGTTGTATGGAATATTCTATGACATCTTTGTAGGCATCATCTTTGTGCAACATGTGTGTCATCATGCGTGGGCAGAAGGTAAGACGTCAGAGATTTTAATTCAAATTTTTTATTAATTTTTTTTTTTTGTAGTGCATAGTCACACTTACGCTAAGGACTAGTTTTATTGCCCATCGGGGGACTTAACTCCCAGCGATGGAGGAAGCGACATAGCTCCACCTGCTATCAAAATTCCACCCCGTCACTGTCGCCTAGCAACACTTTTTTAAAACTACATAAAATGTGGTCATGTGGGCCAACCAATGACTAGCCCCTAAGGGCTTAATTTTTTTTCCTAAGGCCCTAATAGGGAAATTGTTTTTGAGGGCCATATCTTTTGATCCATGAGTCCATTTTTTGAAAACAAGATATGTAATGTCCCCTTCTAGTTGGCATCTCTCAGTTCTTGAGATTAGCCTATTATGTGACCCTCGTAGGCTGATAGGGTGGATAGAGGGTCTTGTTGAGGCATGGCTTGGCTTCAGTTATCAGAATCATTCATTTTGGATTTCATTTGGGGTCGTTTGGACATCATTTGCTTGACTTACTATTTTAGTAAATGGAGACACTCAGCGGAGCACTCTACTATTTTTAGCAGTATGGTCTAGTCATATGCAAATTCAATCACTTATCATCTGGCTTCAGACAGTTCATCAATTGGACTTATATTGAGAGAGATATTAATATTTATTTGCCAAAATAAATATTAATTAAATTGAAGCTTATTATATAAGGTTACAATATAATTTAATATTATAACTTAAGTGACTTTTTGAAGGGGGTCGACCATCATGAAGAAGGGGCCATTTTTAATTAATGATTATAATTAAAAAGGCGTCCAAACTATTGAAAGATTAAAAGTGAAAATTCAAGTTTTATTTAAATGATGCTTTTTGAAGGAAATCGACCCAACTGAGAAGATATAAGTTTTCTTTGTGAAAACTTCATTCATTATGTTATGAAAATCGATTTTTGCAAATTCCTTCTTCAGAGAACGAACCCAAGGGTTTCAGTTGTCTTCTGCATTGGAAAATGAGCCATCTTCAGTGTTTGCAATTCATAGGCTGTGAAATATCTGCTGATTTATTGCCTGTAGTGAATAACTTCATTCAGAGGTTATTACAAATCTTATTGTGAGTTTCTAATAGTCAGTGATTTGGATTGATTCCTTTCCAGAGGAGAATCATTTCATTTTCCCATCAGTTCTCAAACTTCTGGCGCACTTCCCAAGTTGGTACAGATTTTATTGCTATTGTTCAAGGGTCGTACAAATCAGCTTGAGGGTCGTACTTTTCATCCAAGCCTGGACGCCTTGTCTTTTGGCTTTCTTTCTTCACCAAATGGTACGCCTTGCACTCTGGGTTAGTCTGCATGGATTTCGAGGCTGGAGAAATGTTATCTTATGCTGGAAGTATTAATTCTTCATCATTCTGGGGTGGCTGCAATCAGCAAATCAGGTTTTTAAATAATGCAAATTTATTTGCCTTTTGGTCTGCATGTTAGGGTTTCAATATTGTAATCACTGAGAAAGAATAATAAAACCATTTGCTATCGATTCAAGGATCTATATGTGTCATTTTGTACCTTATTGTATTTATTAAAGATTTTAGAAGCATTTCTTTCAAAATCGCATTATGTTCTTTTTATACAAAAACCTCAAAAAAATCCAAAACCTTCAAAACACAAAAAAATAATCAGTTTGAGCATCAGGGTTGAAGTTGAACCAATCAGGGTTCTTCATAGTGGTATCAGAGCGGTTTCCTGCCAGCCTAAGGGTTTGGGATTCATATGTAGCCATAGGAGGTTGGGCCTCACAGATATTACACTCGCAGGAGAGCTTTGTTTGACAGGGAACGGGGATTGAACAGGCAGTCGGGTACCATGGCTGACAGAACAGAAGTTTCTCGAGATCCTAGGGATGATGATGTAGAGGTCAGATAGACTCTTAGAGATCTTCGGACAGGTCAGCAGTAGGTAGCTGATGTATTACAGCAGTTGACCACGGTGATCCAGACGATTGGTTCACTTAGGAGACCATCACCACGTCGTGATGAGGACAGGAGTGATGCAGGTTCACGGAGGGTACCCAGGATTGTTTCATGGACAGTAGATAGGCCTACCCGTCCGACTTTTGTGAGACAGGAGGTTGATCGACCTATTGTAGATGAGGAGCCTGAGGCAGTGTTCGTTGATATTCTTATGGCAGCGAACGATGAGTGGGAGTTATTGACCCCAGAGGTTAGAGAAAGAATTACTTTTGACAGGTTTATCACACAAAGGTGAGAGCATTACAGGAACAAGCCGGATAGGAGGCCTAGGCATCAAAATAGTGACCCGAAGCATGCCACAAACAAGCTCACTTTAGCTATGTTTGACGGCAGCGCTAAGGTTACAGCCCAGACTTGGATCAGTAAGTTGGATACCTTCCTTACATTGCATCCCATGGCGAAGGAGGATGCTATTAGATATGCTACTTTGCATCTTGAGGGGGCAGCTTATGACTGGTGGCATCATGGGATGGTGACACTTTAGCATGACCGTATCACCACTTACCAGGAGTTCGTGGACAGATTGGTGGAACGGTTTGACAAGAAGGATCCTAAGACTTACTTCAGAGATTTGGCTCAGTTGAGACAGGTTGATAGCTTGGAGGCTTACATAGGAGACTTCTAGCGGTTATCTGTGATGGTTCCTAACATATCAGAGAGGCGTTTGGTTGTACTCTTCGTGGAGGGACTGTTGGAACCAATGAGAGGATGGATCAAAACATTTGATCCTCTCTCACTACATGAAGCAATGAAGAAGGCATGCAGCATGGAACTTGCAGCTCCATCTAGCAAGTTCAATTCCAGGAATACCTCTTCATTCAAGGACAACAAGGAATTCAATAAAAATAAGGAGAAATCTGATTTTAGGAGTGATTCAAAGGGGAAATCAGCAGCACCCTTGGATCGTGAGACTCTTAATGATTTGTGCAGGAAGAAGCTTTGCTTCTACTACAAGGGTTCCTACAACGCTAACCATGACTGTCCTTTGCAGCCTAAGGGTAAGGCCAATAGAATTGTATTATAGAGGATTCAGAATCTGAGAATTCCGAATAGCAGGAGATTTCTAAGGAGTCAGAATCAAAGGCTTCAGAGCTTAAGGCGGGGGTAGAGTCAGAGCTCCAAATCCAGGAGGCACAGTTGTCTAGCATTCAGCAGGACGGATCTTTCAAACTTCGTGGAGTTTTGGCTGGTCAAAAGGTTATCACCCTCTTAGACACAGGTGCCACCTATAATTTTATAGATGCCAGATTTGTTGAGAAGTGTGGGCTCATAACCGAGGAGTTTGAGGGCATTCGGGTTAAGGCGATTGATGGTTACACTCTCAGATGTGACCATATGATTAAGGATCTCCCTTTACGCTTGAATAATTATGAATTCAAGGCTGATTATTATGTGGTGAATATAGGTGATATTGATCTAGTTTTGGGCATGAAGTGGCTTCATTCTCTTGAGGAAGTTACACTTCGTCTCAAAGACATGGAGATCAGGTTTGAGGTGGATGGGAAGACTCATATACTGAAGGCCATCCAAGACAGTAACATCAAGACTATTTCCTTCTGACGGATGGAGAGACTTATGCGTCATGACATGGTTGAGTGGGTTTCCAAGTGCACTTTGACACCTACACAAGAGGGACAGCATAAGATCAAGTAGCATCCTGATTCAGCAGTTGAGAGTTAAGCATGGGAAGGTTTTCAATGACATTCCACCAAGGAGACCTCCAGACAGGGGTATTGAGCACATCATAGAGCTTGAGGAGGGCGCCAAGCCCGTCATGATTACTCCTTACAGGCATCCAAAGCGGCTTAAGGATGAGATAGAGAAGACTATCAAGGAGCTGCTTGCTATGGGTCACATTCGACCAAGTAAATCACCCTTTGCTTCTTCAGTTGTTCTAGTGAAGAAGAAAGATGGTACACTTCGTATGTGCATAGATTACAGAGTCCTGAATAAGAGGACTATTAAGAATAGATATCCCATACCCCGTATAGATGAGCTTATTGATGAGCTCCATGGTGCCTGTTACTTTTCGAAGATAGACTTGAGATCGGTATATCACCAGATTAGAGTTCGTGAGCAGGATGTTGAGAAGACCGCGTTTCGCTGTCATTGTGGACACTTTGAGTTTGTGGTTATGCCATTCGGGCTAACCAATGCTCCTGCGACATTCCAGTCCACCATGAACAGGGTCTTCCATTCACATTTGAGGAGATATGTACTTGTCTTCTTCGATGATATCTTGGTTTACAACAGGACATGGCAGGAACACTTGGCTCATTTGGATACAGTACTCAGCATTTTGGAGAGGGAGTCCTTGTATGCCAAGGAATCCAAGTGTGATTTAGGGATGACTGAGTTGTTATACTTAGGCCATATTATCAGTGCAGAGGGAGTATGGATGGATCCTGGGAAGATTCGTGCTATCATAGATTGGCCTACTCCGGCGAACCTTACACAGCTACGAGGATTCCTTGGGTTATGTGGTTTCTATCGCAGATTTTTCAGTGGATATTCACACCATGCAACACCTATGACGGATTTGTTGAAAAAAGGTGCATTCATTTGGACTCCTGAGACACAGGAGTGTTTTGTGAGGTTCAAGGAGCTTATGACTACATGTCCAGTGTTGGCACTGCCGGATTTTACGAAGCCTTTTGAGCTTCAGTGTGATGCTTCTGGTGAGGGCATTGGAGCAGTGCTTATGCAGGACAAGCACCCGATTGTTTATGAGAGAAGAAAACTCAGAGGACCAAAGAGGGTTTACAGTATATATGATAAGGAAATGCTAGCAATAATGCATGCCTTGGCCAAATTCAAGCAATATTTAGTGGGTAGTAAGTTTTGCATTAAAACTGATCATAATAGCTTGAGGCATTTCCTAGGACAGTGGGATTTGAATGACCATCAGCAAAAATGGGTGAGTAAGTTACAAGCATATGACTTTGACATCACATACATCAAAGGTACACAGAATGTTGTTGTTGACGCTCTTTCACACTGGCCTCATCTGAGTTCTACGGTACAAATTGCAAAGGACTAGAGGCACTTGATTGTGGCAGAGTATGCCAAGGATACATGGGCATCTGGTATTGTTGAGGGATCTATTGTGGACACTAGGTACACACTTGTGAATGACTTGATCATTTACAAGAACAGGATTTTCTTGATCCCAGGGTCAAAGATGAAGAACACCATTCTGCGAGCTTTCCATGATGTACCTACAGTAGGGCATCCTGAGTACTTTAAAACATACAGACAGGTTTGGGAGAGATTTACATGGAAGGGTCTTAAGGCAGATGTTCTTCAGTATGTGCGTGGGTGCCCTGTTTGTCAGCAGAACAAGCAGGAGAACACGTATCCGACAGGATTGTTGCAGCCACTTCCGATTCCTGACAGGAAGTGGGAATGCCTGTTGATGGATTTTATTACGGGCTTGCCTAAAGCCCAAGAACGGGATTGCATATATGTAGTTGTGGATCGGCTGACGAAGTATGCCCACTTCTTTCTGATCACCACTACTTACAAAGCTACACAGGTAGCAGAGGTATTTTTCCGTGAGGTTTTCAGATTGCATGGGTTTCCTTGGAGCATAGTTAGCGACAGGGATAGTCGATTCCTGAGTCACTTCTGGCAAGAGGTGTTCAAACTTTGTGGAACCGAGCTTACACCAAGCACCAATTACCACCCACAGACCAATGGTCAGGTGGAGATAGTGAACAAATGGGTGGAAGGCTACCTCAGGAATTACATTGCAGGGTAGAAAAAGGCGTGGGTCAAGTGGATACACTTATGTGAGTATTGTTACAATACCACCTATCACATGACCATTCAGATGTCCCCCTTCATGGCGTTGTATGGGTATGAGGCGCCTAGTTTTCTTGATTTGCTACTGAGTGACAGTAGAGTGCCGAGTGTTGGAGACTTATTGCATGAGAGCCAGGACATTATGAGGGCTCTTAAGGAGAATATTGCTAAGGCACAAAATCAGCAGTAGTATGCAGATCAGAAGAGGACGGAGAGATCTTTTGAGGGGGGAGATATGGTATATCTTATACTACTGCCCTACCGATAGTCTACTCTCAGGAAGAGTGGGTCCGAGAAGCTCAAGCCACGGCATTATGGTCCTTTCAAGATTGTGAGGCATGTTGGAGAGGTGACTTATGAGCTAGAGCTTCCAGTGGATAGTAAGGTCCACAATGTTTTTCATGTGTCACGTCTCAAGAAGGCGTTAGGACATCGTGTGGTACCTTCAGCAGTATTGCCTTCCTTAGATGATGAGGGAAAGTTGATTTTAGTACCTGAGTCAATCCTGGAATATAGGGAAAGACAACTACACAAGAAGACTATCAGGGAATATTTGGAGAAGTGGAGAGATTTACTAGTGGAGGGTGCTACGTGGGAGAGTGAGGAGATTTTGCAGCATCCGGAGTTGAGATTGCTTGAGGACGAGCAATTTCAGGAGGGGCAGACTATAATGTCCCCTTCCAGTTGACATCTCTCAGTTCTTGAGATTAGCCTATTATGTGACCCTCGTAGGCTGATAGGGTGGATAGAGGGTCTTGTTGAGGCATGGCTTGGCTTCAGTTATCAAAATCATTCAGTTTGGCTTTCGTTCGGGGTCGTTTGGACATCATTTGCTTGACTTACTATTTTTAGTAAGTGGAGACACTCAGCGGAGCACCCTACTATTTTTAGCAGTATGGTCTGGTCATATGCAAATTCAGTCACTTATCATCTGGCTTCAGATGGTTCGTCAATTGGACTTATATTCAGAGAGATATTAATATTTATTTTCCAAAATAAATATTAATTAAATTGAAGCTTATTATATAAGGTTATAATATAATTTAATATTATAACTTAAGTGACTTTTTGAAGGGGTTCGACCATCATGAAGAAGGGGCCATTTTTAATTAATGATTATAATTAAAAAGGCGTCCAAACTATTGAAAGATTAAAAGTGAAAATTCAAGTTTTATTTAAATGATGCTTTTTGAAGGAAATCGACCCAACTGAGAAGATATAAGTTTTCTTTGTGAAAACTTCATTCATTATGTTATGAAAATCGATTTTTGCAAATTCCTTCTTCAGAGAACGAACCCCAGGGTTTCAGTTGTCTTCTTCATTGGAGAACAAGCCATCTTCAGTGTTTGCAATTCAGAGGCTGTGAAATATCAGCTGATTTATTGCCTACAGTGAATAACTTCATTCAGAGGTTATTACAGATCTTACTGTGAGTTTCTAATAGTCAGTGATTTGGATCGATTCCTTTCCAGAGGAGAATCATTTCATTTTCCCATCAGTTCTTAAACTTTTGGCGCACTTCCCAAGGTGGTACGGATTTTATTGCTATTGTTCAAGGATCATACAAATCAGCTTGAGGGCCGTACTTTTCATCCAAGCCTGGACGCCTTGTCTTTTGCTTTTCTTTCTTCACCAGATGGAACGCCTTGCACTCTGGGTCAGTCTACATGGATTTTGAGGCTAGAGAAATGTTATCTGATGCTGGCAGTATTAATTCTTCATCATTCTAGGGCGGCTGCAATCAGCAAATCAGGTTTTTAAATAATGCAAATTTATTTGCCTTTTGGTCTGCATGTTAGGGTTTCAATATTGTAATCACTGAGAAAGAATAATAAAACCATTTGCTATCGATTCAAGGATCTATATGCGTCAGTTTTTACCTTATTGTATTTATTAAAGATTTTAGAAGCATTTCTTTCAAAATCGCATTATGTTCTTTTTATGCAAAAACCTCAAAAAAATCAAAAACCTTCAAAACACAAAAAAACAATCAGTTTGAGCATCAGGGTTGAAGTTGAGCCAATCAGGGTTCTTCATAAGATATCATTAGAAAACTAGTTCTGATCACTTTGCAATGGTGCAATTCATTTTGTTAGATTTTGTTGCAAGTGCATTTTATTGCTATTTGAAGTTAGATCTCCCATTTGGACCTTCAAGCTCTTAAATTTTTTCTTTAATCTCTATTTTTTGTGATTTTTGTGGCATCAGAAAGGTATTGAGGAGCTCTATTTTGTGTCATTAAACTTTTTCCAAATTCAACTTCAAGTATATTTTATTCAATATTTATAAATTTTGCATTGTGACTGATTACTTGGACATCCTAACATTTGAAGAAGTTTTGTCTTTTGGGGGGCTTCATTTTTAGTATTGATTTAGATTTGGGTGGGTTTCATATCAATTTTTTGTAGTATTTTATATGTTTTTCTCTCTTGGTCCTTGTTGCTCTCATGGCTAAACCAAGTTCATTTGAGATACTCCTCATAATTATCACACATGGAAAGTAAGAATGCATCAGTTACTCTAATCCGAGAGTGTGTGGTCCACTTTGGGTGATCATCAACCATATTTTACTAGGGAGTATGAGAGATTTTCTCACATGAACAAATCTGATGAGGCTATGGGCTTGATTGCATTGTATGTTTCTAGAAGCTTATTCTTTCATATTGAGTGCAGTACACGATGACAAGTGTGTGATAAGTACAAAAAATTGTTTGGTTCAGATAGTGATATTTGTGCTTTGCAATTAGAGGAAAAAATGGCATCTCTTTCCACTAATTCATTTCCTAGCATTGAGGATTATTTAAGTTCAAATCCTTAATATCTCAATTGGCTGGATATGGGAAAGATAAGTTTGATACAAAATGCATATTCTTGTTTTTGTCTAAGTTGAAGGGGTCATTTGCTTTCTTTTCTTCTTCATTTTATTCCACCATGGATGGCCTAGGTGAATCTTTTAACATGTTTTTTTTTAGACATTTTGTGATTGATTGACTAGAGAGCAAGCAAAGCTTATCTAGTTTGATGCACTTCCTAAGAATCAGGCATTGTTAGCACAATCACCAAAACAAAGGTAAGAAGAAATCTAAGACTAAGACAAAATCTAGTGAGACTCCCACCTTTTCCAAAGAGGATAAACCTAAGATGGAGAAACCCAAATGTGCATATTGCAATAAACCGAGGCATGGTGAACATAATTGTAATAAGAAATAGTTAGAAGAAATGAGGCAACTCCTTCAAGAGCATAAAATTCCCTTTCCTTCCAATTCTTCTATTTCACCTTCTTCTTCCACACATTCAAGATCATCACAACTAAGATATTGATGGCTAATAGTACTTACATGTTTTTTTTGTGCAAAAGGAGATGTTGACATGGGTATTGAGAACTTTAATAATGTCCTATATATTCTTGATCTTGCCAACAATATTATTTCTATATATCAGACAACACATAGTGGTACATGGAAGACTATTGAGTTTACTCCAAATTCAATGTTCATTCAAGATTTACATAGTAAACAACTTGTTGCAGTTGGTAAGGCTGATCATTATTCCAATCTTTATGTATTTTCACATTTTGCTTCTACTCTTGATGAAGTTTACTCTAAGGCTAATACTCCTACATCGAGTGTGGATAGTTCATCAAAGGGTTCTATTGGTCACTTGAATCTTGTGTTGGGGTTATAACTCCTCCCGCTTCTTCATATTTCAATGTTGCTATGCATTCCAATACTTCAGTTCAATAGGATGATCATTGTCTTTCAAATTTGGCTTTGTGGGATGGTTACTTGATAGATATATGTGATTTTTTTTTCATTCTCATATTGCAGATTTGGTAGACACATTTGAGGGGGTGTCTCTCGTCTTTGATGATAGTTGCACCACAACTGTTATCTCATCATCACTGTCTTTAGAGATTGTTCATGAGTTTCCACATAGTCTTGATTTGTTCTCTTTGATTGGGATAACATCTGATTTTGTTGAGACATACTCTAGCATGGAGATACTTGATCCGTTTTCAGAGACACATTATGAGGCTGCTTCCCTTATCTCTCTTCATGGAGTTGGAGTTTCTTTAGCATCATCCATTGGACTCCTTTCTTCTCAAGGAGAGACATGTTTGCATGAATTGAATTCTCTTTTGTCTTCTAGCATTCTTCATTGGCTTTGAAGATACTTCATTATGGGGGGATATATATTCTCTATCTTTCTCTCCTATGGGGAGCACATCTATTGTATATTTGTGATGGATACAATCCTTGGGGGTATTGATGAGTCCTCCATTCATCACTTATTTCATCACCTGTACATGCTAGTTTTCATGCTTTCTCTCTTTTGGAGAGGGTTTTTTTTCCATGTGGTTTTTCTCCTTTTCTCCATTTGTAAGAGATATTTGTAAATGGGTACCTAACATGGCCTTGTAGTCAAGACCCATCCATGCTTTCTTACATCATTTGCATTGGTTTGTTCCTCCCTAAGTTGCATTTAAGGGGGGTTCGATTTGAGTATGATATATTACCTATCTAGTCCACTAGTAGGTCCTATTCACTTGATAAGGTTACTTAGGTCCTAGGAATCTTTCTAGAAGTTTTAGTTGTCATTAGATCTTATCTTATGGCATTTACTTGTTGTGTCCTAGGTCATTTAATATTTGTTGAGTTAGTTCTCATGTTATAGGATTAAGACACATGTCATGATCTTGTCTTATCCTATCTCTCACCTTGTCTATTTAAGCAAGGCCCTTGAACATTTGTAAACATATCATATCATATTGTAGACACATGTCATGATCTTTTCATACTCTCTTGTAGAAGATTATATTTTGTTTTGTAGGCGATTTTGGGGTGTGAGCTAATTTTTAGCTCCTATAGAAAGAAAACGGGGTAGATAAAAAGGCAAGCATGGGAAAGCAAGGGAAAACATGCTGACATGGGAAACTCTAATAGGCAATTTAAAGAGGGGTTTCAAGGGTTCAAGGAAAGGAAAACTTGGTATGAGAAGAGAAAGAAAGATGGAGGCTTAAGGATTGGGAATGTGAAATCATGTATGCCAATTGAGCATGGCGGTAAGATGAAAGCCAAAATCTTAGGCCCAAAGATGGCGATAGGACAGAAGAACTGGTATTTTGGAAACAGAAAGTTTGAAATCTTGCAAGGGACAAGGAAGAAGCTAGGAGGTGCAAGGAAAAGCAAGACGGGATATTGGAACATGGTTATGTTGTGTTTTGAGTGATCTACTACTTCCTCATATTTACACCAACTCTACTTTTCTATGACCATCAAGGAATCTTGAAGTTAGTGAAGAACCCATTTTGTCATGCTAGCATCAAGAACATTAAGAATCATCATTACTACATTCAACAATTTGTTGGCATTAACAATATTTCTCTCCAAAACTATAAATGTTAAAAATAGTCTATTGATCTTATGACTAGATCTCTTAGTACTATTATTTTTATCAATTTTTGAAACAAATTTGGATTTGTCTCCCATTTAAACATTAAGGGATGATAAAAATGCCATGTAAAGGACGCAAAGGAGATTTTATAAGTGCCAAAACCAAAATGTCTATGTTTATAATTTCTTAAAACTTCAACCATGACAATCAAAATGTGCTCGCAAGTATATGAAGCAACCAAGTAACTTGGATTGACAATTGAGGAAAACACAAAGAACCCTAACAACTTGGACCATTATTATCAAAATGCAAGTCAAATAAGGTGTTCACGAAGCACAAAAACAATTCAAACCATGATTAAAAAATCACTTGTAAAGAAGGGAATGATGATTAAGAGGCAAACCAACAACTTAGACGAACAACTAAATGCAACTTGCAACATAATAATTGGTGTTGAGAAGATGAAAAAAATCAAGCTAGACTATGATTCTTAAAAAAAATGATATGGAGAACTCAAGACACAATTGTTGGTACTAAAAAGAAACTATTCAAATTGAACTGTGCTAAGGGAGGAAAAACTAGTAGTTGAGCATGTTCCAATAGTTCTAATACTATTTGTGGGTTTAATGCCCAATATTTTTAATAGTATAACACTACTAGTTGTGATTTCAAAGATGTTAGTGTTGATCATGAGTATTTATAATTGAATTAAATGTATTCTTTAGATCTAAAAACAACAAATCATGTGATGCCACATCAGCACACAAACAAAATGCGACTTAATACACAACTATTGGTCTATCATTTTTGGAGGTCTTTTTTAACACCTTGATAAAAAAAAATGCTAATTTGTCATCATTTTGGATGATGTGGACTTGAAACCTTAGTTATAAGCAAGGGCCTTTCCAAGTAAAGCTATTGTAAAAAATTGGGAGTAATTTGAAATTGCTACATATAATTTTGAGAGGTGTGAAGTTAGCATTGCTCAACTATTGGGTCCTCTCTTCTAGTGGAAGAGACATAATAAAGGTAAATTTTGTTAAAAAAAAGTAAAGAAGTTGGACTATGATTAAGACAATTGTGAAGCACTCTAACAAATTGGACCATTGATGTTATGAATGCATGACATACTTCAAATTTAGAACCTAAAAAACTGAGTATGTTGAACAATAGATAAAGAACTCACAAGTACTTGTGAATCAAAAACAATGACAAGTAACTCGTCGAAAAAATCATCGACAATTTTTTCAAAAACTCATCACAAATTCGCTAAAACATGATATTTTCAAGAAAAACTTGTTGAATGAGTGTAAAATATCTTTTTCCTATAGAAAAACTTTTTGTGATTTTTGCATTTTAGGATGTGATTGGCAACGACTGGAAATGACTTAGGGCACAAAAATACACAAATTAAAATTTCATATAATTTCAAAATCTGGCATTCTATTGATCTCTGAATCAACTCTTTCAAAATCTTGCCATCCACATTTTATCCCATCCTTGCAATGCTTTTTGTTGTGCAACTGAAGTATTATTTGGGCCACACACACATAAAAACACAATAGATTGACTCAAAAGAACTTGAATGGCCTTGTCTATGTGTGATACAACCTTTAGTTGCATGAAAAGAAGGTACAAGGGTAGGGTACTCATGAAGCACTTGAATTTGATGGCATTGATCCATATTCAAATTGGATTGTTGAGCCTAAGAATGTCGATGTGGATCTATTATTAACTGGTGATGAGTTAACTTATTTGGAGAGGGAGGCAATTGAATGGGAAGCGAATGTGGCAACATATAAATAGATATAAGACGAGGTTGACAAGCCATCAGGACAAGTTCCTCACATACACAACTTAATCATATCACTGTAGACACCTATTAAGGATATTGTAGCTTTAATTGTAGACAAATTTTATGATTTATAATTTTTATTAGTCATATGTATTCAAAGTTTGAACTCATTTTTTGGTCAATGATGCATATTAAACTCTAATTTTGATTTAAATATGACAAAAATTAGTAATATGTTTACAAATTCAATAATGTGTTTTTGAATAATATCTTTAAAAATTTGAATTTTCAAATCTTTGATAAATTTGCTATGTTTTCCCAAAGTTTTTGTTAGTCCCAAGTTTTTAAAAAGTTTGAGTTTTCCAAGTAATTGGTGAGTCCAAGTTTTACAGCTATGTGTTGAACATTGTATAACATAGTCAATTTGGGTTAATAAGCATGCAAACAATTTCAAATCATGTTACAAAAAATGTAACAATTTAGGAAAATTAAACATGTAGAAAATAATTAATAAATATAACATAATGTCATACTACTAGACATAATATTAGACTACACTTTATACACAACCAGCCACCACCAAAGTAATTTTGCCCATTCAATAATAAATACAAGCATACACACATCAAAATGTGTGCCATTCAATTATTTCAAACTCCTTGCATTCATTCTTCAAATAGTTTTGAAGAATCAATGTAGAATACTATTTGAAGAATCAATGTAGAATAGTGGCTTAGATAGCTGATTTTACTGACATCATGATTCAATTCAACTCATTGAGCTTAGGATTATCAATCAATACAAACTCAATGGAAAGCTTGGATAAGAGCTTGTTTGGATGTGTTATTAATATGCATTTCTAATTTTATTGCATAGAAAGTGTATATCATCACTAAATGACATCCATAAAATTACGTTTACAAAGTTTCCTTTGAAGCTTTTGTTCATAAGACCCCTTCAGTGAGGAATATCTTAGCTATATTAATAAACTCACTCTTGGCTATTTCACAAGAAAGAATTAGATCGGAAGTTAAAGTCAAAGATCACAGATGTTTCTACACATGAATATTTCCTCAATACATTTAACATGAATATGTTTTACTTGTTACTAAACTTGTACTTTCCTTTTTGGCAAAATAATAATAACATTTAAATTAGATCACAAATCACGGACATTTCTACCAAAAACTATAGCATCCAATATGCTAAACTATCAGAAACTATTAGAAATGGGTGATCTGTAAATCTTGTTTGCTACTGTGATCTTGTTTGCTATTATATTACCTGAAAATTAAACTGTGAAAGTGAACAATAAACAATAAATAAAAGCAATTCACAATCAAACTCGCAAAATCACACCAATAAAGCATAAGAAAGTTGCATAACAAATAATACAACAAACCTGCACACAAAACCCTACACAATAGACTTAGCTTAAGCTCCATTGTTCTCCTGTTTTGCACCTTGGAGAGAAAGTGTAATGGTGGTTGCTCTCAAATTTTTAGAGCAAGCACTTTGATGTAATATACGTACAGATTTCTTGCAATGCTTGCAATGAATGAGAGAAATAATAGATGATAGGATAGTTGAATTTATAGATTTCAAATGATAAAAATCAACGATCAAAATTTGATGGAGGACTGAGCAGATCAATGACACGGAATGGTTGAGAAAAATTGATGAGAAGTTTACTGACTTCTTAATTAGAGCTTACTGCTCATATGGGTCAATTAAGAGAATTGATTGAAGAGATAAAGGTGTGACTGACTATTAATGAAACATAATTGATTGATAAAAGGACTAAATTGATTGAGGTGTGAACTCAAAATGAGTGGGAGTTGACTAGTGAGGTGGAAATGCATGAGTAACTAATAAATAATTAAATAAATAAATTATTAATTTCATGTGCAAAGGTAGAAATATTAATTAATTTTAGAAGATAATGTTGAGAAGAATAATTAATATCAATTAAATAATTATTTGTGATTTTCGAAAAAGATTAATGTTGAAATAAATCAACTAAATAATTGTAAATTATTTAATCAATTTGAAAGAGGGGAATAAATTAATTATTTGATTAATAGAGAAAAAGTGATAGAAATAGGTGATTTAATTAAAATAGAAATAGAGGGAGAATTCGAATTTTAAATAATTAAATAATTAAAAGGAAATAATGTTAATTTAATTAAATAATAGACGGATTGATGATACCTAACGATGAAAAATGTTGATGTTTTCCAAGTGTCTACAGCTATAATAAGGAAAAATGGCCTATTCAAGATGGTTTCCATCTAAAGAAGGAAACCCTATAGACTATAAACTTGCAAGACACAGATAACTGGGTATGATATACAAAGGATCTGATTATCTGTGGAGAGATGAAGACCTGAAAATTTGAACAGGTTCACAGCTGGAATTTTCCATAAAACCAAATATTTAATTTCAGGTCACCAAGATGTAGCCTGCGTGGTCAAGATTGAGTCCTCCAACCCAATTAACAAGGGATAAAATCCCTACAAACCTAACTATTTTCTAAAACAGATTTTGAGCTAATTTTTAGTTCAACTATTTTCCTCAATTGTCCATTTAATTTTTTGTTGCCTCGATCAAAAAATGTACTTTACAGAATATACAATAATTAGTCTATAGGTCATTTGTTTATAGTTCTGCCAATCAAAGGAATCAATCAGAGAAAAATCAAACCAGCCAAAGAAATCATTATTTCAAGACTTGCCTCTACTGCTTTAGATATCATCTCAAGAATATAATTTACCAATTTAGCAGATACATTAACACTGATTACATTTTTATTAATATTACTCAGATGTGTTCTTTTCAACGCTCTATACATATTGCAACAGAGTCGACCATGATTGAAAATCCTTACCAGAATCATCCACACAATATGCTATTAATGAATTCTGTTGAGCTTATATCCAACTATAATTCTGCTGTTGTGCCTTGAGCTTCATCCTGAAAACAAATTCCATCACCCATATTCCATTGTGACTTCTGTACAGCATCTGCTCATACTTGAAAAGGCCGAATTACTTTAATCTGTGACAGATTCCTCTACGATTTCACTCCTCTCTCCATGTTCTCCAATTCTTTCACTAGAAGTCATGGTATCGTGTTGCAAAGATACAGTTAGTGGTTCATGCACAAAAGCAACATGTTTGTTTCTATTACGACTGTGCCTCCTAGCTGGCTCAGACATGCTGCTGTCTGTCATCACATTGTGCAAT
Organism: Sequoia sempervirens; assembly: GCA_007258455.2. Lineage (NCBI taxonomy): Eukaryota > Viridiplantae > Streptophyta > Pinopsida > Cupressales > Cupressaceae > Sequoia > Sequoia sempervirens. The sequence continues at coordinate 161,948,043 of VDFB02075321.1, read as the reverse complement.
CCTTGTTCATCTTTGTTTGGCTTGTTGTTATCTCTCTTGCCTATTGTTGTTGATCTTAGCAAAAGAACTTGCTTACAGAAACAAATAGTTAAACTCACAAGAAAAATGTAGAAAGCTAAAGTATACCACACACAAAATGTCCATTTCCATTTCCGAGAAAATTCTTTAATCCAAGGAAGCTGAGAACGAATATCAATTTCAGCAGAATACAATTCAGGCAATCCTGATGTCCATGCTTTTGGTTGCAATATTATTTTCACACTTTCTGTTGGGATATTCTTCTCCTGGTAATCAATCAGGTGAAGTACCACAGTCTCAGTTTCTCCTAGAATACCCATCAATAGAGGAACACTCGTTAAAAAAGTTTTAGCAAGCTGAACTAGGGCACTCCTGAAAGGCAACATACATGGCTGGCTAGATCGTGCAAGAACCTTATCATCACCAGAAATGAGCTCTGCCATTACCTGAAAAGAACATCCAAAGAGTTATGACTTAATACCAGTGTATTAGTCAAGGTTTCTATATAAGGAATATATGCATTCAAAATTCAAATCAAACATTTGATCTTGCCAGACACTACCATCTAATGGCAGTTTAATACAGTTGATATACGATAAGTTTTGTATGCCAAAATCATTTTCTTTGGTTATACGCAACTAAATCGTTGACCCTATTTCAAATTATATAAATTCTGGAATAGAATACAATATATAGCCTATGCAGATCATGTTATGGTCCTCTATCAGTTTAGGCTTACAATTGATTGCAATTAATATACTTGAAGCCTTAACAAAATTGCAAATGATAGTGAAAGGAAAGACAATATACATCAATGCACCTTGTGTCCAAGAAATAGGTAGGGTTATATTCTGAATTGCTTAGATTTTGAAATCCTGATTGACATACGAATAGAGCTAACCTTGACTTTTTGAGCAGCCTTTTCTACCTTCCTTCTGGACTACCCTTTTACACACCTTACCTCCATCTCCTCCTAATATGCTACCAATAACTAATAGCCACCAATTGGTCCCCATAGGGGATGGCTGACCCATAAATGGATCCAATATTGATCTAGACTCCAGAGGAAAGTGATCACAGCTCAGAGGACACTTGTATCATAGGGTCAAAAACAGAAACTGGATAGCACCAAAATATACATATTCTTGCATATTTGGATTTCTCTCAATAAATTATGCAATTTCAAATAAAAATCAGCTTGTTTTGTGTATGTCTGCAAAACTTATGACTTCCAGAAGTTGGACGAAAAAATTGGATACATTATCTATGGGCAATGCCAATTACGTAATCACCAGTGGTAATTACAAAACTGTGCTGGAATGCAGTGTTTCTGCTCTACAACAAGAAAATGTCATGTGGCATTCCAAATTCTTTTGTTTTCTGACTTCTTGCTACTTTTGAACTTTTGTTCGGACTTGTGAAGCATACATATGCCATTGCAAATACAATCTAAGCATCAAGTTGTGTGAATCGGAGTAGTTCATAAAGGGGAACGAGTTGAAGTCCTTAGGAGTTCATAATTCCTTAGCATTTGTCATTGTAAGCTAATCAGACTTGTAAGTGAGTTGTGTTAGAGGTCTTAAGTACTGAATTCATTGAGATTCAAGTTGGTTGTGTGCCCAAGTGGCCTAAGATTGTAATTGCCCTATAAGTTTGTTGTTATGTGACTAGTAGCTCACATTTTACTGGAGTTTTCTCTCATATGTTTGTTTCTCCAAGGAAATCCTTTGTCTACTTAACTATGTATGGTGTTTGCTCTCATTTACATATTGCAAGTTAAGTTAATTGATTGGAAAGTTTATAACACTTCATTTATTTCATAAATTTCTCTGTTGGTGACTAGTGTATAAAATAACTATCCTAGTTTATGGATCAATCATGGCCACCTCTTTTGATCATCTTTATAGCTAAAAAATGCAACCCTTATAGAAAATGTCTCTCCACCTCACAAATAACTATTTAAATTTCCCTATATTCATTCCCAACAAACAATCTTTGAACCTTCTTTTCCTCCCCAAAAACGTAAACAGATGCTACATGAAAATGGATCTTCCTCCAAGGATTCACTTCCCTTTGGTACAAAGAGTAAACCAAATAGGTTGTAATCTGCAGTTTTTTGAAGATCTATCCTAGTCTCAAGACTCTTTGCTCATGGTTAGGAGAGCACACAAACTCAATGGATGTCTCTATCGTGCCCAAAGGGTATTTCATGCACATTTTGGAAATGAAAAAAGAAAAGGTGGTCATCTTTTGGGTTGGTCCTTAGTTTATGAAGGAAACAAATCTTTTATGATACCATGGTTGCCAAGTTTTGACCCCACTAACTATCTTCCAAGCATTGTCCCAATACCTGTTTGTCTCCCTTATGCTTTCTGAGAAGAAATATCTCTTCAAAGAATTCAAAAAGGGCCATAGAGGAACATCTGGGAACCTCCAAACTCACACACAGGCCAAATTATGCTAGAGTATGCATAAATGTAGATCTTGAGAAAACACTCATAGATGATCTATTTCTTGAACTTGGAGGAATTAATTGAGAGAAACCAAGTGGACTACAAAAACATACCCTTCAAATGTAAATTCAGTCCTACTCCTCACAATGAAAACCTCGTACAAGTTTGTCTTTTAAACCAGCAATACAAGATAACAAATAGCACCGCTCAAGCTGATGCACAAAATAAAGAGGACATACCTCAAAGAACAACAATACACAAAGACTACAGACTTTGATGTCAATCAATCTGGATAGTATGCTCATAGGTACTCCCTAAGACAAGAAAGGAACCTAACTCAAGACACCAATTAAACTTGATATCCCAACCCTCTATATTTTTGGCGATGTGGAGAAGAAAAGGAAGAGCCTTGGAACTCCCAAGAGGAATCACATCGATGAAAATTGGGGGATGAGTAGATGTAGGTGTCATGTGAGGACATAGGCTTCCCAAATGGCAGTTTTTGTTTTGGGACACATTATATTTTTTGACGTGTTTGTTGACTAATATACAGATCTAAGTCTCTAACAAGTGCTTGCTGGCATCATTGTGAAAGGAATTGCTTGACATAAAGGAGCTGCTTAATCTCACAAAAAGTAAATTCAAGTTTTGCCCATGCCAAATGCAACTAAGACATCAACATATGTGTTCTATTATGCTCTGCATGAACTTCTAAGAGAAACGAGGCCATTGAATTTCAACTATTTTGTCTTGTGTGGATTGCTCAAGTACTTTCTCTTTGATGCTCATTGTCACGAGCATCATGAGAAGTGCATTGTAGAAGCTACTTAGGAGGCAAAGGATGAAGACTGACGAGTGTAAAAAACCTAAGGACCTATCACTGCTAGAGGCAAGTGGAGTAACATTTTGTTTATTGTTTGCAATAAATTGAGGACATATTTTGAATATTGCAGGAAACACGTAAAGCTGTTAAAACTCCTTGATTGTAATAAAATCTAAAGAACATTCTTTTACTATTCATTTTTGTTTCATAAAAGCATTCTCATAAATCTTATCACTATATGGCATCAAGTGCACCCAAAATAGTTCTTCCTGACTCACAATTATTGAGAGGAGACAACTATTCTACTTAGAAAACAAAGGTTCAAACTCACCTTGAGTTTAAAGACCTCTTGGGTACAATTGATGGTAGTGTCAAACGACATGCCTTAGTTACCAATGAACAATATAAGTATGATAAGGCCAATTAGAAGGCCAAAATCATCATTTTGTTTGTTGTTTTGGTCCAACCTCATATCAAAACTTCTATGAATGCATACGATCAATGTGATAGATTGAAGATTGTGTATGAGGCTAAGAATCAGAATCAAATTCTTGACCTCCAGAGCTAGTTACATTGTCTCAAGATGCAAAGTGGAGAAAGGTTGGAGGAATTCACAAAGAGAGTAGAATTGTGAACATATGCATTAGGGGAACTATTTCATAGGACTCTTGTACCCATTGCTTTGAGAGCACTACCTACCTCCTATAAAGTGTTTATAACTTTCTTGAAGCGGCTAGCAAGAAGCCATCATTTGAAGAGTTAGTGAATTTTCTTTGGCAGTAAGAAGCAATACAAGAAGAAACCACCACCAAAGACAATCAAACTCACATGCCAATAGTGAGTTACGAAATCTATAAGTTAGGGTGCTCCATCCAAGCAACAATAGGATATTCATCCTCACCCATAGTAGTGGTGATTTATCTTTGATAACAAGGTGCATGTACTCCAAGAGTGTTGGTACAACTCCTACACAAATAGGGGTTCCAACTAAAAGAAGTTGCAACAAAAATCTCACAAGGTCGAGAAGAATCCTTGGTGAAAGAAAAATCCATCCAAGCAACATGGCAATGTTATTGAGGTGAACAATCCAACAAAGAAAGATTATGTCTGTTGTCTAAAACCAGAAAACTTCCTCTAATTGTCAATCAATATTGTATGTGGATTTTAGTGCCTCATGACACCTGACAAGCTATAAGGATTGGTTTGGTTTTTTGGTCATCTCAGCCAAGTTTCCAATAGAAAAGGAACTTTTGGTGATAATACTACCTATGATGTCAAAGGCATTGGTGACATCTCACTACATCTCTACACACATACTTTCCAACTCACAAAGGTTCTCTATGTACCAAGGATCACTGAGAACCTACTACCAGTTAGTCAACTACTTGACCACAACCTCAAGATGAAAATTGATCATCAAGGTGGTGCCAAAATCCATCTCATTCTAGATAAGTCATGGAATTCCTCTATTGTTACACATGCCTCTAGAATCGAGAAGATGTTTCAACTAGTTGATATCATGCATGAGAATGAAGCCCTCACTATGCAAGCCCATTCCTCCATGTCTCTCTAGCACAACTAATACTGTCACCTCAATGTTGACAATTTTGTAACACGTTGATATAATATGGTGGAAGGTTTTCCCCCCATTCACAATGCCCTTGATCCTTATTCTAGTTGTCTTGCTAGTAAACATCATGCTCATTTTCTCTCCAATAACAAGAGAGCTACTAGTCCCTTTGATCTAGTGCACACAGATTTGTGCAAAGCCATGGCACCTAGCCACATTGACCTTAGATATTTTTTTCTCTTAAGGATAACATCACATGAAGGATATGGATGTATTGCTTGCACACAAAATATCAAGCTCTGGAACAATTCAAGAAATTCATAACCCTTGTTGAATGGTCCATTGGTTGCCACATTCATGTTCTCCGCTTAGATCAAGGGGGAAGTATGCTAATCAAGATTTTCCCTCCTTCCTCAAAGAGCATAGTATCATGGGCAATTGACCACAACATACATGCTTCAACAAAATGGCATTGCAAAGAAGCATACTAGTACCATCATGTAGATGGTATGTAGTATGTCAAAAGGTTCACATCTTGCTCCTACATTTTGAGTTGAAGTGGTCCACATAATCATCTACTTGTTGAATTGAGCCACAAAAGAACTTGATGGCATCACTCCTACAGAACCATAGAGCAAACAAAACCCTCCATTTTCCACCTCCGAGTGTTTCAATGTACACTTATAAGCGTGTTCCCAAGGGGAAACACAAAAATTTAGATTAGAAATTATTAAAATGTGTCTTTCTCAAATGCAATTCTAAGGCAAAGGGGTATCGGTTTATGGATTTTGATATGAAGAAAACATGCATAAGAAGTTATGTGATTTTTTATGAGAAAGCTAAGCCCAACACATCTTCCTCAATTTCTTGCTCCACACTCTTCACCTCAAATCATTACCCAAGAACAAGAAGATTGGAATATTGAACATGAAGAAGGAGATGGTAGTGATGAAGAATCTACTCAGCCAAGTCTACCGCTATCCACGACTACTGTGCACCACCTACCTAATTGGTATATCCATAGATCATCCACTCGGTGAGTGCTCACTAGTTTCTGACCTGCGCGAGTAAATTGAGGGTTTACTCGTGGGTTTTGGAGGCCATTACTCGCCTAGAACTCAACTGAAACTCCCCTGAAACTCGCTTGGAACTCGCCAACAGGGAAAACACGGGGGAAACGTGGGGAAGACACAGCCAAAAAACCGCGCAAATGCAGCAAAAAACACAACTGTTTCTTGCAAGTTTGAAGGCTTGGAGACGGTATTTTTTTGTGCATTCGAATTTCAACCCAGAGGTAAGTGTAGTTTAACCTTGGCACTTTTTCAATATACACACAGTTTCTTGTTTCAATACCTACAGCTGCAAATATATATATTTCTAATTTTTATACACACAGTAGATGAGTAGTGTGAAATAGTTAATCGGAATCATTGAATGATCCTCACATAAAGAAGTAAAAGTACTTTCAATTGAATTTTATATACACAGTAACACAAGTATGAAGTTTGTATATACACAACTTGTATGTATGTGTGTGGATATGTATGCATGTGTTCATAGCCTTTGCATGGTACCACTAAAATCAACTTCCTGGACAAACTTAAATTGTTCATTTAAAATCTTTAACTTTTACATATATATTGAAGTCTAATATACATACAGTTCCACAATTACACTAATAAGTAGGGAAACCCGGGGACACGTCCCCCCCCCTAAAATGCCCTGTCCTTGTCCCTAGGACATCCCAGGTACCGAGAGACGACAAGGGACCGTCCCCTTTTTTGCAAAAAAATTAGGAAACGTCCCCGAAACGGGGGGACACCGTTGACCCAATGGGGGACGGCTGACTGGTCCTGGGGATGACTAGGGGGCAACTAAGCCATCCCTCGACCGTCCCTTGCAGCTTAAGTGGTTTTAAAATGCAAAAAAAAAACTTAAAACAAAAAAAGAACGCCCCTACCTACGTGGCATGTGTGGGCCTCATTGGTTTTGACTCCTTTATGAAGAAAAAAAGGCCTCTAACCTTCATTTTATGCATTTGTTTGTTTGAGCAGCCAAGGGTTTGAGAGCAAAAGAAGTTGCAGCCATTGAAAGAGGAGAGGAGGTTGAAATTACTGTTGTTGAGAGTGCAAATCCACCAAAGAGGTATGCATTTCCTTTCCCTATTTTTTTTTTCATTTGTTTTGCAAAATGTGAAGCATACATTGTCTGATTTTTATTTTTATTTTGCATTTTCAGTTGAAACTTGCATTCTAAAAATAAAAAACATGAGCAGCAGTGAGGATGGGAGTGATAGTGAAGTTGAAATGCAAACTAGAAGGGAAAGTGGTGTGGGTGGTAGTAGAACTAGAGAGCAAAGAAACCCATTACAATGCCCTTCAACAACCAATACCAAGACCATGGAAGACTATGCAAAACACCCATTAGACAAAAAAAACATTCCTTCAATATGTTACACCCGTGGGTGGAAGACAAAAACATTCAGGGGGGAGTAGGGTGTGGTTTTGCCATGTTTGTGAAAAGGAATTTAGGGGCAGCTACACAAGAGTTAGGTCTCATTTTTTGGGTGAGGTGGGCCATGGAGTTAGAGTGTGTCCTACATTGACAGATGAGCTATTTTTAGAGTGCCAAAAAATTCAAATGGAGTTGGATGGTGGGGTTCAAGGTGGGTCACCTTCTTTCCCAAGTTCACAATCATCTATGCCTACTCCTAGTCCTTCCACAGTTGGTAGTAGTGGAGTTTCCTTAAGAGGAAAGAGGAAGGTGATTGGTAGTGTAAAGGCATCCTTAGTTGAGTCCATGTTTAATAACCAAGCACGAGAAGCCACTGAATCCTCCATTGCCAAATTCTTTTTTGCCCATGCCATCCCATTTCATGTGGCTTGTTCCTCTTATTTCAAACAAATGGTGAAAGACATAGCCACTATTGGTCCTTCATTCATACCCCCTGGAGATCATAAGCTACACACCACCCTCCTAGACAAAGAGTGCTCCAAAGTTAATGTGTTAATGGAGGAGATGAGGAAAATGTGGATGAGGACAGGGTGCTCTATAGTGATGGATGGGTGGACTGATTGTAGACGTCGGCCACTCATCAATGTCATAGTCACATGCCTTGTTGGTTCTTATTTTCTTAGAGACGTAGATTGTTCGGGGAGACGTAAGGATGCAGACTTCCAATTTTCTATTTTGAGAGATGCCATAGAGGAGGTTGGGGCTGCAAATGTGGTGCAGGTGACCACCGATTCAACACGCATGTACAAATCGACTGGGTTGATGGTGGAGGGTACTTATAGGCACATATTTTGGACCCCATGTTGTGTTCATGCATTGAACAATGCATTGAAAGACACAGAGAAGTTGGATTGGGTGAAGCAAGCAGTGGCAGAAGCTAGAGATATTCAGATGTTCATTTGCAATCACCAAACCTCACTTGCTCTCTTCAGAACATTTTCAAAGGAGGAGTTTCTCAAACATGTTGAGACAAGGTATGCCATTTACTTCATTTTGTTTCACTTTCAATTAGTATTCATAATCTAATTTTGTTTTAAATTTTTATTTTTTAATGAATCATTGAATCAATGAATGTAGATATGCCACATACTTCATCTTATTGGAGAGGATGCTTGAGGTGCATGAGCCTCTACAACTGATGATGGTCAATGCAGAGTGGACTAGATGGCCTAATGCAAGTTCTGCTCAAGGAAAGACCATCAAACAAAAGATCCTCGATGATGATTGGTGGGCCAATGTGAGGTAAGACATATTAGATGGCTGATTTTCATATTAAATTTCTGATTTTAATATTTTAATTTTATTGTCCAATGTTCCAACTTTTGAAGTTTCTAACATGTCAATTAACTTGTCAACTAATTATTTTGAACTTTTTGTTTGCATTTTGCAGATATATTTGCTCCTTCATCTCGCCTATTGTAGATGTCATCAAATATGTTGATACAGACTCTCCTAGTCTTGGAGAGATATATGAGACATTTGACAATATGCTTGGGAAGATCAAGCAAGTTATTTCGGCAAAGGACCCCACTTTGGATTTATATGAGCAACACATTAGGCCCATTGTGACGCGGAAGTGGAATACAATGAATACCCCGCTTCATATGGCTGCCTTTGCTCTAAATCCAAAATGGTATATACCAAGGGCTAGTAGGGTGTCGCCATGTGATGACGCTGAGGTTTTAGATGGGTTCACATGGGCCATTGAAAAGATTTATCTAGAAGAGCAGGCTTCACTACTTCAGACATAATTCCTAGATTTTGCAAATCTTAATAGCCCAAACTTGAGTAAACCACAAGCGAGGTTGGATAGAGCTATATTAGCTCAATCGAACCCTATTGGATGGTGGACCTATCATGGGAGGGATACACCACAGTTGAAGACACTTGCTACTCGCCTTCTTGCACAAGTTGTCAGTTCCTCTACTGTAGAGAAGAATTGGTCCACGTATAGCTTTATCCACTCCCTCAAGAGGAATAGACTTACCTCTTGACGAGTAGAGAAGCTAGTGGCTATTCATAGTTCTCTTCGGCTTCAGGATTGGCAAACTCCAAAGTATCAACATACTCCAGCTCTATGGTGGGATATTGATCCCAAGGACGTGGCTAAGGTAGATGAGGAGGAGACAGCTGAGGGTTTGGTTGGGGTTCTGTTGGTTGAGGAGGAGCATCACAATGGCAATGACTCAGAGGAAGACTCCAATTTTGATGTGGTAATGAGGGTGATTAGGGGCAGCAGTGCTCTTTGTTTATTTTGTATTCATTATTGACATACGATATTGTATTTTGATTTTCATAGCAAACTTTAAAACTATATGGCAGCAATGTAGCCTTTGGGCATTTTGATATAAGTTTATAAATTATAACTTGGAGGTTGTTTCATGATTCATGTATGTTAATTTTGAATGCGTATTGAGTATTGGCATAATGTTGAACACAAATGTTGTATGTTAATGTTCTATAATGTATATTATGCATTCCTTATCCATGTTATCATATGAATATTTAAAATTTCCCTATAGTTTTATATAGTCGTCCCCTGTCATCCCCAAATTTGGCCTCAAAAATTGAAAACTTGGGGACTCGTCCTGCCGTCCCCATCCCGGAAACTTGGGGTAACCCTGCTAATAAGTGATACATATACATTATACATAATAGTATAATACATATATATCCACACGCATACATAGATCTTACAAGTTGTGTATATACAAACTTCATACTTGTGTTACTGTGTATATAAAATTCAACTGAAAGTACTTTTACTTCTTTATCTAGACCATTCATCAAATTAAATTTAAAAAACCAAACATATTGAAACAAGAAACTATGTGCCGATATTGGCATGGTGTGATGGTTTATAGGTGGCATTGTTGTTCTTGCCACCAAGGTTCAAACCCCGTTGGGGTGGTATTGTTGAATGGTTGTATTTCAGTTCATAGCTCCGGTCAAAAGCGTTTACCCCTTGAATAAATAAAACAAGAAACTGTGTGCCGGTATTGGCATGGTGTGATGGTTTATAGGTGGCATTGTTGTTCTTGCCACCAAGGTTCAAACCCCATTGGGGTGGTATTGTTGAATGGTTGTATTTCGGTTCATAGCTCCGGTCAAAAGCGTTTACCCCTTGAATAAATAAAACAAGAAACTGTGTGTATATTAAACTTTAAAGTAGGTACAAGGAGCTGCATATTGCAACTACAACCTCAAGTATATCTGTTGGTGAGAGGCTCTCACCAACAGATATACCTGAGGTTGGAGTTGTAGCAGCAGCAACATATGAATTAATTGTCATGTGTGTATGTATAGATATGTTTGTGTGTGTATAAGCATGCAAACTTGGCACCCTGTGTGTGTATAGATATGTATGTGTGCAATGTGTGTATAGCCGTATAGGTATGTTATGTATGTGTGTGTATAAGTATGTTATGTGTGTGCATGTACAGTATGTGTGACATTGTGTGTGTGTATGTGTGTGTGTACACACCTATACATACATATATTATATATATATACACACACATACATACCTACATACACAGCATGTACAATATGTGTTTGTATGTATTTGCGTGTGTGTACACACCTATACCGTATACATACATATATATACACACACATACATACATACATACACACACATCATACATACCTTATACCTATACGCACACTGCACACATACATACCTACATACACACACATCATACTTACAAGTTACACACACACACATGCATTCACATACATATATATCCACACACATACATACAACTTGTGTATATCCTTGAATGTCTAAAAGTACTTTTACTTCTTTATATAGGCCATTTATCTTGCAAAGGTAAATAATTTACAACTTTTCTCCTTGTTGAGAGTTACAACTTCTAATATATTTATTATTCAACTTCTAATATTGTAGGTTAGTATTTAATCACAATGGCATCCGACTCTGCATCTGGTTTGGACTCAACAAGTGTCAGTCAGCCTGTTGGAAGGAGACCCCTTGGTAACTGTGATCCTGCTTGGAAACATGGCATAATGGGGCCAATAGAAGGGAGTATTATTTGTACCTAGTGCATGAAGAGGCTTAGTGCTGGCATCAATAGCCTCAAATACCATCTTGTTGGTATTCCTTGTCGTGATGCCAAGGAATGTCCATCAGCTCCCAAAGAGGTCAAACGAGAGATGATAGCCCTTCTTGCAGCACTAGATGAAAAAAATTGGAGAGGGCAAAGACGCAAGCAGCCATACAAAAAGCCATTGCTCCTGATTTGTCAAGAGAATCTGAGGTGGATATGCAAGGCATTGTGGGCTCTAGTTGCGGTCCACGTATACGTACCCCATCCTCTTCATCCAATTCGAGAAAATTTCATTTTTTTGTGCCTAGATAACATGTCCCTGAAATTGTGACACTAAGATATAAAGCGTTGAAATGTAAAATAAATAAAATACATATTAAAATATACAAAGAGGAATATTAGCAATTTATTATTATTATAATTATAATATTATCTTATTATTATTATTATTATTATTATCATAAGATAATATTATAATTATAATTATCGAATATAATAATATTAATATCAACTATGCAAAATAAATATTAACAATATATATCATGGCAATTTAAATTTTATTATAATTATGATTATCGTAAGATAACATTATCATTATAAATATGATATTGGCAATTCAAATATCATTAATCATTGCAATATTATTTTATATTATAACTTTCTATTGACAATTTAAAAGAAAACTAATATAAAAATAATGATAATAAATATTAAAATATATGGTCAGCAGCAGCATCGCGTATTTGGCGAGGCATGAGGAACAATTTAAAAGCATTAGTCAACGGATTAAAAGATTAAGAAACAAAGTCATCTCTCTCAAAGCCATGATGGGAAATAGGCATGAAGGGAGGCAACTAACAAAACAATAAGTAAACCCGTTCACCCAAACTAAAAGACGTCTCTTTTCAAAGAGACAACCATCCATCTCAAGGGATAAAGCATAAATAAGAAGTGAGATAAATAGGGAAGGCATGGAATAGAACGGAAGGAAGAAAAAAGAGAGCAGAAAAATGGAGATATACAGGTGCAGCATCGATGGAAGTTAAAGGAAACATAAACAAGAGGAAATAAGGGAATAAATCGTGATACCTGCTGTAAGTAAATACTGTTGCTGCAGGACATTATGGGAGGTAAATATAGAATCTAAAGAAGAATATATATATAGATATAGATATGAATACTAATGAATATAAGTAAAAAGTAATTATATAATGACATATAAATATGAATACCAATTAATGTAGAGAAATGATAATTACATATGGATATATTCAATACAAATAAAGGAATAAGAAAGAATATTTTCTGAGTATTGGATCATCCAATATCTTCAGAAGCAGACTTATAATTCAGGCATACAGCACGTGGGCAGGTATGAGTCAGCAAGTTGTGGTGTGTTCTATCATAATTATAGCATATATATATTATGTTATTCATATTTATTATTCTGCGGGATGCTATACCATAACCATTGTATGCACTTATATATTGTTGTACCCCAAATTAATAATTTTGCTACACTTAGGCATTTTGATGAAATGGTCAAAAGCCTTGTTAAAATTGTCAAAAAGGTCAAAATTGGGGATTTGCATGTCTTGCATGAGGGTCAAAAACTCAAAATTTTCAAAATCTGATGATCCGGGTCTCCTTAGAGCGATCTAGTCCACAAAACCCAAATCTCAATTTTTCAACCCTAAATTTTAGGAAAATTTCTATTTTTAGAAACTTTCTAAAAATAGAACCTTTTTCTAGGTTTTTCTAGGTTTCTTTTGAAACAGATGTTGGCAAAATTTTCTAAAAATAAAAAGTTTGGCTTCTAGGTTTCAAACTGATTTTGATTGGCCAAAAATACTTCATCATCAGGCTAGTCTAGTCAAAATTGTAAAAAGATCAATTTTTCCCTAGTGGGTCTATTCTGCTTTTTCAAAAGCATTTTCAAGAGCTCCAAGGCCATTAATGAAGGTTGTTCAACTACCAGGTGTCAGATTCAGAGTCTCAAGCACTGCTTAGATCAAGAAACTGCAACGGATGATCGAGGGACGAAGAACGGAGAATGAAAGTTGAAAAATCATGAAAATTGCAAAATTGTGGCCAACTCTGGAAAGTCAGGCGCCCCTACCCAATCTAGGTGCCTAGGGTTTTGTCCCTTAGAAAAGTTTTCATAGCCAACGGTTGAAGCAATGGCAAGCACGTGGAATAAAGGGAAAAGTTAAAATTTGCAAAATAAAAAACTAACACTGTCAAGCATGGGCGCCCCAGGAGGAGATAGGCACCCAGTCTTTTAAGAGGTTAAACAATGGAATTAGGGTTTGCTCACCCCAGACAATGTTGTTCAGAATCTTCCTAGCTCCGCAATAAATCCATCAACACAGTCATCTGATCAGTAAGTCATCCGGAATTCAAGATCGAACAGAGAGGGTTTGACAAAGTAGCAGAATGCAAATCATGAAAAACTCAAAAAATATTCTAAGTCTGGAATCTCTAGGCGCCCCAGATAACCAAGGGCGCCTAGGGTTTTAAGCCACCAAATCCAACAATTAGGGTTTTCTAGATCAGTCAATCTCTTCAAAATTTTGCTAGCTTCGCAGTGGATATCTAAGCCTGATCATCGAACTCGTTAGCTGTCGGCAAATTCAGATCGAATGGAGGACACAACATGAGGTTTCAAGTTTGAAGGTTGAAAAAGAGCCAAAAATGACTAAGGCTAGAGATCATGGGTGCCCCAGGAGGAGATAGGCGCCCAAGCTTTTGGGTCATCAAATGGATGAATTTGCAATTGCAGCCTCCAAAATGTTTTCTTCAATTTTGAAGCAGCTCTCCAACGCAATCATCAACAAGCTCATCAGAGTTGACAGTCACCAGATATCACAGACTGATCGGAGGTATAAACATGAGCAAAATTGAAAATGTCAAAAGAAGGTTGAAAATACAGTGAAAATAATCTAACTCTAGCAATCATGGGCGCCCCAACTAACCAGGGGTGCCCAAGGATTTGAAGCCCTAAATCAACTTTTCAAGAGATGAAGCTCCCAAAAGACCCCCCTCAGAATTCATCAAGTTATCCGGTGAATCTAATAGTTAGTTTCAGGTCAATCCAGCTCTCGGAATCACGAATTCATCAAAAGATTAGAAAACGTGAAGAAATGGAAGAATGTCAAAAATGGCTAACATTGGTAATGTTGGGCACCCCAGCTAGCCAAGGACGCCCATGATTTTGAAGGTCAAGATAATGTTTTTACCCGAAGTAGCCTCCAAGACAACTTCGTCAAATTCACTCAAGCTCTGCAATGGATCATTTAGTCAGCCCACAGGATTCACTAAGCACCTGGAAATCAAAATCAAACTGGGGTCAAATAGCAAGAAAAAGTTGAAATTGCCAAAAATTGGCTAATTTTGAAGAAGAAAAACACCTCTAGCCAAGAAGGGCATCCAAGAAGCTTTGCCTTAGTCAAATTTCAATTTTTCATCATAAAAATGAAAAATCAAAAAGAAACTGTCCAAGTTCAACGAACCTACTTAGGATTGGCTTTGAAAGTTTTAAAGCAGAGAATAAAGCGTTTTATTTATCCTCAAAACTTATTTAAGAAGGCTTTGGATTTCATTATTCACTTTTTGCAGGTTGGCATCCAAGAGCAAGAGAGGAGACATAAAATTTTATTCTTTTCAGGATTCGAGAGCCAAAACATGGTGCTTTTTCATAGTTCTCCATATTTTCCGGATCAGCACACAAAGGAGCTCACTTTTTCATACTTTATTTCTCCAAGGCATCAATTTTCAGAAGGAGGTCAATATTTTCAATTTCCAACAATTTGGGTCAGCTCAGTTCTTGATTCTCTACAACTTTGAAGAATTTTTCAACTTTCAAGAACCTGCTTTTTTCTTGCATGTCCAAGAAATCTTCATTATTTTTGAAAACTGATCAACTGGGTCCACATAAAACATGATTCTGCACAAAACCCAGCTCTCAGTTTTTTTGATGAAAATCCTAAAATTTTAGGGTTTCTGCTTTTTCGACTAGCCTTCAATATTTTCCAAAACAGACAATCTGGGTCCCCTTAAAATGAAGTTCTCTACAAAACC
>VDFB02075321.1:161873181-161932415 GCA_007258455.2 Sequoia sempervirens | reverse complement strand
TCTCTCTCTCCCTCTATCCCTCTCCCTCCAACCCCTTCTCTCCCACTCCCTCTCTCTTAGGTCTCTCCCTTCCACCCCCTCTCCCTCTCTCAAGACTCTCTTTCACTACCTCTCTCTCTCTCAAGTATATCCTTCCCTATCTCCCTCCTACCCTACCTATAAAACTCTCTCTTAAAATTCCCCCTCCCTCTAAAGACATACATAAATATCTACATACTTACATGCATACAAGCATAATACATATGTATCTACAATCTTACATACATACAATCATACATGTACATATGTACATAAAATCTTACATACATAGATACATACATATAGACATACATACATACATGCATTGATACATAAATACATGCATACATACATACATGCATGCATGCATACATACATACATACATACAAACATACAAATGTATAAACATACATTCAATAGAGTAGCATTTAACACAAAGCAAGACATAACATGAGTGTGTTATAATGCACTCACCTTATGTATTGATAGACATGTCTTGCACAAACGCAAAAACCATGTCAAAACTAGGAAATAATGTGAGTGTGTTATAACATGCTCGTGTTATATATTGCTTTGGGAATCCCTAAGCCTTGGGCTTGGTATTTTCCTTGGAATACCAACCCAAAGGCTTTGAGGGCCTTCCCAATGTCCAAATACGTATTTTCGCAAATTCTACAATATTTCACATAATTGGGTTCGTGCTCACTGTCAGGATTGCACATGTTTCAATGTTCAACAAATTGAACACTTGGGTAATGTTAGGCTCTCTCTTAGCTATCTAATGATGTAATTTTTTTCACTTTTTGATAATGTTAAGCCTTTGATCTATAATTTCTTTTGTTTGTGTGTCTCTTTTTCAGAAAAAAATAGTATTTAGTGTTTTTTATTATAAATTAACCATTAATCAAAATTTCAAATAAATTACATTTTTAGAAACTAGACTCCATTCTACACATATTAAAAATAAAATAAAATAAATTCAATTAGTTTCCAAAATTTGTAGGGGTAGCACGGCCAAAATTATGTTTTTTAGGAAGTGTCCAATTTGAAAATTAGTAAAAAATCAAATATTCATTAAAAATTTATCAGAAAAATCATGCATAAACTACATACTGTTAGCTAATTTCTCACTAAAGCTATTTTAAAAATACTAAAAAAAAGTTCACCATGCTAGGTACCCACAAAAGTTGCTATGTTATATTTTTTTGACAAAAACAACACCAAATTTTGTGGGCCCCTCTTTTGAACCCCTTAATCTCAACCATTTTCAAAATAAATTAGTAGTTTAGAAAGTAGACTCGGAGCACTACGATCCTTGTTTTTGTTGCATCTCAAAATTTTGAGTGTAATTATCCTCAATTTCATGTCCAAGGTCAGTATTTCCTGATTTTAGAAAAAAAGTGGCCACTTAAGCCCCCTTTTTGGCCCCCCATTTTTTTGCACTTACCCTATTATAAATAATTAGGGAAGAAGTGGGGGTATATTTTCCAACCCTTTAATTCTAAGCTCATTATCCTTGGATGGATGCAATATAGCTTGTGAGATACCATTTAGGATTAAACATCACACTAAATGGGATGCAAATAGATGGGTGAAGGAATGAAAGGGTGGTGGAATTTATAGATAAAGGGTCCATAATAATACTAAAAAATAGAATCATTTTCATCCATAACCTTTCAAATAAATGTAAACTATACTTAGAAACATGAAAAATAAGACCTACTTGTAAAGAACTTAAGTGGAAAAATTGTCTAAGCCCTATTTGAATCCTCTATTGTTTGTAGGGGAAAGCTTACTCACTCAAAAAAAAGAAAAACTTTTTCTTAGTCATTCTCTCATCAAAAATAGAAAACCTTGATGATCTATGTAAATTATTATTTTTCTATACAAAAATGAGATAATGAATGAACTATTTATAGAATTTTTGGAAGAATATTAGGAGAGTATCATTGGTTGTGGGTAAGTATTACATTAATTAATATCCCATATAAATGATTCATTAAGATCAAAACAATTCAAGGACAACTTGTTGGGAGTTAAAATGGTGGTGGTAACCTCTAATAGGGTTTAATGTTGAGAAAAAGGTGTCTCAAAATTACTGGTTAAGGCTCTCTAATCAGGAAAACACTTGGAAATTTTGTAGTTTCAGACTTCAAGATTCGGGCTTGTCGCTTACCAAATGCATGGTAAAAGCCTTAGAAGTTTTGCAGGTAATCGGGCATCGGCCTTCAGGCTTATCACTTACCAAATGCAATTGCAAAGTCTTAGAAAATTTTAAAAGTGTCGGCAATCAGACTTCAGAGTTTCGTCGTATGCTTACAAGTGGATTCTACGGTATCAAGTATTGAGAAACCCTGAGTCCCAACCCGCGAAAGGACTTTGATCTTTGGTGTTGCTTTGGTGGTAAGGATAAGTATCATTGGTGAGACATGTATATGTCGAAGGGAGTCCCTAAGTAGTGCCCTTGATACTCCGATGAGACTGCATCAAGGTGACTTGTTGTTATCATTGGGACCTTGAATACCGTCCCCTCAACATCCTGATGGGAGGCTGGGAACTCTTGTCGATAGGAGTGGAGAACATCCCCAGGACATAGAATGTAGCCCCCTCAATGTGTCGATGGAGTGGAACCATAGTGTGATGTTAAGGTGGGACCAATCTATGTGTAAGGTGACATTAGTTGTATGGTAGTGGCATGGATGTCATGTAGGCAATGGGGACCACTCAGTTAAATGCTATAAGCTTTGTCGGAAAGATCTATTTGTATTGGAAGGAGGTGTTATGTCTTCCTCTCAAAGTCTCAATAGTATGAGGTAACAAAAGTAAGCAATATTCATATTGGTGTGACGGTAAGAGTTCAAAGGGACATGGTTTTGGATCTCCTCAACACTCCAATATGACTTTGACAGCGGGAGAAAGTATTGACGGTTAAGTTGTGGCTATTCATTAGTTATGGAAGTTGATGTATTGGTTCTCCTGATATGCTTGTGAAGTTGATATGTAATGTTGTAGTGCAAAGAGAGGAGAGACCGGGTTTGAGAGGGGTTATGCTGTCAGATTATCTCCAAATGGAATGGGATGTAAATCTCCATGTAGAGGCTTAGAGCCTGCATTGTATCATAACTGTTTATGTTGTTGCTCAATAATACAATGAATCTACATTTTTTAGAGTGTGGGGTTTTTTACCCGAAAGGGTTTTCCCCATGTAAATATTTGTGTTCATGTCTTATGTTCTATCTTTCATATTTAATGATTTTCTTTACTAAATTTGTTTAATGCTTGTGGTTGGAACTGGTTGATCTAGAAAGATCTAAATTACATAAAATTTCCTCTAAGGGTTAATGGTTGGAAATAAACTATGCCTGGTTCCGCTCTATGGCATAGTAGTACGTGATTTTGAGGTTATCTAAAGAAATTAGTGTTACTAAAGGCACCTACTAGTCTCAAATGTTGATTCTGAGATGAATAAATTTCCTTGCAAATGGTATCATAGCCATCACTTTGGGATTTCCTTATTCCTAGTGTTTCTGGTTTTGAGTATTCCTTCTGTGAAGATTTTTTAGTCTGGAAAGCTTGAGGAAATCTAAAGGAATTGACTGAACATTGATCCTTTGGTGAGTGGAAGTTGTTTGATTTTTGTATTAGTTTCTTGAGACAACTCGTAACCTGAAGGATGGTGAAGACAGATAAAATGGAATTGGTCATATTGAAATGATGTGATCTAAAGCTCACAATTGACAACAGAATAATCTTTGATGCATGGGTGGGATTTTTAGCTTTGTGGTTGTATTGCAACAAATATTTCACGTTGGGTGTCTATGTGAGAGGCTCCCTGATGATATGGGGAAGCTTGGGTTGTTTTTCAACTATGGAGTAATGTGCTTATGCTAGGTGTTTTTTCTTGGTATTGGAAGGAATTGATTTTGTTACCTCGATTGCATGTAGGCTATAGAGTTGATCATTGGGTGATCTGGAAGATTCTGCAATAGCTTGTCTCCCTCAAATGCATATGCATGTCGGTGGTTGTGGAGTTGGCCTGTAATGGGCCTGGAGTTCCTAAACTGCTTTTTCCTTTTATGAATGCTTTGTACTTGCATGGCTTGGATTCATGTTCTTTGGATTTGAGGCTTTTATAGATTTTTGTAAAAAAAAACTATGGTGATGCTAATTCATGATAATCCATTAATTTCGGTTTAATTGTTATGGTGCTTTTGTTTCAAAATTTTGGTCTTCCATATGAGAAGTGGGTGTGGATGTGCATGGGTTTTTTAAACACAGTGGTTTTGCAGGTTTTACATGGTCAAAAAAAATAAAACTTGTGGTTTTTTGGAGCTACTAGTAAGCTATTTTATAGACCTTAGTTTTTGGGGGTGTTACTAGATGAGATAGTTGCAATTATGCTTGCATGCTTCATGCATGGTATGAGGGGGAAATATCCTTTCTATGCATGGGAGTGTTGGTACGTGACTAGTCACTCAATATTTCTATGGTAAAGCTTGGTGAGTTCCTTGACTATGGTGCTAGAGTTGTGGACATGATTGGAAAATCGGATTTGAACTTGATTTGGTGATTGAGTCATGTTTTCTACATGATTATTCTCTTTGAGATCTCAGTTTTGTAGTTTCCAGGGTGATAGTGGATTTGCATGCTATATTGATTGGATCTACAGGTTGTTCAAAGTTGTGGGTTGTCTTTACCTACATGTTTCATATGGAACAACTCAAAAGTGGACTGCCTATATCCATGAGGTTTGATTCAATGTTGATGCAAACTTGTTAGCTGGCCTTGTCTATGGTCACTTGTGCATTGGTGTATTTTCTTTGAGATGAGAGGATGGATGATGTTGAGTACCTAGATAGCCGGTTATGGGGACCTATAGCATGTGTATCACAATGTCATGAATAGCTTGGATACACAATCTTGTGTAAGATTTTGACAGTGATGGTATTTTTGCTTGGTTTGGAGATCTTGGTGCCACTTGGTATTATTGTCATATGGACATGTTGATGTGTGGACTTGGAGGATTTTTAGATTAGAAGATGCTTGGAGAGCTTGATTTTCATGGTTCAGTGGGAGCTTTAGCAATAACTGTGAATGAGTAATCTTCTTTAGTGTTGTAGATGTTACAAGGAGGGACTCTTAGATCCTATTGTTGTAAAATGGTTCTTTCACATTTGCATGGACACCATTTGAAGATGTGTAACATCTTGGAGCCATGGAGGAATTTTGTGTTCTTTGGGTTGAGGTGTTGGTGATGGTGCTTGACAGGTGATGTTGGTTTAGAGTTTTGGCATTATACATTGCTCTTGAGACTGTGGTATGTTCACTTGAAGCATGAGATCTCCTAAGGGGGATGGTAAGATCATGATGTCATGATAAGTTCCTAATTCATATGATTGGAGCTTTGATAGTGGTCTATTGATTATCTTTGTTTGGGTGCATTGGTCATATGCCATGAGAACTTCGTGATAGTGTAGTGATGCATTTGGAGTTTAGCATGAGATGATTGTTTGTAGGTGCTCATGAATACTTGGAGAATAAGGTGAGGTTGTATTTCTCCTTAGATGAGAGAAGTGTTGTTGATATGGGTACTCTTGATGAGATCTCAACAGAAAGTCTAAGGAGCCTACACCTTGGTTGGATGTGAGTTCAATATAGAGATGTGAGGATATTGTTCTTGGAGTGATTCATGATGGCTTGCATATCCTAGAGGAGCATTTTCATTCCCCACTCTTGGTCTACTCGAAAACTTATCACTTGAGAGGTAATGCCCATTGTTTCTCTCAGGTGTTTTATGCTTTCTTTCATAGACATGGATCTTGAGCTACTATTAGATGGTTTTGGGCAATTTATTATGAGAGATGGATAGCATGGTTATCTCCTTGGGTTTTCATTTTCTTTTATGATGACTATGAGGGATGCTAGTGAGTTGATTTCCTAAGATGGGAAATGGAATAGTTTGATCTTCTTTGAGAAGCTTATATCCACGTAGTTACATGATACATATGTTGTGTTTGATCTCTTGAGATTGAATAGTTTTGGGTGTTGTTATATCTTTTCTCTAGAGGTTGTGAAGGAGATATTACTTGACACAGTTGGAACTTAGAGGTGTATGTAGAAGAGCATGCTACATATTGATGATTTGCAGTATTTCCTCTTTATTCTAGTTCTTCTTCCTGTATGAATTTTTTTTGAGAAAGATGTTTCTTACAGCATTTGATAGCAGGATTTGCAGATCATTTTGGATGGTCCTTGGTACTACATGGCTACACTCTCTATGTGTTGAAACTGGTATAATCTTTATGCCTTTGATCTTTTTAGATTTGGTGTTACCCATGTAGTGAGAGTTCCTAGATGTGTTTGGTCTTCTTCAACTGGTTGGCACATGGAGCTTATATTTGTAGTTGATGGCTTGGATATGTAGGTGGCATGAGTTTGTTGATGTGGATACCTTCGAGGTATAGGTGATTGGATGGATTAGCACTTGTTGTGGGTGTTATTTTCAGTCACGTGTGTTGGTCAGTTGGATGGAAGCAATCAGTTTTCTAGTTGTTGTTCTAGCTGATGTTCTATCTTGTTTTATGGAGGATGTCTTCATGATTGTGTTTAGATTAGAGGATTTGAAGTTGATGTTGATGATGATTTTGTATAGCTTGTGAGAACAGTGGAGTGGTGGCAATATTTTATATCCTTTTCTATCAATTGGATATGATGCTTGTGTTCTTTAGACTAGTGCATATACACCATGGCTCGTTCCTTTCCTTTAGAGGATGGCCAGAACTACTACTTGAGATGGTGAGCATCTTGGATGTTGTTGCAGGTGTCTAGGGTGATACAGTGAATTAATGATGTAGAGCAGGGTGGATAACTTCAACACAAACTCAAACAATCAAAATTTCAATCTCTAAACATTCACATGATGGGTTTTCATTCATTAGGCCTCAATCTCCTAGTAGTACTTCAGATTGACAAAAATGGGCACAACTTCCCAGGAACAATTGATCTCCAAAAGAAAAACCCATATTTTGATACCCTTTATAGCTTTATTCAACATATGAAGAAATTGGATATGGTTACTTTGGAAGGAAAGGTTCAAAACTTGAATGTTCTAATTTTGACCAGGCGTGAAGTGGAGCAGCAAATTCGTGTTTTTTGGTCATAACTTTCAAACCAGGCTTGATACCAAAAATATAAACATAGTTATAGATACCCATTTTTGTTTTATACAACATAATAAGAATTGGGATAGGGTTGTTTTGGAACACAAGACTCAAATTTGGACTGTTCTCCCTCAAATTAGGCCTACTAAGGTTTTAGACCTGTTTTAGTAAAATGGACACAACTTGTTGGAAACTTAATGAAATTACATGAAACCAATGCCAATAGACACTAGATTCATAGCTTTACCAAACACAATTTATTTAGAGTCAATATGGGATCATATAGATCCGTAATACATCAAAGAACAACAAGGAAATGTTCAAAAATGTAGAAAATAAAGGTATTTTTATTGCTTCAACTTCCAAAAATTCAACCACCACCCTCCAACCATGTCTTAAACCTTAAAAATCCTTTTAAAACATTTACAACCATTTTCCAATGGTTCTCAACCAACTTTTCAACTTACAACCATTCAAATTCCCTCATTTACAACTTATAACTCTTCATATTCCATGTTTTTGCAACTTTTACAACATTGAAAACATTTTTCAAAATTGACAACTTGTGCAACTTGACACTCCAACACATTTAGCGACCTAATATGGACTCAAACACATCCAAAATGGTCTTAGAAGACCTCATTACATGAGAAAACCATAAAAGCAAACAAAATTACACTTTTTCCTATTGAAGGCATGAAACTTGACGGTGCCCCTGCACCACTTCGAGTGTTGAATGGGAGCCAGTAAGTTCTTTTTAAAATGGGAGAATGTTGAGAAAAATGTGTCTCAAACTTACTAGTTAAGGCTCTCTGAAATCAAGAAAACACTTAGAATTTTTGAAGTTTCGGAGTTCGAGATTTGGGCTTCTTGCTTACCAAATGCATGGTAAAAGCCTTAGAAGTTTTGCAGGTAATCGGGCATCAACCTTCAGGCTTATCACTTACTGAATGCAGTTGCAAATTCTTAGAAAATTTCAAGAGTGTTGGCAATCGGACTTTGGATTTTTTCCGTATGCTTTACTAGTGGAGTCTGCGGTATTGAGTATTGAGAAACCCTGAGTCCCGACCCGCAAAAGGACTTCGTTCTTCGGTGTTGCATTGGCGATAAGGATAAGTATCATCAACAAGACATGTATATGTCAAAGGGAGCCCCTAAGTAGCCCCCTCGATACTCCAATGAGACTGCGTCAAGGTGACTTGTTATCGTTGGGACCTTGAATACTATGCCCTCAACATCCCGACGGGAGGCTAGGGACTCTTGTTGATAGGAGTGGAGAACATCGCCAGGACATAGAATGTAGCCCCCTCGATGTGCCGATGGAGTGGAATCATAGTGCACTATTAAGGTGGGACCAATCTACGTGGAAGGTGGCATCAGTTGTATAGTAGTGACATGGATGTCATGTAGGTGATGGGGACCACTTGGTTAAATGCTATAAGCTTTGTCATCAAGATCTCTTTGTATTGAAGGGAGGTGTTATGTCGTCCTCTCGAAGTCCTGATAGTATGAGGCAACAACAGTAAGAAATATGCATATCCGTGTGACAGTAAGAGTTCAGAGGGACATGGTTTTGGATCTCCTCAACACTTCGATATGACTATGATGGTGGGAGAAAGTATTGGTGGTTAAACTGTTGTGGTTGTTCGTCAATTATGGAAGTTGAAGAGTTGGTTCTCATGATACACTTGTGAAGTTGATATGTAATGTTGTAGTGCAAAGAGAGGAGAGATCAAGTTTGAGAGGGGTTATGCTGTCAGACTATCTCTAGATGGAACGAGATGTAAATCTTTATGTAGAGGCTTAGAGCCTACATTGTATTGTAACTGTTTACATTGTTGCTGACTAGTACAATGAATCTAAATTTTTTGGAGTGTGGGTTTTTTTACCCAAAAGGGTTTTCCCCACATAAATTTTTGTGTTCATGTCTTCTATTCTATCTTTCATGTTTAATGATTTTCTTTACTAAATCTTTTTAATGCTTGTTGGAACTGGTTGATCTGGAAAGGTCTAAATTGCATAAACTTTCCTCTAAGGGTTAATAGTGGGAAATAAACTATGCATGGTTCCGCTCTATGGCATAGTAGTAGGTGCTTTTGAGGTTATCTGAAGAAATTAGTGTTACCAAAGGCACGTACTATTCTCGGATGTTGATTTTGAGATGAATAAATTTCCCTGCATTTAAGCTATATTTTTCACAAAATCATAAGAAAAAAACTATAATTTTAAGTAATATTTTAGTAGAAAATTCAACCATTTATTTATTTTTTGGGAATGGGAAAGGTGGGCTTCCCATGGGAAACTTAACTAGGAAGGGGAAACTAAGGTGTAAATGTGGGAGAAAGAGTTAAAAACCTAGAAAACATAAAGGGAAAAGCTAGGACATGGAATGAGACTAATAATTAAATTAAAAATGTCAATTAGGAAACATAAAAAGTAGTAAGGAAACATGGGAAAGGGTAAATGACATGTCTAGGAGGTAAAATTGGCTATAGAAAAATTATAAAAATATGACAAAGCACACACAATGCCCAATTAGGCTAAAATGGTGAAAATTATACAATAAGCTATGGAAATAGCATTACCACATCCCCCACTTTATAAGGATTACAACTCAATAATGAGGAAGTAAAATAAAAAGAATAAAATGTTCATTTGATATTCATTGTTCTTTTTGTGGATTTTTTGTACCTATTCCTTACAAGTATTTAAGGTAAAAGTAATGATTGTACACTAAGAAAAAGAAAAGTAGGCTACATAAATAGAAACAACTAGGAACTGATGAATTAATTATTATTTTATAATGACATATAAATTCTAACAAACTTATTATTCTAAATGCAAGTGAAAATGTAATAGATGGATCACATGGATTGTTTGAAACTTATAACCCAATACTTTTAATAGAAGGAACCTTTATAGATCTACTTCCTAAAGAACATGAGGAAAATGTAGTAGTGACCCATTAATAAAAATTAGATGATGGATATTATAGCAACATGTTTGACCTAGATAATAATTGAAATTCAAATATGTGGCCAAGCTAGGCCAAGGAAAGGTGCTAGACAATAACTAGATTATTTTATTTTTGGATGATTGGTTTTGCATGATTGATGTAGAAAATTGGGTGGGAGAGACCACTATTTGGAAATTTGTAGTAGATTTTGTGGGAACCACCCTTTTTAGAAAATTTGATGTGGAAAATTTGGTAGGAGCCACCACTTTTGTAAATTCAATTTGGTAAAATCAATGGGAGCCACCCTTTTGGAAGTTGATGTGGAAAAGTCAATGAGAGCCACCTCCTTTGGAAATTTGATGTTGTAAATTCAATTGGAGCTACCCCTTTTAGCAATTCTATGTGGAAAATTTAGTGGAAGAATGTCCCTATTTGAAAAGTTGAAGTTGTATATTTGATGGAATCAATTGGTTCATTGGATAGGATACACCTATATTAGTAATAATTTTGGACTTAGTTGAAGAGGCAAGTGATGGTGAACTTGATGAAATATGTGCCCACTTACATTGATTGATAAAAACCCTTATAATAAAATAGCCCATAAACATACGGTAAAAATTATTTGTTGATGTTATTATATTTATTTTGATTCTTGGTTCACACTTCTTTCAATTTTTTGTGACTCTTGATTGGATGTTGTTACCAAATAGTCATTATGTTTGTTCATTTTTTAAATGTCTGGGTCTATGTCAAGCTAGAAAGAGGATCACAAGGGAATCCAAGTATCGTTCCCTCAAGTTATGGAATGGAAAAGTAGTGAGCAAGGAAAACATCATGGTTCAATTCAAAAGAGTGGTCATAAGGTGATGTAAACATATGGTAAATGAAAAAAAGGTAAAAAAGAGTTTCCAACAAGGATTAAATTGATTTTCAATGAGGCTTGAGGTTTTTTTTTATACAATGGGTCAAAGGATATTTCAATAGTTAATATTAAGAAGATATATGAATAATAGGGGACTACTAACAATTAATGAATAAATAATGATGAAGCTCAAGGAGGGGTTTTGAAATGATTCACCTAAGGTTGTGGCTCAATAATGAACCACTAAGTGATAAAAGGATGATGATGATGACATAATTAGAATAAAATTCTTTTCAATGATGTTTTTGCAAAGGTAACATGGGAAAGGCTATCAAGATCAATGATGAAGGATGAAATGATAGGCATGATGATGTCCAAGATAAGTGCCACAAGATTAAATAAAATGATGTTCACAAAGGATGGTCAATGATATGTAATAAAAAAAATTTAAATGAAATGTTAGACAACTAATTAGATCAAAAATGGATAAACTACACCTCACAATATGTGTTGGATTTAACCCTAATAATAACAATGTATTATAATGAGTAAATATTATATCAACATTCCCCAAACATAAAAAAAGGCACACAAAGATTGACAAAACACAAATTATGGATGAAAATAAAAAGATAAATAGATGGAGGAAAAAAGGACATGCTAGTTTAAAATGACAATAATTATAGTGGGATGTGGCTCAAACATAAAAAAAAGGCACACAAAGATTGACAAAACACAAATTATGGATGAAAATAAAAAGATAAATAGATGGAGGAAAAAAGGAAATGCTAGTTTAAAATGACAAGAAATAGAAGATAAATTATCAAAGAAACACATGGAATAATGTCCCCTTACCGGATTAAAGTTTGAGGATCATATCAAGGGATTTCAAAATTATTAAGTGTTTATCAATTAGGATCATCTACTTTTGTCAAATCAAGCTTTCTTATAGATGAGAAAATAACAAATATTAATGGTTTCTAGTTACAAAATGATGGGTTAGCATCTTTCTTTGAAAGCAATGTTCAAATACCACATTGCGAACAAAATATGTCAAAGTATGCAATATCAAGGAAGAGGACTAGGTCTACATGAGCAAGGAATTCTAGAACTAGTACAGTTTTGTGCAAATCTTTGACATCAAAGTCTTAGCTATTCTTCAATCATAAAATCAAATGATGCTAGTGATACCTCCACAATATTGGGGGAAACTTTATCTGATATAAACATAAAAAAATGGGGACCATGAGTAGTCCTTATCATAAGGTTGTTTCCAACACTCCTTTCACCCACACCATAAACCATCATTCCCAATTCATTAAACCTACCATTTGGAACCAACAAAGACAAAATTCTTACAAATCCAAAGTTTAAAATCAAATTTCAAAGGCCATTGAATGCAAAAAACCAAGTGGACAAATGAAGTTAAAATGAATCCCGAAGAAAAATGAATCAAATAAAGAAAAAATTCCAAATCCAATATTCAATCAAAATGTGGAGCTACAAGAAAAGCAATCTCCCACATATAAAACAAATTTCACCTCCTTCAAAATGGTCATCACACAAGGCATATAAAAGTGTTGGTTCCAAACACTATCCCAACCAAAATTCCAAACTCCATCATCCACTACCACAAGTTTGTAAATAAAAATTGCTACATCCAAACTTCTAAATAATTTATCCATAGCTACCATCATCCATCATAATCCAACATCTCACTTGAAGCCTAAAAATCCTACTTCACAAATCCATCACATCTTGGTAGTAACTCTTTATCTTAATGACTCTCATGACATTCTATCACAATGTGAATATTTTGATAAGGACAACCCTAGTATCAGAAAGGATCACAAAGACATCCATCAATTGTATGCAAGCGCCATGATCCTAATAAGGCAACTACTTCATAAAGTTTTTTATTGGCATATCATGGCACCAATTTCTACATCAACACCATCAGATGATTCAGAACAATCAGTGATCAACTAAAGCATCAAGGCCATATAGAAAAAATTCAAACAAATCAAAAAAATATTAAAAAATGAAAAAATACAAAAAGCAAAAAATCATCACCTTGATGAAAACCTAGTAAATAGGCATCTTGTGTGACATAAAAAAATAAAAATTAAATTGAAAAATTAAAAAATAGTAAAGAGAAAAAAATCGTCCAATAGTGAAAACCACTTCGGTGGCACTTTAGATAAGTACCATGATGAAAACCTGGAAAACATGAATCATGCATAAGAACAATTATCTACGTGGACCATTATACTTGGGGGAAAGTTGTCTCATCTTCCATTCCTTTTCCATCACATTTCCCATCTATCCAATCCCTATCGTTTCCATCCATATTCTCTACCTATCTTGATCTTGATAAGGATTGGGACACAAGCATAAATCATGTGTTGGAAAAATCTTGACATGTCAATCCCTTGGTTTTACCCTATCCATTAAACATCATGTCATTTCCTACATAACATTATCCAAACCTATATCTCGATGAGAAAACAATTTATTCCTATGCAACATAGTCCTTGGAGATCATACACTAAGTCCTCCATCCAATAATCCTCATGTCTCCTATCCTTTACCAAAGTAATCCATTAACCTTTCATGCCTATCAAAAGACTTGGTTTTCCCTTGTCATTGGTTCTAAGCTTCCAATCCACTTATCCAACATCCCTCCATAATCCCATCTTGTCTAAGGGTTAGTCCATTCAAATGCAATATGTCTGAACAAAAGGGAAATAGGGTTCCACCTTATGGGAGATGGAATTGGACCTATTTCACACTTCAATTCATTAGGAAACTAGATCCCTCAACCAAGTGACTTGATTGAGGAATGGATAGAGGGTTCCTAGTGTAATTGGATGGGAGTTGACCATTAAATGAAGCTTCAAAAGGGAGAAATGCAAACACTTACACAAACTCACTATGAAACATAGAAAATTGAAAGCATGAAATCAAACTGATAAACTGAATGGAACATAAAAGTACCTAGATGAATGGAGATGCTAAGAAAATATTTGCAAACTCTAAAAACTATTGTTTAAGGTTGCACTAGGACTAAAACACTAGGTCGGGAGATTTAGTCTTTCTATAGGGTTTCTAGATAGAATCTAGAATCTTCTCATGACTGATCAAGATCTGCAAAAAGATGGAAAAAAGGGGTATACTGGGACTAATAAGCCAGGTTGGGTGTATGAGTCTTGTTGCTAGGGTTTTTTTGATACTTCTATAGCCTCTAGTGATCT
Source organism: Sequoia sempervirens (assembly GCA_007258455.2). NCBI lineage: Eukaryota > Viridiplantae > Streptophyta > Pinopsida > Cupressales > Cupressaceae > Sequoia > Sequoia sempervirens. Next base: position 161,918,164 of record VDFB02075321.1, on the reverse strand, counting down.
TTTGTAGCTTCCTTCCTATTCAATGTTTAGGTCTAAAAGTTTGAATTATGGTTTGTAAGTGAGTTTCCATGAAGATGACAACTTTGATAGCTTTGCAAATTTTCCTTCAAAGGATCTTCAAGCTTTGCAAACACACATCAAGAGATAAAAATGTTGTTTTGTTAGGGAATGGGGGTTTTCCTTGGTCAAACCCCATTTTGGTAATTAAACCTTGAAATGAAATGAAATAGCATGAAGGAATGATGAATGAACAAATGCAACATTGCAACTCACCAAAACCTTGAAATGAAGGTTGCAAACATGTGTGAAATGGCTTCAATGGATGTGGATCTTGACTCTTGATTGAATGCTTGAAACTTTGTCTTGAATGCTTGGTTGAATCATGAAACCTACATCACAGATGTTAGCTCACAAACACACATGATGCATGAAGACTTTAACATGATGCTTGAATCTTGAATGTAGCTCCAAATTCTTGATGATTTACTCTTGAATGCTCTTGTAAACTCTTGCATGAATACTTGAAGGCTCTTAGATTGCTTGCTAGGATCTTACGATGAAACATAGTGAAATGACCTTGTATTTATACTTGTTTATGCTTAATTTCCTAAAATTACAACACTACAAGTTGACATTCAGAAATTGAAACTAAGGATAATAAAATCCCACCAAGAATTTGAATTAAAATAGGTCTTAGGTTAAAGCAGGACGCATATGCCTAATGAGGTGTATGAGTCCCAAAGGCTTAAACCTGGGACATGTACTTCAAGAAGTGTTATGTTCACATTTGAAATCAGGGCCTGAGACCTAGGGAGGACCCATACGCCTAGGCGTATGGGTCCCAGATCCCTAAATCTGGAACACATAGCCAAAAACATTAAATTATGATTTTCCATTTATTACACGTTGGGATTATCCTTAGAAAAATGCATTTAACAAGGCTTGTGGGTGCAAAATAGGACCAATTAAGGCATAGATAAGCCCAATTTTTAACAAGGAGGACCCAAACAAGTGTGAAAATATAAAAGGATACATTTTTCTACACTACAAACAATAATTCATGCAAAATTGCTATGCAATCTAGCACATCATCCAAAGAATTCTTGGGTTTTGTTCCCAACCTTGCTGCAAACCTTGATCCTTTAGTCTATTTCTTTCTTGGTATTCACATCATTTTTAGGATGTTTCCTTCCCATATCAACAATCTTATCAAATTTTATCGATCAATCAGTCAATCAATCAATCAATCAATTGGTTTTCAGCTTGACTAGGGACAAGATCATGTTTGTCTTGGTATTCGTGTGCATGCTTGCTCGCTTGTTGGTGTGTATCTTTCATATGCATTTGTCATGGTCCTTATAGTATACCATCTCTTACAAAATCTCACCTTCCATAATAAATTTTCCACCTTCCCTAATAAAATTTAAACCCATCACAACTTAACTTCCATAATAAATTTTCTCTTTTCTAAGATTGATACTTTGATAAAAAACAAACATGACATATTTCAAACACTGAGCTTAACAAATCACACAATAACAAACAAACTATCAAGCTAGTCTTCATGTCTAACCAATCAATTGTATGTCTCAATCATTTATATTCATCATCCATCTTTGTCTATGGTATTTTTTCTTATACAGGTTGATGCATTCCTTGAAACTAGACTAGGTGTCTTATACAAGGTGCTTCATCCCTAAAACCAAACTCTCTTTTCTATTTTCTATCTTTGGTAAGAAGATCTATATGGTTGACTTGTTTGGCCCAATTAGTCTTATCTTTTAATTGGTTTATCTTTTTTCATGTTCCTAAGTTATAAGAGGATATCCAAAAGTGATTAGAGGAGCGGGGATGGATCATGATTGTTTTTCTTTTAATTTATGTTTGTGGTTTGTCTTGACAATATGGTTGGGGCAATTAAGTTCCTAGTATGAGTCATGAATCTCCTTGTTTGCAATGTGTTTGTTTACGCAAAGGGTGTTGCAAGTATGTGTATTTGGTGTTGTCATTGATGTCAATAAGCTTATGTTTGTGTTGTCATTGATTTCAAATGGTGATGGTTGAGAAGCTGTGATGATGCTTTGATTAGTTTCATTATGTTGTCATTAGTAAGTGTTACTAGTGTCAACCTCTAGTGTTGCTTTGATAAGCTTTTGTTTGTGGGTGTTGTTTAGGTAAGTTGTCATGTTGCAATTGGCTTGGTGATGATGAGGAAGTGGTGAAGATTATAAGAGTGTGTTTTTGGTGCTTGGTTTCCAATTTCTTTTGAGAAAATTTGAATAAAAGAGGAAATAGTGTGTTGTAGAGGTGTTCTGGCATATATAGTAGAGTTATGGTTCTGCTTCACATTTCTTCTATGTTGAAGATCTACTTGTGTGGTTTAGATATTTTGGTTAAAGGTGTTCAGAGGTGTTATATCCAAAGTTTTTTGCTCTAGATCATTGTGTAGAGAAATTTGTGTTCACTAGGTGTGAACTATGTATTGCAGTGGTGTCTAGGAGAAATGGTTTTGCTTCGCATTTCTCTGTAGTTTGGTTTCTGGTCTTGTGGTTCTAGAAGTGTGTTGATAAAGTTCATATCTACCTTTGGTTGAATTTTTTCATGGTTTGGTGCTTCGCAAGTTGTTTTCTTGAGTTACAGTGTGTGGAAGGTTATTTGGGTGTACAGGATGAGTCTGTTCTTCAGGTGAAAGTTGTTGTGAAGGAATTTGTTGGATTTTAGGGTGTTTGTAGAATATTCTAGATTGTGTTCAAGTGATTTTTTTTGTCCATGATTCATCCTTGGATCAACAGAAGCATGTACTTTAATGTTTGATGGTGTTTACATAGGTTTGATCAACCTTGGATGTTTGCACTAATTGTGAATTTTCTTTGGTGATTATGGAAGCGTGGTGTGGCATGTCTAAGTGGATTTAGGTTTGAGTTAAGGTGTGATGTGGTCTGCCTTCATTCCTTTCAACCGTGGGAATGTTTTGGTGTTGACCTAATTTGCATTTGAACGATTGAGGTGCATAACCAACCTTGGAGAATGTTTTCAAGGTTGACAAAGGTATAAATAAGTGTTGTGTTGATGTGGGATTGTGAACAAGGTGTGATGCAAATTGTAGAGTTGTGAAGTGTGAATTTGTGAAGTGTAGTGCAAGCATCAATGAGTTAGACTACTGGAAGCAGTGAGAAGAAGGTGTATACAATCTTCAAAAAGGCTACAAATGTGTTGGTAATGCTATGGTGGAATTTTCTATTGCATTGAGATGGATTTCTCACTGTAACATTCTTCTTTCTTCTTTTTATAATCTGGCAGTGAGCCCTTCTTTCTTTTGGGTAGTGATCCCTCTGACAATGAGCCTATTGTATTCAGTGTTGTAATTACTTTATATTGTGAGCTAATCCTCATTGTGGTTTTTCCCTTCTTTGGTTTTCCACATAAATCTAGTGTTCTATTGTGCATGGTGTTGATGTGTTTCAGTTTCTATTATTTAATTTTGTGCTAAATCTTTCTAACAGATTAAAGGCTAATAAAGATGATGTGGATTTGAATGTTAATGATGGTTTTGATGTTTTAATGTATAACTGATTCACCCCCCCTCTCAGTTGTCTTGTGCATTCAACAAATGGATCACATTTCACACCATGGTCTTTCCATACCTTGGTGTGTGTCATCCCCTTACAAAATAAAAATGCTCAATGATGATATATGTACACTTACCAAGGCTCATGACAACCTATTCATCACTTCCCTTTTCTTCATCCATTCATATTACTAACTATTCCTCCCTTCTCACTAAACTTTTCTTCTAGCTAATATTTCTTCTATCCATTATATCCTGATCAATTAATCTTCTCCACATTTGATTTTGACCAAACTAACCATTCTTCACTTCTTACTAACCTTTTCTTCTAGCTAATATTTCTACTATCCAAATGCATTAAATCATCTTATAAAAAAAAATTGCCTCAATTTTTTAGGATTTTCACCAAATTTCCCGAGGGGGGCATCATAATCCTATTTCCACTAGGGCAAGACCTAACTAGAAATTTTCTTAATTTTCTCTTTGAGACAATGCTAAAAATCACATTGTCTCAAAGAGGGACAAAATGTAGACACTTAAAATTATCTCGAGCTTGCAGTCCCATTTTTTGACTAACTTTCGTCTAACTCTAATTTTGTCTAACCCTAATTTTCATCTAAACTCAATTATAGTATTTTTCACATTTTATTAATTAAATAATTTTAATTATTCTAATTATTTTCTCTCGCCATTTCTTCGATTCAATAATAATTATTTAATCCCTAATTCTATCTCATCTATAATTAAATAAATATTATTATTTATTTAATTATACTAACCTAAAGTTTCCTCTACAATTAATTTAATTAATTATTCATGACATCAAAAATAAATGAGTTTTTATTTATTTTATTTTCAAAAACTTTCCTCTATTTCACTCTTTACTTAACTCCCCCTTTCTCTCTCTTAGTTCTCTTCCATTTCTTTATTTCCTTTTTCACTTGACTGACCTTTTCTTCCACTTGACTACCTCTTTCTTTCGGTTAACTCTTCCACTTTCCGCTATTCTCTCCACTCATCTCTTACATTTTTCTATTTTCTGCTTCACTCAACTCTTCCATTTCTCTTCCATTTTACTATTTCAAAAATGAGAAACTTTCCCTTTCACATTCTCTCATTCAATCTCATCCGCTAATCTTCTCCTCAATCTCATCCGTCAAATTTTCCAACTTTGTCTATAAATTTGGCATTTTCTTCTTCATTCAGACAACCACTGTCTTTGAATATTTTCCACCATTATCGTCTTAAGTCTTTCAATAGTGCACTCCAAAAGTCTGAGAGCAACACTTCAAAATCTTTTTAAAAGCAAAGAGGATAAGGGCAATAAAAGTGATTCATTCATGGCATAATAAATATAATTTGTGTTTTGTGTGTTTTATTTAATCTTTTATGCTCATTTATTTTTTATTCAAGCTGGGTGATCCCAAAAAGCTGGTTTACAATTTCTGGGAGATTATGTTTTTTGCTGAAATCACATATTTTTTAAAAATATAATGATTTAAGCCTTTAAAAGTTTCATTTAAAGCATTCCAGTTGAAGAGGGTTTGATCAAACTACCTTAGATCAAACCCCCTTGGATAGAAGCCCGCTAGTTTTAAACCATACCTATAACAGTCTCCTTTACACCTATCAAAATGCTGATAATTTTTTTTTTTGATTTACTTATTGGGGGATCAAATGAATTCATTTAAAATTTATTTTTTTGTAAGTATGTAGTCCTTATTATAAGCTTCCCCAAAAGTATAATTTTAAATAAATTTAATTTTATTATTATATTTATTTTTTATTTCTTGTGAATGTAGGTTTTTCATGAAAATCAAACTCTATGTTTCACATGTGGAAAAATAGAGATTGTCAAAAAATTGAAAAATATGGAGTGCACTAGATATTTAAGTCCTTGATCTAACAAAAAAAAAATTGATACATACAAAAAGTTCTATACCTTGGCTATGTGAATTGTAATTGGTTTGACTTCGAAACTTGATTAAAGAAAAAAATATTAAATAAAAATCTATCTAGCCAAGTGGAAGCACTAGATATCGGAGTTACAAATCTAAATTTGAAAGAATTACAATTTTATCCTTCATGGAAAAAAGGTTATGCGTTATACGGTGAGCATCACTTTTTAAAAATGTTGTTTTTTGAAAAAAAACTAGTTTTCGAGGGAGATGGAAAAAGAAGTGCAATCTGATTCCAAAAAAAATGAAAAAAATATATTTAGAATCTATAGGCAAAATGTCACGAAACTCTAGTTTGGATCATCTTGAAATTCCTCACGATTTAGCCGCTATAGGTGCCCGAAAGTGAAGATTTAGTTAAAAAAAATTATTTCAGTGTCCAGTTTGGCCAAAAATTGTAAACCACTATTGTGGGATCACCCTCCTTGATTGGGAATTTTAGCTTGATACTAACAATGTGGTGGTTGTTGTGCAAGTTTTAAGCTTCAAACTTGATTTTCCCCATCATACAAAATCAAATCAATATATTCAACAAATATTCCTCACCTTGCATCGCTCTTGTGTTATCCCCTTACACAAGTTAGGTACGATGGGCAAAAAATTATTTAAATTTAATATTTATTTGTATTTCCACTTGTTGAACACTTTTCTATTAGCACATGGTCATAGGGGTTGGTATCTACACTAGCGCTAAGGCTAAAGCTTAGGTGGCATGGGCACCCATTGCCCACCACAAGCGGTGCCATTGCCACCCACCCACCACCAGTGGCAATTGGTTTTTTTTCAAAAATATACTTGCAATGATCACATGAGCCAACCAATAACTAGCCCCCAAGGGCCTAAATTTTTGCCTTGAAGCCTTAATAGGGCAGTTTTTTTCAAGGGCTATATGTTTTGATCTAGGAGTCCATTTTTCAAAAATGAGATATTACTGGAAAGATGGTTCCAAGTACTTTCCAACGGTGCATGTCTCATTATCAAATTTTGTTGTTGTTGATTTCTATAGATGTTTGAAGTTATATATTCCTTTTGGACCTTTAATCTCATAATTTTTTTCCTAGATCTTTGATTTTTCATGATTATTGCATCATTGGAAAGGTATTGAGGAGCTATATATTATGTCCATGCACTTTATAAAAATTTAGCTCCATGTACAATTAATTTGGTTTTTGAAAATATCACATTATGACTGATTACTTGGACATCTTGACACTTGGATAAGTTATATCTTTTTGAGAGGGCTTCTTTTTCAGTATACATCATATTTGGGAGTTTCAAATTATTGTTGAAGGTTGATATCTTTGTAATTTTGGAGATCTCTCATAGTTCATTATGGTTTTTTCATTTCATCCTTCTCCAATCATCTCAAAAAGGGTAAACTATAAACAATGGAGATATTCCATCATAAAACATCTTTGTTGGCTTCATATGTTACCACATTTGTATGGTCTTATTCCCTCTCCAATTACACCTAGCCATAAATTTTATTGGAATTGCAAAAGGGATCATATCTTAAGAGTTATCCCTATGCATGTTGATGAAATTTTGAATGCAATGTCCCCATGCTCTTAAGACTAAAATTTGGGAGATATATGGATATCCTGATACTTGACCATTCCTAGATGATCTTGTTTCATTCTTTCTTGTACCTCTTCCTATTTCAGACATAATACCCTATGACTATGATAATATTCAAGAGTTTACTTCTTTGGAGAGCTTTGAGTCTTAAAATGAGGATGGTGAGGTTTCTTCATATTCTCCTTCTTCAAAGATAATTTTGTATCCTTCACCTTCATTGATTCCTTGTACAAAGTCATTGATTGTGGCTCCCATCATCCTTGTTAAGAAAAAACATACATCTTTTGTTGCTTCTTCAGAGTTCAGATTTGCTTCTTTGAAAGATTTCAATGATTCTTTGTAGCATGTAAATCATAGTCTTTCAAATATATCTTTATGGGATGATTACTTGAAAGGTATTTTAGAATTATTTGTGGAGTCTCACATTTAAGACTTGAATGGTATATTTGAGGGGTTATCTCTCCTCTTTGATGATATTCATTGCACTATTGTTGTAAAATCATCATTATATTTGGAGCTTGTTCAACATCATTTTTTGCATAGTCCTGGTTTGTCATCTTCTTTATTGTTTAGGAATGTATCTGATTTGATTTTGGCATCAACATCTTCCATGGACAAGGTGAAACATGAGTAGATTTTAGAGACATCATAATAATCTTCATTCTTCTTCCTATCAATTCATATATGGAATGAGAATCATTCTTGCATCTATACTTGGTTTTTTTTCTTCCCAGGGGGAGGAATGTTGTTTGTAGGAATTGGATCTTATTGTCTTCAAACATCGACCATTTTTGCAAGATATTACAAATTGTAGGGGGGATACATAATCTCTCTTTCTCTCTTATTGGAGGCTATCTATATATTTGTGATGGATGTAGTTCTTGAGGGGTCATGATTCCTCCATTCATCACTTCTTCCATCACTTTTACATGATTTTTTTCATGCATTCTCTCTTTTAGAGAGGGGTTTTTTCCATGTGTTTTTTCTCCTTTACTCTGTTTGTGAGAGATTATTTGTAAATGGGTACTTAATATGAACTCGTAGTTATAAGGACCTATCCATGCATTCTTGCATCATTTGCATTGGTTCGTTCCTCTCTAAGTTGCACTTAAGGGGGGGTGTTGATGTGAATATGGTATTTTACCTAACTAGTTCACTAGTAGGTCCTATTCACATGTTAAGTTTACTTAGGTCGTAGGAATCTTTGTAGAAGTCTTAGTCATCATTAGATCTTATCTTATTTATTTCTTGTGTCCTAGGTCATTTAATATTTTTTATTTTAGTTGTCTCATGTCATAGGATTAAGACACATGTCATGATCTTGTCTACTCCTATCCTTCACCTTTTCTATATAAGCAAGGCTCTTGTATATTGTTGTATAATAATATCAAGCAAGCTATTTTATTGTCAAACTCTCTTGTAGAAGGTTATATTTTATTTTGCAGGTGATCTTGGGGTGTGTGAGCTAATTTTCAACTCCTACAATAAGGTTTTGTAAAAGATTGTTAGTGTAGCATACAAATGAGAGTTGCCTAATTCAACAAAAATACATCTAGTCTTCTGTGATTCCTACTTAAAGAAGGTTATTAGAAAAAGAGTTTCGACCTAGATAGAGTTACTAAAGCTTGATAGAGGAAAAATAATTTTGGAACTTGAGGGAATCTTTCAAATACATAGTAAGAGGTTGTAGAAAAGAGCAAATACATAATATTTGATAAAGTGGAACAATTCTCTTGTTTAAGATGTCAGGTGTGAAAATGAAGATTTCATGCAAACAAATTGATTGTTGATTTACATTGAGGAGAACACTTCTCTGAGGGGGCAAGCTACACCCTTAATTCATGGATTGTATTGAGATAGGTGTAGCTAACTTTTGGCTAGCATAACCCTTAATTAAGCTACATGATTATTTATATGGTCTTATATAGGGATTTACCACAACTTGGATGGCATTTATGACATAAGAATGGTATATGTAAGAGTTAGTGGTTAGCTCATCATCATCATATTGTATAAATTATGTTCATATTGGAGACTTGGGGAGGATCGCCCCCTCAAAGTGGTGAATTATTATAAGGTATTTGTAACTTATTTCCTATTATATTGTCCTTTGATGCAATTAATGTTATTACCTCTTTTGTACCTAGAAATATAAAATTTCCTTGATATTTTAGATCTACAATAAAAATTGCCAATATATTGACAAACACTTTTGGTAGCTTGTTAATTGAGAACCTTTGATTAATGACAAGCCACTAGATATAATTTAACATTTATTGAAAAAGTTGGAAAACAACACATTATGAATGCAAATCTTGTTGTAATAATGAGGGTAACATGGAACTTAAAACTTGAAACAAGAATACAATCTAGTCATGCAATGGCCTAGTATGAAATTAGGTTCTAAAAACTCGCTAATAAAGAGGCAATGTAAACATAATACATTGATGTAGTGTGATGTTAAGGCAAGGGTAAGAGTGATTTGAGAGGCACAATGCTAGAAGTGGGTGATTCTAAAGGATAGGGTGATTCACTATATGATTTCTTCTTACATGATTCAAATGAATTGCATGTGATGTCTTAATACACAATCTAGGCACACAATTAACATGAAAAAAGGTACATAACAACTAGTTGAAATAAAATTAACTTGAACTTAAGATAAATTTTGATGTTGTAAGTGAAATAAATCAATAGTACAAATTAATTTGTCATTTTTACACACAAATTTAACCAATAAATAAATAAATTATTCTAAAAAATCAATAAAAAATATATGATAAAACCATATACTTAAAACACCCACATGAATAATATAAAATAAGAGAAAAAAAATCAAGGGAATGCACTTTCACCTTACAATATTATTGCATTTCTTATCAAAAGAAAGGTAATCTAAGTATCTAGGCAAGTAAAGATAAATGTAATCTCAAAGAGAGGCATATCTAAGTAGGCCCTCATCTTTCCCTTACAGACACCATTTGGTGATCAGTCCAACATCCCTATCACCTAGCTGGCTGGCTATCCCATCTAGCCTACATTGCTTTCCATCCTCCTACCCAAGTATTAACCAGAGAACTCTTCAATCTCTTACCCCTTACCATATTTCCAAGTTTTGGCCATAATGACGCCAGCTCAAACTTCCCTTTTCCTAGGAAAAATAAGACAAGATAGCTGGTGGAGCCTCATGTAGAGTGTATAAGTATTTATCACATGTTTTTCTTTTCTACCATTTGGAAATATAGCTGATATGCCAATCACAAGCAATGTACAATATTGCACCGATTAAGTAATTGAGGATGGCCATGTAATGGGACCCACATTGCATCACCACACTTCCCAAAAAACATGTGTATGTTACTGCACGCGAGTGGGCTGAAAGGCTGCACAGTTCTCTGTATTAAGAATATATATAGGACAAAAAATTTCCCCGCTGGCATCATGAAAGCTGGGGAGCAACATTAATTGTGTTATCAGTTCAAAAATTACCAAATCCAAGGACCTCGTTTGACCCTTAGTGAGTTCCCTGTTTTGTGAGTGGAGGCAATGCCAGGTGGAAGGCACTCATCCAGACTGGATAGAAAACTGCCATTATTTTTATGCTCTAGTGTCAATTTCCCAGTCCTACCCACCGCCTATATATAAACCTTTTCACACTGATATTTTTCCAAGTGTGTGAGGTGTAAAGCAAGTTCCTTCGAGGTTTTCTTGAATCTTGATTTATTAGAATTGGATTCATTTGCAGATGGGGAGCTGTGTGTCTTCTGACTGCAGTAGGGATCATGAAAAACCCTTAAGTTCATTGACAGCAAAGCTGATATTGATGAATGGGAGCATCAAGGAGTTCTATGAGCCTGTGAAATGCCATGAGATAGTAAGCAAATACTCAGGCCATTTCATCTGTGGCTCTGGTGGTCTCTACGCAGGCCAACATATTTCAGAGGTACTGCATGAGGATAATGAGTTGCAGCTTGGGGAACTCTATTTTCTTCTTCCCAACAGAAAGCTAGACTTTGTGCTAACCGATTCTGATATGGCAGCTATGCTTCTCAAGGCCAATGGTGCCACTGAGCAGAGGAGGAAATCTAAGGGTAAAGTTCAGCCTCTGTTTGATAATCATTTACAAGATGAGGGAGATAAGCCTTCCTCTGTCTGTTGCTTGTCAAAACCTGTGCCAACTATAGCAATGGGTATCAGGAAACAGAGAAGACAAACTAAGTTGGAGACTATTTTTGAGGGTTCATAGAACAAGATACATATTGTAAATTCATACCATTCATTCATCTGGGTTTATAATTTCTGTATGATATATTTGTAAATTTATACACATTCATTCATCTGGGTTTATAAGCTCTGTATGATATTCATGCCATTCATTCATCTGGGTTTATAATTTCTGTATGATATATTGTAAATTTATACACATTCATTCATCTGGGTTTATAATCTCTGTATGATATATTGTAAGTTATACTCATTCATTAATCTGGGTTTATAATCTCTGCATGATATATTTTAAAGGTATACTCATTCATTCATCTGGGTTTTTGTATCCATGCTTTTTTCCAATGTAAATACAAGTGGAAAGCTTATTTTTATTCTGAGGGCAAATACATTTGCATAAGTCAATAACTCCACATTTCCATGGTTCCAAAAATACTTGATTCAGGGAAAGGAGTATTGTTAAAGATTCGTCTCCGTCGTGTGAAACACAACTCGAGGGATGCCTGTGGACCGTGGCTCACTAGTAAACTTCCTGGGAGATAACCTACATGGCATAGGTTCAATTCACCGCATGGCTATCTAAAAATGTACTCCCACTCCCCCAAACTCCCAAATTGATAATTTACCTGACAAAGAAAACTACTGTAAACTCTACCCCTGCCCTTATCCCAGGAGCTCTACTATTGGTAGCAGAACCTCCCTGTGCAATGGTTGCTATACTTGAATAGCTGCCTTCATATCTTCACAACTTTTCTTACAGTGTTTGTGTATCGAAAATCTGTTTTGAGCATAATTTCTGGGTTTGATTGTGTCGTTTTTTCATCAATGTTTCTAATTTGATTGTGTCATCTTTACATCGACGTTTCCAATCACATTTTCTGATTCATATCAGACTGAAAGAGCTGAAAGAGAAAAAAAAATCTTTCAATTCAGATACACAATGAATCGCTGTACTAAACCCTTATGGGACTACATCCTCACGAACCACTTTAAAATGACATACTGAGGCCTTCTTCATTACTTTCTAGGTCTCTAGGTTTGGCAAATGGAAGATGGAATCTTAATCTCAGATTTCACAAGTATTTACCCATACCTTTTTTTCATCAGTCTCGCATGCAATCTTGTAAACCAATGGTTGTACCTTTTAAGTCTGGACTGAAGTGAGACACCAAGTTTGCCACTGCCACCATATGTAAGCGAATAGGGATTAGTCTTAGTTGACCAGACATTGGCTTCCTGTAATTGGTCTCTTGGTTCATGCATGAGATCCTTGTAATATCCATTGCAAAGTATCCATCTGTGTATGTATATATGGTATTCATAGATATATCATCATGGCATTCAATATTCTATAGGGGTTTGGCTTTCCCATAAGCTATATGGGATATATTCTAGATGAGAGAAAGTCTGAAGTTGTTTTTCTCTTGAACTGTAGTTCCTATGACTTATCTCAGCAAGATCCACTTTGCCTTTGTTCTTTTCCAACCTAGACAAAGTAAAGAGATCTTAGTAGTAGGAAGGAGAATATTTGAATCATAATTGTTCTTTTAGAGCTTGGTATCATGTGGTGGCAATACATTATCGTATGGTGTGACTATCATGGTGCCATCTACATTGCTTAAAACTTGGCGATTGGACAACTAAGCAAGTTGAATGCAAATGTATATATAGTTGACCCAAGATTCAGATGTTGATTTGACATACTGTAACATAGCATGTGACAATCAATATTAGTTATAACATATGACAATCAATATTAGTTATAAATTGATTAGACACCATAATAAGAGTATCAAACTAGAACCTTGCCATTGTAAGTAGTGACATTCTTTAGAGAAGTTTCATGGTATGGAGCTAAATAACCTCTAGTAAGCGTAAAAATATAAAATTAAAATAAAAGCATAGACAACTAAATTAAAGCTGATTTTCATTGGTTGAAATTGTCTAAACTCCTTCCTCAAGAGTTGGAATTGTGGTGTATAAATTGAAATGTACCAAAATGAACCCCCTGGATTTGAGATTTCATTTGATTTTATTTGAATGTGAACCCATATTAAAAGATGTGTACTTGTAATCATGGAGTGTGAACCTTTTCTTGTATATGTTGAATGATAATAAAGTCACAAATATCAATTATTTTTAATAAGGAGTGGATGTAATATGCTATTTGGGTCTTAGCATATCTTATTTGAGGCTTGGACATTCATAGTCATTCTTTTTCCACATTGGTGAACATGTATCTAAACTTCTTGATCTTTGTCCACAAACTTCACACTACCAATCACAATGTTATTTGTTTCAATGTGGCACATGTGTATCATGTTATAAACTATCATAGATTTGTCAACACATTGATATCGAGCACTCTATAAGTTCTAGTACTGATAAGCTTGGCAAGACACACACAAAAGAAACCCTCCTTTTTTGAAAGGCTTAGAAAGGGGAAAAGAGAGTTTTTCATCATCTTTAAGAAGCTTAGAGCAGAGGGCTATGCTTTTATATCATCTATTGTATTTTTTAAATTTGTTACAATGAAAAGAAATGTATTATTTGTCACTTATAGTTTGTTTGAGTTTAGTGGATGTATTATTTGTGATCTTGTACTTATGCAAGAACTCTTTTTAGTCTTTTGAATGAAGACAAGGAAAAGTGGAATGAATGACACAAGGCAATAAATAAAACAAAGATTCACACAAATCAAATGATTTTTTTAGCTGGATCACCTTGCTCTTTCGATTGAGTTGAAGTGAAGTGCACACTAAAAACTCCACTTGATGTGTTCAATAAGATGTGTGTGAATTGATTGTTGCTATGTAATGTGGATTGCTTGATGCACTAGCATAAGAATAGCTAGGGATGTAATAGATTGATTCTCAAATTAACATGTGGATATGGTTGCTCATGTTGATGATAATGGAAGGGAAAGCATCCAATTTATAGATTTTCTATGAAGAAAATCAAGGGCCAAGATGCAAAGTTGATGGAGAGATAGGATTTAAGGAGAATGAAGGCATGGATTGAACTCATAGTCTTGGGGAAGAGAGGAAATAATATGGAAAAGACGTCTCATTGTTGGTGTAAATAGGTGTTTTACCTATCTAGGTCCTATTTACATGTTAAGTCCACTTAGGCCCTAGGAGGGAATCTTTCTAGATAGTGTTAGTTGTCACCAGATCTTATCTTTTGGCATTTAACGTTTGTGTTCTAAGTCATTTAACATTTGTTGAGGTAGTTGTCTCATTATACAGGATTAAGACACATGTCAAGATCTTGTCTAATCCTATCTCACAACTCGCCTTTATAAACAAGGTATCATATGTACATGATATATTCAATCTAACAATCTTGCGTCCATAATCATAGCATGACATTTCTGCCATTTCTCTCTTGTGGAAGTTGTTGTCTTACAGGTGGTCCTAGGGTGTTGAGGAGTTTACCATTAATTCCTACATGGTATCAAATTTTTAGTGTTGTAGAATTCTTCCCATATTCGAGGGACCAATGTTGGCTTGAGGATTTTTTTGGGTATGATTGAAAGTTTCAAGGACCTCGCCATTAAATCTAGGACGTAAAATAAACTTAGGTTTGTTTTTCCTTACATCAAATTTTGTTGTATTTTGATTGATCTACAAGGGTTTCAAGTTGAAGGTTCATTGCCAGATCTAGCAAGGAGTCATCATTTCAGGGCATTTTGAGTCAAATCTAACCAGGTACCATTATGCTCAAAAGGCCCAAAAACTCCTATTTTCATATATAACACTTCATTTTTGGTGATTTAAATTTAATTTTTGACAAACTATCTTAAATTTGACATCCAAACAACCGTCATCAAATATTGTGTTAAATTTGACAACCAAATGACCATCAAGAGTATTATCTTAAATTTTGACAGTCAAATGACCGTCTTCAGTGACTGTGTTAAATTTGATGGTCAAATGACCATCAACAGGTCGCTCTAATCTATCCCCCTCTTCATCAACAATTTTGAATTTGTAGTCAAACTTCAAACGACCATACCTCAGTCATCCAAACTCCTTTTTCGAGATTTTTTTTATTTGGGGTAGAATTTCATGCTTTGTATAGTGTTGTAGTTAGTTTTTTATTTTGGTGCCCGGTTTTCCAGAAATTGCAAATTCTCATAGGTGTTGCTAAGTCGTTCTCGTTTTGGGAACTCCAAGGCTCTGTTCTTGCTCCTAAAAATAACATTCTTGGGTGATTTTTTTGGAAGTGCATAATTTTTTCGTTTACTTTGTAGTGATGTGATCAGGTCGATTCCATTATCTGTAAAAAAATTACTTTGAGCTTGTGGCCAAATTTGGCATCTATAAGCACTAAGATCAAGTTCACTATGTTGTTTTTGGAAAGTGGCACTTGTAATCACACTAATTATAAAGTGTAGACCTCATATATTGCTAGGGGGTTTCTTGGTTGAGTAATTTTGGGGGGTAATCTTATGCTTTTGTTGGCTTATGTCTCTTGATTGGTCTATTGAGTGACTAAAGTTAAGGAGTTTAACATGGGTATCAAAAGGCATCATGTTGTAATCAGATTGAATAGATGAAACTTTAAATCTTGGCGAGATGGAATCCTAACACATTGCAGGTGGCTTAATATTTTGCCATATCTTTATGGACTAGTTCCCAAACCTTCATCCAAATGGAAGGGAGTTGTGTGGGACATAAAAACTAAACATATCTTAGGAGTAATTGGTTGTAGTTGTGATATTGACACACAAATGACCATTGATGGTATTGAGATCCCTTGTGACCTTATGACCATACTTTGGGAGATGTATGGAGACTTGAATGAACCTCCATTCCCAGAGGATCCTGTTGCAGATTGTCTTGTTCCACTTGATGATAAAATAGTTGCAGTGCTTGTTGATTGGGAAAGGTATGGTTGTTTCAATGATACAAAACCTTCTCCTTCTCCTCCTATAGAGACTTCAATTTCCATGGCTCCTAATCCAAATTTAGAGGGTTCATCTTCTTCAACTATGAGTCAACATCTTGAGGCTGAGGACTCTTGTAATCCAAGATTGATAGAATCATTTGATGTTCGCATTCAGTCATCTAGTGTGGACACTTTTGGAGATGAGAAGTGTAATCGAATGACATGCACTGAGATCTCATCTCCTTCAACTATTGTTGTATATGAGGATGCTTATGATTCCATAGTTTTGGCTCCTTGTGATTCAGTGCAACAAGATGTAGGAGTTAATGGTGATCCCCTCAACACCCCAGGATCACCTGCAAGACAACAACTTCCATAAGAAAGAAATGGTAGAAATATCATGTTGTGATTATGGATGCAAGATTGCTAGATTGAATATATGATGTACATATGATGCATTGTTTATAAAGGCAAGTTTTGAGATAGGATTAGACAAGATCTTGACATGTGTCTTAATCATGTACAATGATACAACTACCTCAACAAATATTAAATGACTTAGAACACAAACATTAAATTTCAAAAGATAAGATAAGATCTGGTGACAACTAACACTATCTAGAAAGATTCCCTCCTAGGACCTAAGTGGACTTAACATGTATATAGGACCTAGATAGGTAAAACACCTACCAACACTCATGAGGTGGAAGGGAAGACATAATCACACATGTGTGAACAAGGTGACATGTTTAAAATACATCCTCACACATGTGTGAGTAAAGGAGTGGGGTGGGGTGGAGAGCTAAGAAGCATCCAAACTAGCATGTCCACACATGTGTAAGCATAAAGTGAGATGAGTCATGATCACACATATGGGAGCATGAATTGGGGTTGATGTGAAAGTCAAAGATTCTTCCATGAGGGCATGATCACACATTTTTTAGCAAAGGAGTGGGTTGAGGTGGCATGCTCACACATTTTGGAGCATGAGGAGGATAGGGACACATGCAATAATGACAATTTTAGATTTTAATCCATGTGAAGATATTTGATGGTTATAATTGGAAAACTAGTGGGGTTAATTAGCCTTAATTAATTAATTAATCAAAATTAGGGACTAAGTTTATTTTATTAAATTAATAATCAATTAACCTTAGGGAGGAAATACAAATTAACTGTGGTAAGTTAATTAATTAAATACTAATTTATTTAATCAATTATAAGAATATGATATAGTAACTGATTACAAGAATAATTAATTAACTTTTTATTTATTTGTTTATTTAATTGGAAAATAATGAACCAAGAGTTAGTGGTGGATTTCAAGGTGTCTACATTTTGCCCCTCTTTGATATGACATAGCAACTAGGAGAAGTGACATCATGTCAAAGAAAAACAAAAAAATGTCCTAATCATTCAAAAAAAATGATGAGGAAAGAATAATGGGATGATGCCTCCTCAAGAGGTTACCCAAAAAAAATCATCCAAGGGAGCTCTCAAAATTAAAAATTAAAGGTGAAAATTGGATAGGGGAAAAAATGATGATCAATGGAAGAAAAGCAAGGAAAAATGACTAAAAGATAAAGAAATGAGAAACAAAAGAGTGAAGGGGATAAAAAATAGGGCTTGGGGACCCTAATTTTGGCATGGAAGGCCTTTAAATAGGCCTAAGTGGGGGTGGAATAGTTCATTTGCACCATGGGCTCGTAGAGATCAAAGCACAAAATTGCTTGGAGAAGATGGTTAATATCCTACGCCACATCCACCAAGCAAAGAGTGTGACTTTATGGACGACTAGTAGAGGCAAGGGTATTGATACGTATCAAAAATTAAACTCATAGGATACCTTAGGTTAAATGTGGGGTTGAAAATGGGAAATCAAAGGTAACAATTCATGAGAGGGCCTAAATTTTGTGTTTCCCACTGCATTGTAACTAAAAGTATGATTTCATGGACAACTTGGGAATTGATATGGAATTTTGTAATTGATTCCATATGCTACAAATCCTAAAATCCTATGTACAAACTTTATTTTATTATAAATATAAATATATAGGCCATAGGCCTTTTACTTAAAAAAAAATCATGAGAGGGAACAAATTAGTTTTTTCATGATTGGGATTAGTGCTTGCACTAGCTAAAGTGATGCTTGCATGGGAAGTGACACCTATGTGAAAGTAGGTTCACTTGTGTAGACACATGTTTGTTTACACAAGAAGGGGTCATATGCATAGGTTAACACTTTTGCAAGAAATAGATTGCATATGTATATTAGCACTTGCACTAGTACAGTGGCACTTGCAAAAATGTGGTAGGATAGACTAGAATTTGACATAGAAAATATTTGACAAAGTGATTGAGATGGATGCAAGAGTAGTTTCCACCTCTCTAATCATGAGAGAAAAGACTAGTTGTGTTGAGGCTTGGGGGGGTGGGGAGGTTAAACGAGGCTTCATAAGCTTTCTTAGAGGTAGTGGGACTATATGATGTGTCACATATTCTAGAGCTTTGGGCTCATATGGTGATGCCGATGAACTATGAGTTTCTTTTTGGACCAATAAGCTAACCATTTTGGTATTAAAGATTCCCTTATGAAGATGTGATGCATGAGCATATAGAGTGTAAGAGCAATCTTATTTTAAACAAAAATATATATTCATATGTTTTCTGTAGGTATTGCACTAGTTTCCAAATGTTTAAAGTTGTGTGTGTCAAATTTTTGGCACCACATCTTGTTGCATTTATGTTTGTCCCTCCAAAGGTTTGTGTTTGTAACAATAAGCACAATCAACCTTTAGTAAGTTATGTAGTAGCTAATTTTAAAGATATTGGATTAAGGTTGGGAAAATAAGTTTAATAGAACATCCTATATGTTCCATCTATTTTCATGAGATTCTATAATCACCACATGCATCTTTCTTACCCCATGGATCTAAATTGGACCATTACAAAAAAAATTATTATATAATGGTAACTTATTTAAATGACATGTCAAGTATTTGAAACTTGCATCAAATTTTAATTATACTTACTTCATTGTGGGTCCTAAGAGGGGTCATATATGGAACCACACTGAATTTAGAGACTTATAGGTTGATACACATTAAAATGGTGATTCTACGTATTTCTAGCAAGCCTACACAATAAATAATGGCGATGCACCAAATTCTGAGGTTGAATAATGATCAAATTAATTAATTTTGGGGATATTGATCATTATTGCACTTGCCTATGATGGTGTATCGCATACATCAACCGACACGCATCATTGCTTCATCTTTTATATAAGAGAATCCCAATATGACTCATACGAAACACTTGGGAAGTTCTTGATAAGGAGGAAAATTGAATTGATATTGGGATCTCTAAGATATATTTAATAGTCAAATGACTAATTCCTAGCATGTATCAATCTCGTGAAGCTATTTTATTTTTAGTTAATAGAATTTTAATTCGTTATATACTTTTTTTTGTTTATTTTGCTACAAGACTTGACTATCCTTAATTGGAACCTCCAATCTTGACTATATCAATTGGTCTCAAACATAGGTTTAAAATATTTAGAAAGAGGTTGATAGTTGGTTGTAGAGTGAATCTTCTAGTGGTGAGTGTTAGGTAGAAGATTCTTATTACTTGAATTAGTTGTACAAAAAAATTCAAACTAAAGGAAATTTACTCTAGATTAAAAGATGCCTACTAGAAGGATGGATAGAAGTTGAGGTGTACTCCATGTTATAGAGAGAATTAATGAAATGTTCAATACATTGAAGAACATCTAGATTTGGTTGGAAGCAATAGAAGAGGACATAAAAATAGGTATCAATGTCAACCCTAAACTAATGAAATAATGACGAATAATACAATGGACCAAATAAATATATCCTAATAGATGAAGAAGATAGAGATGAAATAATGTTGAAGCGCTTTTCAAATTTTTTAATAAAATTTGAGCTGATTTGCTTAATTATTCTACTGGTTCAATAATCTTGAAGATTTGATTGATTAGATTATTGATATAGAATAATATTTTGATTATAAGGAAATTACTAGCCTTGATAAAGTAAATTTTGCAAAGACAAAGCTAAAATTTTATGTTGCTATTTGGTAGAAGAAAACTCAATTGGAAAGAAATAGGAGAGGTAAGCTTGAAATTGAGAAACACAATAGGACAATAAATAATTTGGAATCAAAAATCATTTTTTCAAGTTATTAGTTGGATTTGTTAAGAAAATTTAAAATATAAGACATAAAAATATAAGTGTCAAAGGTTATACTAAGGAATATGATAAGTTAATAATAATAGGTCATCATGTGTTGGAAATAGAGCAAACTATTGTAAAACGAACATCAGACTAAATATATTTTTTCATGTTCATGTATTAATCAACTTGAAATAAAATGGAGAAAGCATAAAATTAGCAAACCATGAAATTACAACACATAAAACTAGATCTAAATGGAGAATCACTTTTGAGGAAAAAATACACCATGAGAGAGAGCACAAGTCTATATTAACAAAAATAATGTACAAAAAACTTATCCCTTCAATTTGATATAATCCTAATAACATCTATGTACCTATAAGATGCCTTCAACTTTTTACAATACCACTATCTCAAGGCTTCAATATGTAGACCAAATGAAAATAAGAAACCATAAATCGCTTACAAAATAAGGAGCAAATGCCATGGACCCAAAACTAGGCACCCATGTGCTTCATGAAAAATCAACACCTATAATCAATTAGTCAACCTCTCATAATGAAAAATCAAACTTCCCTTCACATTGATGCCTCTTTTGAGGTATGCTCAATACCTCTTCCCTAATCCTTGATAGCCCTTTCTTTGATTGAAATTCTCTCTCATTCAATACATTTTTCTTAGTATGCCTGATCTTAATCCTCAAAATTCTAAGGCCTCACATACCTTAAGAGGGATGAGTTGTCCCTCTCCCCCAATCCTTGACACCTAGATAGGTGGTGTGAAGTATGAATTTGATCCAACCTCCGAAGTTCAAACTTCCTACCCATTTTTGTTAACTTTCCCACCAACTCGTCATAATGACCTAAAATCCTACATTTGTGCTAAAAAAGCTAAGTTAAAACATAAGAAAGTTATTGAAATTCATTATAGCTATCTTTTCACTAATCAAGGAGTATACCTATGTTTTTGACATAATTTTGAAGTATTTTTTAATGGTGAAAAAAAGAAAGTGATTAGGTTTTCATTTTTGGCCAACTTGGCCTTGCACCTAATCAAGAGCATTGAAAAGAACTTGTTTATTCTCTAAAAGTATAGATTTGATGAAGAATGATTTCATGGACATGCCAAAGTTAATGCAAGTGATTAGATTTTGCAAGGTTCATATCTTCATGACTTTTGGAACATTTTTTAGCAGAATTTGTAGGTTCCCTCCACCCCTTTATGCACAAATTTGGGTGTTGATCAATGATATTTTTAATGAAGAATATTTGAGGCTATATTTTGATGACTACTAGCATGTTCTTCAACTTTGAGGTGAATATTTTGAAGCTAAACGACATAGGTTATGATGTTGACAACATGTTTCTCCCTACAAACATTGCCAATCATTTCTTCTTCTTGGATTGTATGCCCTTGTTGCAAATCTATGTAAGGGCACCGATGTTTCATTGTAAAGGGTTGTATTTTTCATTGGTATGGGAAAAACTCATATAGGTCAAGTTGTATTTCATGTTTTTACCAATGTATATGGCTACAACTTAAATTTTTGAGTTTATATATAACTTGTAATTGCAATGTAAATATTTTTCATGAAAATCAATATAAGACATCACTTTTACCTTGTTTGCATTCTTTCTCAATAAATTATTTAAAGTTTTGGGCGATTCAAGGAAACCTTAAATGCACATTTGTTGTTTTTTTAATAGAATTTTATTAGTTTACATCTAAAGGATGTAGTAAAATTATTTTATTTTGTGTGAAGTCTATGCCATGTGAAAATATTTCAAAACTAATACATGGAAATATAATGTCTTATAGATTATTAAGTAGAGGATGTAATTATGAGATTGAAGAGAATATCAAGGTTTGAGTTTTGCAAGACAAAGCCAAGTGTATAAACTCATCTAAAATTTATGGTTTGAAACACCATTATATTTTCATTTATATTAGAATATATATTGCAAGATTAGGCACTAGTCTAGTGGTAGAAAGTTGACCATTCACTCAATCAAAATTAAGAAAATTTATTATATAAAACCTTTTATCAATTTATTTTTTATTTATTTGTTCAACCATTATGCACAACCCATTGTTATAAATTTATGCTAAAACTATGGTGATTCTATGATTGTTGACTCTAGAAGGTTGTACATAAGGTATTGTACTAGGTTAATGGTGTTGTAAGTAACTAGCAATGAAATATATCTATAGGGATTCATGACCAAAATTTATCTATAGTTGCATCATTCGACCCCAGTGCCTAAAGTTAAAGATCCATGATTTGAATGTAGGTAATTCTTAATAAAGTACAATAGTCAAAACATATTACAAAATCATATCTGTGTGAAGATTCATTCTTTTTTCTTTATATATCTTTAAAAGATCTTTGGGATTACCCTCCCAAGCTTGGTAGGGCTCAAAATGTAGATGAGGTCTATAATTCTCTTGTTTGTTGGCCTTTTTCAATCCTTGATTTGAGGTTAGGATTCATCAATGTGTGTTAATTTTTTGTCACATTGTTCATATCTTGGTAAGAACCTTAGAGTTAGGGGTTAATACAAAAAAGAACTCCAACAAGTTATAGGTGCATCATAAATCAAATAGACATCAATCATGTCATGAGAAGATAAAGAACATGTGTTATCATTTATAGAAACATCAATAGTGATAGAAGAAATAAAATCATCATAAATAGCATCACTAATAAATCCTCATAAATACACAATCCCTTATCAACAAATGCATCACTAGGTTCCTCAAGGAAATATGTAATTAGAGAGTCACATAAAAGACAATTGATAAATGCAATAGGGGAACTATCATGAGATGTGTAAAGAATATGTTCTATAAATATAATACCATCACATGAAGCAAGAGTCTGTTGGTGCATTCTCTTGCATCCCTCCGAGAGTGTTTCCTACAGAAGATATTTATGCATATGTTTACAGTAAGATTGAAGAGAAGTTGTCAGTTCAATTAAACGTGCTTTGGGAAAGAGAATTGAAAGAGAGCCATGATGCCTATAGAATATTAGTTGAGAAAAAGTTGGATGTTTGGAGGAAAGTTCCCTTGTTTGAATTTGAGAAGTATATTCGAATAGTGTTGAGTAAAATTCATGATGAATCTCTATGGATAGATGAGGCACATTTGATTTCCAGAGAAACTATTAGAGTTGTGACTGGTTTGTATTGCTCCAAACCAGTTCCCAAACTGAAGGCTGTGGATGAAAAAGAAATCATTGAGGCTACAGGTGCGATTTCTAAAGGGAAAGATATTGATTTGAGTTTGATTGTTGATCCGGTAATACGGTATTCTACTATGGTCATCGGTCACAAAGTTTGTATCCCTAACAATGATCTTACAGTTTCTACTGTTGCAGTGCATACTGTTGTTGATATGGTAACAAGAGGTATGGAATATGACTTGTGTGAATTACTTTGTATACATCTTTTGAAGAATTTAAAGGAGATCAAGAAGAATAAGAAGAATACATTTCGATATGGCAATTTGATTGTTTGTTTACTCTTTTACTTCTTGAGAGAATTACCAATAATAGGAAGGATAGAAAGGTCAAATTCAGAGCCTATTGCCTATCAAATCAAGAACTTGATGATAAATCTTGCTAGTTTGGATGTGCAAGAGTCTACCCTTGCTGCATTCTTTGGAACATTTTAGATGAAGATGAACAAAAGGTTTAGGATTCTGGTATGTGTTGTGGAAAGATACTCCGAAAGCATAAATTTTCTTGTGTCTACAAATTTCTGTCACATGAAAGTAGTTGAATCAAGGTTAGTTTTGATATTTGAATTGGATTATGAAGTGTTAGAGACTGAAGTTGATAAATATGCTAAAATTCTTTTGGAAAGCCCTAAGGATCTCAATGTAGAAGGTACCTCTGGTAGCATGACCGGAATAGGGAAGAAGAGGAAGAGTGTTGTTAAGCAAGATGGTGCAAAGGAAAGTGAGCTTGAACATGAGCATGAAAGAATAAATATTCAAAGAGATTTGGAATAATTGCAGAAGTTTATTCTCGATGCTAATTTTGATTCATCTATTTATGTTGTGGAGAATCTCTGTAGCATGATTAATTCTTTGAAGGTCTACATCTCCAGACTTGAAATGTTTGCTAGAGTTAGGTCTGATGAAGTTTGGAAGATATCAAAGGAAAATGTGTGAATGTACACAGTCGTGTAATGAAGGAATTGGAGAGTGTACAAGGTTGTGAAAAAAAGGCACATAAACTACTTTCTTTTTGCCTAAATTGGTCTGGTAGTACACTAGATATGAGAAATGAGATAAGGATGAGTGAGTCCCGGTTGAGCACTTAGGTAGATACATACAGGTTAGCAGAAGATAAAGATAATCAGAGGTGGTCCTACATTGTGCAACTTCAAGACAAATTCTTCTCTCTATAGGATCGAAGGATAGATGTTATCAAGAAATTTGTGGCACTCAGAGACATGATTAAACTCAAACATACTTTTGTTTCTAGTGCTCTTGGTTGTATTGGTGAATTATCAGAGATTAATCTTAGTACCAATAATTTAACAGATGGTGTAGAGTCCTTAACTAAACTTGAGCTATCTTACAAGACTCTTTTTAGTGCAAAAGGTTCATGGGAAGAAGGTAAAGTGTCGTGGAAGGCTATCCTAGAGAATCTCAAAGGTTCTTCTTCAGGTTAATTCAAGGTTGTGTTCATATTGTTTTGGTTACATTTTGATGCATATTTACATATATACCAGACCCCTTCCTTTGTCATTGATGTCAAAGGGGAGAGATAAAGAGATAAAGAGATAGAGATAGAGGGAAAATATTTTTGTGAAGAACAGTTTTGATAGGGGGAGTAGTCAGAGTATTCTGTTGCGGTATACTAGAAAAA
Source organism: Sequoia sempervirens (assembly GCA_007258455.2). Taxonomy (NCBI): domain Eukaryota; kingdom Viridiplantae; phylum Streptophyta; class Pinopsida; order Cupressales; family Cupressaceae; genus Sequoia; species Sequoia sempervirens. The sequence continues at coordinate 161,892,862 of VDFB02075321.1, read as the reverse complement.
AAATTTGTCATGCATGTTGCCATCAATGCCAAAGGGGGAGATTGTTGGAAGCTTTGCAACATGAGCATGAAGTATGGATGGTTGTGTCGATTGTTCCTATGTTGTCATTGATGTCAACATGGTGATAACTATATAGGAAGTCTGCTTGGTTTACCAAAAGTATAATACTCTTTTGTGATGGAACAGTGTGTTAGTATTTGAGTCTGGACTTCACCACAAGATCTGATATGACTCTAATCTCTTAACCATGTTTTCTTGACTCATTCAGACAACTATATCTTGGATCTTGAGACGTCTTTTATTGTGAGTAGAAAGTTATCTCTGACATAGTTTAACTATGTATCTTGCTATTGCTCTATGTTTGGCATATTGTGTGGGAGACTTTGCATTCTACTAAAGTGAACATTCTTATGTTGCGGTTTTGTTGATGGTCTCTTTGTTGGTAGTATGATGGGAAAGTAATGTGTTCTCAGATCTGGAAGGTGTTTGCTTTGAGGATTATTTGTTGGTTTGGAGAATTGTGTTCTAGTCTTGGCTGACTCAGTGAATGCAATATATTATGAAGACTAGTTATTTTTTATGGATGATAGTCGACTTGGTATAATGCACTACATGGATAAAATGATTAAACCTTATATGGTGTCAACCTTATTGATGGATAAGATATACTTGTGTATATATAAGATGAAAGTGTGTGTGTGTGTGTGAATGTATGAGCAAGAAGGAGAAGTGAATGTGAACAAAGGAGAAAACCAGAGCCTAAATGCTTTATTAGTTGTGATCAGTACAATTTTGTTGAGCGACTGTTGTGTGAGGCAATACTTCTTATTCTGAGCTTCAGTGGAACTGAACCCTGCACATTGAAGGTGTATCCTATCAGTTCAATCTTTTGGCAGTGAGCCACTATCATTGTATCTTGGCGGTTAGCCATCTTTTGTACTCAGGCAGTGAGCCTTTTTAAGGACAGTGAGTCTTGGCAATGAGCCCCGTAATATTTTATATCTGGATATAATATATTGTGAGTTAACCCTCACCATGGTTTTTCCCATTTTGGGTTTTCGACATAAAAATCCTGGTGTTCATGTGTATGGTTGCATTGACTCATTTTTATGTTCCCTCTTGCTGATTCAGTCAAAATTCTGATAGTGTATAAATGGATTCTATTATGGTTTTGTGGAATACTGATTCACCCCCCTCCCCCTCTCAGTATTCTAGATGTTCAACATATACCTTTTGTACTTGCAACATATATTTGCCTTGAAATTCTCGACCTACAATCTATCAATATTAATAAACACTTTTAGGAACTTGTTAAGTGAGAATCTTTTAAATAATGACAAGCTCCATTATCCAAATTAACAACTTTTGGTAAGGTTGGAAAATAAGACACTACAAATACAAATGATGTTGTAACAATGAGGATGACATGGAACTTGAAACAAAAATATAAGAGCAATGCAATGACCTAGTATAAAACTAGGGTTTTAAAAACTCATTGACAAAGAGGCAATGTAAACATAATATGTTGATGTAATGCGATGCTATGATAGGGGAAAAAGAGATTATGCGAGGCACAATGGTAGAAATGAGTGATTCTAGTGGATATGATGATTCTTAGTGATGTTAGATGATTTCCCCTTAAATGATTCAAATGGCATAAGGCTAATGTCCTTTTATACATGACTTAAACACACACTTTGAAAGTTTTGGTAAGGCATTGGCACACACTTGAAATTAAATCGACTAAATTTGTGATTTTAAAACTTAAGATTAAATTGACATGATATATTTGTGTTCACAGATTTGACCTAAGAGTGAAAACAAATAATTTAAAATAAATCAATCAAAATCATGTGATAGAACCATATACTCAAAACATCCACACAAAATACTATAAAACAAAAATTAAAAAATATAGATTCATTCTTTTCACCCTTACAATATTATTGCTTCTAGACAAGTCGATATAAAGATATTTTGGAAAAAGACAAGACAATAATTCACTATGAATACTGTAAACTACAGTCTAAAGTTGTAAAGAAGGCCCTCATGTCTTTTCCTTAAGATTTACCACATTATAACTGTGGTGGTCAGTCGATCATCCCTCTTATATAGCTGGGTAGCTATCCCATCCATCCTACATTCCTCTCCCTCATCCCTCCCATGTTCTACCTAGAGAACTCTTCGATCTTTTAACCACATAATGCTCTTACCTTTACCACAAAATAAAGCCAACTCACTGTTTCTTGTTTCTAGTAAAAAATGGATATCAGAAGCTGCCTGGTGGACCATACACACTGTCTGTAAGTATTGTCACATGTTTTTCCTTTCAAACATTTGGAAATAGCTATTAGCTGTGGCCAATGTACAATGATTGCACTAAGTAATTAATTGAAGATAGGAATATAATGGGACCCAAATTTGGTCACCACAGTTCCCAATACCATTTGTATGTTCTGCACGCCAGTGGGCGTTAAAGCTGCAGAAATGTCTCCACTCAAAGAACCAATGGACCTAATTTTTACCCTGCTGACGTCAAGAAAGCTGGAGAGCAACCTAAATTTGAAGCCTTCTAGGTATTCTACAGAAATCACCCAATCCAAGGACCCAGTTTGACCCCTAATGGGTATCCTATTTGGTGAGTGGAGGCGATGCCAGTTGGAAGGCACTTCTCCAGCTTTCATGGAAACTGCCATTGTTTCTAGGGCCTAGTGTTAATTCCCTTGCTGCTGGTTTCTGGTAGGGACCCAGTTTCATCATTTCACATTTACCCACCGCCTACATATACCCTTTACAAGCCAAGGCTCTCCTCACACTGATATTTCATCAAGTGTGAGGTGTAAAGCAAATTCTTTTGAGGTTTCATTGAATCTCGATCTTATTGTACTAGAAATCATTTGCAGATGGGGGCCTGCATGTCTTCTGATCACAGTTGGGCTAATGAAAAACCTCTAAATTTATTCACAGCAAAGCTCATATTGATGGATGGGAGCATCAAGGAGTTCTCCGAGCCTGTGAAATGCCGTGAGATTGTAGGCAACTACTCAGGCCATTTCATCTGTGGCTCGGGTGGTCTCTACCCAGGTCGACATATTTCAGAGGTACTGCATGAGGATAACGAGTTGCAGGTTGGGAGCTCTATTTTCTTCTTCCCAACAGAAAGCGAGACTTTGTGCTCACGGATTCAGATATGGCGGCTATGCTTCTTAAGGCCAATGGGGCCACTGAGCAGAGAAGAAAATCTAAGGGTAAAGTTCAGCCGCTGTTTGATATTCATTTACAGGATGAAGGAGATTCACCATCCTCTGTTTCCCCATCCTCTGTTCCGCCTTCCTCTGTCTGTTGCTTGTCAAAACCTGTTTCAACAAGAGCAATGGGCCGCAGGAAACAGACAAGGCAATCTAAGTTGGAGACTATTTTTGAGTGTTCATAGTACCAGATATATATTGTAAATTTATACTGTCCATTCAGCTGTGCTTCTTTTGAGGAAAAAGTACAGTTGAAATGGAAATGTAGCATTAGACATAATACCTGTATGATATTTTTGGCTTTGCAGAAAGGGTTTTGGCATCTATTCTTTTTTTCCAATGTTAAATACAAGTGGAAAGCTTCTATTATTCACCTTATGCATCTGTTTTTTTCTGAGGACAACAACATTTGCTTAAATTAGTAAGGCTCCATTTCCAAGACAGGAAAAAACCTTGATTCAGGGAAAGAAGTGTCTTTAAGATTCTTCGCATTAGTGTGAAACACAGCTCCATCAGGCACACCTGTGGCAGTAAATGGACTGAGAAATTATCTGAATGCAGCTCCGACTCCCTGAAACTCCCAAAATGAGAATTTGCCTGACAAAGAAAAGTACTGTAAACTCTTAACTTGCCCTAATCCCAGGAGGTCTGCTATTAGTAACAGCACCTCCATGTGCAATGGTTATGATGCCATGCTTGTAATGTCTGGCTTAAAATCTTCAAAATCCTTCGAGGGTTTGTTCGTTGAAGATATTCCAATTCAGGTGCACAATGAATCGCTGTACTTAAGCCTTTTACGAGTTACCTCCAGATCTAAAGATTGCACCATCAATGGGCATTTCTGCAAGTGGACAAAAAACGAGAGAATCTTTCGGTGGAGTGAACTGCAAGTAAAAGGAAAAAGAAAAAGAATAAGGTAGGACAATTTTTTTTTAAGTACAGAACAGAAAACTGTGTGTAAAATAAAAACCGAAAGAATAATAAGGGGTTCCATGGATTTTTAAATTTAAAATCTAAAAAACTGATTTTACAAGAATCTTGAAAAAAATAAAACTAGCTATTGCACCTTGTGCAATGGGTACGCCGAAGAGGTGTGGAAGATGAATTAGGAAAAAAATGGTTTTTTTTTTTGCACACATGTGCAGTAAATAATGCTAATTTATACTTAACTAGACATGTAAAACCTAAATTTGCTCATTATTAGGATCTAAATATTTAAATAATGTAGTATTTAAAATGTAATATAATATGATATAGTATACTGTTAATTTATTATTATATATAAAATATATATATATACTCAAATTGTAAATGTATTTTAACAATATAAATTTGAAAATACTAAATATTTAAAGCTTATTTTTTATTTAAGTGTATATAAAATTTCATTTGTTTTAATTATTAGTATAAAACATAATATATGTAAAATATAATAATAAATATCATTTAAAAATTAAAATTAATTAAATAAGAAAACAAAAAGATTGAAAGCAAACCCAAGGTTGCTAATAGTTTATAGAATAATATAATTGTTCTATAAAAAATTTAAATACAATCTTTTCAAGCAATAAGACAAAGTGTAGATGAATAGGTTTGGGTTAAGTAAATTAAATTTTGTAAAAATTTAGCAGTAGCTAAATTTAGTATAAAAAAAATTAAAATAAATGGTATATAAATTGAATAAATTGGTTTTAATCAAACAAATTAATTTTTTTTTTAAATAAAAATTAAATGATATAGCAATATTTAAAGATTGAATTAAAGTAGTAATAATGTCAAATTTATTCTTAATAAATGAAAACTAAGATTTTGTCTGGCAACCTTACAAATGAAAATAAAGTACTTTTTAACAATTTATTCTAAAGTTAAACTAAATTATATATAAACTAAATTAATTGTGTTCATAGTATTATATTTTCATTATAATAAACACACTCATTAAAAGCTAAATGTACTCTAATTTGAAAAAAAACATAAATAATTAAAACAAATTTATATATATATATATATCATTTTTAAAAAGTAAGAAAGGTTTTATATATATATCATTTTTAAAAAGTAAGAAAAAATATAAAAAATAAAATTTAAATAATATGAAAATGGCGATGAATATAAAAATATAAGAAAATAAAAATATTTTTTATAAAATTAAATTAATTATAAAAGTATCAAATAAATAAAAAGATAAATAACAACTTTAGTTAATAAATTATAAAAGTAATTAAAAATGATAATTTTAATTAAATATTATATCATTATAGATTAATATTAATAAAGGTTTTATATATATATCATTTTTAAAAAGTAAGAAAAAATATAAAAAATAAAATTTAAATCTTCACTGTAATTTTAATTTTATCAATATTTTTGTTAAAGAAAATAATATATATAATAATTAGATAGTATAATCATATTATTTATAATTTATTTTTTATTATATAGAACATACATTATACATTAATTATGTGTAATGTCTAAACCTAAATTTTCTCATTATTAAGATCTTGACATTAATTTTCATTTTAAGGTCTTGACCGTAATTTTCATTTTAATAAAACCTAAATGTGTTCATTATTAAGATCTTGACGTAAATAAGCACCATGCAATGCAATCACAAAACAAGTTGCCATCTGCAATCCATACAACCCAGTCAGATTGTGGCATCTAATAATATTTTAAAAACCCTCAATAGGGCCCTTTTCTAATATTTTATATTATCTAATTGAGAAACGCCAAGTTAGGGTGCTCCACTATAGGACCCTCTCCCATAACCAATTATTAGAAAAATTTACCACTTGCATATATTTTCTTGTTATCATGAAATCAATATAATATATAAAATATTTAAATGGCAGTGTTATTAGTTTGATTCATTGTATATATATATTATGTCATTCTCTTGTCAGCCAGGTTGAATACAAGAGAGGTAAAAATATGTCCAAGTACAAGAAAAGAAGTGATGGCTTCAAATAAACTATGCATCCATTTACATGGATCTAAACACGAGTGAAGAAAAGAAGAGTTGTGGAAGGTCAATTAGGGAAAATTTTCGTCTATTTTTTGTATACATTTGTGTAATACATGAAGCCAATTGGTAGGTCATTTAGAAAATGTTATAGGAAGTGATATATAGAGAGGGGTAGAGAGGGATATATAGAGTAGGAGAGATGGAGTGAGAGTTGTGGAAGGTCAATTAGGGAAAATTTTTGTCTATTTTTTGTATACATTTGTGTAATACATGAAGCCAATTGGTAGGTCATTTAGAAAATGTTATAGGAAGTGATACATAGAAAGGGATAGAGAGGGATATATAGAGTAGGAGAGATGGAGTGAATAAGAGAGAGATAGATTTATTGAGATATAGATAGAGAGGGATAGGGAGAGAGGGAAAGATAAAGATAGAGGGGGAAAGATTGAGAGATAAAGGAGGTGAGAGGAACAAGTAATAGAGAGAGGGAGAGGGAGAGGGAGATAGAGAGAGCTAGGGAAGAGGTAGAGAGATAGATAAAGAGATAGGGAGTGTGTGTGTGAGTGAGAGAGAGAGATATAGAGATAGAAATAAACATAGAGATAGAGATAAAGATAAATATAGAGATATAGAGATATAGAGATATAGAGAGATATATATAAAGAGAAAGAGCTCTGAGAGAGAGAGAGATAAAAGATAGTCTAGTTTTTGACCAAGTGTTTTGTGCCAACAATCCAAAGATGACATGTATCTATGGGGATCTCTTTCTCTCTCTCACTATACACACACACACACACACACACTCACTCACTATCATTACTAATAAATAAAGAAAATTCAACATTAATAAATACATTTAAAATAACATATATAATAATAAATAAATATATTTAATTTAAATAACAAATTTACCTTCAAAATTATAATTAAAATTGTCTCACCATCTCTCTCTTTCATTTTCCTCTTCTCTCTTGCTTTCTCTAACAAGGATAATTAAACTATTAGTTTTTTATATATTAATTTGATTTGTACTATATTAAAATATATTAATTATTAATTATAGTAATTTTATTTTTATATATAATAATTTTATTATATTATATATTTAGATATATTAACTATTTATTATAATAATTTTATATTAAGTATAATTATTATTTTAAAAAAATAAAAATTAATATTAAATATAAAATATAATAGCAAATATAATTATACTATTATAATGAAAATAAATTTACATTATATTAAATGGCATCCAACAAATTCACCATGAGCAATTCACCACCAACAATTAATTATTTATTATAATAATTTTATATTAAGTATAATTATATTTATTTATATTTTAAAAAAATTAATATTAAATATAATATATAATAGTAAATATAATTATATTATTATTGTGAAAATAAATTTACATTATATTAAATGGCATCTACAAATTCACTATAGGAAAATTCACCGTCATGATTAATTCACCGTCATGAGTAGTGAATTGCTAGTGGTGAATTTTCCTTGAGGTGAATTTATGATGGTGGTGAATTTTTCCACAGTGAATTGTTGGTGGTGAATTTTCCTCCAGTGAATTGTTGAGAGTGAATTTTCCTAGAACAATATTAAATATAACATATATACATATATTTTATCAATTTATATATTATACAATATAATATATAATATAAATATAAATATAATAAATAATCTATAAATAATAGAAAATAATATATTATTTATTAATTATATAACATATATTATAAATATAAATATAATATAATTATATTTATGATTTATATAATTTATCTGTGATAAGATTTTATTAATTTACCCTGATTACTTCTTTATATTTATAAAACCAACAAATGCATAACATATGGTTAAAAAGTTATGTTTGATTAGTTCGTTTGCAACAGATTATTGGTGGAAACAATCAGATCAATTCAAATAGCATTCCAAAGTTCCTGCATGACTCACGAAACTTCATAACGATATAAATAAATATAAAGTTTATAAAAAATCATTAAATAATTAAACTGTATCAGTTGTGAGGGTGTGTATTCGGATTTACCTTGGATTTTCTATGCATTTACTACCTAATGCATAGAACTGTGTTAACAAGGTGAATGTAAAAAGTAGAATAACGACGGTAGAAACCCAACGGAAACGAACGCCAACAAACGGTCAGGATGGTTTTTGGCAGGTCATTTAGAAAATGATTGTAATATTATTAATAATTTTTATTATCTCCAATATGAAATACTAAATAGACTTAATGATATTAAATATGTCCTAAAAAAACAAAATTATACTCCAAACAACTGAAAGATGCATACATTAACTATTATCTGCAGTCACTCTCATCCTTGTAGTCAATTTTCTGGACAATCTTAAAAAATTTATGTTTTCATTTTTACATTTAAGAAAGATATTACCGGAATTCTCTAAGAAGGCTCAAATAAGTGCTCTACGGAGGGTTTAAATGAGCTCCTGGTTCTCTGGAATAAATCTACGCCTCCTAAACAGGGATATTTATGCGGGGGGGCTGAAAAAGGTGGGGGAGATTTAGATTTACATCGCCATTTTCCTTTTTGCTGGAGAGTTTCATCGTATTGGAGGGTTAAGAGGTTTTTTTTACAACACGTCAATGAAATTTACTTCGAAGAACAGGCTCAACTTCTACCGCACCTAAAATAAATAGAATGTTTCAACGTGTTTGCTTGAAATTTAATCTTCAAATACATTAATTCTAGAAAGAATTTTCCCTTCCCCATGTGCCTTGCCGATGCCTCCCAATTTGCATGCATATGTGATGTGGCAAATATCGGTGAAAGGGTGGGGAAATAAGGCATTCGAATGCAAAAGCGCTGACAGCTAGCAAACCCTAGATGAAATATCACCTGCTCATCATTTCTGGGCATTTTTTTGGTTGTTTATGCCCGTACTTGGTCCTCAATACAAGCCAGAGCGAGTTTGCTTGGACAGTTCGTACTTACTGAGGTTGTGCGATGAAACGTTGCTGGCAGGCACAACGCGGACAACAAGCTTCCGATTATGCAAATCTAGTGGAACAGCATGTGGGAACAAAAAATGCATCACCTCCTCACATGCCCAGGTCCTGGATTCACTTGGGAAATGGGTTCCAGGGATAAATAATTGGAAAAAGAGAAGGATTGGCAGAGGATTTGGTGCAAAAATTGAGAGAACCAATATGCCCAGCGCCCACAAAATCAAGCCTTGCCATCATATACCCGTTTTGGTGTGAGGGCTTGTTTTGTTGGTTTGAGGATAAATAAATGGATCGCAATTCATAGTCTTCGTTTCTAAATTTTGATTTTATGTACGTGTTTCCTGATATGCTTGTGCTCCTCTCTGCAGCCACAGGAGTCAAAATGTTGTTTGTTTCTTCAGTAACCAATAAAAAGGCAAAGCCTCCTGTCTTTTCTATTTGCTCATCTTCTGAATTCAGGGAAGAAATGCGTTTTTATTCATTCCTTTAGTCCTTAGAGAATTTGTGCCATTGCTGGTGGAAGTGTTTTTATTAAAATGAAAAGTGCAGCCTAGGGTTTTAGAGTATGTTATAAGAAAATGGAAAATACGAGAAACATATGTAAAATAGCACTCAGGAACACAAATAACAATGAGGATCATAAACAGCAACAGTGTGGGCTTGAATAATTGCTCACTTCATATAATAATTTTAAAACTCACGAATGTTAAACTAAGTGCGTCATTTTTCTGCAGTTTACCACAAAAGAATAAAAGGAGGATGATACTTTCAACAAACATGCTTATAATAATCATGGCAGCTTTCTGAAGATATTAACTAAGACAAGAGTGACTTACCGGAAGATGCTTAAGGAATTTGTGTAGACTTTGCAGGAAGAATGGCAAGTGGCTGTGTACAGAGAACAACGGCAAATGGCTGCGTACAATTCACAAAACAATAACAATACTTCTAAAATTAGAATAAAAGTAGCTGATGACGACAAAGCTTGCAGGAAAAATTTGCATAAAAAATATTACGCCTTAGATTGCAAATGAAGAAAGTAACGCAAAGTAGATATTTCCCCCACCTAATTTCAGATATTTCCGTCGCTACTGCATTAATTTCATTCCTACAATATTAAATGCGAGAAAGATATTATCACAAAGGAATGTCCGCGAGGTTTTTGGGGACAATCAACGGTTGGCGATGGAGGATTTTTCAACCATGCCTTCTAATTCCTTTTCAACCGTCGAAGGGAAAAATGAGCTTCGAAAGCTCATATGGGACACGCCTTCGGTGTAAAAATAGATTCTTTTTTAGATTTTAAATTTAAGGGGTGGATGACAGGGAAAGTTTTTCTCATCTGCAGTCATTTGTCAGTTCTTTATATTTAAAAAATAAATAAATAAATAAATTTTAGATTTAATTATATAATTGTATATTTAACATTCCTAATTGCTAAAATATGATCATATGGCCCACAACTTTTGAAATTTTGAAGCTTTAAGTTTTAAGCTTGTTTTTTATTACAAAATCTATGAGACTCTTGCTTATAAAAACTTTTAAAAATTCTTAGCAATACCTATTGAAATATTTTAGGAAGGCCTCCTCCATGAGACCACAACCTAACATAATGGAAAAAGGTTAAATACTTGCTTGTATCCTTGTTTTCATTTTAAAATTGTAATTTGTTAATTTTGTGTAAATTTTTTTTGTAAAAATATAGTTCTATGTAATGAAATAACTTGCACAATAAAATATGTAATATGGAATATGCTAAAAATATTTTATGATAGTTGAGAATAACAAGCCACTTCGAGGGGGCAAACTTTTAAATATCTCCAATGACAACATAATTCACAATTTGATGATCAAACAAGACTCACTACCTCATATATATACCCTATTTATGCCTAGAATATCACCCAGGTTGACCTAGATAACCCTGTAGAATCCTTAGGCCAACCTAAATCTTAGATTCATGGCAGATTTGTGTATTTTTGAGGCGGGCCAGTTGTTTGATGAGGGAATCATTGAAGTGGGGTTGTTGTTGTTATCCTTATACGACCATAAGGATTGATTGCTTTGATTCTATTTGATTCATTGTTTGTGAAGAGGCAGAATGTGTTTAATCTTCACTCTTATGATTTAATTCTCTTAAAAGAATGATTTTTGTACTATAAAACTCTTCTCTCTAATGTCTTTGTTCATTTACTTTGTAAATTATCATGTGAATATCAACTTGTTCCTAGGCTATCTCTTTAATGGAGTCTCTTGAGTTGGAAAATATAAAACTTCTTAAATCCAATCTTCTCTTACTCTAGAACACATGAGTGTGAATGTCAAATGAGGAGGAAGATAGAGAGATGTGATTAACATTTTGTTTAATAGTTTGTCGAATTTGTTGAATCGTTGAGCTCACTCAATGTTTGAGTGTTTGCGTTTGATTTTCTCGTTGAGTTTGACTTTCGTGTGCCTCACATTAAGATTGAAGGATTTATTTTCATTTGTTTCTATTGAGAATAAATTGATTGTGCTTCATGTTAAGATCAACAACATTCTTTTTGTGTGTGTTTTTTTTTAGTTTTATGAAATTTCTATATGATATTAATCTATATGAATGCATAAATAAAACTAATTTATATTTTTGTATTTTTTCAAATTTTAAATGTTAACTAGTGAAGTAGATGCATAAAGTAAAATTTTATATATGAATGTAATTTAATTTTTGATTTAGCTATATAATTGTATATTTAACATTCCTAGTTGCTAAAAAATAATCATGAGACCCTCAACTTCTTGAAATTTCAGAGTTTTAAGTTTTAAGCTTGTCCATTATTACAAAATTTCTGAGATCCTTGACTATAAACACTCTTAAAAGTTCTCAGCAACATCGATTGAGATGTTTTTGGAAGCCACCCTTCATGAGATTGCAACCTAACATAATGAAAAAAGGTTAAGTAGTTGTGTGTATCTGTGTTTTCATTTTGCAATTGTAATTTCTTAATTTTGTGTAAAAAAGTTTATAAAAATATAGTTCTATCACAAATTTCTTTGTAAAGAGGTTTCCAATAATACATAAATAGTTTTTTGAAAGTTTATGACACATTACATTGCTCTATAATTATAGTAAGCAAGAAATAAAAGTTTACAACAAATAATTTTATGTCCAATTTTATATTTTGTAAGCCAACAATGAAAATAGCAAAAAAAAAGGTGATTGTGTGGTATTGATATTGTGTTATAGGTATTTGCAAAGACTATAAAAACTTATTATTTATATAAACAAAAATAGGTTATAGAGCAGATTTTCTAGTCTTAAAAATGTTTTTGATGCACATAAAGTAGACAATTAGCAAAAAAATGAAGAACCTTCCAAATCTTAGAAAGATTGTACTAAATTTGAGTATTAGACCAACAAGTAACAACTGTTAAAAAATGGGACTTGAGGCACCTAGAATTGACCCAAGTACAATGGAAGTCAATTAGACTCCAAATGACACATACACTTTTCCCTTACTAAGGCATTTGTTAGATCACTCCTCTTTTGGGAAAAACTAGTGGAGCAAGGGTGAATCCAATTTATTTCTCTTCCTACAGAAGAATAGTGTCATAGACGGAAGTGGTTTGGTCATTGTGAATGAAAATCATACCAATAGTTTCACTGGCTTCTTTAGGAATGGATGAGCTAATGGCAGACTTGTTGCATCTCATTTTTTCTTGCATAAACTTAATTAATACATAATGAAATTGGTTAAGGCTATTGGTTGATTATCTTATGATTATTTAATTATGGATAAATTGTATAATTATAGATAAATGTGTTTTTAAATTAGATGTTATTTCTAAATGCATGAAATTGGAATTGAAATGGAGATGAGATGTTTTGTGCATGTGCTTTGGCTATAGTTTTATGGACTAACCTATTGACGTAAATCTGAGTGTGAATGAGTGCAGGAACGTGTTGAAGGAAAGAACATGGATGAGATAGAAGTGTCCTAGCCACTTGGTAATGATTAGCATGATGGAAACCTGATACACACAAACCCACATAGTTGCATTCATCTTGCATTGTGTATGATTATGAGTGCATTGTGAATACATCATTTGTGCATTATGATTTAATTAATGACTTTGTTGATGGTTATTATGTTTGTGAAAATAAAATTAATTGGGAAAATAAAAATGTCTTATGGTTTTTTTTTTTTAAATAAATTAATTGGTTGGAAAAATAAAAGATCTTACTTTCCTTACATGATCTGATCGTGAATGTCACCATGCAAGAATTAGTGTTGTTTTTATTAAACCACTATATTATTCTACATGGATCTGCAAATTTGAATAGTAGTATATTGATAAACATTTAATTTTGTTGTGATGATTCCACCATTAAACTGTAAAACTGGATATATCTAAAACTGTCATTTCATGGATCTCTAATTCTTTTATCAACATATCAAATAGAATAATTATAGTTATATATGTACATATATATACATACCCATATATATGAATATACATATAACTATATGTATATATAATAGTGCAAATATGCATCACATGTTTTGATTATAGAGGGAAAATAGGCTTTGAAGGGACCTGAAACACTTTACAACATAAAAGATAAAAAGTTGCTCAATACTAAAAACATTGATGAAACATCAACAGCATCCATCAATAGACCAACAACCAAAACATAGAGAACCAATAGCAAAAAAGCAGTAACAGAAAACAACACAGACAAGGACACTATTCCATACTCTTCAAGGTATTTGCCACCTCAATTTCTTGGTTTTGATGCAACTCAACCATGTCCATCAGCTCTTTCTTCTCCTCTTCAAAGGTCTTTCTCAAGTTGCCCCTAGCCCTTATACTTGGGCCTTTTGCTTCATCTTTCCCTGCCTTCTTCCCTTTCCCTTTTAGGGACTGATCCTTCTCCATCAACTCAGCAAAGTAAAGCTAATCTTCTCTCAGTTCACTTATCTTACGAAAGAGGACCTCCAAAGACTCAACACTGTTCTTAACTGAATTGTGGCTAACATGAAGTAGCTTCTTAATGTATGCATTGGTTTCATTAATCTTGGCCTCCATATCAAAGAGAGGCTTCTCTCACATGGTTTTAAAATCTACAAATGTGCATTCTAGGTCCACGAGTCTTTCAATCAATATGTCTAAGGAAGAGCCCTTCGACACATTTTGCAAATTTTCTTTCAGACTCCTAATTTTGATATTCGCCCTATTGAATTCTTGCAGAACCCACTTGGCTAGTTTGAATGTTGAGGTGGCTCCCAAATGAGCCATGTCCAGGAGTTCGAACATAGAAGTACTATCATCATTAAGGTAAGTGAAATATTCAAAGAGGGGGTTTACCTTTAATGGCTCTGGTTTTCCATCCTTCGGGCCCTCATCCTCATTCACAAACTTTACACCAGAACTCTCCACACTGGGAGAGATACGAACATACGAGTCATTGATTTTGATGACCAAATCCACAACACCCTTCTCCTTGCCTAGTTCTCAATATCCTTCAAATCCTCCTTCACAGTCTAATTTTTTAGCTTTGTAATCCACTTAGAAACCCTACGCAACATTTCCATGGGTTCCTTAGCATCAACATTATTTGGCAATACAACCTCCTTCCAACCAACCGCAGTAGAAACATGACCAGTAGCCTCCTTATCTCCCTTAGAAAGGGAATCACCAGAGCTGACCTCAGTATCATTACTAGTGGAAGGCGAATCTGACTCCTAAAAAATTATCCTCTTGGCAGCACCTTTCCTCTTAATATTCCCCTTTTTTCGTTTCTTAGAGGGGGTCGGCGCAGGGGACGAAGAGCCATCCTCATCCTCCTCATTCCAATCCTCCCCACCACCAACACTAGTATCTGACCCAGTCGAGAGGGAGTCTTTTTCGATAGCCTTCTCTTTCCCTTTTAGTGACTTGGCAGGGATATGGGCCCTAACATGCTCCATAATGAGCAGAATAAGGCCCTCGTGTAAAATAGGGGCTCGTCTATTTTTCAAATGGGCATACACCGACACTTCCAGCAAGGATAAAAGAAAGAAGGGAAACAAGATAAACAATCCATGCCTAAAATGGTTTAACAAAGTAAAATGATGACCAAGAATTGCAATATAACGACCATCTAGGGTCACATACCGCATGATTACCTCTGCAATATCATCCCATATTTTCTTCAAGGAAGACTGGTCATAGCCCCAAGACTTCAACTTAATCAACTTCTTATGTTCATTATCTTTAAAGAATTGCTCCATGGCATCGTCATTACTTTTCCTTTCCTTAAAAAACTTATGACCCACCATTGGCAAGCCAGTGACAGAGGCGATAAACTCCTCATTTATCACAAATTCCATACCCTTGACCAAAATCCTTCTATCATGCCAAAATCTAACAAAGTCCACCGAGGCCTTAGGATCATGGCCATAAAGCCTATCTAGGAAAGGTGTGAAATTCTCGTGCTCTAAAATTCTCCAAATTTTATGGTTTTTCCTCCATCTTGCACAAGAGTGAGGCTCAATCCTACTATGATCACCCCCCATAATCACTAACACTTTGAATAGAAACCCTAGGAAGGAGGCACACTTTAGAAAACAAACCAGCAAAGCAATACCCACAAAGAGTGCAGTGAAAGTGCAAATAATAATGAAAATAACACTCCAAAGAATGAGCTCAACCGTAGCCATCTCTTCACAATAAAGACTTAGCATCCTTAGGAAGGAGGGAGTACTCTTTCCACGTCTTAGAATCATTAATTTTGACATCCTCATTAACAAATAAGTTCACAATGAATTGTCTTCTCGATAGATATGAGTAACACAAGTTTCCTCAAAAGTATAAGCATCATAATAACATGCTCAATCAAATGATCAATGTTCCAGCTTGGCTTCTAAGTTCCACATAAGCAATTAATTATATTAAGTGAATCTCCCTCTACCCAAAGTTTGGAGCACCCCTTGTCCAGCACAAACTTGATACCAATGAACACAACCTCGGCTTCCACACGGTAATATGCATCACATGTTATAAACTGGTTTCTTATGGATTAAATCTACAAGACATTAAAATTAGTTAGTATTGCATGAAAATGAAAATATTATTACATGTATATTAAATATTGCATGACATTAAGAATAGTAATGCATGTACTTTAATTATTGCATGAAATTGAGAAATATCATTAAAAATCAAATTTGCATGTTTATAACTAGTTGTGTCGATTATATATTTTACCGTCATTATGCATGAAAAGATTGAAATAATGAAAGATGTTCATATAATCATTTGCATGAAAGGAAAATGAGTATTCATTTATTTTTATGATCTTTGGTTATGCATGGTATTCTATATGTGAATTGGGTTTACCTTCCAGGATGGGGTGCCGAATATGGACCAATAGAGAAGGTCGATCCTCTTTTTAAGATCTTTTGGTTTAATCTAGTGCTTTAGTCAAAGTCATGTTTTCATTGAAATAGATGAATGTTACCTAAAAAATTATATTGATATGTTTCTCTGCTATATCTTGATACTAGGACATTGCATGTTCATGTTAGAAATGCATGCAGATATATCAGGTTGCACTGAGGTTCCCTCCTGCTTATTGTTTTCAGGTTGCTAGGTATTTTGTGCAGGGTTGGGTATTATTCGAGTAGGAAGAATTCTAGGGAAGCATAAGCTTCGTGGTTAGGCGGAAAAAAGCTTGAGCCATGCTCTCATCTCTCAAAATTACGAATGACTATTAAGGTCAATGGCGGTTGGGGACTCTATTGATTATGTTCGCATATCATTCTTATATCATTATTTATATTTATACTTCCATATTATTTAAATAGTTCACTATATGACATGAGAGCCTAAGTTGTACTTTTTTATACCATATATTATGTGCTTTTACCTGGATTATGCACTATACATATGAGATGTGATATGACATTTATTTATATATTGAAGTTGTTTCATATCAAATTCCATGTTTATGAGATATTGAATTACTAATTATTTTTTGTGAGATTGTTTAGGGTTTCAAACCTTCCAAGACTATTATGTTTGTGTGAGGCGGGATAGTCTTTTGATGAGGAAATCATTGAAGAGGGTGGTTATTGTTATCCTTACATGACCATAAGGATGACTTTCTTTGATTATATTTGATTCATTTTTTGTGAAGAGAATAATGTGTTCAATCTTCACTCTTATAATTAGGCTCAAGCATCACGTGATGACTAAGACAAGATGGATAGAAAATAAAAGGGTCTTATTAGGCTCAATTTGGTTGATTTAGTGTTGCTAAATGTGTATGAAAATACTATAATAGAGATATTTTAGAAGAATCTTGGAGAAATTTATTAGACTAAAGCCTATGAATAAACTTTTCTTGAGAAATAATGTGTATTCACTCAAGATGGAGGATGGTGGATATATGGTGGAACATCTAAATGATTTCAATATGGTAGCTACCTAGGTGCACTCTATAGGAGTGAAAATGGATGAGGATCAATATATGAATTTTTTATATTATTTGCTAGATTCGTGTGGTCAACCACTTAGTTATAGCCATTGTGAGCACTACCACCAAGTTCAAGATAGACAAAGTGGTTGCATATTTTCTTTCTAAAGAAATAAGAAGGAAACATTTTGAGTCGACTAAGGAGGCCTTAGCGATTTGTGGAAGATCCAAAGAAAATGAAAGAAGGGAAATAATCAAGATAATTCTAGATCCACATTTAGTGGTAGATTCAAATATTTTGATAATTTCAAGGTGAAATGTTGGAATTTTGGAAAATTTGGACATCTAAACGGATACTATAAGGAGGAGGAGGAGGAGAAGTAGAAGAAAAAGGTAGATTCTAATGAAAATTCTCATATATCCTAGTCAGATAAAGTTTATTATTTCATTATTTTCTTGGCTACTCATGCATCAAAAGGTGCATTGTTGATAGAGACTAGTTCATCTCTTCATATGACCTCACATCGAGATTGGTTTATAAAATATGAAGAATATGATGGTGGGAATTTGTATCTTAGAGATGG
Organism: Sequoia sempervirens; assembly: GCA_007258455.2. Lineage (NCBI taxonomy): Eukaryota > Viridiplantae > Streptophyta > Pinopsida > Cupressales > Cupressaceae > Sequoia > Sequoia sempervirens. The sequence continues at coordinate 161,874,618 of VDFB02075321.1, read as the reverse complement.
TTCTCATTCTAACATTGTTGGTTATGGTCAAGTCTTGATTTGATTCTCTAATGGACGAGTAAAGGGGATCAATAGTGTACTGCATATCCCTAGATTGGCACAAAACTACATTTTGTAAGTAAACTAAATGATGCAAGAATGCACAAGTTGTTTTATTGAGTGGATAGTACAAAATTTTAAGAGGATCTATGGTTCTTGCTAATGGTGTTCAAATTGGCACTTTGTTATAGCTATATGCATGTATAGTTCAATGCAATAGTTGTTCAATTCATATAATGAACAAATCATAATATTTACTTTTACCATTGGAACAAACAACAAAGAGATGTATTTTGTCTACTTTTGATGTTATATTTTTTGGGTACCTAAGGGTGCTCATGCGTTAGAGAGTAAGCTACCAAAAAAATGTTATGGCACCAAAGAATGGGTCATATAGGTGATAAGGGTATAAGAACCCTAAAAAATAAAAAACCTTGTTAAGGGGTTAAATTATTGTAATCTTAAATTTATTTTTTGTGAACATTGGGTATATGAAAACAAAACCACATTTAGTTTTACTCTAGTTTTCATAAATATTTTGGGGTGTTGGATTTAATCCATTCTAATCTATTTATCCTATTAATGTTCCTTTGATTTCCAAAAAATTATATTATGTTTCTTTCGTTGATGGTTACAATAGAAGGACACAATTATATTTACTTATAAACTCTTCAATCATTTTAAAGAGTTTAAGAATCTTGTAGAAAATTGGATTGGTAAGAAGATTAAGATTTTGAGAACTAATAATGGTGGTGAATTTTTTTAAAATATTTTGATAGATTCTATAAGGATCATGGGATAGAAATAAATAATACAACTCCATACATCTCTTAGTATAATAGATTTACAAAAATAATGAATAGGATGTTGATGGAGAGGGATAGGAGTATGCTCATTCGAGTTGGCTTTAAAAAAAATTGACCAGTAGTGGTTGTCACAGATTGTAACCTAGATAATAGGAATCCTATGTTAGCTCTTGCTAATAAGACACCAATGCATATGTGGCTGAGAAAAAAACCCTCATTGATACATCCTTGATTATTTTATTGTGAGGCATATGTACATGTTCCTAAAGAGAAGCTATCAAATTTTGAAAACAAGGATATAAAATGTAACTTTATTAGCTATGGTGTTGATGTGCAAGAATACAAGCTTTAGAACCTTGAGGCCGAGAGATTTTGTATGGAAATTTTTTATCTTTAGAGAAATCAATTCTTCTTCCACATTATTACAACAAAAGAAGGATGGAAAGAAAGATGTGGTTCACCTAACCCCAAAGATCAACAAGGTTGAACTAGAAGCCCATGAAGGACCTAAAGAGGAGATCTCAAATAGTGTAAAGAGTTTTGACGAAGAGATAGAACCTCCTCCTAAGTCATTAAAGAGGTCCATTCAATA
>VDFB02075321.1:161838027-161873081 GCA_007258455.2 Sequoia sempervirens | reverse complement strand
AAAACTCAAAAAGTGGAAGTGTTTTTGCTATTTTTCAAAATTTGTCACACTTAGACTGAAAATTTGAAGCACTTACACAATGAATCTTTAAAAAAGTTAGTAATATGAAATTTTTAATTTTTAATCTAGTTTTCAAGTATGTAAATTATTCAAATACCTAGATTATAGAAATTAAATTTTGATAGGGATCTATAAAAACCACTTTTTAAAAGTCATTCTTTTACCATACCAAGCACGTGTACATACACCACTTTTTGACCCAAATAAAAGTATTTTGCTAATTCCTTTTGGGGAAAGAGAGCTAATAACATGAAGATTGATGAGGAATTTTTTTTGTAATTTTTTTTTGAATATTTTTTTTATTGAATTTTTATTGGCCTTAATTGATGTTTTTAAAAATCAACGTGTACGGACAACATAATTGGACCTAAACTAAACATTTTTTGAGTTTTTTTCATTGTGTAGAGAATTGTCTGAAGATTGATGCCATATAATTTTTTTTACAAGAAGCTTAACCAAAAAAAAGTTATTAAAAAACAAAAAAATCATGATATTTCAAGTTTAAGGACTAGTTTGCTTAGAAATTAATTAAAAAATAACAAAAATAATCCAATCTTAATAAAAATTATATATTTGGAAGCTAGAAATTGTGTTCTCTAATGGGTTTTAATTTCATATATTGATTTAGAAAAAAAGTCCATCAGCCATATTGCCAAAGTTGGACATTCTTCTTCAAAATACCTTAGTTTTTTAGTTGCAGGTCAAAGGCTAAGGCTCAGATTTCCAAGCCTTTCCCAAGCCTAAAACCAAGGCTACATGTGGGTTGGGAATTCAATTTTTTAATAATGTGTACATGTTATTTAAATGAAATGTGTACGCATTTCATAACGCATACGTGTTACCTTTTACCCATTGGCTAAAGGGAACGCGTACACGTTCCTAAAATAGAACACGTACATGTTTCTTATATAGCCATTTTTTCTTGATTTGGAAAATACTGATAAAACACATTTTTTCTGTAACATTTCTTTTCTGCACTACGGTCCGAAAGCACCATTTTTTGTATTTTTTATTGTAAATTTGTCTTGTGCAGGGCATATTCTATTCAAATTGTTAGAAGAGACAAGTGGAAGTTGATTTTTCTAAAGTGGAATCAAGTATAAGAACATTTTACAAGAAGATTTGGAAAAAGAGAACTTTTGGATGTATTCATGATGTTTTTGTACTTCAAAGTTTATAGAAGAAAGGATCTTCATACTACATAGTTTTATTTGAATATTTGAAGGAGACAACAAATTGAAAATAGGTTACTTGAATCATTTGTTTTGTCATCAAAGAGGGTTTGGTAACCATGGGATCAAAGCGAAGACAAAGAAAAAAATGTAGAAAGTTAATGACACTTGAAGAAATTCAAGCAAATAAAGAAATGGAGGCAAAAATACAAAGGGATAGAAGAGAAAGGATTCGTCAAATGAAAAATTTGGAAGCATCTAGTTCCATGAATGTTGAAGAGGAAACCATGAGTGATGAAATTAATGTAGATGATGCAAATGTGGAGATGGTGAATATGGAAGAAAATGCAATTATGGAGACAAATCCAACTATGCCTTCAACTTCAACTTTGAATTATATAGAAATAGTACCTATGCAAACAACTTCGGGTATGTCTTCAAATCTACCTCCCAGTGATATGGAAAATGCACCTATTCAAACAATCTATCTAGGTATGTTTTCAAACCCAAGTCTTGATAATATTGATCTTGGTTGTTTAGATGAAGTTGGATACACCATTGATGATATCAATAATTCTAGGGTTGAAACAATGCAAAAACAAAAGAATGATGAAATTATATCTTATGAGAATGCAAATGAGAATGAAATCCATTTTACGTTTGAAAATGAAAATGAAACCCCTTGCGTGAATGAAAATGAAACCCCTTGTATGGATGAAGGTGATTTTTTTTTTTTTACAATTGAAAAAGAAGTGCTAGATAACCTTTGTGGTAAAGTTTATTGGAGACAAATTAGAACTTATGGAAATAGAATATATAAAATGTTTTTTTATAGAAAGAAATTAGGATTCCAATGTCAACTCATGGTGCAATTGATGAGAATGTCAAAAATGAGAAAAGTGATGAAAAAATTAGGCATTTTCATAAAATGCAAAAAGAAAGATGATTCAATAGAACAAGTCATATCTAGTGTTGCTAATGCTATTGATTTTATAGGTAAGAAAAGTCGATATAAAGATAAGAATGTGGCTCATCGTGCAATAACAACTGCTCTAGTTAATCAAGCAACTTTAAATAAAAGAATGTTAATATTAGTAAATGTATAAAAGTAAATTCTAAAACTTTGATAAGAGTTGCTAAAAGAAGAGAAAGTATTCAAAAGGATCCAATTAATCAATGTTGGAGTTTTAGTGGTAGACTCCCAAGATCAGACATGAAATTAACCAATGAAATTAAATCTTTAATCAATTTTTTTTGGCATGATAATACAAGAGTATCACCTAACATTAGAGATGTCTTAAAATTAAGGGCGAGTTCCAAAATTCGTGAACCTCATCTAAAGCATCTCTTAGATATGACTCAAAATGAATTATATAATTTTTTTTGAGATGCTTCAATCTTACCATTGAATATTAACATAAGTCAAAGATCATTCAAAAAGTGTAAACCTTGGTATGTTAGAATTAATAAGCAACGAATCTCTTGTTGTTATAAGACTCATGTACAATTTTGTTATTATTATGATAGTTTTTGATATATACGATGCACTTTGCATGCTAACCAAATTATGTAAGACATTTGTGGTATTAATATGCTGCCTGAAAGAATCAAAGATTTTATAGCAGGTTTATTTTGTGAACCCTCTAATGGAAGCTTATTTTATTTAAAAGCATGTATTTCTAGAGAATGCAATAGATGTGGTAACTTTTCATTATTAGAAGAATGTATGCATGAAAGTAGTTTAGATGAATTTGGACAACAATTAGTGGATGTAAGAAAATTTAAAAATGTTGAGTATTCTTTAAAAGATGGAAAAAATGGAAAACATTGTGAGCTAGTTGTGGAAAAATTTAGTGTGCATGCATTTATTAAAGAATTTAAAGATAATATTGTACCTAAATATGTTCAACACTCTCAATATGCTCATTTGCTTGATAATCAATTTCATTTATGTAAACACACATTCCCAATTGGAACTATATTGTTAGTTGTTGATTTTGCTGAAAATTATACTTTTGCTCCATAAGAAGAAATTCAATCACAGTATTATAATTCAGTGCAAGTAGCTATATTTGTTCATATTGTTTATAGGCATGCAAATGATAGTAGAGAAGATAATATTTTTTTTTTGAGAGAGTACCATTTTTATGTAAGTGATAATCAATTACATTCATATGAGTTTGTTCAATATTGTTTTGATATATTTTATAAAAAATTAAAAGAGAGAGGAATTCAAATGAGAGAACATCTCATATGGTCGGATAATTGCACGGGTTAATTCAAAAATGCTAGAATGTTTTATTGGTTATGTAGAGTTCATAAGGAAAATAATATCCAACACATGTGGAGTTTTTTTGAAGTTGGTCATGGTAAGGGAGAACAAGATGGAGTAGGTGCATGTGTGAAAAGAGCTCCTGCTAGAGAGCAACTAAAATTTTAGGATTCTCCGAAATTTAGAGATGCACGTGCAATTGTACATTGGTGCAATACTAAATTATCTACAAGAACAAGTGAGAGCTCAATAATTCAACGCTTCTTTTGGTTAGTTGAAGAAAATAATATTTTTTCTTGACAAGATTGTGAAACAATTAATGGATCTGCAAAATGGCATTCATTTAAGAGTTTGAATGCAAACACATGGACAATATGGACAAGGGAGTTGGTATGCTTTTGTCAATTTTGTATTGCAGGTGATTGGGAGTTGTGTGAAAATATGGAATGGGTCAAACAATGACAACAAAGAGCCTTAACACCTATATCGACACATGTTCAACATGGAATGACAATTGAAGATAATCAAGTGTTCGCATTAGATGATTATGATCGTGTTTCAAATATTGTAGAAGAAGGTACATTATTTATTGAGTTGAATTTTATATGTATTCATGTTTATATGTGAATTAAATATAAGTCACTCTTTATTAAATTTTTTATTTATTTTTGTAGGACATGTGTATGTTGTTGCACCTGAGGGGAATGAAGAGGAGATGGAGTATTGGTTGGCTAGATGTGTTGAGAGAAAACATAAGTTGGTACATCCTAGAGTGGATGATGACAAATTTGAGTATCCAACTTGTTATGTGGTTGTTGTTGGCACTTGGCTTTGAAAATATTTGATAAGAAAGAATGGCTTGCCTGCATTTGAAGATTATGAAAGACACAAGAAGATTATACATTATTCACATTTGATTTTGGCAACCAATATAAAACTAGTTAGATATCAAGGGGGGCCTCCTAATAAAGTTTTATGGAAACTTTCAATGGATGATCATGAGACAATCATAGATGCATTACAAAAAAGAGAGGATGCAGATGGTACAACGAAGTAAATAAATATTGGTAAGTATATAGTTGTATATATATTTAATTGATAGCCGATATGTAGTTAAAAATTTATCACATATACATGTCTATATATATATTTGTCTTTAGTAATTTCCTAATTAAAGTTTTATATCATTTTTTGTTTCAGGTCTCCCAAAACTAGATGCTTTACAAAAAAGAGAGGAGATGCATATATATTACAATGAAATTCAAATCTAGAGATAGGTAATTATACACGGTTCTAGATAAATTTAATTGATAGTATAAATATAAAACTAAATTTAATTCATTGTCATTTTATAAAAAGTTTATAATTGATTTTATATCCCCTTAAGCCATTGTCTTAAAACCCCTTAAACCATCCTCTTATGTACCATTAATCCATCCACTTTCATCCCATTAAGTCTCTCTTTTAATTCCCCTTAAGCCATTCTATTAGGACCCCTTAATCCATATCCTCATATATCTACCCTTAATGCATCCTCTTGAATCCCCTTAAGTCACTCTCTCAACACCCCTTAAGCCATCCTCTTAGAACCCCTTAATCCATATCCTCATATATCTACCCTTAATCCATCTACTTGCATCCCCTTAAGTCACTCTCTCAACACCCCTTAAGCCATCCTCTTAGGACCCCTTAATCCATATCCTCGTATATCTACCCTTAATCCATCCTCTTGCATCCCCTTAAGTCACTCTCTCAACAACCCTTAATCCATCCTCTTAGGACCCCTTAATCCATATCCTCATATATCTACCCTTAGTCTATCCACTTGCATCCCCTTAAGTCACTCTCTCAACACCCCGTAAGCCATCCTCTTAGGACCCCTTAATCCATATCCTCATACATCTACCCTTAATCCATCCACTTGCATCCCCTTAAGTCACTCTCAACACCCCTTAAGCCATCCTCTTAGGACCCCTTAATCCATATCCTCATATATCTACCCTTAATCCATCCACTTGCATCCCCTTAAGTTGCTCTCCCAACACCCCTTAAGCCATCCTCTTAGGACACCTTAATCCATATCCTCATATATCTACCCTTATTCCATCCACTTGCATCCCCTTAGGTCACTCTCTCAACACCCCTTAAGCCATCCTCTTAGGACCCCTTAATCCATATCCTCGTATATCTACCCTTAATACATCCACTTGCATCCCCTTAAGTCACTCTCTCAACACCCCTTAATCCATCCTCTTAGGACCCCTTAAGTCGGATCCTTGTATATATACCCTTAATCCATCCTCTTGCATCCCCTTAAGTCTCTCTAGGGTTCATGAGATGCTTAGAATAACAAATCTATATGGGTTAATGGTTTAGGGTTCATCTCCTAGGCTTCAGATCATATGGTTTAGAGTTTAGGGTTTCTAAGGTTCATGAGATGCTTAGAATAACAAATCTTTATGGGTTAATGGTTTAGGGTTCATCTCCTAGTCTTTAGGTCATATGGTTTAGGGTTTATGGTTTCTAGGGTTCATGAGATGCTTATAATAACAAATCTATATGGGTTAATGGTTTAGGGTTCATCTCTTAGGCTTTAGGTCATATGGTTTAGGGTTTCTAGGGTTCATGAGATGCTTAGAATAAAAAATCTATATGGGCTAATGGTTTAGGGTTCATCTCCTAGGCTTTAGGTCATATGGTTTAGGGTTTAGGGTTTCTAGGGTTTATGAGATGCTTAGAATAACAAATCTATATGGGTTAATGTTTAGGGTTCATCTCGTAGGCTTTAGGTTATAAGGTTTAGGGTTTCTAGGGTTCATGAGATGCTTAGAATAATAAATCTATATGGGTTAATGGTTTAGGGTTCATCTCCTAGGCTTTAGGTCATATGGTTTAGGGTTTAGGGTTTCTAGGGTTTACGAGATGCTTACAATAACAAATCTATATGGGTTTTAAGGGTTTAGAGTTCATCTCCTAGGATTTAGGTCATATGGTTTATGGTTTAGGGTTTTAAGTCATTCTCTCAACTCCCCTTAATCCACCCTCTTACATCCCTTTAAGTCATTCTATCAACTCCCCTTAATCCACCCTCTTACATCCCTTTAAGTCATTCTATCAACTCCCCTTAATTCACCCTCTTGCATCCCCTTAAGCCATCCTCTTAAAGGACCCTTAAGGCATATCCTCTTACATCCCCTTAATCCACCCTTTTGCATCCCTTAAGTCACTCTCATAATTCCCCTTAAGCCACCCTCTTATGACCCGTTAAGCCATATCCTAAGGTTCATGACATGCATCCCATTAATCCACCCTCTTACATCCCTTTAAGTCATTCTATCAACTCCCCTTAATCCACCCTCTTACATCCCTTCAAGTCATTCTATCAACTCCCCTTAATCCACAATCTTGCATCCCTTAAGTCACTCTCATAATTCCCCTTAAGCCATCCTCTTAGGACCCGTTAAGCCATATCCTAGGGTTCATGACATGAATCCCCTTAATCCACCCTCTTACATCCCTTTAAGTCATTCTATCAACTCCCCTTAATCCACCCTCTTACATCCCTTTAAGTCATTATATCAACTCCCCTCAATCCACCCTCTTGCATCCCCTTAAGCTATCCTCTTAAATCCCCTTAAGGAATTCTCTTAGGACCCCCCTTAAGCTATATCCTCTTAGGTCCCCTTAATCCATCCTATGGAAAACATCACTTGAATTTGTATGGAATTTATAAGATCCAATTTTCTAACTTTTACTATATATTGTTCTTTTCTTGCATGAATTATTTACTTAAATGACTCATAAAAACTATAGTTACTTTACTTACATTAATTATTTTTGCATGTTCTCATCAAGTCGGTCTACCATGTGATTGTCAATGTAAAATTATTTTATCAAGAGACTATGTAAATATCAATTTGTGGTCTTGACCTAAAAGTTGATAATCTTTAATTGTATCTACATGCACATATATGTTTCATCATGTTATATAGTTGTATTAAACATCAATATACATTATATATGTTTGTTTGATGTATGAACTTCAATGAACTTATTTGTCACTTTTTAAATATCTTGTTCCAATTTTATAGATTATACATTTCATGTCCTGTATTTACCACATTTTATATAATTGTTCAATTGTATACATTATACATTTTGTACATACAAGGAGATATATTTTTCTTTATTGATTAAAATATTTTCTAGAATTGGAAAATAGTTAAAATTACCTACCCTTAATTTATTATGAATATGATCTAAACTATTTAAGGAATTTTTTAATTTGTCACCTAACCATGTGATAAATTATATATATGAAATTTGATTCTAGATAAGAATTTATATAGTGCATGTATTACTTGAAAATTAGATAAAATATCTATACATACATGAGTGCATATGATCATCAAAATGAACATAACACGATCATAATTGACTGCATATATAATCATCATATTAAAGTCAACTAATATAAATAAACACAAACATGATAATATTAATCAATATAATGTATGTGAAATGGTCCATGAAATAAAATGTTCAAAATGTATATGTCAAGTCCAACACATATATTTAAATAAAACTAGAGATCTATAGTCCATAAAATTTAAAACCATCTAACTATTAGGGCGATCAATCAAATCAAGTCTCCTCTTTGTTCCAAGTTGACTAGATGTACCTGCATCATGCTGTAAAAGAGTACAAGAAACTTGAAATTATATTTAAAGTTATTTAGAAATTTTGATATAATTAAGCATATTTAAACTTGAAAATATAAACTTTTAGATAAAAATAAATTTAATTAAATATCTAGTAAATACAGTAAAAATGATTTTTAGTATGCATAAATTACCATATGATCATGTGAATCTACTGGCACATTTTGTTCAACAGGTAGCATAACTGTCACTTGAGAAGATCCAAATGTTTTATCTACTATATCCTGCATATTCATATAAAGTAAACAATATGTTAAAACCTCAAATATATATATATATATATATATATATATATATATATATATTTAAAAGGTCCATAAAAATTGTATAGGAGATTTAGTAAAGTTTACAACCTCGAATGATATGACCTCATGATCACACACCTGAGATTTCCCATGCATAAATGTTGACGATGTCTCAGGTGCGCCCACCATGGGTATCACATGAAATCCCTGCATATAGATGTACAACAATTTGTATAGATCATTCACATATGTGTATGTAAATGAACAAATTACATTAGATCTATGATGTGTATTTAATTTAAACTTAACAAAATTTTGAAAGCACCACCTGAGTTGATGATGACTCAAGAGCGCTCACCACAACTTGTGGTTGGTTAGTACTAGGTATCGTATGACCTTCCTACATCTATATATAATATATCATTTCACTCATGTGTACGAATTCAAATTAAATTAGATATATCCACACACATTATTTAATATATATTGGTTCAAGTACCTGACCAAAAGCTGAGCCCAGATCTACAACACTTGACATATAGACACAATCATATTGAGTTTCAGGCATCGTGCAATCATGCATCTACACCGAACACTTCTTGAATTAACATTATATTATATATATAATTTGATGTTATTATTTACATGAATTTTTCACATTTCAAAAAAATTAAATTTAAGTTCAAAAGATGAACATACCTGTGTAGGATGATCCTCAGAATATAGTAAATTCATATATGAATTCATCCCAGATGCATGTGGGTCACCTGAAATGGATGCCTGAGTATTCCCATAGCCCAAGCCTCCATGCTCTCTATTGGCCACTTCAGTTGCCACATGTGTAGTTTGATGAGTGAGATGTCCTAAAAGAGAACTCAATGCTCCTAATGTCAATAACATCGTTTGTTGCTGAAATGCAATGGGAACACTAGGAGGAGGAGGAACAATAGGAGCAATCAGAGCACTTCGCTGAGGATCGACACATGCTCCTAGTCTATGTTGGGGCATGCCACACCCAACTCCCTGAAATGACCGCATATCAAAATAGTTGGGTTTTAAACCCAACTCAAACTCAACCCATAATTTTCTCAAAAAGTATAGGAGTACCTCACAATTTCCATGTGGTGGATTATCAAACACCATCCACCATCTATCCCAAACATTTGCAGCTATCTGCGGGTGCCTACACCATAAAATTGAAATTCATTTTTTGGTGGGTGGAATTGATTGGTTTGTTTGGGGGTTAAAAAAATGTTGGCACATGGATTTTTTGGTAATTTTAAGGTCATTAATTCTTTATAGGACAATCCATCTACATAGAATTGTCTCCTATCTTCTCTCCATTGATGGAACCTATCTAGGTCCGCATCAATAGAGCGAACATAATTGACAATAGTTTGCATCGTAGATGCAAACCGTGCAAGATGGGGGGGATTCTAGGCTCATTTTTTATCAGATCTATATTTCCTTGAATCACATTAAGGTTTTCTCCAATGCTCTCTCTTAACTGAGCCTGATCTACTATAGGGGGTGGGGGGTTAGGAGGTGGAGAGTGTGGAGGTGTGGGGTATTGTTGTGGTGGTGGATCTGGATGTATGGGATCTACAGGAATTTGTGCATCAGGTATAAAATCCTTTATGTTAAAATTTCTGGATCCATGTGAACAATGAAATGGCAACTGCATGTTAAAAAATTAAAAAATATATATCAAGAAAGTTCTAATTAAATAATGCACATAATTTGAAAGTTATTTAAAAATCACATTGAACGTGCACAAATTCAAAATAAATTTGATTTGAAGACCATTCGATTTATAACATTAAAAAATCCATAGCATGTACACATTAAATTGAGTCCAGTGTGTGGTTGTTAATATGAAAGGTTTGTTGTTAATACCAATTCTTAGAATGCAACTAAAAATGGAGATAATTGTCAAACCAAGGTCATACAATTTTAATAAAATCCTACCTACATGTTACCTAAAACTAATTATTGAACACCTTTTAGTAACCCTTCCAAGAAGAATCATCAATTATATCTAAAATATAAATCCACTATAATTTAGATCAATATGTATACTATAATTAAGATACCTAAAATATCTAAGGATGCACTATTACATTTTGTGTACATGGAAAGGGAACTCATATGTTGAGTTGTATAAGTGCTTCTACATCAAAACTTTGTAGAGGATGACATATTTTTCATAATTCATCTCGGTATTTTATGTTAAACCTTTAATAAATGGGATGGTTCAATTATAAATAGTTTTGAGTTAGATCTATAGGTGGTACATAAGATACCTCTCAGTGAAATTAGGTCCAGGTAAGTTCTAATTATAACTCTGATGGGTAGAAATGAAATTAGGGGGTTTTATTAGAACCCTATGAATGCATGCACTATGTCATTGGTTTATTAAGTGAATCCATTGAAAGAAGGCCATAAACTTATTTTTAGCTAGATATCACTTGATAATTAAACTATAGCCAAATTTGATGATATACATTAATTTATTTATTTAAAATAAATAAAACCACATGGATTAAAGTAAAGACTTAAGATTTATTTAAATAAATCACCATCAACATTTAAACTAGGAGTTGGATAAAATGTATCAAGAATTGAGAGCTCACAAAAGGCTACGATATCAACAATGAGGCATTGGAAAAATTAAATAAGAAGATTAGTAAATAGAGACTGTGAACATGAGGCAAGGAACCGTTTAATTTCTATAGGTAAGGACTAATGAATGAAAAATAAGACACATGTAGATATATAGCTTTGATTTCTCAAATTGGGTGTTAATAGGAGGTTAGGGGTTGTTTAGAGTGTCTTCTATTACATATAAAGGTGGAAAAAGAGAAGGAAATGTCCCCACTAATTTAGGTTATGAACAACTCAAGAATGAGTGTCAAAATGGGTAATTGATGAAAACCATGTAGTTTAATTCAAGTAAAAATTATACTAGATTCTATTTATCTTAGGATTATTGTTAGACAAGGGTGCTCAATGGAGCTCATAAATATCAAGCCTATCATTAATTAACTAATTCACCAATAAGTAATATTCTTCTAAGTTTTTATGGGTCTAGAGCTTTATCTTTTGGGGGGAGGGGTATTTTACTCATAGGTGTGGTTGTTTTCCAACAAGAGTATATCTATAGAGCTAAGGTATATCGATTGTGAATACATGTATTTATCAAGTATGACATAGAATTTAATTAAATCTGAGGACATAAATTGATTTATCTAAATTTTCAAATTTCATGATAAGAGACACAAGTTCTCTATAGTGGGACAAAGTAGTTAAGAAGAAATTATAAGTTTAACACTAACATTAATTTATAATCTCATTCATTGTTTTCAAAGCATACTAAAGATAAGAATAAAAAGTTAATAGAATACATTCAAAGGGACACATAGATATATGCTAGCGGTAGTTGCAATGTACAAAATAAACAAAGATGAGCTTGAGCTCTATTCACATATTGAAAATGGCTTCTTTAAGTACAAAGACTTCACTAAATTTTTTAGTTGTAATGAAATCATATTTATACATGTGAATTGGTGTGCATAATTTATCATGCAAAAATTGAAGAAATTAGATCTTTACTATATAATTATTTAGAGATTTGATGACATGAAAACATATCTATGTAAAATAAAAAATGTAAGAAACCTCCAAGGAGGGATACTTCTAAAATTATGTGAAGTGAAAGTTAAGAACCAATGACAAGGAGGACACAAAATAAAGCAAGGAAGGAGGGAAATTTCCAAATTGAAATTACTCAATGAGCAAGAGCAACATGATCAATCCTAATAAGATTGAAACTTGTAACCATACTAAAAAATGAGAATGTTTAAACTATAGTTGAGTATGGAAATGGTGTAACATAGCAACATGATCAATCCTAATTAGATCAACCTCATAATTTTATGCTATGATTTGTTGAACTAGTTAAGAAACATCTCATTTCTCAACACAAATTGTTACATTGAAAGTATTGATTGTACTTTCAAGTTGCACTATCTAAAAGGTGAAAATATTAGGGTTTTAGGTTTAGGTTTTAGGGTTTAGGTCCAAGGATTAACTTGGGTAAATTAGTTTTTAGGTCTATGCTTTTTGGGACCTAGGGTTTAGGGTTTTGATTTCTAAGTTAAATGTGTCCAATTTAGGTTTAGTTTTTTATGGTTTTTTATTTACAATTTAACATTCTTTGTTTCGTTGATGTTTTTGGTTTTTAAAATGCAATTTAAAAACTATAAAATATTGAACTAAAACAAACTAAACAAACAAAAATTAAATAACAATTACAAAACAAAAATGCAAGATATAAAGCAAAAAAATGGTAGAATTCAACCAACCTGGAGGTCACTGAGGTTGGTTGTGTCGACAGGAGGAGGTGGTGGTGAAAATTTGCTTCAATTAGGCCCTTCAAAACTCATACACGATCTTCCTTCTCCTTCTGTGGCACAACTCAAATTGACTATGAAAATGAAAACACAATCACTTATTTGAAAAAAAATAGCTTTTCAAAATGCGTACATGTTTTGTAACATGTACGCATTTTCAGTTTGCGTATCCAAATCTAAACACATATGCATTTGGATTTAGGCTCAAGTACCCGATTCATAACGTGTATGCATTTTTTAAAAATGTGTACACGTTTTGTACGATTTTTTTTTGTTTTGGCTGAAACTTCCCCTCTTCGTGGACCCAACTTCTTGCTTTTACCTAGAGAGAGAGTGTGAGAGAGATAGAGGATAGAGGGTTAAGGGTAGAGGGTAGAGGGTTTAAGGGTTAAGTGTTTAGGGTTTAGGGTTAAGGGTAGAGGGGAGAGAGATAGAGGGAGTGAGAGAGAGAGAGGGAGGGAGTGGGAGAGAGATAGAGGGTTAAGTAGAGGGTGCCTTTGAATTTTCTTAGATTGTAATAAATAGATGTTCTCATAGTATATGGGTGTCCTTTCTCTCTCATATGGACCAACAAGCCATAAAAATTCATATATACAGTTACACTCCTCTCCATCAACAAAGATATGTTTGAATTTTGACCTACTCACCTACAACTATCTACCTTTTGTTAAACATGAATTATTGATACTAAATTCTTACTGCTTCAATTCTACGTGCGTACTCAATTCTTATTGCTTCAATTCTGGGTGTGTACTAAATTCTTACTACTTCAATACTGGGTATGTATTGCACTGTGCACCATATGACAAAAACTCATATGTAAATCACCAAGAGACCCCATTTCTTGGACCCATTTTTTCAAACAGGCCACTACGTTCCCAATTTCACCGAATTGGCAAGCTAGTGGGCCAAGTTAGGTTGCCAATTTCATCAAATTGGAAAGCTAGTGGGCCCACTAGCTTGCCAATTCAGTGAAATTGGGAACGTAGTGGTCTGTTTGAAAAAATGGGTCCAAGAAATGGGGTATCTCGGTGATGTAAATCACTGAGACCCCATTTCTTTGACCGATTTTTTCAAACAGGCCAAGTCAGTTTTCCAATTTCATCAAATTGGCAACCTAACTTGGCCTGTTTCTCTTTCATATGGACCAGCAAGCCATAAAACTTCATAGATACAGTTACACTACTCTCTATCAACAAAGATATGTTTGAATTTTGACCTACTCACCTACAACTAGCTGCCTTTTGTCAACCATGAATTATTGATATTGAATTCTTACTGCTTCAATTTTGGGTGCGTACTGAATTCTTATTGCTTCAATTTTGGGTATGTATTGCACTGTGCACCATATGACAACTCACCTGTAAATTACTGATCCGGTGGATATTTTTAGTGAAAATTGAAGTGTCTTCAAATCTCTAGATTTCAGCACCATTAGAAAGAGCTCGATGTCCTGATTCCAATGCAACTTGAATGGAGTCAAACAGAGCTATGGAGCCCAAGTTATTGCCGGTCAAAGTTCAGTCAACAACTGGTCAACTCAGGGCCTAGGGCAAGAAAAAAGGTCAAAATTTGATGTCACCAAAAGTGGTCAAAATTGATGTCAATGCGAAGAGCATGACAAGAGCTTTCCGACGGTGTTCGTTTTGCACAAATCGGAGCTTGTATGTGCAAGATACGGAAGGTCAAAGCTTGTGGTTGACTAGGTTGACTTGAAGGTACAATGATGACGTCAGCATGACGTCATCATGCTGACATGGATGAATCATGAGGTGACACATGGTGGCTTCCCGAAGTTACATGTGGTGGAAATTTTTTGGACATGGCTTTATTTAAAAAATAAAAATATGAAATATAAAAGCCTACCACTCCTCCCATTTAAAAGCCTTAATTTAAGGCCTACGTGACAAAAAGTAGGTGGGGTCTTAATTTAAAACAAAACAAATTTACCCCTATTTAAATGGGATAAAACCCCTTTAATATTTAAAAATACATGTGGTTGGGAGATCCCCTTTTTAAGGGGAACTTAAAGATTATTCTTAAAGGAAAAAAACAAATTTCCAACCAATTCACCCCCTATAATTAAGGATTAAATCCTTAACAAAATCAAGCCCGTTTATATTCAAAGGTGAATTATTAAGATTTCTTAATAAATCCTTAAATGGATTATGGAATAAAATTACAAGATGCCATCCGTGAAGATTTTATGTAAAATTGGATGGATTATTTTAACGGGAGGATATCCCTACGTAAATAAGGGGGGATTTTTAATAATATTTTCTATGTAAAGGGGATATTGGGAGGTTTTGAAAATCAATTGGTTATGAACCAATTTGAGTAATTTTTTTGTATAAAAAGGGTAGAATGGGGGGTGTGAGATTAAGTAATTTTTGAAGAATTCTTTGGCTAACTGCTGGAAGTGAATTTTTGAGAGAGTTGTGAGAGTATTTTCAAGTGATAGTGAATTTGATCCTTATGCATTTGAAGCTTAGTTAAGCTTGTTGCATTTGTTGAAGGATTTCTTTATAATTCATTATCGTCCAAGGAGACAGAAATCTTGTAACAGATGGAAGACCTTTTGTAATCATTTTCTGGAGATTAATCGGATTGGTCTCACTCCATTGGAGCGGACTCGGAGACGTAGTCACGATTGTGGCGAACTCCGAAATCGAACTCTGTTTGCATCTCTCTCTTTCTTTCTCTCACTTTCTTTCATTCTGTTGTTATCACCTTGTCATTTTAATTATTGTAATTATTTCCATGAGTTAATTTTGTTCTAATTAACTTGGAATAATCATTGTAAAAGTTAAGCATTCAATTCTGTAATTTAGTCTAGATCATATACATATCAAGTTGGTATCAGAGCTCAGTTGACTATTATTGCAGTTATTTATTTTTTTGAATGCTAACGAGATCCAGGATTCAGAAGGGTGAAGGCAAGCTCGAAGACTTTAATCCTGAGATCGGAAGCGTAGAACATTTCGAAGATATGTTTTGGAATGGAGGTTCCTGAAGAAATCAGTGAGCAGGAGTTTCGAAGAGCATTCCTCGAGATGAAGGCTAAGGTGGACATTCTTTTTCAAGAGAGACAAGAGCGGAAAGAACATGAAGAAGGATCGTCGAAGAAGAGATGTGAAGACAAGAAAGGGAAACAACATGGAGATGGTGGCAAGCAACCAGATCATCCCTCTTCTTCTTCTCCTCCCTCTTCTCCTTCTTCTCCATCTTCTCCTCATTCTACTTCTTTTAATCCTTTCAAGAGTGGGTATAAGCCTAAAATTAAATTGGATGTAAAATTTGACTTGCCTAAATATTGTGGTGAACTTAATGCTGAAAAATTGGATGATTGGATTCAACAAATAGAAGTCTATTGTAGAGTCAAAACCTATTAGATGATGTTGATAGGATCCAATTAGCTACTCTTCGGTTAGGAGTACAGCTTTAACTTGGTGGGAGAGTAAGTCTAAGGTAGAAGTTTCACAACATGGTAGAGTCAGTTTAACTTGGGCAGAGTTTGTTAATGCTCTTAAGAAGCAATTTTATCCCCTAGGACATATGCAACAGTTAATGACGGACTGGCAAATGTTTAGGCAAGGGAAAGGTCAAACTGTCCAAGAGTACACCCATGAATTTAGGAAAAGGGCTATTGCTTTGAATGTTCCTTTGTACACCCAGGACACTTTGTTGAAGTACATAGGAGGTCTGCATTCCTACCTTCGACATTCTATTATGGTTTTGAATCCTAACAACTTGGATGAAGTTTGTGTCCAAGCTACCCACTTAGAGTCAAGGGGTAAAGGATCTTTTATTGATAAGTTTGATAATGATGTAAAGAAAACTTCTAAGGTTGCAGAAACAGGGAAAGGAAAGAAGACAGCTACGGTCAAAAAGGATGATAAGCTTACTTGCTCTCATTGTGACAAGAATGGTCATGATGAAGATCACTGTTGGAAGTTACATCCAGAACTAAGGCCTAAGTGGGCTCAGAAACGTAATCAGAAACAAAAAGGTAAGGAGAAAGCCACGAATGTTGTTATGGATCTTGGTTCAAATTCAGATGATGAGACTAAGATAACAGCTATGGGTCTAAAAGGTAAAGCTTCTATTTCTGGTGTTTCTGTTGCTAGTTGTGCTTCTACTTCTACAGTTAATGATTTCTCTAAAGATAAGAAAAGGAATGAGTTGTTTCATTTAAGGGTTGTTGCTAAGAACAGTAAAATTGATGCACTCATAGGTAGTGGTTCTCAAGTGAATTTAATTTCAGAAAGTGTTGTAAAGAACTTGGGATTAAAAACTACACAACATAAGAAACCTTATCCACTAGGCTGGATTTGTGAAAATGATAAGTTGCAAGTAACAAGACAATGCACCTTAAGATTCACAATCACTAGTAAGTTTGTGGATGAAGTGAAGTTTGATGTGGTTCCACTGGATATTTGTGGGATAGTGCTTGGTAGCCCTTATCTTTATGACAGAAAAGCAATTTTCTACAGGGAAAAGAATCATTATCACTTGTTTAAAGATGGCATTCAGTATATTGTACATTCTCACAGGATTAAGACTAATCGTTCTTTTGCAAACACAGGGCAGTTAAAGAGGGTAATTAATGCAAGTAAAGAGTTTACTCTTATGTCTGTCAGTACAGGTGGTTCTAAACTTGAACTTGGAGTAGCTAACCAGGGTCAGATGTTGCAGAATGCACCCGCAATACAGCATGAGGGAATGATGATTGAAAGCATTGATGGTTCCTTGGGTAAAAATGCTCCTGTTGTGAAGGATCGAATTGTTGTTGATTTTTTCTCTTTCATTTCTGCATTGTTGTTCAGCTTGATGCTAGTCAATTTTTCTTGGTTAGTGGCTACGACATTTGATGTAGATGCTTATGGAAGTGATAAAGTTATGTTTATGTTCAACAATGTTATTGCAGTCTTTATTGTGCTTGTGAGCCAAATATTCAGATGTACAGAGGATACAAGACAAGTGGGGAGGCCAAGTCCTCACTTATTGTCAGAGTAGATGTCACTTTTGGAGGTACAAAAGGTCTTCAGTGGGGAGGCCTGATCCGGTGGATATTTTTAGTGAAAATTGAAGTGTCTTCAAATCTCTAGATTTCAGCACCATTAGAAAGAGCTTGATGTCCTGATTCCAATGCAACTTGAATGGAGTCAAACAGAGCTATGGAGCCCAAGTTATTGCCGGTCAAAGTTCAGTCAACAACTGGTCAACTCAGGGCCTAGGGCAAGAAAAAAGGTCAAAATTTGATGTCACCAAAAGTGGTCAAAATTGATGTCAATGCGAAGAGCATGACAAGAGCTTTCCGACGGTGTTCATTTTGCACAAATCGGAGCTTGTATGTGCAAGATACGGAAGGTCAAAGCTTGTGGTTGACTAGGTTGACTTGAAGGTACAATGATGACGTCAGCATGACATCATCATGCTGACATGGATGAATCATGAGGTGACACATGGTGGCTTCCAGAAGTTACATGTGGCGGCAATTTGTTGGACATGGGTTTATTTAAAAATTAAAAATATGAAATATAAGAGCCTACCACTCCTCCCATTTAAAGGCCTTAATTTAAGGCCTACGTGAGAAAAAGTAGTGGGGTCTTAATTTAAAACAAAACAAATTTACCCCTATTTAAATGGGATAAAACCCCTTTAATATTTAAAAATACATGTGGTTGGGAGATCCCCTTTTTAAGGGGAACTTAAAGATTATTCTTAAAGGAAAAAAACAAATTTCCAACCAATTCACCCCCTATAATTAAGGATTAAATCCTTAACAAAATCAAGCCCGTTTATATTCAAAGGTGAATTATTAAGATTTCTTAATAAATCCTTAAATGGATTATGGAATAAAATTACAAGATGCCATCCGTGAAGATTTTATGTAAAATTGGATGGATTATTTTAACGGGAGGATATCCCTACGTAAATAAGGGGGGATTTTTAATAATATTTTCTATGTAAAGGGGATATTGGGAGGTTTTGAAAATCAATTGGTTATGAACCAATTTGAGTAATTTTTTTGTATAAAAAGGGTAGAATGGGGGGTGTGAGATTAAGTAATTTTTGAAGAATTTTTTTGGCTAACTGCTGGAAGTGAATTTTTGAGAGAGTTGTGAGAATATTTCCAAGTGATAGTGAATTTGATCCTTATGCATTTGAAGCTTAGTTAAGCTTGTTGCATTTGTTGAAGGATTTCTTTGTAATTCATTATCGTCCAAGGAGACAAAAATCTTGTAACAGATGGAAGACCTTTTGTAATCATTTTCTGGAGATTAATCGGATCGGTCTCACTCCATTGGAGCGGACCCAGAGACGTAGTCACGATTGTGGCAAACTCTGAAATCGAATTCTGTTTGCATCTCTCTCTTTCTTTCTCTCACTTTTTTTCATTCTGTTGTTATCACCTTGTCATTTTAATTATTGTAATTATTTCCATGAGTTAATTTTGTTCTAATTAACTTGGAATAATCATTGTAAAAGTTAAGCATTCAATTCTGTAATTTAGTCTAGATCATATACAGATCAATTACTAGGAGACCCCATTTCTAGGACCCATTTTTTTAAACAAGCCAAGTTAGGTTGCCAATTTCACTGAATTGGCAATCTAACTTGGCCTATTTGAAAAAATGGGGTCTCCCAGTGATTTACATCATCAGGAGACCCCATTTCTTGGACCCATTTTTTCAAATAGGCCACTACGTTCCCAATTTCACTGAATTGGCAACCTAACTTGGCCTGTTTGAAAAAATGGGTCTAAGAAATGGGGTCTCCTGGTGATCGTAATCACCGAGAGACCCTATTTGTCAAACAGGCCACTATGTTCCTAATTTCATTAAATTGGCATAGTGTATGGGGGAGAGACTTGAGAGAGAGAGAGAGAGGGAGTGGGAGAGAGAGAGAGGGTAGAGGGTTTAAGGGTTAAGGGTAGAGGGGAGAGAGATGGAGGGAGTGAGTGAGAGAGAGAGTGGGAGAGAGAGAGATTAGGTTTTAGGGTTTAAGGTTTAAGGGATTAGGGTTTAAGGCATAGTGTATAGGGTTGAGGGTTTATGGATAAGTGAGAGACCTAGATGGCTAAGGGAGATCGATGGCTAATGATAGAGAGAGATAGAGAAAAGAAACCTATAAAAAATCAACT
This sequence comes from Sequoia sempervirens, assembly GCA_007258455.2. Classification (NCBI taxonomy): domain Eukaryota; kingdom Viridiplantae; phylum Streptophyta; class Pinopsida; order Cupressales; family Cupressaceae; genus Sequoia; species Sequoia sempervirens. The sequence continues at coordinate 161,853,052 of VDFB02075321.1, read as the reverse complement.
TTTTCATAACGTGAGCACTTTTTGAAGTAGTTGAGATGTAGCCATTTGTTACAACGTGAGCACATTTTGTCTTGCTCTAAAAATGGTAAAAAAATCAATATACCTATTATCTCTAGGTCCACAGTCTACATATTCTCTTGGTTATGCACGTGTTATGACAAAAAGAAGCGTTTTGATGCTTTTATGAAGTGTGCATGCAATTTTTTCACGTTCCACCACCTTTTTTATCATCTTTCCACCACCTTTGCATGTAATAGCAGAGTTTTCACATTAAAAAGCATATAATATCAATTCAAATCTCAATTCTATTCAAGAGTGATATACAATTGATGTTTGGAGGGAAAAAAGCTTTTGAAAAACTCAAATTGTTGAGGAGTTTGAAGAAATAAGAATCAAAGGGTACATAATTGGGTAGAACTCCTCCATTCAAATCTCCGTTTTTTAGGTATGTGAAGTCTTGACAAATTTTCTTTATATTTTCTTTCATTCTATTTTGGCTTGCTTTGATTTTGTTAATTTGCATATTCCATGTTCATCATTGTTTGTTTGTCATCATAACCTTAGCTTTTCAATGCACATTTTAAATTACACAATTCTTTACACTTGCTAATTACATTTTTAAACCACATCTCTTTGAGGCATTTTGTTAAACAATTGACTTACCTTGTGTATGCTTCCAAATTTTGTATACACATGTATATGGCCGAAGTTATAAGTATGTAAAATAATACATCATTTCTCAATCCTTTTCTATGGATGTGCATACCCCTCTCCAAAGTTTTCATTTTGGTATAGGCATGGGGGATGTTGGAAAATGTAGTGGAATTTGGTTTTACACCTAGAAATTGCATATGATTGAAATTTTCTAAAGCCTTTTCAACAAATCCATTTTGTGCATATCCTGCAATCATTCTAGTCCATGAGGACATATCTCATTGAGGTATTTTGTCAAACAGTTCTACCAAGCAACTGATTGCCTTGTCTATGCTACCAAATTTTCCATACACATCTACCAAAGCATTTTATGAAACAACATAGACAAGGCAACCGTTTGTTTGAAGAAATGCCTCAAAGAAATGGGGTCTCATGGTGATGTGCATTTTTTCAAGTAGCTGATTGCATTGTCTATGCTACCAAATTTTCCATACATGTCTCTACAAAATTGGAATATATACTCCTCCCACATTGATAGATCTTTGAATCTATTTTGGTTTTCATCTCTATTTCTAAATTTACCTCATCACTAAACTTACCTCATCACTAATGTTGTGATATATTTTAAATGTTTCCTTGATTAGTCTACCTACAAGGGATTGTAACCCTTCTCTCCACTATTTAAAGACTCTTTATTCAAGGCTAAGTTAGCAACATGGGGAAAGCTGCAACCTATCTTACAATCATGGCATGCCACATGACCACATTTCTTTAAGGCATTCCATCCAAAAATTCATGCGAGCATTGACAAGCTAGTGAGCTTAATAGCTTGTCAAGTGGTAGGGTTGACAAGGTAGGGGCTGCATGAAAAAATGCCTCATAGAAATGGGATGTACATCACCATGACACCCCATTTCTATGAGGCATTTTTTCATGCAGTCCCTACCTTGTAAACCCTACCGCATTGACAAGCTAGTGAACTCACTAGCTTGTCAATGCTCACATGAATTTTTGGATGGAATTCCTTAAAGAAATTTGGTCATGTGGCATGGAATGATTACAAGATATGCTCAAAATGGAAGCATGGACAATGCATATGAATTGTTTGACAATAAGGTTTTCGTAGACATATATGCAAAATGTGATACCTTTGACAAGCTAGTGAGCTCACTAGCTTGTCAATGCGGTAGGGTTGAAAAGGTAGGGGAAGCATGAAAAAATGCCTCATAGAAATGGGTGTCACGGTGATGTACAAGCTAGTGAGCTCACTAGCTTGTCAAAGGTCACATATATTTTTGGATGGAATTCCTTAAAGAAATGTGGTCATGTGGCATGCCATGATTGCAAGATAAGCTCAAAATGGAAGCATGGACAAGGCATGTGAATTGTTTGACAATAATGTTTTGGTAGACATGTGAGAAAAATGTGGTACCTTTGACAAGCTAGTGGGCTCACTAGCTTGGTACATCACCATGATGTACCAAGCTAGTCAACCCTACTGCATTGAAAAGCTAGTGAGCTCACTAGCTTGTCAATGCTCACATGAATTTTTGGAAGGAATTCCTTAAAGAAATGTGGTCATGTGGCATGCCATGATTTCAAGATAGGCTCAAAATGGAAGCATGGACAAGGAATGTGAATTGTTTGACAATAATGTTTTCGTAGACATGTATGCAAAATGTGGTACCCATGACTAGCTAGTGAGCTCACTAGCTTGTCAATGCGGTACGGTTGACAAGGTAGGGGATGCATGAAAAAATGCCTCATAGAGACCCATTTCTATGAGGTATTTTTTCATGCACACTACCCTTGTCAACCCTACCGCATTGACAAGCTAGTGAGCTCACTAGCTTGTCATGGGTACCACATTTTGCATACATGTCTACCAAAACATTATTGTCAAACAATTCACATGCCTTGTCCATGCTTCCATTTTGAGCCTATCTTGCAATCATGGCATGCCACATGACCACATTTCTTTAAGGCATTCCATCCAAAAATTCATGTGACCTTTGTCTATGCTAGAAATAGTCTTCTATAGGATGATTGTAAGTATTTTGTATGAAGCCTTGAATGACATATATTTCATTTATTTGTATGGATTCATTTTTTAGGAACTAATATTTGTGTCATTATCATGCTAGAGGTAAAATTATCTGCCATACCGAGGAAACGAAAAGGAATAAACCAATAGAGGAAGAGTACAGAACTAATAAAGCTAATAAAAAAGAATGAATGAGGGAATATCATCAAAAGAAGAAATTGGATATGATTGACAAAAAAAAAGCCAATTGAAGAGGAACCTCAACCATCAAAAAGAGAAAAGGCATTGGAAACACAAGGGAACAAATGTGAAAGCATTGTGCTAAGACAAATTTGAATACTATAGTTGGAGACATACCCTCTACTGCAAGTGAATACGAAGGGACACCATCTTCCACAAGTGAATATGGAGGGACAACATCTACCACAAGTGAATATGGAGGGACACCATCTACCACAAGTGAATATGGAGGGACACCATCCACCACATCTTAAGTTGAGAGTACATCATCACTTGCATTTGATGAAGTAGGTACGCCATCATCCCCATGTCAACCTCAAGGTATGCCATCTATTCCACCCTTGATTGAAGGTACATGATCTATCCCATCTCACTTAAATATTGTTGAAATTCCTAATGTTGAGATGTATGTACCTAGGAGAACACCACCTAAAATTTTGCATAGAAAACCATAGTATTTGATTAATATTGATAAGAATATTTTGCAGCCAATGGAAGGTAAGATTCTGGAATGCACTTGAAGAAGATATGCTGATAAGATTTGAAAATTGTTCTTTGAAAGGCTAAATGAGACCGCAAGATGCCCACTATTTGTTGAAATGATGCTAGGTATAAAGTATAGAAACATCATGGAGAGTCTTGGGTTGAGAACATTGAATGCTTCAAGTGAAAATACTATTGTGAAGAATCTAATGGATGCTTATGAGAGTGTGGGTAATACCTCACTCTCAAAGGATAGTAATGTCACCTGACGTGCCATTACATTGACTTTGGTAAGTAGTCAAACAAGGAGATATTGTCTCATTAGAAAGATGAGTCAACAATTGGGAATTAATAGAAAAACTTTATCAAGAGCCATTCAAAGGTGCCAAAGAATTGAAGGCACTGATTCAAATGAATTATGGGCATTCTGAGGGAGACTACCACGAAAAGATAAACTAGTTGTTGAAGCATTGAGAACACTAATTGAAGACTATTGGGAGAATAACACAAGGCCATCTCCGAATCAAAGGGATGTGGTAAGAAGAAGAATCGGTGTCAAAACCATGAGCCACATCCAAAGCATTTTTTGGATAGACTCAAACCCAATTTTTCATAAATTTCAAGAGGATTATCCTCAAATTCAAATTTCTCAAAGATAATTTGAAATGCTTAAACCTTTTTATGTCAAGATAAATCACACACGCACTACTTGTTGTTATAGATTACATATTGAATTCTATAACCATTATGATGTTTATCATTCTATATGTATAGATTTGCATACTAAAAATGTTTTGTAGGATTGTGACATACATGCCCCACCAACATCTTCAAGAGAGTTCTTATAAAAAAAATTATGTGAAAGAGAGGATGGCCAAATATTTTATAGGAAACTATGCTTGGATGGTTCATGTCAACATTGAGGTGGCTTACAACATATGCCATTATGTCAACATATGGAAAACACATATACGGTGGGAAAGCAACTAGTAGAGTTTGAGAAGTATAAAATAGTGGCATACGTTAAAAAAAGATGGTAATTGAGAAAAAAAGGTGTGATTTGGTTATTCAGAAGATTCCAATGTATCAGTTTATGTCTACATTTTGTGATAGTATAGTGTATGAGTATGCAAGGCATACCCATAGAGCTCAATGGTTGGACTTACAATTCAAGTTATTCAAGGAAACCTTTCCAATTGGTAGCATAATTTCAGTGGTCGAATTTGCAGAGAACTAAACTCTACAGCCATAGCGTGAGGTGCAGTCACAATATTACAACTCCACATAGGTTTCTATATTTGTGCACATAGCATGAACATTCATGCAAATGATAGTACAGAGGACCAAAGGAAGGTATTGAGGGAGTATCACTTTTATATTAGTGATGATCGTACACATTCTCTAGAGTTAATGCAAGGTTGCTTCCAGTTGTTCTACAGTGATTTGGATTACAGGGGTATAACATACTATTAGCATATCATATGGTCGGATAACTGTGCAACACATTTCAAGAACTCACACATGTTCTACTGGTTGAGCAAGATGCATGTCATTATAGGTGTTCAACATATGTGGAACTTTTGTGAGGCCAGGCATGGAAAGGGGGAGCATGATGGTGCAGGAGTATGTGTCAAAAGGGCATTAGCATGAGATGAGTTAAAGTATAAAGATAATGCAAAGTTGACAGATGCAAAATCAATCGTTGAGTGGTGTGATGATTTGATGGGTCCAGGTAATGAAGGTAAGTCTTCAATTCGTAGATTTTTTTGGTTGATGGATGATACTAACATTGCACCATATGAGGAATTTTGTACACTATCAGGATTGAGTGAGCTACACTCTTTCCTTAGCTCAAATGTAGGTTCATGGAGTATCCATACAAAAAAGATGGCATGCTTTTTTTCTTTATGTGCAATGCAAGCCTGAGATGAGTGTGAGTCAAAATAGTGGGTTGATAAATGTTGGTTATGTTATCTTAGCCCACTCCACACATATCACCCTTCAACGACATTGGAACTAGCACAAATGGAATTATCGGTTGAATTTGACCACATATCAGATCTAGCTCAACTAGGTATTATATCTACTTGCATAGTTTTTTAAATTCCTATTATTATCTTACTCTGTAGTGTATTTGTAATGTTGACTAATTTCATCTAATTTGCTACACATATCAATGTAGGGAATTTTTATGCAGTTATTGCAAATGAAGACAATGAACATGGAACAAATTATTACTTGTGTCATTGTGTAGAGGCCAAAAAGAAATTGGAGGCCCTTGTTATAGATGGAGAAAACATCAAATACCCTATAGGCTCAGTTGTTGTTACTGGAACGTGGCTTAGAAGGTACCCACACAAGAGTGCTAATGTTTGGCTATTTCAGGACTTTGACATGCATTAGAAGATTCTTCATTACTCGAACCTTTTCAAGGCATCCAATGTTTTCGTTTGATCAAATATGGGGGTAGACCTTTAAACAAGACCTTGTGGAAGGTGTGTGAGTCTGACCATGAGGAAATACTTGACACAATAAAGAGTAGAGAAGACCCAGATGGTTCATTGGATTAATTTATAAGTATGCACATTGGTTCTTATTAATTTGTAAGTATTCACATTAATTTGTATGATGCCAATCCTATCATCTAATGTTTATATCATGTATGTAGGTGATTGATGAAGTTATCATACTTGCAAATGTAGCACACTTTATGTTTAGAACTATGGCAAAGGATACAAAGTTCAATGGTATTTTATTTTTTCTCAAAATAAAATTTAGGATATTCTCAGTAGATTAGTAAACTAAGTGGAAGATGAAATTGTGTTGTTTTTATAATAGGTTACAAGTTTTCAAAAGGTTGGAAAGTAATAGTTTGGTTACGGTCTATTCATGTTCGTCCTCATTACTTCAAGGACCCTCTAAAGTTTAATCCTGATAGATGGGAGGTATGCTTGATATTCATATAAAAATTACATTTTAAGATATTCAATGGACTAGATTGACTAGTGATAAGTTATAAGATATTGCATAACTGAGCACACATGTTTTAGATTATTGACATATCACATGTTTATTTGAATTGATTACATGATTATGTGATTATTAATATTTACAATCTCTTTTCTTTGTTTAGGTGGGAGCTAGTAAACCCAAATTAAGTTATAAAATATATGCCAAATCCAAGACTAGTAGATGGTACTAAATTATTCATTTAAATTTAACGTCATCATGACCACCTATGGTGGAGACATTAAAAAAGTGTGTGAAGCTTAACGAGGGAATTTCAAGTTATTCATTTGAAGTTAACCTCATCATGAGCAACTATGATGTAGACATTATAAGAGCATCTCAAGTGTATGACTAACATTATACAAGATCTATGAGAACGGAGTACCTAAGGCATCCTTGAATCCTATTTTTGGTTATTATGAGAGAATCTTATAAGCCGAGTTTGTGTGCATGAAAATGGGGCACATTGATTCAATATTTGATTTAAGTGGGGTGTTGGAATTCACATAGGTTTATTTTTTCTCATGATTTTGTATTACCACTTGATAGTTTTGAGAAAGCATTATGCCTACAAGTACAAACACCTTGGTTTCATATTGGTGTATGAAGCATATTAGAAAATTGTAGCACAAACATAAGAATTAGGACTACCAAACAAATCTTATTTTATTGTAAACATCATAAAATTAATATAGTGAGTGTAATAACCATTGATGGTTACCAATAATTCATTTTCTTCTTTTATTATGTCCCTATTATAACTAGCACCAATTGACTAACTTATTATAAAAACATCATTTATTAAAACAAATCAACCTACTGATTATATATCAATATCAATATAGCATACCATCTATTCACATAAACATTTAAGAAGTTCAATTTGTAAACATTTTTTATGCATAACAGTCATAAACTAATGTCAACATTTCATAAAAATAATCATATTTACAAGTAATAGAAGCATGAATGACTTGTTAGACGTTGTTCAAGTAACATGAATTAACTCAAGTACTCCACAAGTTCTTCACACATGTTTTCCAACTAAAATTCATGTATGTCCTCAAAAATTTGTAATTGGGTTTGGGATCTAGTTCCCTAGTGCCTATCTATTTCTGCCCTCAAACATTTGTAATGATATTTACTCAAATTTTGAAATTTATTACTGCCCTCAAATATTTGTAATTCATGTAGTGTAATCCCTTAACAGTCCAAATTGCAAAAGGGCATCAATCTTTGACGGACTGTTACCTGGAGACCATGTCGGTTACGAGAATTCCTTCTTAGGAATTGGGATCATGTAGGGAACCTCTACAATAACCTCTCTTAGTTTTTGGTATCTCAGAGTCATTTTTCCATGGTGTCCAATTTTCACTTGATGGAAAAGTGTCAAATGCAAGCAATGCAAAATTGCAAAGTGGTAAAAATTTTGTTCTGCAACTCATGTGACCAAACGGATTGTTCCAACGTGTCCGAATGGGTTCTTTTATGATAGGAACGGTCCTATTTTGCACCTAAACACGCCGAATCACTTTGATCTACGTTCAACCAGATTGATCCTTTAAGAGTCCAAAGTGCAAAATGAATACAATCTTTGATGAGCTATTACTTGGAAACTGTGATATTTAAAAACTCTTTGTCTAAGTCTACGGGATCATGTTGGGTCCCTCTACAATAACCTCTCTTAGTTTTTGTTATCTCGGAGTTGTTTTCCCGTGGTGTCCAGTTTTCACTTGATGGAAAAAGTGTCAAATGCAAGAAGTGTAAAGTTGCAAGTGGTACAACTTTCATTTTGCAACTTGTGTGACCAGACAGACTGTTCCAATACATCCGAGTGGGTATGTTTATACTAGGCATGGTTCTCTTTTACACCCAAACATGCTGAATCACTCTAAGCTGCGTTCAACCGACTCGATCCCTTAAGAGTCCAAAGTGCAAAATGACTGCAATCTTTGACAGGTTATTACTTGGAAATCATGATGCTTACAAACTCTCCATCCGAGTCTACATGATCACATTGGGCCCCTCTACAATAAACTCTCTTAGATTTTGTTATCTTAGAGTCATTTTCCTGTGGTGTCCAGTTTTCACTTGATAGAAAAAGTGTCAAATGCAAGCAATGTAAAGTTGCAAAGTGGTGCAACTTTCATTATACAACTCGTGTGACTAAACAGACTATTCCAACGCGTCTGGATGGGTACGTTTACACTAGGCATGGTCCTCTTTCGTACCCAAACATGCTGAATCACTCCTAGCTACGTTCAACTGACTTGATCCCTTAAGAGTCCAAAGTGCAAAATGGTTGCAATATTTGATGGGCTATTAATAAGAAACTGATGCTTACGAACTCTCCATTTAAGCCTACAAGATCATGTTGTTGGGCCCCTCTATAATAACCTATCTCAATTTTTGTTATCTCAGAGTCATTTTCTCGTGGTGTCTAGTTTTCATTTGATGGAAAAAGTGTCAAATGCAAGTAGTGTAAAGTTGCAAAGTGGTGCGAATTTCATTCTGCAACTCATGTGACCAAATGAACTATTCCAACACATTCAAATGGGTACTTTTATGCTAGGAATGGTCCTATTTCACACCCAAACATGTCGAATCACTTCGAGCTACGTTCAATCAACTTGATCCCTTAAGGGTCCAAAGTGCAAAATGGTTGCAATCTTTGATAGACTATTACTTAGAAACCGTGATGCTTACGAACTCTTTGTTTGAGCCTACAAGATCATGTTGGACCCCTATACAATAACCTCTTTCAATTTTTGTTTTCTCAGAGTCATTTTCTCGTGGTGACGACTTTTTAGTTGATGGAAAAAGTGTCAAATGTAAGTAGTGTAAAGTTACAAAGTGGTGCAACTTTTGTTTTGTAACTCATGTGACCAAATGGACTATTCCAATGCATTTGGATAAGTACACTTACGCTAGGTATGGTCCTCTTTCGCACCCAAACACGCTGAATCATTCTGAGCTACGTTCAACCGGCTCGATCCCTTATGATGGCATGCAAAACAATCGAGAAGTTTGAGTTTTCCACACCAAAAGCATATGATCATCTTCAAGTCTAGCAAGGGCAAGAAATTTTTTAATTATCCTCCTTGCCCTTACAACAATATACAACCAATTAAAAATGCGTACAATGGTGGAACTTTGAAATATTTTATTTTTTCCTCAATTAACAACTTTGGTTGTGAAGCATTTTGTCATTTTCATTTGAAATGATTTGCTATGCTTGAAAATTGGAGTCTAAGAGAAATACGTGATGATATCATGTACATTTATTATTTGATGTGATAAATAAAGTTTTCACCCAAGTCCATTTCTTATTTGTATTATAAATTATAAAGCTTTCTACCAAGTCCATTTCCTATATAGGAAATAATATTGCAAAAAGTTGACATATATACATCTTTCAATGTGTTTATATGGTGATGGATAAAGAATATAACAATTCATTTTGTACTGTGAGGATTATACTATAATTTTTTTTAAATACTATTCAAGATAAATGTTTATATGATAATGTGTCAAGAAGTTAAATACTCATCATCTACTATGAATATTATGTTTTGCAAGTGCTGTGAAGATTATGTATCCTTTTCTTAATTGAGTTGTTCCAATGAAAAAATTAAATATACTGGAATATTTTTATGAAACATCTCATGGAATACCAATTGAAAATGTGTTTTTTTTCCTTTAGATAAAGCATTTGATGGAACTCTTTGAATTAAACTGAATTGAAATATGTAAGAACACGGTATCACTAGGAAATACATTGCTCAAGGATCTTAAATAAGCCTTTTTACCAAATTTGAAAAAACATGATAATCCCATGGTTGAAAATTTTGTACTGATCAAAGTGGGTACTAATTCTATATTATATATATCATAATTCTTCTTTATCTTTAAGATCTTCTAACTTTGGCAATGGTTTCACCAAGCTATGAAGGGTAAACTATTTCTTTATTTAGTTATGCCTATGTGGGCTCATTTTCCTTATCTCTCGTTGCAATTTGGGTGGATTATTGCTTTCAAATTATTGGGAATGCTTTGGGTAGATTTATATCCATTGATTCGATGGACATAGAAATATATCAAAGGGGTTTCTTGACAAAGTTTGGTTGGCAGTTGGGGAGCGAGCATGGAAACAAGCCATTGATTATAAAAATGTTAGTGTAGAATATTCTGTCTAAAATATTCCTTTAGATAAGTTTGCTAGTTGTTATATTTTTAGGACAATGATTGCTCAATTGTGCAATATTGCATGGAGTTGCATGCCTATTTTCTAGTTGGAAGTTGCCATTCTAGAAGGCTCATCTCTTGATAAATACATTATATTCATTCTTAAGCAATTATCAAGTTAATAATCGATGTATTTATTTACAGTTAATCTTTTATTTTCAATTTGTATAATTTTGTAATTTATAACTGTACCAGTATTCTTGGAAATATTGGAGTTGTTTAGCATCAACTAATAAAGTTGTTTAGCATCAATCAATAAATATTCAAGACAAACCATGAAGGACAACAATGAGCAATGCTAGGGCTAACCAATTAATAATTATACATGTGAATACGTCAAACATACATGTGAATAAGTGAAGCAAAAGTACTCAAATACACATAAGCCTTGAAGTATACACATGAATACATAGTATACACAAATTAATACAAAGTATGTGCATGAATACAAGGTATACACATGAAAACACGTAAGTCGCGAAGTATACATTGGAATACACATAAGTCACCAAGTATACACATAAGTTGTAAAGTATGCACTTGAATACTTGTAACTCATATCTATTGAATTGTGGATTTATAATACAAATATGGACACAATTGATAAAAAAGATTTGTATTAACCAAATAGCCAAGTAAGCATACATCAATATATGTCGATATAAGTGTAAAATATATACAAAATAGCCATATAGGCTTACGAGAATGCCATATAGGCATACAATGTAAAATATATGCAATACAAAATATGTACAAAAATGCCATATAGGCATAAAACAAAAGGCTCTAGAATCAGAAGTCATTGCTCTCCATGCTCTTGAAATAAACTCTTTCCCTTTTCTTGTCGACTGGATGGTGATAAGTCTGTCATATTCTAAGGTCAAGGAGTGCTCCTGGTGCTCCTCCTAGGGTTTAGTTCCTATTCAAGCTTTGTCTGTTACAATAACATGTAAAGATGTTAATATATAAAAATTACATAATAAAAATGATGTATTTAACAAAATAATCACTTACCGCCACTAGACGATCACTCTCCTTGAGGGAAATATTCACATACCCATGTTGTGGCATGCTAAAGCCCTGTAGAAACCATTCAAAGAGAAATTAAACTACAAATCAATAATGGTTTGATTTTTCACTAACTAACAACTATAACAACGAATATGAATTGAAATTTAGTAATCTACCTCATACCTCCATGAGAGGCATTGAGGAGTCTATAGTAGAAGAAACACGAAGCTCCATTTCCCTATGAACATGTGGAGGTGTATCTGCTTCCAACATTTGAAAATAAAATAAAAAATTATTCAATCACATAAACTACATTAGTGATGCATGTCATGGCTTATAATGTATGAGATAATGAACAAAATTTGGAGTACTTATTGAACTATATATTTCTGACAATCATGCTTACTATTTTCCCTATCCATAGCTTGTTCGAAAGCACCTATTTTAGGCTTTTATCCATAGCAGCAAGATGGTGAACCGTTTGATAAAATTATTTGATAGACATGTATGAAAACTGTGGTAGCATAGAGAAGGAAGTGAATTGTTTGAAAAAATTCCTCAAAGAAATGCGGTCTCATGGTGATGTAATGCCATTACAAAAAAATGTGTCACGACATTCCATCACCATGAGACTGCATTTCTTTGAGGCATTTTTTCAAACAATTCATTTCCTTCTCTATGGTATTATGTTGGGATGGGGTGGATGGTATAGTGTGGTCTTGGTTATGAGATGGAGGGCGATCATGCCATGAAGAGGGAGGGGTGGGGATATTGACAAGTGGAATAAAAGGTGGAAGGTTCCATGGATTGGTAAATTGAGGATGAGAATGAGGACCTTGAAAAGAATTTGGAGGGGAATTTTGGCTAAAGGCTTGGTTTCTATTCTTCAGGTAGTGAGTTGTTTGAAAAAATGCCTCAAAAAAATGTGGTCTCTATACTATTGCTTACTATTATGCTTTGATAGATTTTTTCCAAGCATCCATAGCTTGTTGGAAAGTACCCTTTTTAGGATTTTAGCCATAGTAGTAAGGAGGTTCAAGTAATTTGATAAAATGATTTGGTAGACATGTATGAAAAATGTGATAGCATAGAAAAGGCGGCGAGTTGTTTGAAAAAATACCTTGGAGAAAAGAAATGTGGTCTCATGGTGATGGAATGGAATTCCATCACCATGAGACCAAATTTCTTTGAGGAATTTTTTTCAAACTACTCATTGCCTTGTCTATGCTTACTATTATGCTTTGATAGATTTTTTCCAAGTACCCATAGTTTGTTGGAAAACACCTAATTTAGGATTTTAGCCATAGCAGCAAGGAAGTGAGTAGATTAATTAAATGCTTTGGTAGATGTGTATGGAAAAAGTGGTAGCATAGAAAAGGCGGCGAGTTGTTTGAAAAAATGCCTCAAGGAAATGTGGTCTCATGGTGATGGAATGACATTCCATCACCATGAGACCACATTTCTTTAAGGCATTTTTTAAAACTATTCACTACCTTGTCTATGCTATTGCTTACTATTATGCTTTGATAGATTTTTTCCAAGCATCCATAGTTTGTTGGAAAACACCTATTTTAGGATTTTAGCCATAGCAGCAAGGAAGTGAGTAGATTGATAAAATCCTTTGGTAGTGTTGTGTAGTTTTGCACACATGCCCCACTGAAAGTAGGGACCCTCTTTTTGCTCTGGCTTTTGGTGTCTTTTGGCTCCTTAATTTTATTGATTTGGTTGCTCTTGGAGGTCCTTAGATGTTCATCTTGCTTGCCCAAGTGATTTCCCCAGGTTGCACTTTGAAAAAAACTAAGTTCTGAGCAAAATCCGGGTTTTTACCCCAATCCGGGATTTTCCGGTCTGTCTGGATTTTTCCGGATTCTGCTCAAAGTCTAGCTCTGTGCAAAAATCCGAGTTTTTAGTCCAGTCCGAGATTTTTCGCTCCATCCGGATTTTCCCGATTTCCATGAAAATTCCAGATCCGAGCAAAGTCCGGGTTTTACTGCGTTAAAGGGATTTCCGCTGGGCTGGATTTTCCGGTTTTGTGAAAGTCGGTGAAAGGATTCCAGCGTTGGAATCCGAGGGTTTATGTCATCCGTTAAATCTCACGGTAGGTAGGTTTTGGATTTTGAAGCTTTGAATTTTTTTCGAAAATATTTTCAAAATGGAATTTTTAAATGCTCACGAAAGTGAAAATTCTTGAAAAATAAAAATTTAAAAATAAAGTTTCGAAAAATGGAAAAAATTCAAAAATGGAAAGTTTTGTTTTAAAAATGTAAGTTTTTCTTAAAGGCCAAGATTTTATTCAAATTTAATTTGGACATGTGGGCTATTAATGATGATATCTGTTTTTCAGGACTAAACAAATATTAAAAGGGGGACTTGCATATGGATTCATGCCAAAAGAGGGAGATCTGAAAAAGTTCAATTTAAATTTTCAAAACGGGGCCTACATAGGAATCTGTGTCAAAACTGTTTACAGCTGGATGACTTTCTGGAAGACACGTGAATCTGATCTTGCTGGAGGTCATAGGCCGACATGGATAATATTCATGCATTTAATGCAAATCTTGTCCTATTTTGAATTTCTTCTTGGCCGACCTATTTTGGGGCCAGTTATTATTGTAAAATCTAATTGGGCTGACATGTTTGGGGTTTTCTATAAATGGCATTTTTGCCTCATTTGTAAGGTGGGGTAGATAGATAGAATAGAGAATAGAGGAATGCACAGATAGATACAAGTGAGTTTAGCAATAGTTAGAGTTAGGAGTTAGCTTCTTTCAAGCAAATGCTGTAACAAAATATTGGAATTGTTGCTAGAGTTTGGTCATTCAATACAATTGAAGGCATTGTGATTTTCTAGTGATCTCTTTGTATTGAATTATCTTGCATGGTTCTTATAATTCTATCTTTCAAATTGCTCAAGGTTATTAGATTTAGATTTAAATCCGATTCAATGATGTTTATGATTTAATGTTTGAAGTGTTTGTAGCAATCCCTGACCCATACTTTTTGCAGTTAGCTAATTGTTAGTTGCTTTGCAAAGTTAGCCTAGACCTTTATATTCATTGTGTTTGGTTCAATTGTGGAGATTTATTCATTTCAACTGCAATTGGGTTGTCTTGGGTGAATGTTCATGATCTGAAAATCTTTAAAACCTTAGAAGATTGCACTGTTTCTGTAGGATTGTAGATTTATCTTGATCAAGCAGAGATTGGTTTCGTGGGGATTGGTCCACCTCAAGTGTTTTATCATTTGCATTGTTAATCTTAGGAGTTAGAATAGAATAGAATCTCTCTAAACCCTTATCTCTTTTGCTGTTTATTTTGAATCTGGGTTAGTTTTAGGATT